>JAJKFI010000001.1:32406633-32418040 GCA_029204185.1 Lerista edwardsae | reverse complement strand
AGAGAGAGAGAGAGAGAGAGAGAGAGAGAGAGAGAGAGAGAGAGAGAATTCCCTTTGAAGTGGTGGATTTATATTTTTCCTATTATGCTGTCTCTGGTCACACATCTCACAGCCTGATCTATAGATTCATGAGGACACAGCTGTGCAGATGTATTTCTTGAGTATATTATTACAGCGTGTTGTTACAATAGAGGTAATAAATAAATAGGTAGCGCCTGCAAAGGAATGATCTCTCAAAATAAATTGAAAGCTTTCAGAGGAAGGCAAACTCCCTGTATCTATCAAAGTTCCCTCAAAGTCCCTGTGTCATGCACTGCTGAATTTGTGTGTGTCGGGGTCTACCCTGAGGGCATCTGGTGCAGCACTCTAGTAAGCTGTGCAGATCTGGGGCTGGGCAAAGACGCGATGGGAGATTACTTGGGAACCCAATATACAGTATATGCTGCCAAGATGCCCACAGAATTTAAAGGTCTTAGGGCCTCCTGATGCATGTGGACGGCTGTCCTGAATTGCCTGGATCCAGGAGCTTTGGGAATGCACAGATTTCTCTTTCCCATTGAGATCTTCTCTTCTTTGCTCCCCATATGTAAACATGCCTGCAGAGACTCCTTGGGTTGGCATGCAGGACCAAGTCTTCTTGGTAGTGGCACCCAGGCTCTAGAACTTTCTCCAGGAGGTTTGTGCTTCCCACTTGGTCCTAGTTTTAACACACCTTTAAAAAGACATGCCTCTTTCTGGGCTGCTGGGAAACGAAAGTGGTGTCTTTGTGTTGCTGGTATTTTATTGTACTGTGTTTTTATTGCTATTTTATATTGATGTAATGTTGTAGTTAGCTACTCTGAGAGCTTAGGGCAGACTTAAAGAAGCATACACAGATCCGAACTGATTTTTTTATACACTGATTTGACTCAACACTGATAGCCACTGCAGATAAGAAGGATCCTGCTGATCTCTGGAGAAGGGGAAAAACAAGTCCCTGTTCTGACAACCACTTTTTTAGGGAGTCAGTCAGGGAGTCAGACTATACTAATAGATTGGCTATTTTCATCTCCCTCCCCCCCCCAAGAATGGAATGCAAAAGTAATTAATCCATTCTTCATTTCGCATTCCATTCTTCAGTGAGAGAGGGTGAAGGGAGGGGGTCAGTTTTCAGAGCGAGCTGAAAATAGCAGTTCTAATTGATTGCCTGACTGACTCTTGTTTTAGTTTGTTTTAACTGATTTTATTTAACACGTTTTTTGTGAAATCAGTGGGGAGTCCCAGAACCAAACCCCAGCGGATACTGAGACATGACAGTAATATGTCTAATGATCAACTAGGCCTGGATTAATGGGAATAGTGCCTGAAGCATGGCAAAAATTCTCGCATTCTGCCATCATTGCTGCTACCTCCAGGTAGCAGAGAGGCACACACCCCTGCTGTCCCATTCTTCCTCTTCCTTCCATTCAAAGGAGGAGAGATGACAATGACAGCAGTGGCAGAGGCCCTCTGCTCAGCCTGCCTTCTCATTTCAGTTTAGAAATGGAGGAGGAGGATGTGCATGTGGGACTGACACGCGCATAGGACCTCAGCTAGTGCTCTGGCTCAGTCTGGCTCAGGAGTCTCCAAACTATGGCCCAGGGGCCACATCCAGCTCACCGCAAGATTTCATCTGGCCTGCAGCACCTTTTGGGGGGGGGCATGTGCTAATGTTTTTTTTTTTACTCATATGTCTTTTATCAGTGTAAATAACACTTAACAAGTGTAAAAATATACTTTTGTTCTGAATTATATCATGCTGTTTCCAAAAACAAGTCCAAGTAAAACTTATCCATTCATCTAAATTTCATTTAGAAAACTGAATTTTTTCAGCCCATGAAAATGTGCAAAATATACATTCAATGCGGCCACGGTACTGCAAAGTTTGGAAACCCCTGGTCTGGCTGATCCCTGATGCCACCACTGGTTACACTCAAAATGTAAAGTGTGAAAGTAGAAAAAGAAACATGATTGCGGTCTCTAGTATGCATCTTCCAACTGAGGTCTGGCATGATGCTGATTGCCCAGCAGGGATGCTCATTGGTGCAGAGCCAATGTTCATAATGAATAGCATTCGACACACTTGTGACAGAACATGATTCTGCACGGCTCCCTGCCAGGTGTTCAGATCCCGGCTGACACCCACATATTATGTGACGTGGGCCTGTCTCTTTTTCTATATTAGTTCCCAGCTATGTATTTGATGTAGATGAATTTTGGATGTGTACAGAGAAGTGTTCTAACATGACGGTCAGCCCAATCCTATGCATATCTGCTCAGAAGTAAACCCAGATAAGTGTGTATAGGATTTCATCTGTAATTTCCCGTTTGGCCTGTTAACCAACCTCCCTTGCAATTGTTTTGTGTGTAGTTCAGGGTGCAATCCTGAAACTGACATTGCACTGACGCTACGTGGTACTGGCACCCCTGTGTTGGCGCTAGAGCTCTTGGGCTGATGCTAGCAGTATCATTGGCCCAAGAGCACTGGTGCCAAGTCGCCGTTGCGCCAGTCAAATTAGCACAAGGTGCTTCTGGGAAGTGGGAGGGCAGGAGAAACTGGGCGGGCTAGTGGGCGTGCCAGCCCGGGGAGGGAGGCAGGGCTGGGATGTGGCTGGTAGGCCGCATCCAAGGCTCTGTCCCTGGGCTATGTGCCCCCAATTTGGGCCACACGGTTTCCTCGGAGCTGCACCTGCTATACAGCAGGTCCGAGGAACCCCATGGGGAGGTAGGCTGCATCCAAGGCCCTGTCCCTGGGCTGCACTTAAGGTGCGCTGAATAATGGCGCAGGCAGTAGTGCTATCCAGCCGGTACGCTGGGCGGGACTTACGTTTGATCGGCAGTCCGCCCATTGCATCACGCCGCGTTCCACCACTTTCCCGCCCGCCGGCGGGCGGGAAAGCGGTGGGACGCGGCGTGATGCAACGGGCGGGCTGCCGATCAAACGTAAGTCCCGCCCAGCGTACCGGCTGGATAGCACTACTGGGCGCAGGCCCACCGGCCTCACCATTCCAGTGCCACATAGGCTTGTGCTCTCAAATATCTACATCAGGCTGTAAAGATATGGGGGGAAAAACTCATAAGACAGAATAATCAGAATTTAATAAAAACATGCTTCAAATAAAGTAAAAGAATTAAGCATCCCTGTAAATACTGCTGTGAAATAATGCAATTGCACACGTTTTGGGGCTTAAAGCAATTGGTTGCTAAAGTCAATCCCAATTATTTTGGCTAAAGAATGATTTAAGGTATGATTACCTGGGGATAACCAGAGAGTTTTCTTGCTAATTATTTTTTGAAGCATTATTAATGTTGATAATCAGGACTCATTATATGAAAACCACTCGCAGGCAGGAATTTACTGATTACAAAGTGTTAATGTCTCCAGACTAGCAAGCAAAACAATAGGCATAAATTTGCTCACTGTTGTTGTAACACCCGTAAATCATTGTTATTTTGCAGTACTTTTAAAACATAATGAGGGAAAAAAGCACAGAGAATCTTATGAACAGAAATGGAAGCTTTGCAAATCCCAATAATTGGATAAATGAGTGAATGTAATTACAGTTAATTCTCATTATTCGCTGGGGCGAGGTTCCTGGATATCCCAGTGGATTCCAAATCACTGAACCTATGGGATCAATAGGATAAGGGGGAGGGGTATCTAACCTCATCAGGAATGCCAGTTTCAGAATGGTGTGGATAGCTTTAGGATGCCTGCAGATCCAAAATACTTTGGAATGCAGCAAATAGCTTTGGAATGGCCATAAAAATGTAAAGGTTTCCCCATGACCGAATGGTCTAGTCGTGACCGACTGTAGGGGGCGGTGCTTATCTCCGTTTCTAAGCCTGTAGAGCCGGCATTTGTCCAAGGTCAAGCTTCCGTGGTCATGTGGCTGGCATGACTATACACCATAGCGCATGGAATGCCGTTACCTTCCCACCGAAGTGATCCCTATTTATCTACTTGCATTTTTAGGTGCTTTCGAACTGCTAGGTTGACAGGAGCTGGGACAAGCGATGGGAGCTCACTCCATTGCATGGTCTTGAACTCCCAACCTTCAGAACGGTCAGAAATCCCAGCAGCAGCGGTTTAACCCACTGCACCACCATGTCCCTTTGGAATGACCATAAGTAGCCTCAAAATGCCCAGGGCAGATGCAGAGAATAGTGTTGGGGTGGCCATGAATAGCTTCAGAATGGCCGCCAGTGCAGAGAATAGCATCAGGGTGGCCACGGATAGCCAAGAACAGGCAGGGGATGGTGCGTCATGAGATACAGTCTTATTCTTGCAGATAAGCGAATCTGTGAAAGCAGAGTGCCTAGATCAGTGATGGCGAACCTTTTGGGCTCCGTGTGTCAAAACTTAGGAAAATGCTTAACTTGACTCTGCTGGCGTGTCAACCCCCCTCCCGAACAAAAGAGAAACAATTATATTCATTTATTTAAACAAACAATACAGTCAGCGGCGGCATTCCGCTGGTACGCTGGGCGGGAGGAACGGGTGAGCGGCAGCTCGCCTGTAGCTTTCTGCTCCGTTTCGCCGTCTTCCCCGCCTCCGCTGCCGCTCACCCATTCCTCCGGCCTAGCGTACCGGCTGAATGCCGCTGCTGAATACAGTCCAACAAGTATAATGTTATGTATTATATAAAGAAACATCAAATACAAAAAAATGAAAAATGATTAAAACAAACTCAGTTTTTGTCAGGTACTGGTGATTGCTGGTGTGTCACCCCAAACGTTGCGGTGTGTCACCTTTGACACGCATGTCATAGGTTCGCCATCACTGGCCTAGATACCGAGAACTGACCTTCTACAATTGAATGCTGATACAGTAACAGATTGAAATGACATTGCATCCAGGGCATTATAAGCAAATCAGTCAATGGAACTAACTGACGTACACAGAAGCTCTGCCACTGCCTGTAAAGACAAGGAATAACAATCACGTGACGAACAGGAATATGGAAAAGAGCAAAACACAAATGAAAGAGAAATGAATGTAATCTTAAACAATCCTAATACTTGAATACATGTTAAAAATACATGGGTATGTGTGCACAACTACAATTACAATTTTTAACTAATAGGGTGATAATTACACAAATGGATAATGCAGTTTAGAAAGCCAAATAACTTTTTTTTTTTTAACAAATCTGTGGAATGTTACAGTGCACTTCTTCTCAAACACTGGGTTGGGACTAGTGGTGAAATTCAGCCAGTTCTCACCTATTCTTCAGAACCGGTTGCTAATTTTAGGTTGGGAGAGGGAAGAAAGGCAACGGATGGCCCTGAAGACCGCCCTGAAGGACATAGAACTGGTTGGTAATTTATTTGAATCCCACCATTGGTCGGGACCCACCAGTGGGTGGTGAGTCAATTTCAGGTAGGTCATGAAGCACCTAGAGCATCCATATTGAAAATATGGAAAGATGGGATGTTAGAAAGGGGAGGGCTGTGTGGTTGTTATGCTGGAATCAAGGTGATTCACATTGCTATTGGAAAATGGATGAAAAATAACCCAACTTATTGCTGCATTCTTAGGAAAGCAACAGGCTCTGGCATCACAATGACAGCACTTCTGGCCATGACATCACTTCTAGTGGATCCCTGACAGATTGTCATTCTAAAAAGTAGGTGGCGACGCTAAAAGGTTGGAGAACCACTGCTATACTAATTTAAAAAATGTAATCTAGTGTACGTCAGCTTCAGCAAACAAAAGATAGGATTTTAAGTGAGTCCATCTCCCTACCTGGATATATCCTCTGCCCAAATTCCTCCCCTAAATTTGTGGCCATTTTCTGTTTCCACTTGAATTTGGATAGAATAGCTAAATACTATACAATAATACCTTCAGTAACATGAAGGATCTGGTCCTAGAAATCCAAGTGTTCTCTGAAACAGCACTATAGGAGATGTCATTTGCCATAAGGCAAGAAACTGGTGCTGATTGGCCAAAATACACTCCTCTCATTGGCTACATTAATTGTCAATCAACCTAAGTTGAAGAACACTGTAAAGAAACAAGAAAAGCATATGCCATACGCTGTTATTTCTTATATGTAGGAGTTCCTGGACCTTGGGAATTTGCAGACTTGGGACCAAATTACATGCTACAGAACATTGGCTTCCATTGGTTGTGTTGGCTTTCAGTTGAAGTTTTTTTGTTTTGTTAGAATACTACAAATGAGGGTTAATTGGGAGTGAAACTATGAAAGGGGCAAAGTCCCAAAGCCCCCACATTTTTGCTCTGTTTGGTGCTTCTCCCTCAGGCTGCTATTTTTAAAAAAGAGCCGCAGGTCACATTGTGTTTTATGTAATGGGTAGTTTAGTTGGTATGAGTGTCAACAGTTGGTATAAGTGCACTTTGATGTATCCTGGAATGGTGTGAATGGTGTGATTTATATAACAAGGTATTAAACGATTTAATTTTTTGAAAAATTTGAATCTGGTTTTGAATTGCAAAAACCTTGTTATCTCAGCACAATCAAGTGCAATTCCCTTAAAAGATAAAACAGAGGAATGCATGTTGCAATAGTTGCTTCAGATTGTCATGGCAATTAAAAGTGATGGAGCAAAAAACAACACCAGATTGTTTGCCATTTCAAACTGTGGTATTGACATCCACTCCCCCCGCCCCATAATACTTGTCAGTTGTAGATGCTACTGGAAGTATTCTGTGGATAAAACAGTAGGTATGCATACCTGTGACCTGCCACAAGTAACCAACTCCTAAGCGTTATTACAGGAGCAGAGAATGATTTTCCTTTTCACCTGCATTCTCTAGCACCACACTGACTCCTGCTCTCAGAAGTAACTTGGGCAGGGAGCTGGGCTACTGAAGGAAGGCTTTGTTATGATTATCCCATGCACACCCATTAGGATCCCAGCCAATATACGCAAAATTCAGTTTATAAGCTTTATTTCTCAGTGTCCAACCCACTCAGCCATGTTCCCTATCTGGGATTGGCTGGTCATCTTTTCAAGAGCCAAGTAGGCATCTTTGGACGTCTCACCTTGCCTTAAGATTATTTGTCTCCCTCCCAAATGCCCACCTCAGATGGTATATTCGGTGTGGAGCTGCAGGAAAATCTGTTTGTAACAAGCAGGTTTAGTGCAGGAAAAAGGGAGCGTGCACAAGGCATTTGGTGCACTAGTGGATTGGTCAAAGAAGCAGGGCTGGCCTTAGGAGCTGTGGGGCCCAAAGCATGGACCTCCACTCCTTTGGGCCCTCCCTATTCTCCAGGAGGAGGAGAAGCAAAGTGGTGCCCAGCAGTGGTGTACCACCAACTACTTCAGGAGGCAGGGATTTCAAGCCAATCATACCCAGAGTTGGGCGAGAGGGAGAGCCACCCAGTGGCAAAGCTCTGCTCACCACACTCTCAACATGGAAGATTCCATCAGACCCCTACGGAGATTCCTACAGAGCAAGGTGTTGGCTGTTGCTATGAATGGTCCATTCCCTGCCCCAGTGCAAGGCCCCTCCATGTGCAGGCCTCAATTAGTCAATGACTGATCAGCTTGGCGAGGGGGCATTCAACTTGAAGCTTCTATGACTCTTTATATGGGTCAGCCATGATAAGCTGGGGTTGTCAAGAAACAATCTGCAGCTTGGAGCCAAGGTGGGAACATTTGAGAAAAGGGTGAAAACACAGGACCGCAGAGCTGAGCTGTGCCCCCAAGGTAGAAGCCTGAACTTGAACCAGATGGTGTGGTTGGCGAGTTGGGATTTGTTTCAGGATGTTCTGAATATTCAATAAAGCTGTGGCCTATTTATAATACAAACTCCTTGTCTCCTACCTTATTGAAGTATGCAAACAATGTTTTATTTGTAACTGCTGGATCATTTGCAAAACAGTTCTGTGGACTTCTATACTATATAACCAATTTGTGTGTTGAGTTGCAACATTATTTAAAAACCCATTAACCATAATTGCAATCTTATTGTGCCCATCTATTTTTGAAATGTGACTTTTTGTGTTCCATTTTTAATCATAACTCAACATAAATGAAAGGGCAATTAGATTCTTAAGTAGCAGCCATTGGATTACAGTTAGATGGTCAATAAACCATTTCTTATTTCCCGTCTTGTGCAAACCATTTGTGAAATGTCTTTGTAAAATGTCTCAGTTTGAATTGTGTGTGGCTTTTTTGACACTGGCATATTGAATCATTAAAAAATATATTAAAGTCTTTGGGATATTATTTTCCATTGATCTCTCCATTAGGAAATGATTCTTGCAATTGATTAAAACTGTCTGAAATAACAGGAGCTTTAGGATGGCCATGCCAGAGAAGCCTCCTGAGCCTGAAATAATGGACATTTTAGATGGAGACTGATAGTTGGCACTTACATTGCAGTTATGGTATGCAGTTACATTGAGGGCCCAATCCCAGGGGCATAGCTAATTAAGTGTAGGGGGTACAATTGCATTAGGCAACCAGCTTTTTTTTGGGGGGGGGAGCAACAAGCTGAGCTTGACATTAGTGGCCAAAATTGTGAAAAACTTGGCATATATGAATATTACCATCATATTATATGTCATTGGAAAAGTAATTTAATGCAGAATGCAATGAAACAAACCAGAGTGTAATATCTTTACTCTATCAAAGGTTATGGCCAAAAATACCAGAGAAAGCAGAAATATAACTGTGATATCACTTCCTGTTGTGATGTCACTCCCGGGGCAACATTTTGCCCTCTACACTGGGCTACACTTTCATTAGCTATGCCAACTGCCCAATCCTATCCAATTTTCCTACATTGGTCATCCAGACATCCATGCATTTATTTGATTTCTTCTAACCTAAGTGTATATATAACTACATACTGTATGTGTAGAGTTCTCCACCAATATCTGGGAACTCTGGAAGATGTTAAGATGATTAGCAAGATGTAAAGATGATTAGCAACTCTGGAAGATGTTAAGATGATTAGCAAGATGTAAAGTTGATTAGCAACTCTGGAAGATGTTAAGATGATTAGCAAGATGTAAAGTTGATTAGCAACTCTGGAAGATGTTAAGATGAATATGTTAAGCTGATTAGCAAGATGAAATAGTATATTTCAGATAAGGAAATGACCAGACTCTACTACACCAATGACTTAAAGATGGACAAATTAGACATGACAATGACAGGCACATCTCTTTAAATGTGTGTCTGCACCAATGACATACAGAGTGGGTGAATGGGCACAAAACATCCCCCCAACCAATCACGTACCTGCCCATGGCTTTCTCCAGGCATGTTTCTCCTGGCTAGGATCACTTCTGGTGTTGGAAACTGGCTGAGAGAGAAGTGACATTGGGGACAGACTGCAGGAAGGCAGAAAGATGTGTGTGGGAAGGTTTATCATTCTGCACCCCTCGTGATCTTCACATAAGAAGTGCAGCCTCCACTTTGATATGATATATGATATATTAGAATAGACATGCCTTTAAAGAGATGAATTTGCTCCAAGTTTTGTCCTTTGCCTGAAAGGGCAGAAAAAAAAGGAAAAAAAAGTTTGCTATAATACTAATGGATCACGATCCAAGTGAAAAACCTCTGAACGACTACAACCATTTCAGTAGATGAATCTATTGGGCCCCATCATCAGTGGAACATAATTCTGCTGACGGTGATTGCTGTGAAGCAACCATAAAGTGTGCTCAAGTAGTTCACAGAGTAGCATGCTGCCTGAGCCTTCCCGCATGCATTAGAGGATCGATGGCCACCAGCCGGAGCAGGTAATCCAGCAGGGGAGGTGGAAGGGGATGGAGGAGTGCATAATGGAGCAGGGAGGGGGCGAGACTGGGTAGGGAGGGCGGAAGGAAATGGAGATTCGGGGGGGTAGATCCAGTGGTGATGGCAAATGCCAGTTCGTCTCAGCAGGCAGCCTTCCCATCCCCTTTCCTTGGAATTTCTCTCTTGGAATGATCAAGTGCTGACTATTAGGACCACACACATGTCCCACACACACTCCTGGGTGGTCTGCTAGGATCAGACATTCCTTTCATCAATCAAATTCTTCACATCTGACAGAATGAAATTGTAGAATTTCATTTCACGGAATGAAATGTGGAAGATGTCTGCTTTTAGTTCACAAAGGAAGCGCCCTGCACAATCTAAAGAGGTGCTTCCCCCCCCTTTGCCTCAATTATGTAGCTCATCAAGATAACTGGAAAAACTTTTTTTTAAAAATTATTATTATTATTATTATTATTATTATTATTATTATTAAGGGTGCAATCCTAACTTGCACTAGAATGACAAGGTCGGCAGGCCTGCATCGTATCCAGCACAAGTCAGGAGGCCACTGGAGCCTCCCTGGGGCAAGGGCACATTTGTCCCCTGGCCCCAGGGTAGGCACCAGCCACTCTGATGTGCCTGCTTGGTTCTGTGGCTACTGTTTACCAGGTGTGGCTCCAAGCATCCCAGCTCCACCCCCTACCCAGGTCAGCATGCGTCGGCCAAACGTCGGGTGTAGGATTGCACCCTAAGAAAATCTTTATAACGCTTTTCAACAAAAAAAGTTTATGAAGTGTTTTGCAGACCAAAACAAATCTTTAAAAGTTTCCCTGCCCCAAAAGGACTTACAATCTAAGAAGAACACCAGCAAAGAGCCACTGTGAAAAGACACTATGCTGGGCTAAAAGGGATAGTTACTCTCCCCCTGCTAGAGATGAGATAGGAGCACCACTTGGAAAAGTGGTGCAAAGTTAGCAGGGATTAGATAGGACTCTTCTGACTTTTCAGCGCAAGGGCCATGTCGTATATTTTACAGATTCTTGTGATCCGAAAAGATTAGTTTTATACATGAATGAAATGTAAATGAATATGTTTTACTTGGATCCTTTTTTTTAATAAACAGCACGATAGGATTCAGAAATGTGATATTTACAAAGAAACAACACCATGCTTAAACTGAGAAATGATATATGATGAGTCAAAATATCAAATATTTTAAGTTGCTGCGGGCCGGATAAAATCTTGTGATAGGTGTGACCCGCAGGGCGTAGTTTGGAGGCTCCTGATATAACTCATCTCTTTGAAAGCATAGTAGATCCTTAGCATTTGCAGCTTCAACTTTTTTAGACACTGCTGCTGCATCAGACACCTGGGCCTCGAATGAGAAAAGCATAAATGCTGTTTACGGTCACAGCACTACTGCCATATGACCACAATGTAGTGCAGCTGAAAGATCATGCATTTCTGTGAAAATCAAGCTTTACAAAGCACACAGCTTTGTACAGTTCCTCCCTGAGCTTATTGGCCTAGAAGAGAACAGGGCTTTCCAAAACAGGGTACAGCCTGCCTGCTGTTGGCCAAGTATCAGGTTCCACCACATGAAATAATAATAATAATAATAATAATAATAATAATAATAATAATAATAATAATAATAATA
>JAJKFI010000001.1:32394247-32406623 GCA_029204185.1 Lerista edwardsae | reverse complement strand
TAATAATAATAATAATAATAATAATAATAATAATAATAATAATAATACATGTATTTATATACCGCCTTTCTTAAGATCACTAGATTTCTCTAATGACTGTAACTCAAAGCGGTTTACATAGGCAGACTTTTATTCATAAACCTGAAGGTTTTTACAATTTACAGAAATGTTCTATCTTTCAAGAACAACACTCATACAGATCTTTCTTTCTGGATTTAGCCTTCTTTCTTAGCCATCCGTCTGTCTTCTGCTGGCTGATGAGGCTTCCCTGCTCCCACCAGAGACGCAGCTGACTTCAGCACACTCCTCCTCCCACGAGGCAGCTGGAACTCAGCTTTTAATCAGCCTCAGTTTGCAAGGTCTGCCACTCACAGAGACTTCCGGCAGTCCCGAACTCACGACTTTCAGCTGTTATCTTCGGGCAAACGGAGGCATTAACTCTCTCGGCTAAATCTTCTGCCAAATGATATCAAGGATACAGACTAAGGCTGCCCTGCTTAAACAATGATCGTGGCTTGGTCCTGTTGACACTGTGGTCCTTGCCATTTCTTACAGTAAGGATGCCAAATAGGCCAATCTTCAGAAATGGTCAGGAAGAACCTTGGCTAATTGTAACTTGATGGAAGCTTCACATGTATTGTGCTCGATTATGATCTGCGTTTTGAATTTCATTGTTTCTGCCTGAGTTAAATGACTTCTGTGTGTACGCATTACATCTGAATACAATATAATGTTTTGTTTTCTGCTCATTAAGAAAGCATTAAGTTCCTTGGAAGAGATAAGGCAATGAGTGATTATTTACATGTGAAAGTGCTTTATAATCTGCTGTAAGGTTTCACTATATATAAATTAATTGAATACATCCTTTTTGAATGAACGGTGATAATGCAAAAAAATGGGTCTGCAACTGAAATGCATTCGGCTTATTCCATTTGCTAGATAAAACTGTACAGAATTGCTGACTTTATCCAAATGTGTCCGGCTAGCATATTGTTTCAACTTTCAGTTTGTCAGTAGCATTGAGATAGCATCTTTTTTTCCCCAATGCAACACTCATAACTTTCTGTACAATCTTCTTCTTTATAACAAAAAACAATGTAGAATGTGAATATATTTGTTGCATTACCCAAGGTTCCAGTTTTCAAGCAGCAGAATAAGACAGCCACAAGACTTTAAAAAGAAGAAAAGAAAAAAGACCTCTGCAATAAAGCACACTACTGCACTATGGTTTTATTCAATACTTTAATTTTTCTATTAAATATTAAAATTGTACCAAACAGAAGACAAATGCTCTTCTAACAGAGTCCTATCACAATTGTTTCCATAGAAAACAAATGGTTCCAATTTCTATAGCAATCCATTGCAATTCCTATTTCCATTTCACAGCCAGATTAATCCAGTTAATTTGTCCATCTCAGCTAATAAATGGCCTTCCAAAGCCATTTATATGTAATGATCCATTGAATTTTCCATTTTTAGTGACCACAGTCTAGCTGCCACACAGTTTGAACGAGTGTCTTATGTTTAAACGTGTCATTTAAAAAATCAACAAAACCACAAAAATGTCCACTTTGAGCCATTTTCTAACAATGATGCATTAGAACAACATTCGTAGAAATGTAACGTTTTCAAAAGCGCATCATTGGTAGAAAATGGGGTTACAGCCTACTAATGCGTTAGGCTAAGATCCAGGAGATCTGGATTCAAATCTTCACTTAGCCAATGCCATGATGCTCACTGGGTGAACTTGAACAACTCTCCTGGCCAAACATACCTCATAGGGTTGTTGTGAGAATAAGATGGTGGGAGTGGGGGAGCATGGAAGAACCATGTATGCTGCATAATAAAATGCAATAGTAAAAAACAAAAAAAAACAAAGATTAGATGGAACCCTTTTGGTTCCTCAGGTAGCCTCATATTCATGGGTTGAAAGTTGCGGCACACGCGAGGGAGCTGTGGCACACATGGCCGATGCGAGGGAGGCACTGCGTGGGCGCAACAAGACCAGCGCTGCCAGCAGCACCGGTCCTGTTGCCTTAGTGCCGACGCAGGGGTGCTGCTAGGCGCCCCCATGTCAGCGCTAATTCCTTAGTGCTGATGCAAAAACATTGTGTCAGCGCTAAGCATCAAAGAGGATGGAGATGCCTGAATGCTCAATCAATAAAGCCAACATTTGAAACAGATAGGATTAAAATAAACAATCTTTGCTCTTTTATTTAGGGTGCGATCCTAACTGGAGTTAGGCCAGCACAGTTAGGCCAGCCAAGTTTGACCGGCACAAGGAACACCGTAAAGTATGTTTGGACCATTCTCAGAGTCAGAGAGGCCGGCACACAGACGTGTGCCATCCTCCCTGACTCTGAGAGTGGCCCAAACATACTTTACAGTGTCCCTTGTGCCAGCCAAACTTGGCTGGCCTAACTGTGCCGGCCTAACTCCAGTTAGGATTGCGCTCTCAGTCAGAGTTACCCAGAGAACTCAGATCAGAAAGATTTTTACATTGTCCTAGAATAGTATTCTGTCTAGACCAAAGTTTGGCAGGATACGACAAGTTGTGACATCATAGCCATTGATTGAACCATTGAGCTAGGAAGCCTTATGCCTGCAAACTGCAACAAGCTCTATGGTGTGTCCCGAGGCAGCTGTCTCACTTTCAAGAGTCAGAAACTGGCATAGTCTCAACTTGTCACTGACCTACACATGGTGGCATGCACATCCCTGGTACAACATAAGTACAACTAGCAGCCCCGTCCTACTGGGCTCTTGAAGCATACATAGCCTTAAGGCAGTTGCAAAAGGACCTTCTACCATGCATGAAGCTGTGCACTGCTGGAGTGCCAGCAAAGAGGCCACAGTGACCTTGCATGCCGCCAAGGTGCTGGATAGGCCCGCTGACTCAGGTAAGTCAACGGGAGGCAGGATGGGACACTCAGGGGAAGGAGGCTCAGATCCTGGAAGGGTGCAAGTTTGGTGGCAGTGGTGGCCACCAAAACCAAACTCTCTTTCTAGACCCACTCCTGTGGTCTGGGGTCAGGCAGACCTGTGCCATCAGTTTTGTGGTTCAGGTCCAGGTTTACCCCTCTATACCACGGAGGCTTAATCCTGTGTAAGGGAGCAAATGTTTCCTTACCCAGAGGAACTGCCTCCTGCAAGGTGCAGTGCAAGCAGTTTTGGCAAGCCTGCATTTGGGGGCGGGGAAGCATAGAGTGGTAAATAGAGGCATATGTGCACCATAATCTATAATCTGTTTTTGTGTGATTCCCCTCTGGTAATATAGACTGCTATATAAAATCCTTTCTGTCTTGATTCCCATCAATCCTGTTCCTAATATAAGAATCCACATGCTATCCTATCAAGTCTCATTGCCTGTGTCTTCCATCCAGGTAAGGATGGAGAAAGAATCCCAAACCCCTTTTTTTTCCCCTGGCACTGATCACTTCAATAGTGGAACCAAGAGGAAGTGAGTTCAGTTAATACTGCTGTGCTCACTGGGTTGGAGAGATTCCATATAAAGCAAGTACTAACTTCCATTAATCAGTTGTACTTAAAATTAGTTCCCGATGGTTGGGAGGAACTTGCACGAATCCATCAAAGTATTAACTTTGAACTACTGCAGTTGTTCTACAAGCTTGGTAATGAAAAAAGAAAAAGGCTTTCCTGCCATCCTTTTTTATGATGTACCATGGTTAGCACAACTTACCCCTGTTGAATATCCTGCTATAAATTTAATCACAGAACCATCTTTCTTCTGCTCTGAACCTCCAAATCTTTTCATACATTCTCCATATCTTGTCACTGCTTATTAAGGCTTATTGTCATGTTGAAAACATTTGGTGCTGTGAAACCTCAGATTGTACATATTTAAAACCCGTTGTTTAGAGATGAGACATTGAAAGCGACATCTTGCTACTTCCTTATCTGGAGAGCCTTCGAATCCTTTGTTTTATTTATTTGACCAGCTACAAAATTTGCATACAGATTTCCCCAAATGAACCATTCCATTCACAGAGCTATTATGCTATCAACTGTGAACCAGAATTTGCTTGTAAACTGGCAAAAGAAAGACAAGCCTGGATAAGCTTCAGAATGCTAGAAAGGAACTGTCCTAGGTATACTAGTGACTTCATTGATCAATGCTTATTCTTAAACTCTTGCTGATCTCTTAAGATAAGAAACCATTTGTCCTGCTAACAAAATCATCCTAGAGATCATCACAAAAATCTATTGTTAACTTCATTGCCTTCCAAACCAATAAAACGTGATTAGCTGCTACTTCTACTACCAGTTATCCCACAAGTGTGACTTTACAATATTGGCATCTCTTATCTGAAGTGCTTTGGACCAGAAGTATTTTGGATTTTTTTCTCCATATTTTAGAATGCTTGCATATACATAATGAAAGCTCTTGGGGATGGGGCCCAAGTCTAAACACAAATTCATTTATATTTCATGTATCCCTTATAGGGATAGCCTGAAGGTAGTTTTAGACAATATTTTTAATCATTTTGTGCATGAAACAAAGTTTCTGGTTTTATTTCTTTCAGCAAAAAAAAATCATGTTGGTGCTAAAAAAACTGTATTTTGGAATTCCAGATAAAGAGTCCTCAACTTTTATTACATCTGCATTTCAATTTTAATATCGCTATCCTTGGTGATGATACCATAAATGGAAGTTATTTCTGTACTTTTCCGGATACATAAACTAGGAAGTATGTTATATACACTATGGCAGAGGTTAATCTTGGTGGGAGAATGTCACAAGTGAATGCAACTCATTGGTTAGACAAGGCATCATAGAAGGGCCTTGATCTATGATTGCTCAGGACTTTTCAGGACATTGGTACTTATTTACACACCTAAGGGCACAATCCATACTTGCACTGGAGTGGGTAGGTTGGCGTGTAGGAGCTGGCTGGAGCCTCCACGGAGCAAGGGCACATTCATGCCCTTATCCCAGGGTAGGCGCCAGTTGCGCCGATGAGCTTGCTTAGAGCTGTGCCTGCTGTTCAGGTGCTGCTGCAAGTAAGCCGTGCGACCTGACCTGGGGGTTGTGTGGCCTGGGGACAGGGGTTTGGACGTGGCCCACTGGCCCACCCACCGAGTGCGGCTGGCGCAAGGGCAGCTTGGTGCCCTTTAGCTCTAGCACCGACGTGGGGGTGCCAGTCAGCACCCCTACATCAGCGCTAGTGACACTGCACCAACGCTACCACCCTCAGACTCGCACATTGAGCTGGAACTGGAGCCCATCTGTCAAGAATCCCATTCAGATTCTGAAAATCCTGAACTTGGCTCCCCCTGAAGAACCAGTCTCATTGGTACCAGGGGCATCCTGTTTCCCTGTGCCTGATCACAGGGAAACAGGGAAAGCTATGGTGTCAGACCAGCAGTTGGCCAGAAGGAATTTTCTGAAAAGAGAGTGTAAAGCTTCAGACCAGAGGGGGGGCTCTTTGAAATACTTTTTCTCCAGACAGCAGGGATGACGCATGGAAGGAGGAGTCTAGGCCTCGGTTTTGCTCTGAGTCCCAGCTGAACAAGGTGCTCTTTGGGGGGACCTTCCAAATGCACCTTGATATTGATTGCAGGCCAGACCCCTCCCCCTTGGCTCCTTCTGGAGCCCCACTTGGAAGTTGGGCTGGAAAGATCTGCAATTGTTTTCAACACAACATCGTTTCACAGAAGCAGCCATTTCTATGTGAGTAAGGGCTAACAAAATCCTACAAGCTAGGCTTCAGCAGTATGTGAACCGAGAACTACCAGATGTACAAGCTGGTTTCCGAAGAGGCAGAGGAACTAGAGGTCAAATTGCCAACATTTGCTGGATCATGGAGAAAGCAAGAGAGTTTCAGAAAAACATCTACTCTGCTTCATTGACTATGCCAAAGCCTGGATTGTGTGGATCACAACAAACTGTGGCACGTTCTTGAAGAGGTGGGAGTACCAAACTAAACCACTTTCTCTGTCTTCTGAGAAACCTGTATGCGTGCCAGGAAGCAACAGTTAGAACTGGACATGGAACAACTGATTAGTTTAAAATTGGGAAAGGAGTATTACAAGGCTGAATACCGTCACCTTGCTTAAATAACTTAAAGTTAAATAACTTATATGCAGAGTATATCATGAGAAAAGCTGGGCTGGATGATTCACAAGTTGGAATCAAGATTGCTGGGAGAAATATCAACAACCTCAGATATGCAGACAATACCACTCTAATGGCAGAAAGTGAGGAAGACCTAAAGAACCTTCTGATGAGGGTGAAAGAGGAAAATGCCAACATTGGCTTGAAGCTCAACATCAAAAAAACTAAGATCCTGGCAACCACTCCCATCACTTCCTGGCAAATAGAAGGGGAAGAAATGGAAGCAGTGACAGACTTTATTTTCCTGGGCTCCAAGATCACTGCAGATGGTGACTGCAGCAATGAAATTAAAAGACATTTACTTCTTGGGAGGAAAGCTATGGCAAACCTAGACAACTTAATAAAAAGCCAAGACATCACCCTGCCAACAAAGGTTCACATAGTCAAAGCGATGGTTTTCCCAGTAGCAATGTATGGCTGTGAGAGCTGGACCATAAGAAAGGCAGAGTGCCGTAGAATAGATGCTGTTGAATTATGGTGTTGGAGAAGACTCTTGAGAGTCCCCTGGACTGCAAGGAGATCCAATCGGTCCATCCTACAGGAAGTCAAGCCTGATTGCTCCCAGGAAGGACAAATCCTGAAGCTGAAGCTCAAATACTTTGGCTACCTCATGAGAAGAGAGGACTCTTTAGAAAAGACCCTCATGCTGGGAAAGATCGAAGGCAAAAGGAGAAGGGGGCGGCAGAGGATGAGATGGTTAGAGAGTGTCACCGAAGCGATGAACATGAAATTGGGCAAACTCCAGAAGCTAGTGGAGGACAGGGAGGCCTGGCGTGCTGTGGTCCATGGGGTTGTGAAGAGTCGGACACAACTTAGCGACTGAACAACAACAACGGGCTAACAAACTTTCCAACACTGACATAGCGGTGCCAATGGGGCATGTACTGAATTCTGCAGGGGGGAGGTCTCATGGAGGCCTCCTCAAGGTAAAGGAATGTTTGTTCCCTTAGCTCTGAGCTGCATTGCTCTTATGCTGGAAATTTGGTTAGGATTGCACCCTAAGAGAACCACAGCAGTAACACCACCATTGAATTGAACGTCACTTAGTATCCCCATTGTGAGGTCTCAGAACGTGCACAGATACAAACCATTTTCTGCCATTCCGTCTTTCACTGAGTCTCTGAAGGATGCACATGATTGCCCTGCCCCAACCAATGACGCTCCCCCTCTCCATTGGCTCAAGTATTTGTCTGCAGAGTCAAATGTTGAAATGGGGGATTCTCTCCTTATGTCTAGAACCCTTGAACTGTGGACATGCTACAAATTGGGCCCAGCCTTAAGCCAATGTGACCAATATCATCACATATCGCCTGGTGCTGCAGCCAGGACCTTTATGGGCTGTAAGTCAGTGGGGTGAGCAGAGCAGCTTTACCTTGGACCCTCCCACCTGCCCCTGCCTTCAAATGGGCCAAAATGGGCTTCCCAATGACATCATTTCACCACCAACTATTTCCAGGTGCTGCACATTGTACGTGGCACCAGAAGCGCTCTTCTTGATGTGTTAGGGGCCCCCAGGGTGGGTGTGGGGGCCCATGGGAATGACGTGTATTGGGCCCTGCTGCTTCTGGATCCAGCCCTGGGGCAAATGTGTGCATCATTGCAGGAGGCAAAGGCACTAAGTGCATTATTGTTGGATAGTAGGGCCATTCCAGGACATGGTGGCGCTGCCCGTTAAACTGCTGCTGCTGGGCTTTCTGACCGGAAGGTTGGCAGTTCAAGACTTCTGCCAATCTAGCAGTTCAAAAGCACCTAAAAATGCAAGTAGATAAATAGGGACCACTTCGGTGGGAAGGTAACGGCGTTCCGTGCGCTACGGCGTATAGTCATGCCGGCCACATGACCATGGAAGCTTGTCCTTGGACAAACGCCAGCTCTACAGGCTTAGAAACAGAGATGAGCACCACCCCCTACAGTCGGTCACAACTAGACCATTCGGTCATGGGGAAACCTTTCCCTTTAGGGCCATTCCACATGTTCTTGAGCAGCCCCATATGTGTCCTCCTCCATGGGACTGGAGTTGTTTTTTCCTTATTTCCCCCAGAGCTCTACTCTTCCTCTTTAAAAAGAATCACCCATTAAACTAATATTGCAATTCAAATTTTATTTATTCATAGGGAGATCAGACAGCTTAGAAAAAAGATGACAATAAGTATTTCAAAGAACCTGAACAAATCAATGAATGACCCACTGAAGAACTAATGAATTCATTTAAATGTTCAAAGATGGTTGGCAAATGCTGAGCTAGTGGAAGTGTGCAAGCCAAGTGTTCTGGCATTAGCTTTAAAAATGGGGAAAGTACAAGCGCATTAATTGGGTTCATTTTTTTTCTTCCCAAGGACTATTCACCTTGCATCACTATTAGTCGCAGTCTTCATGTACAACAATCGATTTTCTGCTTAGTTTGATTTCACTTGCGATCAAATCTTCATACCCAAGTGAATAGATGGGGATCAAGACAAACATTGCAGTGAATCTGGACTTAGACAATCAGACTCAATTGCCCGTGACAGCAGCAAGGCCTGCCAATAATTTTTTTCTCAAGTGGTCAGTGCTTCCCACGGCCAATTGATCAGCTAAAATAGCATGCAATCTACTGTCCACCCACCTGCACCAGCCAGCCAAGGACCTCAACTCACATCATCGTCCTTCGCCAGACTCTGTCTTCTCACCAGCCGTTGTCCTCTTGGATGGAAAGTGCTTGGATAAAAAGATCGCAATGAGGATGACTTTCTCCAATAGTATTTCCTAGCAGCAAGGTGGGAAGTCTCCCCATTTTCATCCTCTTCTTGTGCGCAGCAACTGGACAGGTGGCAGAGCTGGGATAATGGCAGGTGGGTGTGAGCTGCAGCGAGACCCAAGCCAGTTAGCTACCATGTCAACTGTCATCATTGTTGACCTGCCCTGGCCATCTGGGTTTATAGTACATAGGACATAATGCAACAGTATTCCGAAAAAGGGCATAGTGTATCATCACTTGCAGCCACTAATAGCGAACAATGGTTGACCACAACAATGTAATTTGCTTCAAGAGAGGACTGCCATCGGTATTTCTTTCAAGCACTGGCTAGAGATTAATTTTCTGTGAGCTGGTAGCTTCATTCTGCAACCCCCAAGCATATTTTCCTGCCCGCTTTTAATTCAAAGCTACAAGACCTATGGTGGTGGATCTCGCAACCTGCTTCTGTGGGACTGACAGTGAGAAAGCTGTGTTGCCATTGTGCATGCTGGGGCTGCCAGCACAAACAGCCGGAGATCCTGCATATGAGACAGTGGTTCATACAACCCACTGGAGAAGGCAAATGGGCAGCGGGGGCGGGGGCAATTCAGGAGAGGATCAGGGATGGTTTGGGGATGGGAGTGGGCTGGGGATGGAGGTGAGAGGGGGATGATAAGGATTGAAGCCATATATGTAGAGCTCTTCCTCCCTTTTCCTGTTATGAACTTGCCTGAGGACGGAATCCAGCACCTTCCATTGGCCCGACGCAATGTGCGTTTGTTGGCCCAACATCACTAGCACCGATGCGAGGGTGCCGACAATTGGAGGAACCAGGCACCTTGTAGCGGTGCTAGACTGCTCCCTTTGAGTGGCTTCATACCACTGCATGGGGCACTTGGCTCCTCTGATTGTCGGAGGAACCAGGCGTCTTAGAGTGGCATGAGGCCGCAGCCGCTCCCTGTGTGTGGTTTTGTGCCATTGCAAGTGGCAGCTGGTGGTGGCAGTGGTGGTAGCAAGGGGGAGGGTGATTGTGCTGTCCCTTGCAGGGTGGTGCCTGCGGTTATTTGTCCCCTTGATCCCTCTAGGTATGCCACTGCTCTGGCAATGGCAAGAGGGATGGAATGGGAAGATAGAGTCTTTCCCCTGATGTCTGGGACATTACTATGGCTGTGAGCCAGGTGTTACACTAGGAAGTCTGGGAAATGTTTTCTCAGTCCTACTACTAGGGAGGCAGGGAGAAAAGGAGGACAGGATCTTCTCTGGTTGATATGAAATCTGTACTGGAGGGGTGTTGTAATGCTTGCCTCTGGTTTGAGGCAAGCATTATGAGTAACTGAGGCCAATCCTAGCCACCCTTCCAGCACTGATGCAGCTGTGCCACTGGAGCACGGCCACATCCTGCAGTGGGGGGGGGGGAATCACAGACCCCTCCTCAAGGTAAAGGAATGTTTGTTCCCTTACCTTGGGGGCTGCATTGCAGCTGCCTCAGAGCTAGGAAGTCAGATAGGATTGGCCCTGAGATCCTTATTTCTAATTCAGGAAATAATTCTGCACATATTACCTAAAACCTATAAAGAGAGGCATAATACTATGTAATAATTCTGCTCTGACCAGTGTGCCTGTACCAGGCTCAAATTATTACAAATGTTCCAGTAAACAAGGTTGCTTTTACCCCATTGTCTAAAATTCAATTGATTTGATTTGAGCCTACAGTATGCTATCGATCCATGCCAATGAAAGGAGCTTACATTTCAGACTTACTGTTGTGAATACATCTAGGAAAACACAAAGAAACACTTGACTAGACGGTTCGGTGCACTTATCTCTCCAATTTTAGTACATCATGCCAAAGATGTTTATGAGACGTATGTATTGACAAGAATAAGCAGTTTTGCATTTTATGGAAGCCATACTTTTGAGATGAATAAAAACTAAGGAATGACATTTCATTGGCCACTGAGAGACCCGTTAAAGGGAAGTGATTTATCACCTAAGCAGTGTAAACCAGGGCCTGCTGACTTTACACTTCGTGCAAGATGAATGTGTTGCATAAGGAAGACAAGTCTAAAATTAAAACACAGTTGCTGAAGAATGATATATCCACCCAGTGATATTAGGCTTTTTGTATTTGTTTGAAATCTCCCCTTAAATGTATTGGGTCTTTGTCAATACATCTGCCTAGCAGGTTCACCAGATTGCTGTGGATTAGGGTGGATCTCTAATATAATAGCAAGCTAAAGCCATTTTTCTATTCTTGCAGCTGGCTGGAATTTTTGAAGATAATTTGAAATACTTTATTCATCTGCAAATGCACAATCATAAATACATTTATGAAAGCTTAAGAGGTTGCATCTCTCTTCCAGTAAAGTATTTTTGAGATTACTTTTCCTATCTTGTGATTAAAACATATACTTTTTTGTTATCTTTTTAAAACATATTATACTTGCTCTATGAATTTAGTTGCATTCCTAAAAAAAAACCCACCATACCTCTCATCTTTAGAGGGCAACTGAAGGACAAGGTGCTCGAGTGCATAGCTTGGAAAGATTTACTCCTATCTTTGCTCTGGTATCTGCTCCCCACCCCCACCCCACGTCCAAATTACAAGAACCAAGAGCTGATATGTTTGGGCTGCTTGTTGATTACAATGACCTACCAAATATAATATCCTACAGCAGTTCTTATCTATACCAAACTACACCCTCTTTTAGTATTGGCACTTATGCTGGAGGAGACATGCCTGCTTGTGTGACCACCCTGGCTTCAACCTGAGGTCCCCGCTGATAACATGTGTTTCCATGGCAACCCCTGGAAAGAGAGTCAAGGCAGCCAAGTTGCTCTGCCTATCTCAAACCTGCCAGACTTTGCAGTTCAAGCCCAGGAGGTCATCAGATTGCAATCCCAAACCAGGCAAGCTTCTCACTGTTGATTCTCCCTCTCCTTCTTGCTTATCTTAGGGTGCACACCAAATTCGTTATCCTACTTACTGTCCCATGCTGTACCTGTCAGGTTGCTACCCTAGTTAGACAGAACACCCTAATGACACCTGAGCTAAAAGAACGACCCATCATGAGCCAATCAGGCAAGGAGCAAAACATGAATACCCAGCCCTCAAAGACTATCCCAAAGTGTGCCTGACGTAGTGCTGACGTAGTGACATTGCATTGGCGCTATGCGGGCCTAAGATTGCGGCCTGAAAAACTTAGTGTTTTGCGCCTCTCTAGGAATGTTATTGCATGTCCTCACAGCTGAGAGACACAGAATCATCTAGAAAGCAGTGGGCTCCTTTCCACAAGCCTGCTAGTAGCAAAAACAAACCTTCTGTTCTCGTATATTGTGAGGCACAGTTTCCAAATACCATTAACTCCATCATGATGGAAGTTCCGCGACCTTGTGTAGTTCAACACTTTGTAGAAAATCTTTTTGTAGCTTTGGAAAAAAGATGGAACTCTTATCAGACTGTGAAATTATGCACCATGTTGCAGTTTCACATCTCACAGTACAGAACTGGTAGAAACTGGCAT
>JAJKFI010000001.1:32379830-32394237 GCA_029204185.1 Lerista edwardsae | reverse complement strand
GGTATCCGAGCCTCCAACTCTGCTATTATTCACACAAATCCACAACACACCACTCTTTCAAATGGGAAGCACTGTTTTGAAGGGGCAAATGAATACTTAAAGGCATTCTGTAAGTACAACTGTCTACATGCTTAGAGCTGCTTTTAATTTCAACCTCTGCAGTGACATACTTTAAGTTAGTTTTAACATCTTCTGAAGACCTCAAATGAAGTTTTAAGTTGCATTTAATCGGATGGCTTATTTATATAAAGGAGATTACATGAGAGGGAGAATGTTTAAATAGTGTAGAATGATTTATTAGGAAGTTTAATTTGCATAATGTTTTTGCTTAATGAAATATGATGGATATTTTTCTTTATGTGTAGCTTGTTAAGGAACCAGAGAAGGATCACAAAGGAAGTGTTAATTTCCCTAGTGCACAAGCTGCCTAACAACTGTAGACTGGAGATTTATCAAGGCACTTGTCAGACCTCTGTAAGATAAATCATGTTGACGCGACTTTTTGATAAATTAAAGAACGACACAATCATAATACAGAAATGTTCTTTCTGACATCAGCACATGTTCTGCAGATTTCTGCTGAGAAATGGGACTTTTAAAATTGCATTTGCTCAATGGTGCTTTGTTTACATCTAAATTTATAAATTCTCACCCAACGCCATCAGTCAATTCTGTCGACATAAATGCACAGTCGAGTGTATTAAAAATGGACTGCTACATATCAGAATGAATGTTTTATGACAGATCCCTGACAAATGTAAGGGCCACATTCTGATGTTAACTTCTGTAGCATGAAGATTGCTGTAGCAGCTAATGGTCTAATACAGTGGTTCCCAAACTGTGGGTCGGGACACGCCAGTGGGTCACAAGCCAGTTTCAAGTGGGTTGTGAAGCACCTAGGGCAGTCTCATATTGAAAATATGGGAAGATGGAATGCTGAAAAGGGAGAGGGATATGTTGTTTTGGTTGTGTCAAGGTTGTAAATAGCTTTTTCCTTTCTGATTCATTTTGCTATCGGAAAATAGCTTGGGAAATTGGGAAAATCCAATATAATGCTGCATTATCAGGAAAGCAGCAGGCTCTGGAGTCACAAAAATGGCACTTCCAGCCATGACATCACTTCTGTGGTGGGTCCCAGACAGACAGACGGTCATTCTAAAAAGTGGGTCCTGGTGCTAAAACGTTTGAGAATCACTGGTCTAATATCAGAAGATCCAGGCTCTGAGTAAGACTCCAATGTTGCTGTGTCATCTCCTCAATTTTAATTTAACCAAACCGATACAGTCAGTTTTGACGAGTGTAAAAATTGCCTGGTCTTCCTAGGGTCTGATTATGAACGTTCTGTTGCCCTAACAAGAGCAAGTCCTGTCTTAAATTTTGTGATGGGTGGCTCCAGTTCTCCCAGTGATTGCATACTTGTGTATGGGCTGTACTACCTCAGCCTGCTAGATGCTACTCACATGCTGAAATTTTTTTTCCATACCAGAAACAAACAAAACCCTGCATACAGAAAGTTAGCATGACAGGCAGGACAAAAGACATTTAAAAAACCCTAAAATGTTTCCTGACTATCTGGTTTGGCTGAGCAATTTTTTATATATTTAACCTGATGGGATATATGTAGCTTCCTGTTGGATGCCTGGAGCAACTCTTTTTGGCTTGGAGGGAAAGTGGTGCCTCCAAACATGACTCTGCCCCTCCCACAACACTTGGTTGTGTGTGTGGAGGAATCTGTAGCACCTGCACTTGTTTTGCTGTGAGGGCCTTTTCCCAGCAACCTTCATTATCATTAAATAGACAGATTTAGGGACCTAAACCAGTGGTGCAATTCAAATGAATTAACAACCGGTTCTATGACATCATAGCCAGAGCCAAAAAACCCCGAAGCCAGCCAAGGTAAGCGAGTGGGTGGCACCTGGCCATTTAACAACCGGTTCTATAGAACCTGGGTGAACCTTCTGAATTTCACTACTGGCCTAAACCAATCCAACTTTCCAGCACTGATGCAACTGCAATTCAACCCTGAGGTAAGGGAAAAAATGTTCTCTTACCTTAAGGACAACTCTGTGACTGCCCCCTACCACAAAATGCAGTGTGCAACCCAGGAGCATAGCTAAAGAAGTACAGGGGAGATGCAATTACACTGAGCAACAAGATTTAGGGGGGCAACAAGCTAAGCTTGACACTAGTGGCCAAAATTGTGAAAAACGTGGTATGCATGAATAATACCAACATGGTATAAACTATTCAATGCAGAATTTCATGTAAAATGCAATAAAATAAACCAGAGTGTGAAATCTCCATTCTATCAAAAGTTATGACCAAAACACACAAGAAAATGAAAATACAACTGTGATGTCACTGCCTGTTGTGACATCACTTCTGGGGCATCATTCTGCCCTCTGCACTGAGTTACACTTTCATTAGCTACGCCAGTGGTGCAACCTGTTGGCACAGCTGAATCATCACTGGACAGGACTTGGATAGGATTTGGCCATTTGTGTTCAATAGTGCCTACTCCCAGGAAAGTGTACTAAGGTGTACTAGTGCTTGCTCTTTTGCTCTTGTTATACACACTCTGTATCTTTACTGTTCAAAGTCCTTCCATCATTTCTGTTGGAATCCAATCTATCATTCTGAAAGCTAAACAATTTGAGAATCTTCAAATTATTTAAATGTATGCAAATTATCTGACAGTTTCATTGGAAGCATATTTAATAGTCACCAACACAGCTTCCTGTCCATTATAAGACCATTAACTGTAGCCTCTCTCAGCTTGTTATCTACAATGTAGGTTCCCTTCAGGTGAGTCATAATGAGGACTCATGCTGAGACATTCCCCATCAGTATCCCAGTGACAGGCATCAGTGACCATTATTTTTCAATTAGGCAAATACCTAATTTAAATTTTCTTGTGACAAATTTAATTAATGCTAATTATTTTTCTCCATTACAGCTCTACGTGCCTTCATCTATTCCTTCCGTTCAGTAGTGCCAACTTTGTGGGTGATGAGGTGCTGTCGGCACTCACAATAATTTTTGTGGGTGCTCCGCACCCCCCACAGAGCTCAGCACCTCCATGTCCACACTCCCCTCAGCACGAACAGGCCAAGAGTACCCCCTCCCGCATGTCTGCCACATTGCCTTTTCACTGCTGGACCAGGTACACTTAGCCAGGGGCTGCCCGGTGGAGCGGCGAACAGGCCGAATAGAGGGCAGCGCGAGCATGTGCAGTGGTTGCAATACGAGGCGACCGCTGCACATGCTTGGACTCTCCGGAGATTGAGAGCATGCGCAGCGGTCGCCTTGCATTGCAACCACTGCTCATGCTTGCTCCAGCAGCGGAAAGCCAATGGGATGCGGGAGCATCCCACTGGTTCTTCCTCCGGCGTCTTGATTGGCCAGCTGGCTGCATGAAGGGACATGGCTAAGTCGGGTGTGTGGCTAAGTCAGGATTTGGCTACGACAGTGTGGCTACATCGGGGGCCATTGAGATGGTCATCTCCCCTGCTTCCATTTGTTATCATGCCCAATAAAATTAATGTCTATTCCAAGTACAGCCATATCTACAATATGAGCTTCCTTTGACACCTTATCCTCACATGACTGACAGCATTTCTAACAAATGGAAGTCCTGCAGTCAGGACTATCACTGAAGTAATCAATGCCCATTTCCTACTTATCCAGTTAACAATGTCACCTATTGCATTGTTTAATCAGCATTCACATTTCAAAAAAAAGTATCTTTTTTTGCAGGTGTATAACAATAAACAAAGACATTTGATCTCATATAATACGTGACATGGCAACACAACTTATTTAGGCCCAGTTCACTAACATTTCATAAACTTTTTTTGTATCTTTGGACTTGCATATTCAGAAATGTATTTAGATAACTTGATGTTGGGCATCCCAAGATGCTCTGGCACAGCAGTGCCACATGGCCTACACTGTATCTCAGTAATTTTCAACCACTTTCATCTCATGGCACACTGGCAAGGTGCTAAAATTGTCAAGACACACAATCAGTTTTTTGACAATTGACAAGGCACACCAGGCTGCTTGTGGGGGCTCAAATCCCCCCAACTAACAAATGACCCTCTCCCAAACTCCCATGGCACACCTGTGGACCATTTGCGGCACACCAGCGTGTCATGGCACACTGGTTGAAAGTAGCTGCTGTATCCAATGCAGCTCAGAAGACAGCTGGAGGGCTCCTTGGGTAAGAGATATACCTTATTACCCCTAATCCCCTTGCCCCGTAATGGGGCTTCTCAGATCTGTTACAGCTATTTAGCTGGTGCAAATCAAGAAACCATTTGTAATGGCAGGAGGAAGGTTACGATACGATATAGGAATGCATTCTCTTCCTGGTTGCGGTGCATTCCAGAGTGACGTTGAGTGAACAGAGGTGCATTGGAGTGACCAGGAAGAGACTGCAGGCAGCTCAGAAGTCTGCCTGCAGCCCGGAAAATGCCGCTGTTTCCTTGTACTATGGCAGTGTTCTTCAACTTGTGGGTCGGGACCCAATGGGGTCATGAAGCCTCATTTGGGGGTTAAGGCAGCCTTTCAAACCTGTGCAAGAAAGGGCTTGGATCCAATCCAGTAATGCTACTGCTTTATCAACTGAGTTGTTGATATAATCCTGCACAGCTTCTTCTCCCTGTCTTGCTCTTAAGGCCAGCCCTGCTCAGGCTGCTACTTCACAGGGTTGTGGTGAAGACACAAAAAGACCACTGCACTAAGGTAAATGGAACTACTGTTAGAGTTCTCCTTCACTTCCTCTATATTCCTGGGCTACACTTGTACTGCCTAAAAAGTAAGGATCAAGAGGAGTGATTAGAAGGAGGAAAGAATGCTGGGCTGGTAATTAAAATGAGGCTACATGTGACAGGGAAGAAGACATTGACCTTTAAAAGTGTGATTGCTTTGTGTGATAAAAGTGTGATAAAAGTGTGATTGCTTTGATCCAGACTTGCCACCAGCTTGGGGAGGCCCCTAAGGAGAAGCAGCGTAGGCCCCACCTCTACATGAGCATGCACGTAAATGCAAATGCATGCCAGCTCCCACTTCCATTGCCTTTAGGCACACTTTTCACATGCTTATTTAATTATAGTAGCATCATTGGAGCATAACACCAATAAATTATGGCTTCTTTTTCTTGGTTTTTTCTCTCTCTCTCTCAAAGAATGCTTGAACAAGAGATCGTGCTCTTGGTGGCTAACAACTTTGTAACAAATTCTTCCTCCCTATCATCCTTTATATTAGTTTTCTGGCAGTTCAAGTAATGACTTAGTAGATGTATTTGCCTGCCTGTTCCACAGAGATTTATGTGGACTACTCTGCATCATGTAGGTGAAAAAGATTGTTCTACAGGAAAAGAAAAACAAAATAAAGGAATGAATGTGAGGACGCTACAGTAAAATAAACAATTGTGTGTGTGTTTTTTCTAAGCCCTGACAGTAATGGCCCTACTTTGTTATCCAGATGAATGTATCTGGATAGCTCATTAGATAGATAGTTCCTTTGAGAAGGACGGTTGCTTGATTTCTGTTTTTGTTTTTTGTTTTTTTGCAGAAGGTAGAATCAATTTTAAACACGCCACCCATATTGATAGGTAAATCAACAGCTACTTTATTGCCCTTTGAGAAATAGAAGTGGATGTCGCACCAATTCTTATTGAGAATGTTAGACATGAAATTAACTTTTCAATGCTCTCCATAATGCAAGACAATCGTGCCCAATTTGTAAACAGGGAAGAAAAGTGTTGTTGATAAATAGTGATAACCTTCCCTTGAAAATGCTAAGATAAGGAAAGGTGCAAAAGGTAAAATATTTGCTAATATTTTGGACAGAAGGAATGTTGTATTGCAAACCACCACATGTGTTTCTAAGCACTTTTCTCGCATAGCAGGGCTGCTGGACCCGGGCTCATCTAGTGCAGGAACAGAGCAAGCAGGAAGTATCCTCAGGGTAACATTTGTTCCCTTACCCCATGTTGAGCCCCAGCCTGCTCAGAGAGGCATCTCCATGCCAGCTAAATCGTTGGTACAGCAACCCATGCAGGGCTTTCAAGATGAGGATAGGGTTAGGATATGACAAAGGTGTTCTCCACTATTCCCGTCCCCTCCTGCGCATGAACCACCCACGATGCCCTTTTATCACTTGTTCCATAATAGCACATTGGATGCTTCCACTGCTATGAATACTGATTATTCGGGTCATTCCAGCCATGCAGTGGTGTCATCTAAATGATTTAAGAACAGGTACTCACTTTTGATTGGCACGTGTCGGGACCCGCCCACCGGAAGTGACGTCATAAGCCAGAAGTGATGTCGTGGCAGGAAGTGACATGAAAAAGCCCTTTTTGAGGCCTCAGATGATTTTAAACTGACCCAACAGTTGCAACAGTATTCCACAGCACCCCCAGAACATGTTAAGGAGGCCTGGCATCATGTTAAAACCCCAGAGCAACTCATTTTTCAGTGGCAAGGAAAGGAAAGGCTCCGCTCGCTGCCTGCCTGCCTGCCTGGCTCTGAGAACATGCAGGCAACTCAAACATGCAGGAAATTCAAACGTTGCAGAGGGCGGAGTTGACGAGTGGGTGGGCGAATGGGCGGGGCCAGCTGTAATCCTAGAAACCGATACTCGCGTACCCCCGCGTACCCCCTGCATGACATCACTGCAGCCATGTATACCCTCCGTTGAGTGTGTTGATTTTTTCTCACAATGTCTAAAAAGAATTGGGTGAATTGAAATGTCTGGGAGTGCACAGCACCTGGCATCCCACCACATCAGTCTCTTTCTGCCATGAGGTCATATAATACAAAAAAGGAGAAACTAAATGAAGGCTAATGGATGCAAATTTTCCATAGCATCTAGCTGTTTTTGCTCCGCTGAATTTGGGGACTCAAGAAAATAAAGTAATTGTCCTGGATATATTATTCCCTGCTGCAAGCCCAAGGCTGATGTAGTAACTTCAAGTCACATTGCAAAAGCCTGGTTGTCTACTGCAGCCATAAATAATGTGCAGCACTTGGACAACAATGTGACAGATGCATCACTGTACCTCCAGTAATGAAATATATTTATACCTGTTAACAATTACCACCGTTGAAGAATAGAACTCGTTCTTTATAGAATTTTTTTAAGGAACCTTGCCATACAAGTGATGTGGGAATGAACAGCCCATGGGGATCTATGTCAGTCAATGATAGATGGATTTGAGCTTGATGGATGGATTCTCGAAACGTTAATGTTCCTTCTGAAACATACAGATCTTTTAGTGTAGATGAAAGCATCACTATCTTTTGTAAAATGTGTCAAAGCCTGAGGAGAAACAAGTCTCTTCTGCTGCTCAGTGATAACCGTTCTGATCAATTTTTCTGTGATCACTACTGTTTACAAATGGTATGGTAGAAGACGCCCTGACAAAACTGTGAAAACAGGTTCAGATTTATGAAGTAGAAAAGAAGAGGAAGTTACTTCTGTAGAAATATACAAGTCCTCCCTTAAATTTGTCGTAGGTTCTTGGACACCACAACTCAAAGTAAAATGACTTATAATGACAATTTTTCCCATTGGGTAAGTGATATACGTCAGCAAGACCATCCTACAGCGTATTTCTGGTCACAAAACCACCACCAAGCTGCCAAAGACCTCCCCCCCTCCCAAACACTACTAATATTAAATGTGAGCTTTCTGGGCCAGAGAACACCCATGCAGACAAGGGCAGACCATGCAAACTCCACACAGACAGTGGCCAGGAATTCCTGGCCAGGAATTGTTCTTTTTTACACCTTTATAATGAAACAATGATTAAATGAAATGACTTTAAGTAGGATTTGCTGTACCATCAGATATGAGGGACAGGCAATGAAATGTGGGGTGATGTTTGCTTATTAGATTAAGGGCGCAATCCTAACCTGGAGTTAGGCCAACACAAGTCCCTAGTGCCAGTAGAGGCGGATCTAAGGGGGGGCAAATCTGTAAGTTTTGCAAGAAGCCTTACCATGCAGTGGAAAACACTCCTCTCCTGCACTGTTCTAGCCAATCTTCACAGGGAACAGCAACATCTTGGCGTTGCTTACTGGCTACAGCAGCAAGGGAGAGGAGGGATTTACATGACAGGGTAAGGCTTCTTGCAGAACTTACAGATTTGCCCCCCCCCTTAGATCCGCCTCTGAGTGCCAGCCCAGAAGTGTTGCAGACACAGTGTAAAGTGCATTTGGATCACTCTCTGTGTCAGGGAGAATGGCACACGTCTGTCTGGGAGGATGGAGCATGTCTACTCATAAGCAAGTCCCATTATACTAAATGGGGCTTGCTCCCTGGTAAGATTGGATAGAATTGCAATCTTCCAATCCAATTCTTAGCATGTCTGCTTGGAAATAAGCCTAATTAAATTCAATGGAACTTACTCCTGGGTAAATGTGTATAGAATTGTGATCTTACACAACAATGCCAAGGACACTTCTCTAAGATTAAGCTCCATTGAGTAAGACGTCTGGGGAAAAAAACAAAAAACCAAAGCACAGGCATGAACTAATCTACTAATGCTTTTCCACCTGAACCTGGGCTTCCTTCACTTCACAGAGACCATTTATCAACTTCCCTGTGAGATGGAGAGGAAGGTGACGCCTGGGAAGTGAACTGTCATTGCCACCTCACCCGTCTGCTCTGTCTATGGCTGGAATTGGCCTGTCCTCCCTTCCCAGAAACCATTAGAACAGAAGCCCTACAGGAAGGAGAAGCCGACAAGGCAAATGGTCATCATCGGTATTTTCTGCTAGCGATTATACTGAGAGCCCAATCCTAGGCCTATCTACTCAGACATAAATCCCATTATAGTTAATGGGGCTTACTCCCAGGTAAGTGTGGATAGGATTGCAGCCTGAGTAACAACATTTGAGCCATTTCAGCCGAGTATTTTGGTGTTTCTAAATGTTGGTGTGAGGATTTCCAAAATGCTGCTCTTTGGGGTCATGGCATCAATCGTTATGCTACTCCAAAATTTATGCAGTTGTATGCTATGATGAGTATTACAATGCCTTCTGCAATAGGATTCATACAAACACAAAATTTAAAATAATGAAAAAAGTTTGATGATACAGAAACAAGCAAACCCTAAGATTAGCCTTGGAATCAGTGCCTTTGAATAAGAATGGCCTTGGCAGGGTGGTGCAAGTCTCCACGCTGGAGCTGCTTATTCAGGGGCATAGTTAAGGCATCTGTCAAACAAGATTTTGTACCCCACCCCCATGATGACATGACATTTAATTAAGAAAATAACTAAAACATTTTCTGATTAATGGCCATAAACCTTTGATGAAAGAACATATATTCAAAAGTTATTTATTTCATTGCGTTCTGCATTAAATTACCTTTCCAATGATATATTACATGATGGTGTTATTCGTACTTACCAAGTTTTTCACAATGTCGGCCACTATTGTCAAGCTCAGCTTGTTGCCCCCCTAAAGCTTGTTGCCCAGTGCAATTTCCCCTTGCATCCCCTTAGCTACGCCACTGCACCTATTTGATGGGTGGCACCCACTGCTGGCGTAGAGACACCATAGAATCAGGCTGTTTATTATCGAGCCCTTGATGTCAGAATGTTGGAACAATTAATCCTCTTCATTGGATATGAAAGAAATGGAAAGGAACGATGAAGTAATTGGCACAAGGTCATGCCGGAGTGGCAGACAAATTCCGGTTCCATGGCTTGCAATGCAGTTTTCCTGTCTGATCATGCTACTGCACTGAATATTGCTTCCCATGATTTTTTGTACCCTGGCTGAAGAACACAAAGGAAGATGTCTTGAAGGCAACAAAATGTATTTCTACCTTTTGAAACCCTTCAGTCTAGTGGGTGCCTTCGCATCTTCTCTCACCCAGCTCTCATTTCACTCAGCTCTGAATTTCTCCAAAAACTAGTTCAGACAATGAACATCTGACTCTAATCTAATTAATCCTTTGAACTGCATCTGACTCTCATCTAATCAATGTTTGTCCCCCTTATTTATGCTCCCCTCTCATTCTATTACAACTCCGACATCTCCTTTAAACAATTATTGAGTTTACCATCCTTTGCTATCAGTACTACATGTTCTTTAAAATTCAGGTGGCATCCTTGTGCTTGATGCTAATTTTCCACTGTCTTTACCCCCACCGTACTCACCTAAATGAAGACACAGAAACCAATGGTGCATAGAGGCTTTAAAGTTCAACGAAGAAGCCCCATTTGAGAATCAAGGGCTAACAATAGTTAGTGAAACATATGATCCAGCTCCATTACAACACAAGTGGCTACAGAGGGCGATAGAAAACTACTTGTAGGCTGGCAAAAGTCCTCAGTGCCAGAATGGGAGTGTCATAAACAGGCTGTGAGGCATGTCTGTGACGATTCAAGAGTCTTTAAGCCGGTGTGAGGACATGCCAGATCCTGGCCCAGACCTAAGGGGGCCAGCAGAGAGGATTGGAGAGGGTGGGGGAGAGCAGAAGAGGGGCATTGTGGGGTGGGGGAGGGAGGTGGGCAGACAATGGCCTGGACATTACAGCAGCTGCTTGGATTTGCACCAGGATTTGCACCCTTGCCCCATGTAGCAATGGCAAGTGCACTACACAGGGTAAGGGGAAATAATTCCCCTTGAAGTTGTGCCACTGGCTGCCGGTGGAGTGCAGGTAAGCAGTGAGTGGCTTGGGGGCATGGGGAAAATGGCAGGAGGGCAGGGAGGGGGTGTTTCTAGGTGGGGGTGGGGGTGGGGCAGGGGGAGGGACAGGCCTGAGAGGGGGTGGAACTGGCAACAGTCTCCTCTGCCAGCTTGAAAGCCCAACATGGGGCTTCTTGAGTCTGTGCCAGTGAAATAGCTTGTGCTGACCCCAGAAGCCTCATTGAGTAGGCTGGACCAGGGAGGAATGTCCCCTTTCCCTGAGGCGACTTCCAGCCTGCTTGGGTCCAGCACAGACCAAGGCAGCAGGCATGTGAGAAAACCCCTTCTTCAAAGACTGAACTACTCCCAGAGCTGGCCATTCTGGTCACATGCCTGTGTAAGTATCGGGTAGGGACAAAATTAGCATATTTCCTGAGGGACAAATTAGCAAGCTAGCATCATTACTCCATGCTTTTCTGTAATCAAAAAAAATGCATGTGGAGGGGCAGCATTTGTGCATCAAGACTCATTCTCAAGCAGGAGGTCAGACTTCTTCATTAAGATCCCTGGGCAGAGACTGGAGCTTGATCACTTGCAGAGCAGTAACACCACATCTGCTGTGTCAATCGTCCTGGTTATCTGAGAGTGTGTGGCACCCAGGGCAATTGCCCGCCTTAGCTATGCCACTGAGGGCACAGTTCTAACCTGGACCTCAGCCTGCACAGTTAGCCAAGTTTAGCCAGGTTTGGCTAGCACAAGAGACATAATAAAGCGCACTTGGACTACTCTCTGAGTCGGGGAGGATGGTGCACATCTGTGTGCTGACCTCTCTGACTCCTAGAATGGTCCAAACATACTTTACAGTGTCCCTTGTGCCAGCCAAACTTTGCTGGCCTAACCATGCAGGTTAGGATTGTGCCCTGAGTATTACAGGATTACAGTCCTAAGCACCATCGCAAGGTCCACTTCAGTCTGCTTCTATCCATCCACGCATTAAGCACACTGATTGCTGTTCCTAGAAAAAAGGTGTCGCTGAATGTCACAGCATTTTTGTGACACCTAATTCCAAACAAAACATGCTCACCGAGGAGCCTCATATAGCTAGGAACAGAGCGTAACACAGAGAACGGCAAAAGGTAATTTCCAGCAAGTTGTTTGCTAATGAGAAATATCATTTAACCACTGAAGTTATCTCAACTCCCCAGCTCAGTCTACAGCCATACCGGGACATATTCCAAAAGTTTGTATTGGAGTTGATGTGAAATCACAGCACATACTGAGTCAGCCTCCTTTCAAATGAGCACGAGTTATCCAATACCTGATGGATAATGCGAACAACGGGCTGGAGAACCATTCCCTTCACGGATGTTTACCTATCACTGTCCTTCAGGGAAGCCCTTATAGCACTTTTCACAAATACCACCCATTATTCTGGGTAGGCTTTTATAAAATTAATAATAGCAAGAAGCCATATGATGTCATCAGTGATGTCATCTGGTAATGAAGAACGGGAATGCTGGGCGGGACTTATGTGTGATTGGCAGCCCGTCCGTTCTGTTCTGCGGCTACCCTGGCCTCGGGGGGCTGCCCCCGTTTGGTGCGCCCCACCGCTGCTCGCCCAGGCACCCGGCGCCCCCCCAACCGCCCCCCCAGCAAGCAGGCGCCCCGCCAAGGCCAGGGCAGCCGCGGAACGGAACGGACGGGCTGCCAATCATGCGTAAGTCCCGCTCAGCGTTCCCGTTCTTCATTACCAGATGACATCACTGGATGTCATCCATATTCCCAAACACCCATTTTTTGTTTGAGAGAGAAACTGAAAACATGCAAACATAATAAAGCAAAAATTAAGTCTGTTTTTTTCCAGTTATCCGTTTTATGATATACATATTTATGACATGCAGCCCCAGTCATCTGTCCCAGTGCCAGGGCTGGCCTTAAGTCGTCACATTGGGGGCCCCACGTCAGCCTATTACTTGCTGCTGCATCCAGGATCACTATGGACTATAAGTCAGTAGGGTGAGCAGATCAGCTTCACGTTGGGCCGTCCCACCTACCCCTGCCTCTGTACAGCCCAAAACGGGCCTCCTGGAAGCCGTTGGCAGTGATGTCCTCATGTCACCACCAACTATTTCCAGGTGCCACACTTTGCATATGGCACCACAATTGCTCTTCTTGGTGAATGTGGGGGGACAAGGAGGGTTGGAGCCCTGCAGGATTGTCCTGCATTGGGCTCTGCTGCTCCATTCATATATACAATATCAGTGATAGCACCAGACTTTGTGCAAGTTCCCAGCAAATCTAAAATAGATTATCCTTGGGTCTAGCTACTCCTTTGGTCTTACCAGATCACCTGCCAAATGATCCAGATGATTCAAAAGAATCTACATGCTTCACAGTACCAAAGGCTGTTGACAGATTGAGGGTGCAATTCAACGCGCCGATAGGGTCAACAGAAGCCATAAGGCATAAGGCCAATGCCTGAGAGAGCAGACGTTGATGGCAGACGCCATCCAAACTCTGCTGGCGCAAAGGAGGCTCTGGGAAGAGGGAAGGTGCCGGCCCGGGGAGGGGGCGGGGCTAGGATGTGGCCATTAGGCTGCATCCTAGGCCTTGTTGGGAGGCCACACAGCCTCAATTTGGGCCACACGGCTTCCTCAGTTCTGCGCCTGCTATACAGCAGGCTCAGAACCGAGGAAACCAATGGAGAGGCTGAAGCCTCCCCTGGGGCAAGGGCATGAATCCAGCGCAATTTAGGATTGCACTCTCAGACAGAGATCAGAAACAATTCTGACCTTTTTTTTTCTTTTTTCAAAAACTGTATCTACTTTTGGATTATTAGACATAAGAGACAAACTGAGTTAAAGTTAAACTTGGATGTTTTTCCAAATTTTCCTGTCTGTCAAATCTAACGGTTAGTTTGGTGTTAATCCGGACTAAAAGAAGTGTTGCTTCTCTAGGGAGGGTTTTTTTCCTTGAAAGAAACAAAATCTTATCAAGGCATGAATTGAGATGTCAACATGGAATCTGGTGATAGGAAATCAATCTACATTTTGGCAGAAGTAAAGGGTTTATTTGGTCTTAGCATCATCTCCATCAATTTGATGGGCTTTATAGGAGTGGGTTGAGCTGCACCAGAGACAGGAAGTTTTTCTGAGTTGCTGCCGCTCTCGATGCTTCAAATAACACAGAGACACATTGTTTCCTCCATGTTTCTGATCAATAACATCCCTACTATAGGATAAGTAGGGAGGAAATGTACACTCACCCTCCTACACTCTTAGCCAGTGACAGTAATTGCTGCCACTTGGGAGAGTGGAGGAAAGACCCCTTGGCTGCAATAGCATAGCTGGGGAGGTGGTGGTACCCAATGGCCAGGTGATGTGATCGTACCCAGGTGTCACTGAGTATTGGGTTTCAATGGCGTATGTTTGGCCAACTTCCCAACTGAACTCACCATGCTGGGCAGATTGCTCGCCCTGAACCTCAATCTCCCAGATAGTTCAGCATTCCCGACTGACAGTACAGTCTCACTGACAGTACACCTGTAGAGTTCCAAACTACCCAAATCAACTTAGCTTGGATTTCTTATCCAGGTGATTACCTAGAGCACAGCACATTCATGTAGAGAGCACAGAGACCAAATCTTAAGTAGAGGAAATTTTTATTTAAAGAAGTAAGGCATCATACCAAATTATGGGAAGAGCCACTTGTTGCAGTTTCACACCACACACTCCAGAACTGGTTGAAACTGGCAT
>JAJKFI010000001.1:32361835-32377283 GCA_029204185.1 Lerista edwardsae | reverse complement strand
TTATTTATTTATTTATTTATTTATTTATTTATTTATTTATTTATTTATTCGAAGAATTTTTACCCCGCCTTTCCCATGCCATAGCAAATGCCCAAGGCGGCTTACAGAGGACAACAAAATACAACATGACCACAATAAGTAAAACACATTAAAACAACATTAAACATTAACAGGAACACAGAGAATGAACAAGAATGAAGCTAGAACCAATTCTCCATATTAAGTCGTTTGGAGGGTGAGAAAACAGTTGACCAGGGGCGTGAACAGGACTATGACAATATACCAGAGGGACAGAGGGCAGACAGCCACACGGTCATCCAAAGGCCAGACAAAATAGATATGATTTGAGCCCTCTCCGAAAGGCCATGACAGAATATCAATCAATCAGTCAATCAGTCAATCAACCAACAGTATCTATATACCGCTTTTCAACACAAAGTTCACAAAGCGGTTTACAGGAGGAGGAGGAGGAGGAGGAGGAGGATGATAATAAATTTAAATGTCTCCCTGTCTCCTAATGGCTCACAATCTTTAAAAAAAAATGCAGAACACCACTAGCAACAGCCACTAGAAAAGACACTGTGCTGGGGTGGAGAGGGACAATTACTCTCTCCCTGCTAAATACTGTATAAAAAGAACACCACTGGAAAAAGTGCCTATTGCCTGGTTAGCATGGGGTCGAATACCAATAATAATTTTTATCAGTAATAATTTTGTATGTGTGTGTACAGTTTAACCTTTTTTTGAGGGATAGTTATCTTCATTCATGGCCACCTTCCTTTCAGGTCAATAGTTTCAAGACTTAATACAAGACTGTTGCAATACATTTCTACAAAAAAAAAAGCTTTTTAAAATATTGCTCAACTCTGTTTTATAAAGGCATATATAAGTAACTAAAGATCTGATAAGTGCTGACATCACAGGTACAAATACGTTAAGATGTATGGGGAGCTATTGCTGAGTGGTTCTTCTCCGGCTGCTTTATTGATTTCCCTGTTTGTTTGACTTTCTAAATTAAACTGTATTAATAAAAGTGTCTCCATCCCCCAAATCTCAATCTTGTCTTTTTATCTTGTCTCAAGCCTGACAACTGCAAATGAGTAAAGCAGACTTTCATTGTGATTTATTCTGTGTCTCGCTGGTGCTATAATCAGCATCTACTTGTCACAGGTGCAAGGAAGACGGGCATTATAACCATGCCAGCAATTGCTCCCATATCTGCAAAGATAACTCAAAGGCTGGCAGACTTGTCCTGCTCTGGGAAAGCAACATAATTCAAGGAAAAGGTACCTCTGGGTATTGAAAACTGAAAACGGATGTGCTTACCCATGGAAGCTTTCGGTCCATGTCACTTTAAACACCAAGGAACACACAGAGCTCTGGAATTCCGATAAACTGAGTTGGAAAATCACATCCACATAGTAGTAGTAGTAGTAGTAGAAGGAGAAGGAGAAGGAGAAGAAGAATGAAGCTATGGGGTCAGCAGTTGTAAATCTTGACACCTCAAGACAGAAAAAAATCTATGCTTAAATTAGGTGGACCAGGTTCATTAGATGTTTATGCTGCAAGTAACACAATGTGCCCTAACTTTCACCATCAAAGATTATCAGATGGCAGGAAAATTCTACTTGGTATCTAATGCTACTATTATGTTATCCAGCACAGGATAGGCCAATTAGGCCAACAAATGGACTCAAACCTCCAAAGCTTTCCATCACACCTGATGCTAGATTCAACTACAGTACCTTGCTATCTTGAATATAGAAACATGAAACCATCAACCCCCTTTTGAGAGACTAAAAATCTCAGCCATTTCCCCAAATCTAAATTCAATTACCTGGTCCTGGCTCAAAACAATCTATGAACCAAACCCCCAACTGTACTCCAGTCTGCAGTTGGACTGGCCCAACACCAATTTAGAGCAGACACATTCTGGCAAAGATTCTGGGTTCCTGATTCTGGCAAAGAATAAGTGAACCCCTCTTCCCCCTACCCTGCTTTGTTCAAAGCTGCCATGACAGTCCCTGAAATATACTGTATTGGCAAACAAACCAAGGTGAAAATGTTGATCTTGGACAATTATACTAACCTTTCTGAATATTGATCTCAAGGTATCCAAAGGATGATACTGCTCTGTTCCCACATTAGAATTGTAATAAATCCCATGGCTGATTCAGGCAAGAGCTCTTTTGTTTTTTTACTTCGTAAAGTACTGCTCTTGCCTACTCCCGAGAAGACACTGGATTATATGCTCAATGCCCCTCTTCTTTATTAAAGGGAATGCACATGTGGTTGTCACTGCGATGCAAAAGGGAAAAAAAGGAGAGAGGGGACGGATCAGGCCCAGGAGTCTCTGCTATATCTACGCCCCCTCCTGTCCCTCCTGGCATTACATTGGTCTTCCCAGAGGCAGATCTAGGGGAAGGCAAATCTCTAAGTGTTGCAAGAAGCCTTACCCTGTCATGTAAATCCCTCCTCTCCCTTGCTACTGTAGCCAGTAAGCAAAGCCAAGATGTTGCTTTTCCCTGTGAGGATTAGCTACAACAGTACAGGAGAGGAGTGTTTTCCACTGCAAGGTACGGCTTCTTGCAAAACTTAGAGATTTTCCCTCCCTTAGATCTGCCTCTGGGTCTTCCCAGATTAGCTGGCACAAATCTGAGAAGCCCCATAGGACAGGCTGGGGCCCTTCCCACAAGGAGATCGGCCGCCTTACCTGCTCTGGATACAGCTCAGGCCTTAACAGCCAGGCTGCACCACAGCAAGTTAGGATTGGGCTACCCTTTCCTTCAACCTCCTTCAGTTGCTTCAAGCTGAGCATCAAAAAGAAAGAAAAAATTCCCCTTCCGAAATCTAAGTTTCCCTTAGATTGTAAATTCTTCAGGGCAAGATCCTGCCCTTTCATTCTGTGTGGTGCCATGTACATTGATAGTAGTAGTAGTACAAGGAATTCATAGATCTGAAGATGATAGTGCTGATGATCTAAATGCATTCCATACAGTGTCAGACACTCTGGCAGATATTTGATGATGAAAAATCTGACCTATTCATGGTTACATTGCTGCTAGCTCAACATTAATGATACTGTGCATTTAAATTATGATGATTCCTTAAAATATTTTTGTATTAAAGAAGTGAACATCCTGCTACTGTGCTGTGCTTGAGACTTTTTTAAATCCCATTATGCTATCCAGGTGGTTATTTAGTTGATAGCTTAGCTTTCATTTGGGGGCAGAATGTAAATATTTAATTTAATACTGTAGTGCATGTGGGTATGTGATACACTCTTGCTGTGCATAATTCTATTCACCCTCCAACTGATCTGGCAATCTCTATCAGACATTAGCATCTTAGAGTCTTTGGGCACTAAAAATATGAGCGTCTAAATGTGTATTTAAACATTAATTGCATTTAAAATTTAAATATAGGTAATTTATGTTCTGCTGCACAGAAAGGCTCTGGGAAAGCTGTGCTGCATTCTCTGTACCTGTGTTGCAGCAATGCAATGATCTATTGTCCAGTGTAGCACCTGCCCTTTGCTTGCCCTGCAGTGCCCCTTTTGCACCAGTGGCTGGGTGTGGCTGGTCTCTCCATCCCAGTAGCGCAGTTGTTCCCTTCCTGTCCATCCCTGTCATATGTGCTCTGGAATTCTCTCTTCTTCCTCTCCCCCACAGCAGGTGTCTCTGTTGGTTTAGCAGCAGGGAAGACTGCCTCAAATGTGAGACAAGGTTTTCCTGCACAGCCGTTTTTCTACTTAGTGAAAAATGCTTCTTCTGCCTGTGATTGCAGCCCTCCTGTCATTGTCTCCTGGGTCTCCCTGGCTCTTTGCTGACCGCAAATGCTAACAGGAAGCAGCAAGCACTCACAGGAAGTGAGCTGGAGGGCTTAAAATAACACGGCACTTAGTGGACACCCTCAGTGGGGAAGAAAATGCCAAAATTCTGCTTCCAGAGCAGGGATACTTATAGGACTTCGGACAAAAAAAAAATACAAAGATATTCTTCTTAGGTGAATATTGTATCTGGAACATCTCAATTTGCAGCTAAGAGTTTCCTGAGTTTGATTGAGTTAATAAGGTGTGTTCTTATTACACAAGCATAAAGTATGGCAGGATATATGATGTGGTGGTATGGGTTGAAACACCTACACCCACACCCACCCACCCACCCACACACACACACACAGACACACACACACACACACACACACACACACACCCCTCACTGCCACAGCTTTCTGATCAGTGGCCCTTTATCAGCATGACCTTGCTTAGAGGAAGCCATGCCTCACCACCACTAGGGTAAAGCCCTAGCTGACTGTCAGCTAAGACAGATTTAGGGGAGAGTGCACGTTTTGGAAAGCGAGGTCATTGGTAACAAGTTTAACATCTCATACATGACTGTACCAGGATTGATCTTTGAATGCCCATGACTGGCTTTTGAAGCTCTTTTCAAGCTCTTCTTTGACATGGTTCAAATTCATTACGAAAACGATGTTTTTCTTTCAACCCTGTCATGCTTTTGTGGGTCACGGAGCAGATCACCAAATCACCATAAACCAACGTTCTTTGTCATCAGTGATGCATACTAATTGGAGCATGTCTCTGGGTGCACTCCATTAATTTCCATGACAAATTATATTGTATACTTTATCTTCCAGATGTTACACTGATTGTAGTTTTTGACCTTTCCAGCAATATACTATTCTTTTGAGATCTGGCCACAGAAATTGTATAGTCATAAATTTCTAATCATTTATACTACATACGGCAGAAATTCTACCTGTGCCCTATTTATTGTTCAAAGGAACAGCCTCAAAATGTTGGGACTAATCAACTCCTTATTTCCTAAACCCACTAGGAAGGCTTTGTTCACAAATTATAATTGGAGTTTGCCATACTGTTACAAGGTATCACATGATTGTGTTTCTAATTTTGGTCTGTGATGTGTGTGTGTGTGTGTGTGTGTGTGTGTGTGTGTGTGTGATTTCATTACTATGCAGTAGTGTATCTGATTTCCCTTTGGCAACTCATAAGGATTTGCACTTTTTTTTAAATTTTCTTCTAGATTTTTTCTCAAAAGACTGACTATTCTCTCCTGTTTCAGTGCTCAGAATTCATTTATCATTTTCCCCTTAGGGTTAAATGCATTTTGAAGTTGAAAGCACTTAGCAAGCTTAAGTTTTCAATGAAATGAAATTAGGGAGGTCCCATCCATTAATATCACCAATGATATTAGTGTGAATATTTTTTATGTTTACAATTTTGCAAAACTCAGCAAAAGGTAAGTGGACATGTTTAAAATTGCCCTGAAATTTAAATGTAAACAGCTAAATAATCTAACTTTTCTGATTGTGGTTGGTTGGTGTACATTATTTCAGTGTTCATCATTTTTATTATTTATTTATTTATTTAGGCAGGTACGCTGCCCATCCTAAAGCTTGAAGTGAATCACAAAATCTTAAAAGCTTTAGCAAAATGGAATAAAACTCATCACATTTTAGTTCCATTAAAATCATGCATTTTATGACAACTTAGCCCTGAGCCATAAAAGTGAACCAAACAATTGTTGCTTGAACAAAATATGTTTAGCGCATTAGCAAATGAGAGAGTGCTAGCAAAGCATCTCTCTCTGTGCCATACCATGACGATCTTGATTGCAGACTATGCAAAGATGTTTTTGACGCTGTTCTTATAAATCCAGAGTTGCAGCTTAGAAGTAGTGCTTTGAAAATGTGAATGACCCTGAGAAAATTATGCTGCATTAGCTTTTGATCTTGAGCATTTCCCTTTGTACTTATGCATGACATGGCACTCTAAAATGAAATGAGCAAGGACTTTATGATTCAGACTCACCCAAATATCAAAACATTGCAGAAGAAAGTTCCTTTTGTACACTTAACAGGAAATATATGCAGATACAGTTTGTTTTATGAAGAGGAGGCCAAACATACCATCATGGAGATACAATGCATATTAACGTCCCTTTCTTTTGCAAAAGAGCTTCAGTGCTCTTTTTCCTACACCTTTGATTATGGTTGGTTCTGATGTTATTAACTGAAGCCTATTCATAAAATGTCTTCCCAAGGCCCAGGGAACAAATGATTTAATGTCCATGAGACTGTAATTAGGGTTCTAACCAATCTTTCAGCTTTCTTTAATTTCCTTCACTCCACAATGAATGTCTGTTGGAGAGTTGTAAATTAATGTGTTGCAGTCAGGCACTGTTTAGAAAAATAGGAAGTGCAGAAGAATATCTCTAGCCTGACTAGACCTCCATCAACATTCTCATTTACTTCTAAAATGACAGTTTTATGGAGCGTTGTTTGGCCCTTGTTCATACATCATTTTGAAATTAACCAGGCCGTAAATATAACAGAAGAGTTTGAAGGAACCTTGACTGCAAATACTATCAGATATACTCTTAGCAAGCTCAGGGGTTCTATGCCTATCAAATACTAAGCAAAACAGGGCCAACTTACATTGTACCATAGTTTCTAAATGCTGAAGGGACTATATGCACATGAACATACATTTAAAAGAAAACCAAAAAAAAAAACAGTCTGATGCAAACTGAGCATGCTCAGTGCCAGTGGCATGCTGTGATGTTTTTTGGGGAGGAGGGGGTGTGGCCGGGAGAGTGGTTCTAAGTGGGGAGAGTGGGTGGGGGCCAGTAGGCCGCATCCAAGCCTTTGTCTCTTGGCCACATGGCCCTGATTCAGGCCACACAGCCTCCTCGGCTCTGCATCTGCTTTTTAGCACATGCATATCTGAGGAAACCTATGCCAAGGGCAGGAATGTGCCCTTGCCCCAGGGAGGCTCCCCAGCACACCTAAGGTGCACTGGATATGGTGCAGGCCAGCTGGCCTCACCATTCCTGCACAGCTTAGGATCGCGCCCAGAGGGTAGTCCAAACGTGCTTTATGGTGGCCCTTGTGCCATCCAAACTTTGCCAGCCTCAATATGCCAGCCTAACTCCAGGTTAGGATTGCACCCTAATATACTTTTTATATTTATCTGAGAATTTTTTTAATTCCATTTTTCAGTTTTTATACATTTGGCAATCCATTCCAAAAGGGATGAAATGACCTGGATGTTTGAACAAAGTGTAATAAGTATCAAAGTAGATACTTTGATATAGAAAGTAGAAATAAGTGACAGATGAAGAAAATGTTCTAGTGAAGAAATGTAAAGTTGATTCTTTGTTGTGTAAGCTTAGTGGGAATGAGAAGCAGGGCAGCTCATCCCAAACAAACACAGATATGGAGGCAGGCAGGCAGCAGTTGGGTGGGGGCTATCCAGTATCCCTCAGTGCAGGGAGAGCAGGGGCAGCAGATTGACTTCTTAGGATTGGGCTTCTAGTTGTAAGTGCCCTCCATACAGAAGCATCACCTTTCCATTGTTTCTTCAGTGCTTCTGTGCTTTGTCTTCCTAACATGTTCATTTGTTAAACTGTACTCTGGTACGTTGGGGTACCCAGGCATAATCACCATTACTCTCTACCAGATGCAGTTGTTCACACCTTCTATTGAATGCAGGTAGAATGCACATGGATTGTTGGTTTGTAAAACTAAACCCAGATGCAGTCATTCTCATGGAGAAGGGTGCCTAGGCACAGACAATTTGTGCCTGGTACAGCATAACACTTCAATTTGTGTCCCCCCCCCCACATTGGAACAGTTATACTGATCTCAGGGCTTGCTCATTTACTGAATCTAAAAGCATCTGGCTTCATGGTGCTTAGTGACAGTCACCATCTGATTCCTTGTCTGTGCATGAGCCAGACAAGCTATGTCTGGCTATGAGCTCCTGAAGAATCTATGACAAGGTTATGGAAAAGTCAGCACCACATCACAACCTCCAATACTTCCCGCATGTCTAAAAGGTGCACTGGAAGCCAGAGCTGCAAACACACCCTCAAAAAGCACTGTTTCCATAGCAACGATCGCTCCATGTGCTAGAGTGTTGTCTCCTTTTTACCAAGCCACTGACTGACAATGGTTTTTATTAAACCATTCGATACATCCATGAAAGCACTTGGCTTTCAAAACTCCATGACAATGACTGTAAATTCCATAGAAACTGTTTCTTTATGTGAATATTTTGGAATTCATTGGAATGAATTCTTTGGATTTTTTTAAAATACAAGATTCCGAGAAACATAAACTGGTCACAGATCCATCAGAAACCTAGATGTTTAGAAACTGGAAATGGCCACAATGGAGAGCTGGTAGGTTTCAACTGAAATTATTTTACTATCATAATCCAGAAACCCATCTTTTTCAAATAATTGATTTCAAATAATTTCAAACAATTGAAATTATTTTACTGTTCTAATCCAGAAACCCACAGTGCTGCCAAAATCTTCATTTTCTCTGCTTCTCTTGCTTTCTCTTTGGGGTCAGAGAGAAGATGCTTCAGCCTCATCCACTGTTATGAAGGGCAGAATTAGGAAAAAAGGAAGCATTTAGGCACAGTTCCTATTGTCCTTCCCACAATCACCTAATAATGCTGAGAGAGGCAGCCTGCCAGGTATAGCAGGTGCATGCAGAGGCAAAATGTTCATTTGCTCCTTTGCCAATCCAGAGACATGGAATGAAGACAATGAGCACCTGCATGTGCGCACTCCCTGCTTCTGGCTCAGCCACAGTTCCATCTGTTTGCTTGCAGAAGTCTCTCAGTGCACAGGTGTGTGTGTGTGTGTGTTCGTGCGTGCATGCGCGCATGCTCAGATTGCATAATGGAATGTATGCAGATACAGGTAGAGTATCTCTTATTTGGACATCCAAAATCCAGACTGTTCCAAAATCCAGACATTTTTGTCCAAGACTTTTTAAACTTTCTGTAGTGTGAAGGTCTTGTGCTCATTCCCACGTCCAGGCTGTTAAGTTCTATTCTCTGCTCTGCGGTGTGTGCCATGGTTGGAAAAAAAAAGGCAAAGAGACACCTAAATGAGTGAAAAAAGCAAGAGGAAGCTTTTCTCATTGTATTTATGCAATTATTCCAAAATTCAGACAAATCTGAAATCCAGACACCCTTCCGTCCCAAGCAGTCCAGAAAACGGATACTCCACCTGTAGCCCATTTAGACACTAGCAAATGCTTGCAGACAAGGCAGAGTTCTGGCAAGTAGGATCATTGGTGAATTAATGGCCCACAGGCACTCAACTCCTTTACTCCCACCACTGTTTGTGTAAAATTCCTAATTGGGAAATATCTGAACAGGCTCCAGGTGTGACGGCAATAGTGTAGGTCAGTGGTTCCCAAGCTTTGTACCTCTGTGACGCACCTGCATGCTGGGTCACAACCCAATTCGTGCTGGGTTATGTGCCACAGTGGGTCACAAAGTAGTATGAGGAGCCACCAGAGGCCACTTCCAAGTTCTGCTGGACCCACAACCAACTCCATTGGTCTTTGCGGTTTCTAGACCCTTTTGCATAAGCAAAACCAGAAGTCACTTTCAATTGCTTCCCCAAAGCATTCTGGGTCCGTGGAGGCCAGTGAAGTGGATTGCAAGCCACAGTTTGAGAAATACTGGCCTAAGTTCTTCTGCCTAGTCTATTTTGTCAAAAATGACCACAATGAAACTGAAAAACATAAAGAACCACATTTTATGTTCCTGAGCCAGTCTATTTTCTGGTGTACTTTCTATCGATTCCCAGGAGTTACATAACATGTCACATATTTTAACTGTATCTATGGTTAAGTACTCATTTTAGCCTGTTAGTTCATTTGTATCCTTTTGGCTTCAGCAAACTCTCGGAATATTTGTGGCACACGGACAGAGAGAATAGCACTTACTGCTTTTAAAAAATTCCATTCAAAATCAAACAAAGTTATTGCAGTAAGAAGCAGGTTGTATATTACCGCTGAGACAAAGCAGCATTAATCTTGACCAATCTATAGCAGGCTATAAAATAGTTTCTTTCTTGTTTCCCAATTTTCTTTGTTTGCTGGATACAATCCAATGGATGAGCCATAATAGCCATAATAATATGGTTTTCAATCATATTTTTTATTGTTTAGGAGGCTTGGGGAGCTCTGCAAAGGCATCTGTGGGGCTTCCCCCCAGAGGCTAGCACTCCCTTAGGTAAGCAGGAAAAAAAACCACCCACCCAACAGCAGTGCAATCCTGAGCATCATGTGGCTGCCTTATCCTCCCACCCACACCTTAAAGGGGCAGGAACAAGTGCTTCCCTGGCTTGTGGGATGTGATCCACCAGTTTGGGAAGCACTGGAGTAAATGACTAGAGGCCATGAGGAAAAGGCACCACCAGTGGGCCGTTCTCTTTCTTCTTTCTTCCCCATACTATTTAACAATTCTCAGATGCCCCAGCTACTGATGCAGCACCAGGAAACAGGATATCCAGCAACCGTAAAACGGCCATGGGGCAATACGCAGACTGTCTGCTCCCGCCACTGCTCTCCCACAATTTCCCAGTAAACATTTCCATGGGCTCTGCCTGGCTTGTCAAGCAATGCTGGGGAGCAATGGCAGCAGGTGGTGTTCACTGTCCTTAGGAGTTGGCCAGGCATAAGTGTAAGCCCTTATGTGGACATGTGACCTTGGCAAAAAAAAAAAAAGCCATGCCAACAGGGTGTGTACTACATCCTGTGGTTGGGAGGGGCAGCCATAGAGCACCCCTCACAGTAAGGGCCCTACTACAACCATGCCAATAGGGCACTTGTGGTGGAGGGGCAGTCATGGGGGCCTTCTCAAGGGAAGGGAACATTTGTTCCCTTACATCAGGGCTGCATTGCAGCTGCCTTGGTGCTGGAAAGTTGGGTAGGATTGGACTTTAAGGCAGAGGCATATAAAAGGTGCCTTGAGGCAGTGGGGGCAGGTTGTGGGGGAGGGTGGAGTGGGTGGAAAAAAGCAGAGCGCTTTTCAGACGGCCGCCCACCCTTCCTCACATCCAGTCCGCTCCCGCAGGTGCCTGTGCGTACCTTCGCTGCCTGAGACTGGGTGCGATAGGAACGCACTGCCTGCCCGGACACCTCCAGGGCAAAATTGCAGCTATGAAGGTACCTTTTAGACCCTTATTGCCAGCTAGCGGACATGGGACTGACTTTGCAAGCAATATGGAATGTATAGAAATGATCAGCTTTTTTCCGTGTCCATGGTTGTCTGGTTTGCTTTATGCAAAGGTAATCTGATGTTAATGGCTATAATAAAATAATACAGGCTGAAAGGCTTATAGGCTTCAGGATCGAAATGATCAATACTGTGATCAATGGCTTCACTCGCCACGCTGTGGAGCAAGGGGAATGCGCCGCTTGCCTGGGTCAGCTGGGGGCGCTGTCACCGCTGTCGTGCCTGAAGCGAGGGGAATGCGTCGCCTGCCTGGGCACCTTCAGGGCCAACTGGAGCAAAATCACCCCTGCCGTCCCTGAAGGTTCCAGCGCATTCCCTTCACTCCCTGAGTCGGGGAGCGCGGGGAATGCACCATCTGGGGGTGGCCGCTGCTGGACCCCCCACGTTCCCCTCACTTTGTAACATCATGACATCACGCAGCGTGCCTGGGGTACAGAAAGGCCCCGGTACATCTCTGCCTAAGGGTATATTTGTTCCCTTAACTCAGGGCTGCATTGTGGATGCATTGGCATCTGCACGTTGGATAGGATTGGTCCCTAAATCTCCTGCTATAACAGATGGCATCATCAAGAAGAAATCAGAGTGAGGGCAATGTTTTCTGCCCTCACTCTGGAGCTTTGTGGGAAAAACGGCATTGGTCAGCAACTAGGACCACGATAGAAGCTGCTGGTAAACTTATCTAGTTCTCTGATGTGAATAAAACAAACAAAAGTGGAAAGTACTGATCCGTTCTATGTTTTTCTTCATTCTCATTCAGGCAAGCAACTGAACCAATTGCGTTGTACTTCAATGACGGGGTGTTTTTTTTTTTCTCTTGCCAGTGTAAAAAATTCTCATTAAGCCCTTATGAATAATTTATTCATGGTATTACTTGAACTGGGAGATTCCAGCACAACTCAGAAAGTGATGATGGCACATGAAGAGTTGAAGCAAGGCTAGTACAAAGATATTTCACAAATGCCACTGAAATGCTGGCTCTGTAGATAAAAATGAATTGGAATGCGTGAGCCAGGTCTAGCAGGCCTCAGGCTGTCTGTAGGTGAAGGACATTGACTTGGGATTCATCAAATATAGAAGGTTAGGCAAATATGTCCTGCTTCAAATCCTGAAATAAAATGTGATCGTTGAAGTTTTGTTGGCAGACAATTCTTACACAACAGTACTTAGCTGACACCTATAGCTAAATATGCAAAAGAATTGTTTTGAGTTTTTAAAGACCTTGTTCATATCTGTGTGAACACAGATATGATTGTGTGTGAACACAGAATTTATGGAGATTGCAATCATATCATCCCGGACAAGAGGCACTATTTCAACTGGTGTTCCTCTTACATTGAGCAGCGAGTCATTTAATTATTTGATTTTCAGCCCAAACTTATACTTGCCGTGGGGAACCAGCTGAAGCTAGTTCCCCCTTGCAATGGCGCTGACTTCCATAAAGCAACCAGCGCCATAAAGCAAAATGCACTCTGACAGTTCACAACGTAGTGTGTAGTGGCACCAGTGGCATAGCTAGGTCATTTTGCACCCAGGGATCATAAATTTTTGCCACCACCCCCCAGCAAAATTTATGGACTCATTATGCAGGCCCACAGTTTGTATGTTTGACACCCCTGCATAAGACAATTGTATTTGGTTTTTTTGTTTTGTTTTTGGCCATAATATTTATAAAGATATTACACTCCGGGATTTTCATTGAATTTCTGGTGAAATTCCTCACCCAACGGAATACAGTATGATGGTATTATTCCTTAAAACTGTGATTTTTAAAAACGACAATTTTTATAAAAGTTTATTTTCATTTTAATTTTTTGCCATAACTTTTGCTAGAATAGAGATATTACACTCCATTTTTTCCATTGAATTCCTGGTGAAATTCCATATCCAATGGTATACATCATGATGGTATCATTTCTTAAAACCACAATTTTAAAAACTGCGATTTGTACAAAAGTTTTATTTTTGGTTTTTAGGTTTTTTGCCATAATGTTTGCTAGAATAGAGATATTGCACACTGGTTTTTTCCATTGAATTCTGGGTGAAATTCTGCATCCAACGGTATACAGCATGATGATAGTATTCCCTAAACTTGCAATTTTTGAAATTTGGGGTTCAGTGGTGGCACTCCCCCTGAGGATGGCACCTGGGGTGGTGCACCCCCATTCCATAGGTAGCTACGCCACTGGCAGGAAATCCATGAAGGGAAATCCCCCCTTGGCCAATGTAAGCCACTGGTATTGGCTGAGCACTGTCGCACATATGCTGCAAAGCACAGGTTAGGATTGCGCCCTGAGTCTCCCTCTTGAAAATCAAGATGATTTTCCATCATAAATTTCACCCCAGAGAGACCCAAAGGCTGAGTAGTCCCCTTTCTTCTAGAATTAAACATTAGTGAAAAATGATGGCCTGAAAAAAGTGGCAAACCTGCTTCCTCCCAAATGATATGCAAATATGCAACACTCTATAGCAGCATACCTACTCAACATTTTGCAATATAGAAGAAGGCTCTGACTGCGGTGCTGAGTGAAAAGAGCAGTCCTATATTCTGCCTAAACACCTCTCCCTCAACACCTCATCCAGTCATTGTGCCCTATTCTTCTCATGCGAGCAGATAGGGCAATGACATCCCACCTCTTGGGAGAAGGGCAGTATTCTGATTGTAGAGAAATTTACAATGTGACATTCATAGTAGGCTAGCCAATGTAGCCTGTTGTACGTGTTGCTAATGCATGAGTGACATTGTCCCAACCTATAACAGTTGAGAATATAATTGGGTCTCACTGTGGTTTTCACAGTGCAGTAGAATAACTGCTTCTGGGTATATCCTTATATTGTTAGGAATTCATGAACATTTGGTCCAATTGTTTGTTGGATGACAGCGACAAAATGGTCTGCAGGAAGAACAAACAGTATTCCATTTGATTAAGAGGAAGTGTAACAAAGACACTGAGATGTGCAGCTTATAATGCAAGCATAAAAATGAACGGTAACAAGTCCTCACTTTCCTACAAATGTAGAAAGATGATATGTAACATTATAGAGCAGTGGTCTCCAAACTGGAGACTGCTGCAGCACCTTAATGGCTCCCTGGCATGACGACTGCCACTTATCGCTCTGCCGGAGAGCATTGGGACAACCGTGACTACAGCCCCCAAGTGTCACTGCAGCTAGCCGCACGTGCTCAAAATGCTGCGTGCCCACAGGCTGGAGTTTGGAGGCCACTGCTATAGAGTGTGGTAACATTGATAGTGATCTTGATAGGGGCTTGTTTTTGCTGCCTGTAATGTACTCGCCCCTGTAAGGCCTTACCTTTTCTCCTTGTACCATCTGAAAGGAAGCTACCATAATTATGAATTGGGGAATGCTGGCCAGCTGATCTGGCTAAGGCCTGGAGCTATAGAAGAGTTCTGAGCAAAGAAGAGGGAAGCCTCTTTGTTGGCTGGAGGTCTGGGTAAGCTCAGGAGCTATTTGTTTTATGCTCTGCTTCTTTTTACTTGCACTGAATATATGCTTCTCTAGTAAGAATCATCATTGCCTTTCTGTAATTTGGAATTTGGTTTTTATGGGTGTTAATAAATTGTCATACTTCATTAATTCATTGTAGTCCTGTGGGCCTTGTATAGGGAGCTGCACTCCTTACTCCTGTCTGGCACTTTTATTCTCTTTCTGGTTTTGGGATTACCCATAAAGCAAAGAAACTTAAGGTCAGTGAACTCAGGAGTGGGTCAGGACCTTAACACTGCCCTATTCACTTTTCCATGGAAGCTAGCAAATTCCTAGGGCAGTCCAGGAAAAGCAAAATGGTGTCCAGATGGATCCAGCTTCCAGAAATAACTTCTGTGCCATCAATGCTGCTCTTATCACCATAGCCCCCACAGGTACAAAAGGTAAAATAATATAAGGAGATCCAATGAGGATAATACAGCAAACCAGGAGTAAGCCACTTCCACCCCATGAAGTGTAGTGAAGAATGTCTTGCCCCCATTCCAATTGCCCACCACATGCCCCAGTTTTATCACCTCCATTCTCAAACTACTCAGTTCCACTGGAATTTCAACGCCCCCAAAAGTGGAAGAGTTTTCAGCTCATTCAACATCTCCCAGCCTCCAGTGCAATTGATGTGTTGCCATCCAATGAGGGAGGAACAAGACATGCTTGTTCACATCTTTGATTGTGTGCTAACTGGGATGGCTTGGAGATATGGTTTGCATAATACACCCAAACCACCACTATGGGGGGACTGTTGGGAACTTAGTGTGTGTGTTGGTTTAGTCTCCGGGTGTCAGTGAATCTCGTTGTGTAATACAATGACAATAAATAAATAAATAAATAAATAAATAAATAAATAAATAAATAAAT
>JAJKFI010000001.1:32316157-32361825 GCA_029204185.1 Lerista edwardsae | reverse complement strand
AATAAATAAATAAATAAATAAATAAATAAATAAATAAATAAATAAATAATAACTATGAAGGTACTTTTTAGACCCTTATTGCCAGCTAGAGGACATGGGACTGACTTTGCAAGCAATATGGAATGTATAGAAATAATTAGCTTTTTTCACTGTCCATGGTTGTCTGGTTTGCTTTATGAAATGGTAATCTGATGTTAATGGCTGTAATAAAATAATACAGGCTGAAAGTCTTATAGGTTTCAGGATTGAAAAGATCAATACTGTGATCAATGGCTTCAGTTGCAATAGAATTAGACCAACAGAGAATATATCTGAATCCCATACCTGGTTTAGAATGAAAGCATTCAGTTAAGCTAAATTTTGCAAACATAAATATTCAACAGCAGGTTATGGTGTTATTTGAAAAATTTTAAACCATGCTATATAATGCCTAGCCTGAAACTAAAAAGAAAAAAAATGAAATTATATTCTGACAAAGACTATCAGTGTTAACTCTGGCTTTCATTTTTTTAAGAACTATATGGCTAAATACAGATATACTGTATGAATATTAATAACAGGGGAAGGACAAAGGTATATTATTGCTGCACCATTGCTGAGCAACACAAACTTTATTTATATTCTTTCATCTTAATACATAGACTACGAGATTAAGGTTTCATTCTATACCAGCATAGGGAATGTGCATAACCTTCTGACTTGTTACTTATGATAATCCTATACCCCAGTTCTGTCCCCTGCCACCATCACCAATGCAGCCGTGCCATGGATGCACGTGGTTTATTCTATGGTGAGGTAGATCAAGAGGCCTCCTTCAAGCAAGGGGACTTGTTCTCTTACCTCCGGATGCCCCTTGTTGCCCAATGGGTATACTTAGATCTGTGCCAGCTCTTTGGTTGGTTGACCCAAGGGGACATGACAAGGCCAGGTGGGCCATAGGATGTTGGCAGTGATTTTGTCAACACTAACCACTTTCTGCGGCTATCCAACATGCTTCCTGTGTAACAGGGCAGAGGGAGAGAGACTCCATGGTTGGGGTGGCCCGGGGAGGTGGGAGAAGTCAGGATCTGTCCCTATCCCCGGGCCCACAGCCCCACCTCAGGCCCCCCCAGGCCACTCGGACTTGCACCTACTATTTAGCAAGCGCAGGTCCAAGCAGCCCCATCAAGCTGCCTGGGGCTTACCCTGGGGCTTACTTTTTACAATGGCACTCATGTCAGACCCACCGGAAGTGATGTCATCAACCTGGACGTGATGTTGTAGCAGGAAGCGACATCATCAAGCAGGAAGTGCTGTGATTGTAGCATACTAAAATGACACTCCTGAAATGCAAATTGGCATTCTTGGACTGCATCAATTGTACAACTATGAAACATCCCTTTGGAAACATCCCAAGATTAGGACAAAATATTATGTAAGAGCACTGAACTAAAAACAAATCTTTAAAAAAAAACCCTCACCTGAAAATTCAAGCTCTTAACACTCACAAAAGGAATACAATTGTTATATAAGAGTTATATATAATTGTTACATAAGAGTAAGGTCTGAAGTTTTCAAGATGGCTGCTCCTAGCTTTCTGCGACCTACCTGACATCAGGTTGCGACGCACCAAGATAAACAATTGACATCAGTTTGAATAACACTTATGTAGAGAACTATTTAAATGTTTTTCTTTTAACATAGTAACAAAGTCATAATATAGATTATGATCGACTTACATTTTTGTTCCGCGTTGAGAAAGTGGATTAGTTTTAGAAAGAAATTCCTAGGTCTGTGTGACGAGAACTTTGAATTTAGAGAGAAGAAAGCACTGGAATGATGCACAGTCATTGACTGTGAGAATTGGGGTACGAGCAATAAGCTTCATATATGTATATCTATGCATACACATCTGGCTCTCAGTTGTTTGTCAGGCATTTTGAGATCTAATTTGCTATAAAAGCAGAGATCATTATTTTAAATCTATGCTCTTTTATCTTCACTCAAAGTCTTTATAAAAGGACCAAAGTAACCTGCATCACAGGACTGTAAAAACCTTGCACTTAAATCATTTTAAATGCTCTGAAGTACACACAGTTCTCTTGAATTTGACCTTCTAAGCTCCATCCAGAGAACTAAAATTGTTTAGCCCATGTAGATATTGGGAACATTTTTATGTGAGGCCAAATAGAAGCACATCTAGGACAGCATACTGTTTCAAAGAGTTCTGGTGGTTCAATTGTCTGATAATGTCCAGATTTCCAGCCTGCCTCTCTCCTCTCCAGCCTAAACTGCCCCCAAACAGTCTACAAACTGCCCCCACCACAACCTTTTCTGGGTTGGCAGAGCATCCAGGTGAGTCTATCAGATGGGATAGAAGCATGGCTTTCATGCCAATGCAGTGGGGCCTCTGGCAGAGGCAGTGGCAGCCCTGAAGGGGGGCAGAGCACTAACCTTTGCAAGGAGCCTTAACTTGCCATGTAAACTGCTCCTTTCCCTCACTGTTGTAGCCACTCTGGGTGGCAGAAACAAAGAGGAGGAGATGCCTCTGTGTCACATGCAGAGCCTGGAATGGCTACAATGGAGAGGGAGAGGAAAGGTTCACATGGGAAGATAAAGCGCCTTGCAAAACGTAGCACCCTACCCGCCTACCAGCCTTTAGGGATGCTACTGGGCAGAGATCAAAAGAACTGCTGTCAATGATAGAATTGGGCAAACAAAAATTATAAAGAAAAACCAAGGAAAGCCACATTCAAATGCAATATGAATAGTAGCAATGGCAATTTGAATTAGAGCGCAATCCTAACCTGGAGTGAGGCCGGCATGGTTAGGCCAGCAAAGTTGGGCCAGCACAGGGGCCATCGTAAAGTGTGCTTGGACCACTCTCAGAGCGCAATCCTAAACTGGAGTTAGGCCAGCATAAGTTAAGCAAGCAAAGTTTGGCCAGCACAAGGGCCACTATAAAGTGTGTTTTGACTACTCTCGGAGTCAAGGAGGATGGCTCACATCTGTGTGCTGACCAGACTCGGGCAGCGCAATCCTAAACCCCGCGCAGCATTAGTGCAATGGGATTGCGCTGATGCTGTGCCTTTAGTGCCGACATGGGAGTGCCGATCGGCACCCCCGCATTGGCGCTAAGGCAACAGGACCTGCTGCGCCCGCGCTGAGCCTCTCTCGCACCGACCAAAGCCGGTCGGTGCGAGAGAGGCTCCATGCCAAGGTGGCACAGGGATTGGAGGGAAGGAGGGGGATGGAGTTGGGACTTGGGTGTGACATGGGTGGGCTTGGGAGGTGCCCATATGGCCACTTCCTAAGCCCATCAGGGAGGCCGCGCGGCCCTGATTCGGGTTGCGCAGTCTCCTTGGATCCAAGGAGCACATCCAAGCAGATCCAAGGAGCACATAGGGGAGGCTGGAGCCTCCCGTACGGTAAGGGAGCACACGCTCCCTTGCCACGGGGAGGCTTCAGCCTCCACCTACCCAGAGTTGGATAGGGCGCTGGCTGGCTGGCGCTCCTCCCCCAGCGCTGGGTAGGATTGTGCCCCAAGAGTGCAGGCCAAACTTTGTGCAGGCCAAACAATGCTGGCTTAGCTTATGCTGGCCTAACTCAGTTTAGGATTGCGCCCTCAGAGTCAGGGATGATGGTGCATGTCTGTGTGCTGGCCTCTCTGACTCCGAGAGTGGTCCGAACATACTTTGCGGTGGCCCTTGTGCAGGTCCAACTTTACTGTCCTAACTGTGCTGGCCTAACTCCAGGTTAAGATTGTGCCCTTAATCGAAACCAAATTTTTGGCACTGTTTGCTCATCTGTTCAAGCTGACAGTGCTGTGAGTGTAGGGCAAAAAGAAGAGGAATTTAGGAGCCAATGGAAGTTAAGCAAAATGAGTTGCTAGGCAGAAGATCACAAGCAAAACCACACTTCATTGTGTAGAAATTGCCCTTGGAGATAAGAAGGAATAAGCCTCTAAAGGGCAAGGAATGGACATGATATGCAAACCAATACTCTGTCCCATGATACACTGAGATTTTTTTAAAGCAAATATTAATAACAACTAAAAGAGAACAAATGGAATCTTCTCACTCCACAGAAATGTACACCGAAGGACTAGACCTTAGTTCTGAGAAACTGTCAGTGTTTGGACTCCCCACCAAGCCATTCTTACAGAGACCTGGCTGAATTCAAAGCAACCAACCATTTCTTCTACGGGTGGTGAAAGCCACCTGCCGAGTAACACAACAGGTTTGCGTTTGCCTGCTGTGCCCTTCCTTATACTGTATCTAAGGCTGGACCATTTGAAGGACTCATTTTTGCCTTTGTTCTGGCAGAGGTTTGTGTTCGGGTATAAGGCAATATGCCCAGGAGTTGAAAGCTGCACTTGTTAGCCTCTGGATTTTGAATAAAAAGGGCATGTGCAGCCTAAAACAAAAATTCTTAGCCTGAGCTGGACTCCTGCCTTTGCCCACATGCCCCCAATAATACATAATACACAATATTAATCCAATAATACACTTTTTGGATGAAATGGGCCACATTTTTTCAAATCAAAAACATGAGTACATACAGGTATACTCTGCAGTGAGTCTGAGTACCTCCTGATGTTCCAAATCCAGGAACTCAGCTTTGTTTAAACAATGCAATACATTAATTTCCATTCCACTCTATGGGGACTATCAATTTTTCTTCTGACACCAGGTAGCGCACAGGTGAGGTACGCCACTGACAAGGGACTATGTTGAGAGGGGGGCTACAAAATCTTATTTGCACTGGGTGGCAAATGGCTTAGCTATGCCACTGCCTTTTAGGCCAAATGTTTATCTGTATTGTAATACATGAGACAAGCAACCGGATACTAAAAACAAGATACATAGCCTGATTTCTCAACTCACTTTCACATCAGCAAGGTTAATTGGTATGAAACGTTTATTTGAACCATCTGTTAAAACTGTGGTCAACCCGCCTCCCCTGCAACACATAGCATTACATGTGTTAAAGTTTTGATCTCGGAAACTGTTCATGAGCAGCTCAAGACAAGTTAAATAGAATTGTTAAATATAATGCGGTACAGTCATTTATCACTAACCCATGCATAAAGCAAATATAGCATTACTAATACTATGGCAATCCATTATGTTTGACATTTTTTAATACTTGCAACCTGAAAGAAGAGAAAACAAAATACAGGTACATAGCAACCATCATTAATATGAAATCCCTAGGGCAGTAGACATAGCATTAATGTGATAAAAAGGGAGATTAAAAAAACCCACATAGCATGCTTTTTTTTTCATTGGTTCTGATTTTTGATTTTTCCAGTTTGTTACAGGGATAAGGTAAACGTTATACTATATATGTTGTTGTTTTATATTTCATTTTAATTACTTCTGTCATTTGAAATTAATCATTTAGCCATTCATTTATCTATAGTTGATAAATATTTTGTGTCTTGGAAAGCTAGTAGTGTGTTAAAATGATTCTTTTTAATTTAGAAATTGATTTTCAAAAACACAAGGAAGTTCTGCCTCTGTAGAAGTAAGGGAGTGGATAAAGGCCCAAAAGTTAATGGTATGTGAATTTCATAGTAATTAAGGGCACAATCCAACCTTGAGTTAGGTCGGCACAGTTAGGCCAGCAAAGTTTGGCCGGCACAAGGGCCACCGTAAAGCGCATTTGGACCACTCGGGGGGGGGGGGGGATGTCGCATGTCTGTGCATTGGCCTCTCTGACTCTGAGTTGTGATCCAAACATACTTCAGTTTGTGCCTTGTGCCCTTGTGCCAGCCAAATATTGCTGGCCTAACTGTGCCGGCCTAACTCCAGATTAGGATTGCACCCTAAATGACTGTCTACCAACCAGTGTGCCATTTGCACTTGACACTGGCTCATTCGTTTATTAAAGAGACCCAAAAGAAAAAGTTATCCTTGGAAAGGTCTATGTTGGATTGATCCAAAGCTGTTCTTGGTCTTATGAGTGTGTCTGAACCAATATGATGAAAAAGTGCTCAGGCAGACCCATCTGGTGCAACTGCTTATGTGGTGATTCAGCAGCAACAGCACAGCATCCTCTGAATCCTGCAGGGGAGTTTGGCTTTGGGAGCCCTCCTCGGGGTAAGGGACATTTGTTCCCTTGCCTGGGGTTAAGCCTTCGTGGAGTGCAAGGGGTGTATATATGTCTTGTGTGCTTCCAGAAGCATCTGGTGGGCCACAGAGCAGAGATGTGCAGTCAGGGGAGGCAGCGAGGGCAGAGCCTCACCAGCAGTGGCATCTCTATAGGGAGGGCAGAGCTCTAAGTTTTGCAAGAAGCCTTACCTTGCAGTGGAAATCACTCCTCTCCTGCACCGTTTTAGCCAATCCTCACAGGGAACAGCAACATCTTGGCGTTGCTTACTGGCTACAGCAGCAAGGGAGAGGAGGGATTTACATGACAGGGTAAGGCTTCTTGCAACACTTAGAGCTCTGCCCTCCCTGTAGAGATGACACTGCTCACCAGAGCTAATAATAAAGTACCTTCCCTTTCTGCACCACTCCTTTCTACTAGATACAACTAGATACAAAGGAGAGGACTGAAGCCTCTTAGAAGGAGTAGAAACCTCTTTGGCTAACTTCACAGGGATAGTTTTGTGCTTTTCCTGCAACAGTACCATTTCTTATAGATACTACTGCAGCAATACACTGAATCCATGTGTCAGGCCTAAACTTGGGCATATTTTTGAAGAATAAAATTTCCTACTCTTGCTAAAAAAGAAATATCCCGCACATTTGTGAATCCCACCAACTCAGCAGAAAGATCAAAGTATGTCTTTGAAGCGGCGCAATACTTTGAAATCCATCTAGATGCAAAAGAAATTGGCAAAAGAATAGTGATGAGAGTTAACGGTATGTTTTGTGCACAATTTGCATATTCCAGATGAAAGATACCACTGAGCAAATGTCAAAAGAAATGCGGGTTATAGTGTAAGTATAAAACATGGATGAGATTGCAACGGTTCTGCAAATGGAAATGAGTTTTTAAAATAATCATTGACTGCTAATAACAGCAGTATACTCAGGCTCACACAGGGCCAATCACTTCCTATCAGGAATGCTTCTTCAACAAGAAGCATGTAGTTCCCAAGGCAGGGTCACATCCTGGCTCATCCCCCCGGGGTTAGCCCCTGCTGTTATTTTCCACTGCTGCCATGTAGGAGGAGTAACGATAGCAGCATCAATTACATCATAGGCTCTGATCTAATGTACTGGTGAGATCAGTACTATGAGCACATCTACATTAAAATAGTGTTAGAATTGCCTCCTATAGTGCTGTTTCACACAGCACTCTCTTTTCCAGGAACCCACCCCCAATGTTTTAGGGGTATTATTGAATTCTCTCTTCTCGACTCCCTCCCTTACACTTAACGTGAATAACGCACCCCTCCTATGTACATCAGCGTGTTTGTAAGAACATAACATTGAGAGCAGCTTAGCAGGCAATCCTCAGCTTCCTAATTAAGAATCGACCCCTACATCAGGTCCCCCTCTGCACTGCTTTTACTCTATTTCATTCTCATAAAATGACTCTGTAAAAATCACAGGACTTGATGCAGAAATACTTAACACCAATTCGAACCAGAAGTGTTTTAAAGCATCAGTAGCCAAAATCACTAAAAGCTAATGCCGCATGCCTGAAACACCTTGCGTAGTGCTTGCACCATTGCCACAATTTAGAGAGAAATTACTGACCAGGTATATAATTTGTTTATGCATTGGTTTTAGTAGATCAAAAACTGTAAAACAATAATACAGATTCTGACAGCACAATCCTATACAAGCCTAACAGAAGTGAGCCCCAATACGCTCAAGAAGAATCTGCTCCCAAGTGTGTTTGGGATTGCAGGCTTAGGCTCCAAACTTATTGGGGCATTGCACTACCAGAACTTGTGTTCTGGCAGCGCAAGGTCTGTTACAATAGCGCAAAAGCCAGACCACTGTCACATGCTGCCTGGATGCTGCTGTAAATAGGAGCCCCAGGAAGCTGCATAGGCACTAATGAGCCAACACGGGGCTGGCTGTGAGAGGGGAAGGGCAGTAATGGAATGTTTTGGGGGAGGATCTGGGGGCATGTCAGGAGAGGGAGAGGGTGGATCCAACAGCAGTAATTCATGCCAGATCGTATACCTCTTTGAAACCTTTCCACCCCCTTTCTCAGACATACACCCCACCAAATGCTGGCCTAACTGTGAACCACCAAAATTTAATGTTATATATAAAACATTTAAACATGTGAATGAGCTTTAAACACAATCATAATACTAATTTTTTCAAATGATAAAATATGTTCTTTAAAAACTGATGATGTGCCTTGGCAGATTTAGTGCCTTGGCATGGTTACATCATTGCCAACCAACCATTTGGGCTGGGGACCCTGTTGTGTGCGTCATCACTGCATCTGCAGCACGTAGAGAAAGGTCCTTTTGCCAGCAGAACCCCAATTCCACCATTGGAAGGCACCCATAGGATTGGATCCATACACACATAACTGCATTGTGCCTGCTTTCTAATAAATTCAACTGAACTGGTTATACCTGGATGCCTTTGTTCTGGGAAGCCTGGTTTCCTTTGGCAGCCTATTTACAATTAATCAGCTTCTATGTTCAGAGCTCTGACACTGTATCTGCACAAGAGATTATGCTCATTTTTTTTTGCTTCCTATTGCTAGCACTGTTCTCATCCTGTTCGCATTTGCCTTTTGCTATCTTCTCCTGATGCTCCCAGACCTATTGTGCCTTTTTGTCTTGTGTCTACATGAATTGTGGTATTTTGGAATAAATCTGCCATTCCTCAGGGTGCATGGGAGTAGTTTTGTTTTATACGCTCCGACCAGATGCTTCTCTTTTACTCTCTGGCAAGAACTGTACTATTGCATCCGGAAACAGTGCATTTGCAATGAACAAGTGTGTGTGTGGGGGGGGGGGGAGCCATGAAGCAGAAGTTAAATAGAGCTTGGTATGAGAGAGGAGGGTAGGATAGTAGAGAAGGGAAATATTACCCATATGTTGTGCATATACAATGACTGTATGGAAGTGTTAACCCCCCAGTTGCCTGTTATTGCTGGCAAGTTCCAAATTGCAGAGTTTCTCAAAGAATCACAATAGCATGCCTGCCATTTTACTAAAGCAATCAAAAGGTCTACAGAAAGTTAGCATTATTACAAAACGTCCAGTCACAGCATAGGCCTCAGACCACGATGTCAATCTATCTGGTCCACTCAGCATAAGCTGTCTGTGTTTAGTCTATTAGCCTTGGACTGCCTGAATCTCAGTATAAGTACTTCATTAGTACCTAAGCAAATTAGCTCATTATTCAATGTTCCACCAATCAGGGAATAACAGGGAATAGTAATGCCCATAGCAATCAGAATTCAAAGTTCAAGGATTTCTGGGATAGTCTACTCTTTCTCCTCTGGTTTCTGTTAGCCTTCTGTAGCCTTAGGGAGCAAAGAACCTAGACCTAATTAGTGGATCATTAAAACAAAAGCAAAGAGTACACATTTTTGTCCTTGTTAACTACTGAGTACCAAGTGCAAAGTAGATTTGTTCTGCATATGCTCTTGGGTTGTGGAGAATTTTTTTTTTTTTAAATTTGATTCATTATTCCATCCCATTTTGTAATTAAAAGCTTCATTTATGCTGCGATTCTACCCACACTTACCTGACTGTAAGCCCCATTGGCTGTAATGGGTCTTATTTCTTCGTAAACTAGCATAGGGTTGGGTTATCATTTACAGCGCAATCCTAAATTGCACTGGATTGGTGAGGCCAGCTGTGCTGGGCCACTTCCTCAGGGCAAGGGCTCATTTGTTCCCCTGCCCCAGGGGAGGATCAGGCTGCCCCATGGGGTTCCTCGGATCTGCGCGTGCTATTTAGCGGCCTGAATCAGGGCAGGGCAGCCTCCTGACGGGGCCTTGAATGCAGCCTAACAGGTGCATCCTGGCCCCACCCCTTCCCCGGGCCTCCATGCCTGCCAGCTCACCCACTCCCTGCCCACCCCCTGCCCAGTTCCACCTCCTCCCCACCCTCCCTCCTCCCAGAACCTCCCCTGTGCCAGCTAAGTTAAGCTCCCCATCAATGCTCTTGGGCCAACACTATGGGATTGCATTTGGGATTGCGACGGGGTGCTTGGGATTGCACCCTTAGTAATTCTGTCCAGGAGTGGTGGCGATAGGTGTTGACCCTGAGATGACCATGTAACCTCCCATGGCTGAACAGAGAGCAGGGCGACCAGGCATCTGGCTCCCCAGGTGGGAGGGAGCAGGGAGGTGAAAGATGATTCTGGGGTTGTGATGACAGGCTCAGGGCTCAATCCCAAGCTGGCATTGCATCGGACCAGCTCTCTTGCGCTGGACCAGCACTGTTGCAAAGTGTGCCGTAAGGTGCGTCTGCGCCGTGGATTCGGTTGCTCGGCCGGCGCAAGCAGCAGCGCCAGTTTACGAATGCCGCCGCACCCATCATCTGCACCAGCTTAGCTCTGCCAGCACAGGGCTGCACTGAGGGTGTGCCAGAGGTGAGTGGGAGGGTGGCGCCATGGGCGAAGATGGTGGCGGAGATGGGACATTGCCGTTGGGCTGTATCCAAACCCCATCCCCGGGCGAGGCAGCCCTAATTTGGCCACATGGCACCTGCTCTTTTATGGGCACAGATCTGAGCAGCCCCATAAGGCTGGCTGGGGCTTACCCCTTGCCCTGTGCTGCGCTTCTGCTGCCTCCTAATGTTGTTAGGATGCAGGGCAGGTGGGCCAGCCTGCCTATTCCAGCACAGGTTAGGACTGTACCCTCATGACTGTACCCTGGTCATGAGAAGTCAACTAAGATACATCTGTTCATTAAAACAGCATTTTTTATTTTGTCTTTCATTGAACTTACATTTTTTTTTTGGGGTGGGGTGGGGTGCTGTCTTCCTAAGCGTAGTGGCAGGGGCAGACCTTTTTTGTAATGTTTTAACATTTTACACAAGCAGCACCAGGGACTGACTTCCTTTTTAGCACCTGTCCTCACCCCCCCCCTGCACAATGTCCTAGACCAGGGGTGGCCAACTTCATCTTCAACAAGCTGCACCTGCTCAAATTTCCTCCTCTTCACAATGGTGAAAAGCAGTGGTGTCATTCAAATGATTTAGGAACAGGAACTCACTTTTGAGTTCAAATTCAAATGTTGAAAAAAACAAAAACAAAAAAACCCCACGGAGCCCGTTAGGATCCAGAACGCCCGTTCTGGTCCGTTCCCCCTGAATGACATCACTGGTCAAAAGTCCCAGAGCCCTGAATTTGAAAGGTTGGTCACCCCTGGTCTAGACAAAGCACTGTGATTTCAGCAGAGAAACAGGCAACCACTCTGAGTGGAAGCTCTTTTGACGGTATACAGAACTCTTTCAAACCCAGACAATATGTTTACTCTTAATGCTATAATTCTGGTTCTCTTTTTGTCTACAGAGTGATGTAATGACATTTTAGTCTTCTGTTAAACTATCTTTCCCAGCTAAACTTCACAGATTTTATGTCCATCACCCAATCTTCTCAATTATTGAACTGAGCAGATGTCTACATTTTCATCCGTCATGGCAGACAGCTATCTTTCTGGATTAGCTTAAAGTGTCAATTATTACATTACCTTCTCCCTTCCAAGAAGATAAACATCAAAGAAACTGCTGTTATTAGCCAAGAAAAGGTCAGAGTTTTTGGCTTTTTTTAAAAGGCTGACCATTAGAAATGTCAATGTTTTTTGTTACTTTAACCTATAAAGAGCTCGGCAGCTTGAGCCCCAGAGACTGCTCACTAACCTATATTCCATCACAGTAGCTAAACACAGCCAAGGGTGACTTGCTGTTAGAGATCTCTATAAAACAGGAGAACCGTGAAAGAAGCTGTCTCATTGGCCTTCATGGCTCCCAACTATGAAAGAAGCTTCTAGAAGTCCATCAAAGTCTCTCTGGGCAAAACTGGTTTGCTGTTAAAGCAGTTACTCAGAGCACAATCCTAACCTGGAGCTAGGCCAGCACACTTAGGCCAGGAAAGTTTGGCCAGCACGAGGTACACTGTAACGTATGTTTGGACCACACTTGGAGTCAGAGAGGCCAGCGCACAGATGTGCACCATCCTCCCTGACTCCGAGAGTGGTTCAAATGCACTTTACGGTGTCCCTTGTGCCAGCCAAACTTTGCTGGCCTACTGGTGCCAGGCTAACTCCAGGTTAGGATTGTGCTCTCAATAGCTATAGAGACAGCTTTGGAAGCATTGTTAAATGATCTTTTTATCTTAATTTAGGTTGAAAGACAAGTATTCTGCTAGAGGAGGAATGTAGGAAAGTGAAACTCTGTCTGCCCATACCCTAAAGTCAATTAGGGAGTTCCCATTAGAGTCCATCGCCACTGGAATTGATTGGCAGTAATTTGTGATAGGGCTGCCTCAGTTGTGATGAGCAGTCTATGGAACTCTCTGCTGTAAGAGATTAGCAACCCAATCCTAATGAGTTCCTTCTGCTAACAGAATGAGCATTCTGTCAGCAGAAATGCCCACCATCTGTGCTAATGGCTGCAGTGACAATAAGTACAGAAGGGCCACCAGCATTAAAGCCCTCATGACTGCATGCGTGTGCCACTGGAACACCCAGCCACCACCAGAGTTGGCTCAGGAGGAGGATGATTGAGGAGGAAAGCAGAGAATTGGGGCAGGGATGGGGGCCACTGGGAGGCATGTCAGGGAAGAGCAGAGGGCAGTTATTTGAGGCAACAGTGCTGCCGATATTCTATGCCCTTCAATTGGCCTTGCACACACCCTAGGTCCAGTAAGATTTACATGAAAGATGCAATCCTAACCTGGAGTTAGGCCAGCACACTTAGGCCAGCAAGGTTGGGCTGGCAAAAGGGACACCACAAAGTATGTTTGGACCACTCTCAGAGTCAGAGAACCCAGCACACAGATGTGCGTCATCCTCCCTGGCTACAAGAGTGGTCCAAACACACTTCACAGTGTTCCTTGTGCCAGCCAAACTTTGCTGGCCTAACTGTGCCGACCCAACTCCAAGTTAGGATTGCACTCTAAGACCAAAGAGCTGGTGCAGATCAGAGTAGAGCTCCTTGGGACCAGGAAGCAGCAGAGTATGTAAGTAAGAATGTCACGTATTTACCTCTGCATCATGCCATTGTCCCTGGCCAGCCCATAGGATGCCACAGAGGATGTCTCAATGCCACTGCACATAGGATAGGGCCATAGGATTGTTCGTTTCCTTGTCAATCTTTTCACTGATTACCAGTGTTTGCATGTTTACTTAGAAGGCAGTCGCACTGTACTCGGTGGGACTCACTTCTAGGTAAACATACAGGATTGCGACCATTGTTCTGATCAGTGTTAGTTTTGCTCTGGATCTGTATGCATTTGTTCTGAACTGTGGCTTTGCTGCTCATTCAATTTGTTTGATAGACACATTTACTGTTTGCACTGTTGTTTTATCCATGTTGCTGCCAAGAATTTAAGCCGCTTTGGGCTCTCCATATGGAGTGGAAATTGGGGTTTTAAAAAAACCGAGTTGACATCAATGAATAAAAGAAGAAAAAATGCATTAGGTGTTCACCGATAATAGGAGCAAAGGCAACTCCCATTCTCGAGTTGAGCTCTTCCTAGGCATAAGTAAGATAAGAAATGACTTCATCATTTGATGACTTCATTGAGCTGTGGAGGACAGCAGTTTGCACGTTTTGTTTTTCTGCTACAGTAGCAGATGGAAGGAACTTTCCTTTTCCAGAATTGCCTTTGTGCACATTGTTTTTGTCACTCACAAACTGCAGAGGGTAAATAAAGGAAAAAGGATCTGAAGCCAAACGTTCCTGGCAGTAGCTGGATGAAGCCAACCTGTGCTATGAAGTTCCTCTCTGTGAATTAAATCCATGTGCACAGAATGGCTCCTTGCAGGGGGCTTCTACCAAGCAGTCTCACACTGCCATACCTTGAAGTGGCCTCCAGCAAGCCATTTCTGGAGATGAATGCAGAGACAAGCTGGCAATTCAGACTTCCTGTATTCTTTATACGTTAGTGCAGCGGTTTTCAAACTCTCCGGGAGTTTGACCCACCGTAAGTGCTTGCAGGGGAAGAGAGAAGGCAGTAATGTGATCCCCAGGATCACACTGCTGCCTGGGCGACAGGAGCTTTGATCTACTGACCAATTGAAGCTCTGTCATTCTGTGGGTGCAGGGAGCACCACGGTTGCTTCCGCAGGGCTCCCCAAGTCTTGGAAACTTGAAAAACAGTGATTGCGACCCACTTCTGGTTTTTGATCTTAAGGGATCAGAGCCAGAGGTTCTCTGGCTGGGGCGTCGTGACATCCCAGTTTGAAAACCTCTGCATTAGTGTATCTGTGAATTGAGAAGTAAAAAGCTAAGGCTGTAATTCTATTCACACTTATCTGGGAGGAAATCCCAATGAACTTAGATTTAACTCCAACCCAATTTTAACTCCACCCCCCCCCACTGGTACAGCCATGCAGAAAAGGCATGCTCTGTAACCAGTGGAATTGAGAGGCCTCAAAATGGTTTTATCTCTTTACCCCTCTGTAAGCCTCCTGCTCTGCAAATGGCCTCACCAGACCTGCACCAGTTCTTCAGCTGACGCAAATCTGACGAGACAAGGGGGGCAGGGAAGCCACGGAAAAGCAAGATAGGATCTGTGCATGCCACAGATCCACCCCTTTCCCCATCCCTCCTTGTCCCTGTTCTTTCCCATCCCTCCTCTATTTCACCCCCTCCCCACGCCTGCCATGGCCTTAGCTGCCAACCAATTCAGGCAAGTCTGGCGATGTCTGGGGAGTGCTGCCACTTTGTGCAATAGCACTCCCCAAATGGCTGCCAATGGAACGCTCTGGACTCTTGTCAGCAGCCATTTTACAACAGTGGAACTGTAAGGAACAATTGTATCTGGTTCTGTTTGTCCCTCTCAGAATGCCCCAAGAATTATGTCACACAGTAGTGTCCCTAGAAGGGGGACAGGGTGCTAGGTTTTGCAAGGTGCCATACCTTGCCATGTAAACCACTCTTCTCCCTCACTGTTTTAGCCAATCCTGGCAGTGAAAGCAATGCCTTCATATTGCTTACTGGCTACAATGATGAGGAAGAGGAGCAAAACATAGTAACTCGCCCTTCTCTAAGGACACAACTGATGCCACATAGTGTCATTCTGCGGGGGTATCAAAACATTGCCTCTAATCTGGCAGCTACTCCCCTTAATTGCTGTGGTGTAGGGGCCCATTCATTGGTGAAAAAAGGCAATCAGTATACGCTCTTAGCTCTTTTCTTCCATATTCTCACTTCATATGCATAAGCGTTAAGCCCTGGTGATGAAAACATTCGTTATAGCTGAGCCCTCATGAAAATTAAGCCCTATCTTACTCCAACTGTGTTTGTATTCTAAATTACTCCAAGGAGTGCATCTAAAATGAAATTATCCCTCCGAAGGAACTCCTCCATATGTGTTCATGAGAATATTTTCAACTTTTCACAAATGCTTCATCCATGTGTTGATGAAATGTTGCTGTGCAGTAGGTATATTTATATTCATCCTCACCAAGTCATGAGACATGATGTGACTACCCCAGGCTTTCAAGATGCATCAGAAACTACATTTGTTGCCTAAGTCTGCAGAGATCAGTATGGATTATGATTATTGGAGCTTTACACTCAAAATTACTTTTTCTGTTTACAGCCTCAAGCCCCAGCAATGCCCAGGTATGCGCTATTCTGAACCCAAGAACAGCACAGACTGCCCAAATGCATTCTTCCTGCTGGTAATTAATCTACAATATTGTCCATCTATATTAATGTTCGTGAACCGTGTTTTAACCTCTAAACAGCTTGACTGTCGAACAAAACCAAAGGCTTAGTCTGCCCATGGCTCTCTCTTATTCCTGAGTGCATGCTGAATGAGTCTCATCTTTTCCTCTTTATTCTCTTTGAACTCAGTCTGACTTTTCATTTCACTGTTCCAGGTACGATTGCACAAAGAAGTTTTTCAACCATAAATTTAAAAATGTTATGCCCATTAGTGACATTTTGTGCTATGTTCTGTAGGATGCGCTGCGTGCATGCAAAATTTATAGCCCAATCCTATCCATAGATTGCGCTGATGGAGCGTGTGCTCTGCTGGCATGTGCTGTTGCAAATGTGCCATAAAGCATGTTGCGAGGGCACAGCAGTTAGGAGCACCAGCAGGAAGGATGAAGCCTTCCTGCTGGCACCAGCACAGAAGAGGACATCCACCGGAACAGGTAAGGTTCCATGCTGTGCAGCAAAGGAGGTCCATACTCTGTGCGGTAACAGAGTAGGAGGAGGGTAGTGATGGGTGCAGGAGATAGGCAGATCCGATTCAGGAGACGGGCCCTTCCCGGACCTGAGAAGCCAACATGGATATGCACAGGCATGCACCAGCTGTATACAGTAGCTGGCATGGGTCTGAGTTACTTCAGGGCAAGGTGCCAAATTTCCTCTTACCCTAATGAGCTTTTCCGCCTGCTAAACTCCCTCATGGGATGCAGTGTAGCCCATGCTGGCACAGATACATTGGTGCAGGGCAATTTGCCTGCCCACATTTCCCCCAAAACCCGAGGGATCCCAGCCTGATGTTGGACGGGAAAGGCAGAGCGCCTTCTTCTTTTTGGTGCCACACTCTGACCTTTCTATCCAGTTCAGCCTCCCTGGCCAACCTGGATTCAGTGGGATGCAGCTGGTTTGTGAGGTGGATGGACCTGCCCTTGGTTTCAACTGTGGACCCTGTTCACCAACTCAGGCTGTGTGGCAGGACTGGGCCAAGCAATCCTGCTCTGAGGCTGGGTGGACCGATCCACCCGATGATTCTGGGGGTCCAGGATGTTGTTCTTAATTCTCACAGTGATTAATATAATGTTTCAATTAAACAAATACCTGTGTGTAACCTTGATTTTGTTTATGTGGATTAATCAAGTCGATTAATAATCATGGCAGTGTTAAGTGACATTTTGGAAGGAGGGGAACAGACCCTTGTTTTCTGAATGAATTCCCAGTGACTTCGTAATTCAGCTTCTTGCAAAACAGATGGAACACCCATTTTCAATGCCAATTGGATCCCCTTTATTTTTTACAAAAATCATGCTTTTCGTCATGTCTGAGAATGTGGGTTTTGTTTGTTTGGGATTTGATAAGACTCTGCCACTAGGATTTCATTTTAACTGTTAATCAGGCAAGAGAGGCAATATAATAAAAGAGCACTGGAATAAGAATGCAGTGTAGTAAGAACTCAGGCAATCCAATTTAAAATCCTCACCTAGTCATGATTTTGGCTTACTTTGGTCACTGAACTTTTGACTCACCTTGCCCCACTCACACTCACTGAGAGCACAATCCTAACCTGCAGTTAGGCCAGCGCAGTTAAGGCCAGCAAAATTTGGCTGGCACAAGGATCGCTGTAAAGTGCGTTTGGACCATTCTTGGAGTCAGGGAGGATGGTGCCCCTCTGTGTGCTGGCCAAGAAGGTTTAATAGTAACAGGAGGCACCCTGCCTTAAGCGGGAATGCTGGTGAAGTGAAGCCAGTGGGCGGGCTTAGCTGCCATGTTGGTACACTCAAAACAATCCTCATTCCAAGCATTTCAGATTGCTTTGCTTGTACTGTTTAGGATTGAATAGTTTATTCCTTAAATAAAAACTTAAGAAAATAAAAACATGTGATCGTGTAGACACATTATTGGTAACCTTATTATGATTTAATATGCAATTACAAGGTTAAATTCTTCATAATTATATTACTGAATATACCTGATGAAATGCTACTTGCTGTCTATTTAAACTCAGATTGCACTATTTTGACAGACTTTATTGAAATCTACACAAGCAAAAATAAAACGGCCATGCCCCATAAAAAAAAATTCTGATAATGTTCAGAATTTCATAAATATTACAGTAGAAAATGAAAGGCGGAAAAATAAAGTGTGAACGGGAAGGAAAGAAAAAAAGGGGAGGGTGGGCAAAACTTAGATAAATATATAGGAAAATTACATTAAAATCTCTTCATAACACAAGTAGTTGTCAATATGAGAGTAATTCTTTTTCACTTCTAGACTATTAAGAGTATTTTTTAAAAAACTTCTACACTCACCCCCCCCCCATAAAACAAATTCTGTTAATGTTCAGAATTTTGAAAATATTACAGTAGAAAATGGAAGGTGGGAAAAAAGGTGTAAACGGGAAGGGGGGAAAAAGGAGGGGGGAAATATATATTTTTAACCTTCTAGACCCACAGTGGGTGTCAGAAAATGGTGAATAAGATTGCTAGGAACAACACGAAATTACACAGCTTCAAAAATAATGCACTATTTCAGTGAATTGTAGTTTTATTGAACCGATGTAATGTGAATACATGAATCTTTCCGTGGAAATTAAATCCCATTTTTCATACAGCGATTTGCACACCCATATGCAGAACACGCAGGCATGATTAAAGAGGTTGATATTAACTTTTACACACGTGCAGGGAGATTTTCATTCGTGAATTCGCGGCAATCCTCCTTGGCGGCAATGATCTGACAGGGTATACAAATATGGCCGCAGGAGCCTGCTGTGGCTTCAAGAAAATGATGTCATGCCGCCTCCTGTGATTAAACCTCCTTGGTGCTGGCCTTTCTGACTCTGAGAGTGGTCCAAACATACTTTACGGTGTTCATTGTGCCAGCCAAACTTTGCTGGGCCAGCCCAACTGTGCCAGCCTAACTCCAGGTTAGGATTGCCCTCTGAGAGGAGAAGGGCTGTTATGAGGCCAAAATGGGTTCAGGGAGAGCTGGGCAAAAATCACGTATGTGAATCAGGCCCAGACAAGTTCCCTGGGGAAGGGTGTGAGCAAACATAAAACAAGCCGTGCTCATTCTTTTCTTACCACAAAGTGCAGTCTGCCTTCTTAAATGGAGTCCAACTCAAAGCCAGTACATTCTGCCTTTTACCCTCTGTATATTCGGAATCCTTGCAAGCCAAGTCACCGTTGATTGAACCATCTCGCCATCCCACAAATCATGCAGGAGCTGAAATGGTTCCCATTCATCATGTGGCTCACATCACTGAAACAATCCAATTGATTTGTATAGCACCTGCTGCTCCAACTGTGTGGCTTATTGGGACATAAATAAGGTACACCTTTGGCTGTAGTCTTGTTATTTCTTGTTTTCCTTATTATAATGCAATCCATGCATGATAAATGTTATCACACCCTGTACTTGTCAGGATGCATATATTATTTCGCCCCCCCCCCATGTGGATGAGGTATGATACATGATTGGCCACTTGCCACTTGGAATGTGTTCTAAGGACTCCTCACCATTTCCTGCTCTTTTCTACAGTTCAGCTTGGAGCGTGGTCAGAAGAGGGGTTTTTCCCGCCTTGGAGCTCCTTTCAACAGAAGGCCTGGGTGTTGTCTTTGGGCCTCTCTCCATCAGGGCATTTGGTGCTTCTTACACAGCAGGCACAGCAATCACTTTCTCCACACGAAGTAGCAGTTGCTCCTGTATGATGCTTCCTTCTTGAATTTCTTGGTTTTGATAACAGCAATCTGGAAATCCTCTTCAGTTAAGACCCCTTAGCCCAGCAGCTCCTAAACTTACCACTTCCACAACCTCAACTGGGGTGGTGGAACAATGGCAGAATCCATCAGAAGTCTCTGGAAAACTAAGTCCCTCATAGATTACAGCTCACCAGTGGTTACTCCAAATGAATTAAATGCTGTCCAGGCAAGGAGTTGTATGGAATACCAAGTCTGTAAAGGGAAAGTGCAAAATCCAGCTGCCTGATTCAAACACATTTTTTACAACCGTGTTGCTTCCCAAACCAAAGTACAGTTTATAGATTGCAGAAAGCTATTTCTCTAGCTCCCGGTATAATTAGGCTCTTCCAGTGTGGTAACTGGGCTCTCTCATATCTCAAAATTATGAACAAAATTTGCAAATTTTCTCTTTTGTCGTTTGCAGTTAATGAGTTTCTTTACTATTATGTTTAGGGCGCAATCGTAACCTGGAGTTAGGCCAGCACAGTTAGGTCAGCAAAGTTTAGCTGGCAAAAGGGACACGGTAAAATATGTTTGGACCATTCTTAGAGTCAGAAAAGACAGCACACAGACATGCGCCATCCTCCATGACTCTGAGCGTGGTCTAAACGTGCTTAACGGTGTCCTTTGTGCCAGCCAAACTTTGCTGGCCTAATGGTGCCAGCCTAACTCCAGGTTAGGATTATGCCCTTATTTATTTAAGCACTGATAAAACAAATAGTACATGTAACATAGACACATACTGAATACCAATATCCAGTAGTGTCATTCACAAACGAGCCTCTGGAACGTGAGGCGGGACTTACTGCCTGATTGGCTGGCCGTTTGTGATGCGTCACTGCCTGCCCGGCCACTGCGTGGGTACCCCTGGCTTCGGAGGGGGTGCCCGCTTGCCTGGGGGGCGCGCTGGGTGCCTAGGCGAGCTGCGGAGGGGCGCGCCACCCGGAGGGAGCCCTTGCAGCGGGCGGGCAGGCAGCGACGCGTCACGGACTGCCTGTCAATCAAGTGGTAAGTCCCGCCTTGTGTTCCGGTGGCTCGTTTGTGATACTGCCAATATCTAAAAAACCCTAAAAATTATCTAAAAAACCCACAAAACATTACCTCTAAATGAACACAAGCATGGAGCAGTATATTATCATTTCAACAAATTTCTCTAGTGTCCCATCCCATTTTCATAATACTTAATACTAATCTCTGTCAGCTATTCTTATTTCTTTTTTAATCCATTTGTCTATCATCTCTTTAATCTCTTCATATTAATGTTTTATAATTGTCTATTTTTCAAATCCACACATCAATATTTCTCTCTCTCTCATTCAGAAAATTAATAAGTCCCTCATTCAGAAAATTAATAAGTGGCTTCCAATTGTTCATAAATATGTTTACTGACTTCTTCTTAAGCAAAATCATAACTTGTCCATTTCTGCTAAGTGGGGTGTACTCAGCGGCGTCATGCTACCAGTACGCTGGGCGGGAGGAATGGGTGAGCGGCAGCCCGCCCGTTGCATAACGCTCTGTTTCAGGGGCAGGGAAGATGGCGAAACAGAGCGTTATGCTACGGGCGGGTTGCCACTCACCCGTTCCTCCCACCCAGCGTACTGGTAGCATGACGCCACTGGGTGTACTCTGTGTACTCCGGTGTAGTCTGTTAGGCAGAGTCTCTCAACCCTCCATTCTTCCCAACCAGAAGCTGCAGCTAATGAATTTCTATGCTTATTTCTGACCATCGTCTGCTTAATGATGTCACTTCCTACTTGATTCCAGCCCTCAGCAGGCACCATGAATGCTATTCAGCCCTCCGTAGGAAACAAAGTTGACACTCCTGGTTTAAAGAAAAGAAACCTGATCTTCTGATTTTCTAATCTTCTGATCTTCTCTATCTTCTGATCTTCTGATCTTCTCTGATCTTCTTCTGATCTTCTTTCTGATTTTCTGATCTTCTCTAATATAAGACAAGACCCCTGCACCCACCACCTGAAACAAATAAATGGGGGAATAAAATAGTGAATCAAAATGAGTAATTGTGATTCATGATGAAATGAACATAAGTTGTCATTTTCGTTTGTATGCTTCTCTTTTGGGGTGAATGAAACGTGTACCAAAAGGACCTGTTTCAATTTTGGTTCAATTGATTGGTTCAGTTTTACATTCATGACTAAATTAATGCAGGCAGATTGTCATCCATAGACTAAAAGATATTGAAAGTCAGGAGCTCTTTACTGATGCCAACAAGATGTGCTCGCCACTTAAGTTCCATCTATCTTGTATGCCAGGTCAACCCCCTGTTTATTTAACATCATTGCACGACCCTTACCTTAGACGAGCTCTATCCCTGGCTCGTTGTAACGTATTTTCCTCACATCAACTTGAAGCTAAATTTACCAGCAACCAGCAGGTTTCTTCTATATGTCAATGCTCAATGGGGGTAGTGGATTCTTTGTACCATACTATTTTGTATTGCCCCCTGTATGATGACATCAGATTGAAATATCTAACTCCACTTATGGGACATCTATCTGGTCTTTCTGATGATCATTTGGTAACTTTTTTACTTGACTCCCGATCTATGTCAGCTTTAGCACAAGTATCTTCTTTTTTAAGAGATGTATTATTTAGACGTAGTCGCTCTAAGAATATGGCTTCTATGACTAATTGAAGGTTTGACCAATTTTTATATGTACTTTCTATGTACTTTTATATGTCTGTTTTTTTTTGTTTTTGTTTTATAATGCCATTAAAGGTAACTGTGACTGTGACTGGCATTAGCCTCTAATACAATGAATGTTCATTAGTGGCTCCTATGGAGAGATGTGTATTGCGGTAGTTTTATTTTAAAAAGCTAAGAATTAATATTTTAAATATTTTTTATTGTTCTGCAGTAACTAAAGGAAAAGGCTCTCTTTTTGCGATTCTGTTCAATGTATCTGCTTGATGTGCTTCTAAGGTAGTATAGCACACCCAATCCCTTTAATGAATTTACTGCAGAAAATGCAAAATTGCAGGGATGTCAAAACACTTCTGTACTGTTGTTTGTATAATTAAGTGTTGCCTTTTCAGAAGCGTCTCTAGATTTATTATCTGTGCAGAGTGGGAGAGAGATTTCAACAAAAACTATGCAAATGAGCACATTCGATTATTTTATACTGCTTGGTGGCACAAGGAACATAAATGTTACATTTCTTTGTCACTGGTATCTGCTGGCAGTGAAATGATGTTTGCCAATGAACTGGAACTGATTTTCAGTGAAATTATTGTTTTAATATATAGACTGAATCCTTTAATATATAGACTGAATATATAGACTCATGCCTGACTTTTCCCAAAGTACTGCAGACTCTGAGCACTCCACTGAAAAAAGTCCTGTGATTACATGCAGGATCCAATTATTATCTGAACCAAAGTAAATGTCTCCATAGAAAACACCGTTCTGCTCATTTTATTCATAATCTCTTAGATTTGAAAAATGAGAAAGATGATAATGCTTGTTAACAGTAATGTGTACAATTACTCAAATGGCAAGACAGCTGTGGTTTTCTGTGTCATCTTTGCTGCAGTTGCAACCTGCAATGGGCTCACTAGGCCAATTGTGTAATAACGGTATTTCAAAGATCCCATAAATCTACTATTCTTTTAGAGAGAAGAAACTAAGGTTGCAACCCTATGCATACTTTCAATGGAAAGTAAGCCCCACTGAAGACCACGGAACTTCTGACTAGACAAGCCTAGGATTGTGTTCTAGGTTAGGTTTTCAAAATTTGTCACCTAATACCTTTAAGTTGCTTAAATTTAATTAGTCATGTCTATGTCCCTCTGAAATTATTAGAATTTAGTCATGATTAATTAAATATAGGACACAACCCTTTGATAAGTAGATCTGATCACAATCAAACTGAACACTCTATTTTGAAGATTTGTCATTTGACAATTAGGATAACCAAGCTATTTAGCTTGGGAGGGAAAGAATAACAAGATTTTTCTAAGGAATGTAAATAGTGGCCATGCTACGGTTTTTTAAGGCGACTCTGGGCTGTATCTTCAAGGGGCGGCAACACGGGTAGAAGTGGGCAGATCAGGGCCAGGAGGGGGGCTAGGAGCACACACCATATCCTATCCCCCTTGCTGGTCTGCCAACACAGGTGTACACGGACTTGTGCCAGCCATATGGCTCACCCAGTTCCAAGTAGACCCATTGTGTGGGCTGGGACTTTCCTCTGTGGCCAGTGTGACTATATGCCAAGGCACACAGAACACTGTTACCTTCCCACCGAAGGTATAACACATAACACAGAAATGCGCCATCCTCCCTTACTCTAAGAGTGGTCCAAAAATGCTTTATTGTGGCCCTTGTGACAGCCAAACTTTGCTGGCCTAACTGTGCCAGCCTAACTCCAGGTTAGGATTGCGCCCACAAAATCTGAATCAAAGATACTTGCGAGTATGTCATAGTTAGAACATGACCTATGAACACTTTGTCTTTGACATTTCTGATAAAATATAAATGTTTTGGTAGGAAGTTTCATCATCAAAGTCTCCCAGGAGTACTTGCTGCCCAAAGTTTTCCAAACCTGGCAGGGGTTTGATAAGGCTGATTCACAGAACCATATTGAACAGGTTTTGTCATTTTTGTCTTCTAATCATAGTTAGATTGAAAACCTGATTTACTTTCAGAAGTCTTGGAAGCTGCTCAGCATGTACCATTTGTGTCCTCAGCATGATGAGTAGAATTTGTGATGGCAATGTTCAGATGCTGCCAGGGGCTTCAGGATTCTACAGTGGATTCAAATATTATAACCCTAAGTTGTAAGGAGCCATCATGTTTGTAAACAACTGACTATGTGGTTTGGAAACTAGGCCAAATGAGGAAATGGCTTGTTCCATTCTTAGCAAGATTCTGATCTCACATATCATGCCTCCATCTCACATTTTTAGAAGCATAGCCCTCTGACTGTGCATTCTTGCTGAATGAAATGTTTTTATTGCAATGAAGGACTGAATAGGAAAAGAATATACTCTGTTTCAAAATGAGCTCTCTCTCTCTCTCTCTCTCTCTCTCTCTCTCTCTCTCTCTCTCTGTCCAACCTCAGTATTGGGTTGTGGAGATTCATAAAAATATGGCATCTTTTATAATTCTAGAATTATACGTTGAAAATGTAATAAGTGCATCTTGCCACCAGATAAAATTATACTTAATGAAAAAATATACATCAAAGGAGAAAGTCAACACACAAACAATTAAAAGCAGAAAGTTCTATTCTTTACATTAAGCCAGTTCAAAGAACTTTAAAATTGTGGGGGTGGGGGGCAGCGGTAAAGTGATAAGAAGAAAATGGCCAGGAACACTCTCCTGGAAAAAAAAATCCCATCAGTTCTTCTTTGTGCAGAATGTTTTGTTATTAGTTAGAGCTAATGGAACGAGGTTTTGTACGAAGTGCTATGGCTGCAGTTATTACTGCAGCTCTGTTCTGTGCTATATAACACTTCTACCTCCTCATCGCCTGGGGGGAATATTTTTTTTTCTATTCAGCTTTTGTCTAAGTCGGACCTCCAAACATTTTATGTATTCTAACAAGGCTCTGGAACTCGAATTGTCCCTATAAACAGATTCCACCATTAGGAGCTATATACTAGGATGACTTTACTGAGGCATTAAATAAGTAAGACATTGCTGATAAAAGGTGATTATCTTTCCATTTAGTAGATGCATTTGTTTGGCCTGAAGGTTCGCATAGTCAAAGCTATGGTTTTCCCAGTAGCAATGTATGGATGTGAGAGCTGGACCATACAAAAGGCAGAGCGCCGAAGAATAGTTGCTTTCGAATTACGGTGTTGGAGAAGACTCTTGAGAGTCCCCTGGACTGCAAGGAGATCTAATTGGTCAATCCTCCAGGAAGTCAAGCCTGATTGCTCCCTGGAAGGACAAATCCTGAAGCTGAAGCTCCAATACTTTGGCTACCTCATGAAAAAAGAGGACTCTTTAGAAAAGACCCTCATGCTGGGAAAGATGGAAGGCAAAAGGAGAAGGGGGTGGCAGAGGATGCGATGGTTAGATTGTGAACATGAAATTGGGCGAACTCCGGAAGCTAGTGGAGGACAGGGAGGCCTGGTGTGCTGTGGTCCACGGGGTCGCGAGGAGTCAGACACGACTTAGCGACTGAACAACAACAACAACAACAAAAGATGCATTTGTTTGGCCTGAACTTCTGTTTTGGTACTAGTCTTCCCAGACATGACGCTATTTTAGATTCTAGTCCTACTGATACCAATGAGAATTTGTCACTGGTGGTGACAAACCTGGTAAGTAATATCAAGGCTTCATCAATTTGTGGCTGGCATTTTCTTTCTGCTTCCCCATGCTTAGAAATGTGACATTTGTATCTCAGGATGATGGCATTATTCTTCCAGTGAGTACATCTATTACTGTTTGTGTCTCTCTTTTCGAGTGGACTGACACTGGAAGTGATTGTTTTTAAACAGGAGACCAAGAAAATATAGTTTTATGCACAACTGATGGGTACTGAGTATAGAAACCAGGGCCGGCTCTAGCTGTGGTGGGGCCCAATGTGGGGCATTCCTGTGGGGCCCCCAACCCTCCCTGCGGGGCCTCCCACTCACCAAGAAGAGCTCTATTCATGCCATGTGCAAAGCATGGCATGTGGAAGTAATTGGTGGTGATATCATAACATCACCGCCAACTGCTTCCAAGTGGCCCATTTTGGGCTGTTCAAAGGCAGGTGGGAGAGACCAAGGTAAAACTGCTCTGCTTGCCCCACTGACGTACAGCCCATAGAGATCCCAGCTGCAGCCATAGGCAATATGCTCACCCTGCTAGTACGGGCCCCCCTGAAGTGTGGGGCCCGATGCGATGACATTGGTCACATTGGCATAAAGCCGGCCCTGACAGAAACTGTTCATTTTGAAGGACATTCTTTCATTATCATAGAATCATAGTTAGAAAGGATCCAATAAGATCATTTAGCTAGTCTAGCCCCCTGACTGTAGCAGGAAATCCTCTTAGACTCAGAGCATCTCCCGCAGGTGCTTGTCCAGCCTCTACTTGAAGATCTCCAGTGAGGGAGAATCCACCACTTCTGTCAGCAATCTGTTCTACTGCCGAACTACCCCGACCATCAAGAATGTGTTCCTAAAAACCAACCGGAATTTCCAGTCTTGCAGTTTGAACCCATTTGATTTAGTTCCACTGTGAGGGTGCAATCCTAACCTGGAGTAAGGCCAGCACAGTTAGGCCAGCAAAGTTTGGCCTGCACAAGGACACCATAAGGTGCTTTTGGACCACTGACAGAGTCAGAGAGGATGGCACACATCTGTGTGCTGCCTCTCTGACTCCGAGAATGGTCCAAACATACTTTACCGTGTCCTTGTGCCGGCCAAACTTGGCTGGCCTAACTGTGCCAGCCTAACTCCAAGTCAGAATTGCGCTCTCAAATGCGGTTGACCACAAATTTCATCCTTCTTCAGTATGACAGCCCTTCAGGTTATATCTCCTCTCAGCATTATAATATCCCCTCTCAGCCTTCTTTTCTCCAGGCTATTCATACCAACCTTTTTTCATAGGGCTTGTTCTCCCATCATCTGATCATCCCTGTTGCTCTTCTCTGAACCTGTTTCAGTTTGGCTGCATCTTTCTTAAAGTGCCCAGAATTGGACACAGTACTTCAGATGAGGTCTGACCAACATGAAGTGGAACCACAGCTTCTCATGACTTAGCCTTCTTTGCAGCCACATCACACAGCCGATTCATGTTCATCTTGTGATCTACTGCAACTCCAAGATCCTTCTCATATTTTGTGCTGACAAGCCAGTATGTCCCATTCTATACCTGCATCTTTGGTTATTTTTGCCCAAGTGCAGAATCTTGCATTCGTCCCTGTTGAACTTCATCTTATTCATGTCAGCCCAATATTCCATCTTGTCAAGGTCTTTCTGAAGGCTTCTACTGTCTTCTCTTGTATTGGCTACTCCTCCAAGCTTGGTGTCATCCACAAATTTGATGATTAAAATTTAATTATTTGACTTACTCATTTTTATATCATAGGCTAACATGAACAACCTAGACACAAAACATTTCCCTAGTAGCATAATAAGTTCAGTTGGAACTAATATTGAAAAAAAAAAAACACTATTCAAATTCCACACAACATATTATGTTCTCTCTTCCCTTTGCTCTTTCCACGTGTTGGTGTTTAGACTCTGAAGCTCAAGAGTCTAATATGTCATTTTCAAGGTTCAAGTGGCTCGTACTTAGTTCAGGTTCTCTGGCCTGCTCTGTTTTTCTCATGAATGAAGACATGGAATAAACACTGAATCCTGGAAATGGATCTGGAAAGGACATAATGATGTATATTCATTTTTTTATCTCTTTGTCAAGGATATTTCTGAAGCACTGTGGGCAAAGCATTCTAGGCAGAGAACCATTTTCTGTTCCTCTTCTGAAGAGAAGTGTTTGTACGTCCAATGTGATGTCAATGCAGGGCTGTGTGTCAGTGCTGAATTCCTGGTAGCAGACTATGCAGAAGAAAAGGGTGTCAGGGTAGCCAGACAGGAAGAATTCTGTTCCTGCATAAAAGTGTGATCATAAAACTGAAAGGTTGAGAACATGAACTCCAAGTTTATGTATGTACTTTCTTAAGCTGCAATCCTGTGCACACTTACCTGAGAGTAAACCCTACTGAAATCAATGGGATATGCTTTTGTGGAAACATGCAAAGGATTGCACTATAAGGAGAGTAATGCTTATATAGCAGAGAAAAACCATACTCAGTTGTGGAGTAGCTCAGTTAGCCTTTCCTACTCACTGAGGATGCAATTCAAGTGCCCATGTAGTGCTGATGTGATGTAGTTGTTGCGTCGGCGCTACATCAATAGCACAGGTGCGGCACCCCCGTGTCAGAGCTTAAGTCTCCCGGGCCTGAGAGCGCTGATGGGGAACCTCCCTTGTGCCAGCTGAAGTCGGTTGGCACAAGGGAGTTTCCAGAAAGAGGGTGGGTGGGCAGGAGGCATTCCTGGATGGGGGGTGGGCAGGCTGGTGCGCGTGAGTGCCTGGGGAGGTGATGGGGCTTCATCCCCGGTGTATGCAGCCCTGATTCGGGCCATGCGGCTTATTCAGGTCGGCACCAGTGATGCAAACAAACGTGTCCTTGCGTCAGGGAGGCTCCTCAGGCCTCCCAAGCTGTGCTGGATACAGTGCAGGCCTGCCAGTGCAGCTTAGGATTGGGATGTGAGGAAGAACACCTACATGGAAGGGACCTAGGTAAATATTTTTTCATGAATTCTGCTTTTTTTCCTAAATATGTAGCATTTTGAGACCATTCAGAATATATAGGATGAGCTTTTTGCTTGAAGTTTGGATGGAATGAAGAGGGCATGATATGTATATAATGGTTTGTGGTGGGGGAATGGAACTGTGATGCGGTGTATGACATTTATATAGTAAGTATATTGTGTATGTGAGAATTGTTGGTGCTTGAGGAATGGTGCATCTGTATGTGCACATGAACACATGAGTGCATGTGCGTATGCATGTATGCGCACATATGATTTTTCATTTCCTGTAATGTTCCCAACATGTACTCCTTGACCAGCCTGAACAAAAAAGATGGTGCACGTCTGTGTGCCGGCCTCCCTGACTCAGAGAGTGGTCTAAACATACTTTTCAGTGTCCCTTGTTTGGACCACTGCGGAATCCGGGAGGATGGCACACGGACATGCGCCATCCTCCCTGGCTCTGAGAATGGTCCAAATTCGCTTTATGGTGGCCCTTGTGCCAGCCAACCTTTGCTGGCCTAACTGTGCCGGCCTAACTCCAGGTTAGGATTGCACCCTAAATGGCTTACAGCAGTGCACTGAGTGTGCTGCCAAAGTCAAAGACCATTTTACAACAGAGAACTCTGTGCCACTGCCACAAACCCCTCTGTACAGCAGCCCAATCCCAGATAGGATGGGGCATAAAGCCATGAACTGGTAGAAAATGCTCATTGCTTTGGGTGATTGGGCTGCACATGGTTTGGCTGCAACTTGATTTAGCTCCATATTCTCATGTTGGACTAAGAGTGCAACCCTAACCAACTTTCCAGCACTGACATAGCTCTGCCAATGGGGCATGTACTGCATCTGCAGTTAGGGGACAGCCATGGAGGCCTCCTCAAGAGAAGGGAATGTTTGTTCCCTTACCTGAGAGTTGCATGCCCTTAACCTGATGTTGCAAAGTTGGTTAGGATTGCGCCCTTTGTATACATGTGGTGAGCCGATATACTTTCTCTTAGTCAGGATGCTTAAAAACTTTGGTGGCATTCATAAGCTGGCATGAACGTTTTCTGTCAGACTTGTGCCAGCAGTGCACATAATCACCCCTGAAAGCCCCATAGCACAAAACATTTAATCAGATAAACTGAGGTACAATTCCCCAGGAAATGTAAGATGGACAAGGTGCAGTTGAGTGCCTTAAATTCACCACATGGACCTGTCAAATCACTCGGGGAAAACTCATTCATAACTGTCAGGATGAACATTTGCGATAGTCAGCGATCAAGGTAGATGAAAATGGCAACAATTTTGCTTGCAGTTTAGAATCCAGAATATAAGTCATTATTCAAGCTGTCGGGGGAGGCTGAAGAATGGGAGGGAATTCTAAAAGGGTCTCGCTGTAACAGTTTTAAAAGCTATGAAATGTGAACACAGCTGGGCAAGTGACTGAAGGCTAGGATTATCCAAGCTTTTTTACAGAACCCCAGGAATGGATCTGTAGTTAAGTTCTGATGCATTCTGTTAAAACCACAAAAATTCTACTACTCCATACCAAAGGGAGAGGACTGGCCCAATCACTCTGCAATTTTATTTGGTAAGATGAAGTGGGCAAGTGATCCAAATTTCAGGTAGAGCAGACAAAAATGGGTAGAGTAATAGCAATTTTTAAGCTTGAGGTTTTTTTTCTGGCTGCTTACAGACGTTCTCTCTTTCTCCTAGATTGGTGATTTACATTTTCCATCTCACGGCACACTGAGATGCACTAAATTTGTCAAGGCACACCATCAGTGTTTTGACAAGTGACCAGGCACATCACACTGCCAGCAAGGGGCTCACATCCCCCAATAGCTCTACTAATAGCCCCCCCCCAAAAAAAACAAACTCCGTGGCACACCTGCAGACCATTCGCAGCACACCAATGTAACACATTGGTGTTACACGCAGTGGTTGAAAATTGCTGCCCTAGATAGTACAAGGGTGTCTTTGCACCTCCTGTTAAGACAAGGTTAAGGGCAGAATCCAACCCCGCTTCAGCCAATGCAAGCCACTTGCATTAGCCAAGCTCTGTTGCGAACGCGCTGTAAAAGCACATCTGCGTTAGCGCTTCTGGTGTTGGGCTGATGCAGGCAGTTGAGTTGGCGCTGCCCCACTTGAGCATGCCCGCAGTAAGCTGCTCCTGCATCAGCCGAGTTTGGCAGGTGTAGGAGTTCTTCTGGGCAGGGTGGAGGGTGGGACGGGAGCAGAGCAGGGCATTCCAGTGGGTGGGATGCCTGGGGAGGGGGGTGGAATGTGGATGTGGCTGTTAGGCTGCACCCAAATCCACAGTCCTGGTTCCAGCCCTGGCCCCGGCCTGCATGGCTCCAATTTGGACCATGTGGTGTGCTTGGACTTGCGCCTGCTATACAGCAGGCACAGATCAGAGTAGCCCCATCGAGGTGGCTGATGCCTACTCCAGAGTAAAGGGATTAACGTGCCCTTGCCCCATGGAGGCTCATGCCTTCTCCCAACTATTGCACAGACCAGCCTGTTCTAATGCAAGTTAGAATGGCACCCTACATCCTGAATTTAATTCAAATTAGAGAGTCTGAATTATCTACCCACAAATCCCCAGTTGCTGGAACTCTTAGAGCACAACAACCTTGTGTAAATAGCACTCTCAGGTATCTAAAAACTAATTACCCAAATTTTGGGACATGTCCTGGCCACCCTATAAGAACAAAAGAACATAAGAAGAGCCCTGCTGGATCAGGCCAAAGGCCCATCTAGTCCAGCTTCCTGTATCTCACAGCGGCGCACTAGGTGCCCCAGGGAGGCATGAGACAACAGGATGCTTGCATCCTGTTGCCACTCCCTTGCACCCAGTACTCTGAAGTAGCCTACTACTGATGTAAGGGGGTTGCACAATCCATCATGGCCTATAGCCCACGATGGACTTTTCTTCCAGAAATCCATCCAATCCCCTCTTAAAGGCATCTAGACCAGATGCCATCACCACCTCCTGTGGCAAGGAGTTCCATAGATTAACTACCCGCTGGGTAAAAACCTGATGATGATAATGATTTCTATGGCACTTTTGAATGCTTAACATGCTACGCATGTATTCTTGTGCTGTACTACTAACAATATCTTGTAAGGTAATATCCTGTAAGGTAAGATGATCACATTGCAGCTTGGAAACTGACGCTAAGAGGGAGCGGCTTTCCTAAAGCCAAGTGAGTTCATGGCAGAGGTGAAGTTCAAACTGGGGACTTCCTGGTTCATAGCTCAGCCTCCTAGGTCTAAATGGCACATTATCCTGAATACGTGACATGACCTGATAGTATTTTTAATAGCAGCCTTGGAAAAAAGGTGACAAAAGTGAGTGGGATCATGGCAGGATGGCTGGGGTGGTGGTGGTGCTGTCTGGATTTAATATGGGTAATTAATATGGGCAATTTATTATATTATATATAATATTACAATTAATTACCCATATTAAATCAGGACACACACACACCCCAGTATCCCTTAGCCACTATCACATGGGGTTGTACATAGGAATGATGAATGCAAAAATGTCTTGTGTATTGTGAAATTGGTAGGAGCAAACAGAGAGTTGAGCTTTATAGGAGTGATTCCCTCCATCACATTTTAGCAGAGTTGATTATTTCCCCCTCCCACGCCAAACAACACACATTCATACGCTAATCTGTAATCGGGTATATCTGAGAACCTGGTGCCAGTGGGGTTCCAAGGTCATTTGAGGCCTGGGCACACAAATTCCCCCCCCCCCAAGACAAAATTATTTTCAGTAATAGTCACATGAAATGTAATGGTGAGAGAAGTGCAGACAGTGAAAGTTTTCTTTTATTGAACTTATCTGTGTGACTGTATACTAACTGGGTAAGCGTGTATATTTCTATTTGCATTTTTATATATAACTCTGTAAATGCAGAAATGCCAATAAACATGCCAATAAACATACTTCTCTTGTGGGCAGCTGCAGCCAAGCTAGCCAAATCGTGACTGCAGCAAGGGTCACCCCTGTTGCCACCACAGAGGGAAAGCCTCTCCGACACCCCCCTGCAGCCTGGCACCTGGGGCCGGGGGGTCTCCTGCCACCCTCTTTGTATGCCTCTGTCTGCTGCAATCATTATTAGTTCAGTCTGAACTCTGACACAGTCGCTGACATGGAAACGTGCATTTGGGTACAGACAGCTTTACCTGGTCATATACATTCTGAATACAGCATAATGAGTGAACAGCTCTAATAAAAATGTAGCAATTGATGGACATGACTTGTTAAAAACTAGGCAAAATAGACCTTTCTTTCACTTAAGAAAGCAATAAGCAACAGTCTTGTAGAGCATTGTAAATTTTTCCTTATCAGGGTACATTTGGTTTATGGCCTCTCTATAGCCAGATCTATCTCATAGCTGTGCAAGTCTGGGGGAAATTGAGCAGAGATGCACTGATGTGTTGTCCTTGAATAAGTAAAAGTGTATCAGCCACAATATATTTTTTCTTGCCTTGGAATCCCACTTTTATACCCCTTTTCCCCCAGTCACAAAGCTCATCCTACTTTGCCCCTTCCTCCTTCATTTCCTGCTCATTTAAACTATGTGTCACTGTGAGAATCTTTACGTCTTCTCTGCTGCTATTGATTCTGAATCAAACAGTTTAGCAAGTCCTGATAGAGCATTTTTCCTGACAGCACATACACTCCAATGCATTTCTCTCAACAGCGTACAGTCTTCATTTGATGTCCATCAGGTTTTGCTGAATAATGATGTTCATTATTAGACTTGCATACATTGAACTATACAAGCATATATGTCAGTTACATTTGATGTATAACATGCGCAGGCATGAGGGACCCAAAGGCAGAGCACACATTTCAGACAGCAGAGTAAGAAGGCCTCATCCTGCCTTCTTATGTATCGCAATAAGATGTATCACAATCATCCTGAAACGTAAACAGGACTAGATAGAGAACATGCTGAAAGGGGTGTAAAAATTGCTATAAAATTGGTAGAGGGGCAAGTGTGCTGAGGCAAGATTGGTAGATGGCAAGTATGCCCAATCAAAGTGCAGTAGACCAGTGCTTCTCTAATTATCTGATGTGGCAGACTGGCAGTTTTTTCCCAATGTGTCAGGGACTGGTACCATATCTGTGACATGCTATTACCATTATCTTTTTCTTTCCTGGAAATTTGCCATGGACCAGCAGCCAATGACTCACTGACTAGTGCCAGTCCATAGACCACCACTCACGGAAGGGCAATTCCCAGCGGCATCTGGAGAGGAGGGGCGGGCACTACCTTTTAGAATGCACCTTGTAAGCTGCCCCTCCCCCCTCACCATCAGAGCCATTTAGGGCATCAAGAGCAAGGTGAAGACCTCTCCTCCACATTGCTCTTGCTGCCTGAAATGACTCAAACAGTGTGGGGGCAGTTTACACGGTGCACTGCAGAACCCTGCAAAACGTAGCCCCACCCATCCACTTCTCCAGGTGCCATTGGCCACTCCCGAGTGTACAGAGAGAAGAGCAAGACTTACGTACCTTTTGGCCCAATTTTATCACAAGCCACTGGTGGAAGATGTATTCCGCCGGCAGAACCATCAGGATCCAGGCTGAAGTGCCTGGATCCAGGGCATGTCATGCAACTTTGTTGCACTCACCAACTCTACCGGCAAGCTCAACGTGGTCACCAGCAGAGTTGCTGGCAGCCACATACATTCACTGGCAGTGAAGACATCATCCACCAGCTCCTGGTAAGGCAGCAGTGGAGGTGGGAGGTGAAAGGGATGGAGGAAGGAGTGGAAGGACTAAGGGCATTCCTGAGAGGGGATGGGAAGAAACTGCAGGAGGGAGGAGTTGGGAGCAGGTGGAATGGTGCACGCCATATCTTATCCCCTCTTTTGTAAACCCCTCCACCCAGTGATGTCATGCACCCACTACGCACCACTACGTGAGTACCGGTTCCTAGAAGTTGAGCTGACCCCACCCACTCGAAGCTGGCCTTGTCGGCTGGTTGGCTCAGCAGCTGCACATGCGTACTGCACGCCCGCAGCCGTTGCCTGCACTTTCTGTGAGGAGGCAGGCAGGCAGACAGCATAGTGGTGGTGGCAGCAGTGGCAGCAGCGGAACGAGAGGACCGGAGGTGGCGGCGGCGGCGGCAGCAGCAGCAGCAGCAGCGAGGGAGACCCGGGAATAAGGCAGCAAGTGTGAGAAGGTAGGCTGCCTGGGGCTCCCGCTCCCTCCAGCCGTGCAGATCCAGCGTCCCGGTTCCTCCTGCAGCCTCCCCCCAGCCCCCACACGGTCTTTTTTTGGTCACCCATTCCCCCTCCTACTCCTTGCTGGCTCCTCGCATTTAACATTAAAAGTTAAATGGCTCCCTGTTCCAAAAGGGCTCACAATCTAGTATAGTCTAGCCTGCTACTTAACCAGGGAACCGTTGAAGCAAAATATGTCTATACACATCTCTAGAAAGCAAAGCAATAGAAGTTAAATCAACACTAACCACAAACTGAAGTTATTACAAACATGACCACATCCATGGCAACAACCATGACCTCCCTTCCGGCTATGACCTCACTTCCTGCCACGACATCACTTCCGGCTTATGACCTCACTTCCGGTGGGCAGACCCCGACAAGTGCCAATCAAAAGTGAGTACCTGTTCCTAAATCATTTGGATGACACCACTGCCTCCACCCTTTTCCCTCCTCAGACATATGCCACCAAAATAAGTGGTGTATGCCCAAGGAGACCCAAAGGCAGCCCTGTGACTAATGTGAAAGTAAACTTTTCTAAATTACTTTCCTCCTGTTTGCCCTCGCGCCATTCCACCCACCATAGGATGCAGCAGACACTTTTTTTTGGCACAGCTGCATTGACACTGGTAGCAGGGGACAGGGGGCTGCTTGGGATTGTTTCCATAGAATCCTTTATATAGTGTGCCAGATTCATGTAGAGTGCAACCCTAAACTGCACTGGATTAGTGAGGCTGGTGGGCCTGTGCCAAATCCAGGGCAGCTGTGGTGCGCTGGGGAGCCTCCCCAGAGCCGCCGCCTCCACATTTGTGCCCTTGTTCCAGGCGAGGCTCCAGCCTTCCCATTGGTTTCCTTGGATCTGCGCCTGCTATAGAGTCAAGGAAGCCGCGCAACCTGAATTGAGGCTGCACAGACTGGGGACAGAGGCTTAGATGCCACCTAATGGCCTGGCGCCATTGGGCCGATGTTGCTGCTAGCACGTGTCAGCCCAATGTCTATCATAGGATTGTGCCCTTAGACTGTAATCTGATTGATACATACGATTGTACATATATGATATTTGCTTTTGGTGTAAGACAGCACTCCAGAAGTCCTGAGAACATGTTTGTCAATCTGAGATGGAACCATCATCAGCCCCTTTATTGCTACATGTAGATGCCTCACAGTAACTGTCTTGTAGGAAACCTGCACTTTTTGTGCCTAGTCATTTCAAAATGGGGTCTAACCTTCCCAATGACAGCATAACAACATTGGAGCACATTTATTTTCATTACCACTGACTGCATAACGGGCTATAGAAATAAAACACAACTATAAATCATCTTATTAACCACTTTTAATTGTAAATCGTGCAATAAATTTAGCTCTCAATACATGTGTCAGGTCTATTTTGCTTACCCATTGAATTGCTGTCTGGGAAGAATTCCATGAGAAATAAAAAACTGTTGAGTTTGCTCTTTACACATCTCCTGAGAGGGGAGATTGGTCATGGAGTTTGTCGGCACAGGGTTCCATTGCAGGGACATGACGCAGAAAGAGGAAGACTCCCTGTTCTCACAGTGGGCAAACAATGGGTTTGATCCTTTAAAAGTAGGATTTTTAAGGCCCGTTGAAATGAATGGGACCTGAGATAGTTGCTAATTATACCTGTCTCATTGCTTTCAATGATGCTGAGTCATGATTTAGGTCCAAATCCTCTCCAATTTTCCAGTCCTGATGTAGCAGTCTTACAGCGCAATCCTAAACAGCGCACAGCATCAGGGCAATGGGGTTGCACTGATGCTGTGCCCTTAGTGTCGACGTGTGAGCACCAATCGCACCCCCGCGTCAGCGCTAAGGCAACAGGACCGGCACTGCAGGCAGCACTGGCCCTCCTGCACCCGCGCTGAGCCTCTCTTGTGCCGACCGAAGTCGGTTGGCACAAAGGAGCCTCCGTGCTGAGGTGGCACGGGGATTGGAAGAAGGGAGGGAGGCGGGGGCGGGACTTGGATGTGATGTGGGCAGGCTTGCAAGGTGGCCATACGGCCACGTCCAAGCCCATCAAGGAGGCCGCATGGCCCCAATTTGGGCTGTGCAGTCTCCTTGGATCTGTGCCCACTCTTTAGCAGGTGCAGATCCAAGGAGCACATAGGGGAGGCTGGAGCATCCCCTACGGTAAGGGAGCACACACTCCCTTGCCACAGGGAGGTTCCAGCCTCCACCTACCCAGCGCTGGATAGGGCACTGGCTGGCCGGCACTCCTACCCCAGCGCTGGGTAGGATTGCGCCCTTAATAGTGTGTGTGATAAATTCTGTGGTAGAGGGAGAGTCAGGGAGGCCTCCTCAAGTAAGGAAATATTCGTTTGCTTACCTTTGAGCTGCACTGCAGTTGCATTGGCATCCATGGGATAGGATTGGGCCTTACCTTTCTTGTGCTATAGCACTAAGGACAGGTGTGAGGATGCTTTTCCTATGGGGTTCCTATGGGAAGAGAAATGTAATTCAGAGCGCAATCCTAACCTGGAGTTAGGCCAATACAGTTAGGCCAGCAAAGTTTGGCCAGCACAAGGGACACTGTATAATATGTTTGGACCACTCTTGGAGTCAGTGAGGCCAGCACATCGACGTGCGCCATTTCCCCTCTCTGAGAGTGGTCCAAATGCGCTTTATGGTGTCCCTTCTGCCGGCCAAATGTTGCTGGCCTAACTGTACCGGCCTAACTCCAGGTTATGGTTGTGCTCTCAATGGGTGTGTGTGCTGCGTTCTGTGGTAGACGGGGAGTCAGGGAGGCCTCCTCAAGGTAAGGGAATGTTTGTCTGCTTACCTTTGGGCTGCACTGCAGCTGCATGGGCATCCATGAGATAGGATTCGGCCCTAACCTTCTCATGATGTCGCGCTAAGGCTGGGTGTGAGGGTGGGTCTTCTGATGGAGTTCCTATGGGCAGAGAAATCGTGTAATTCTGCCTTATTGTAATGGTTCCATCTGAAATGGGGGAAGGGGTCAGGCACAGGCCAAGGGCCATTGCCCATCAGTAGGCCCACCTGACCAGGCCGAATCTTGAACTTGCAGTACTAGAGGGAAGTACTAGAGGGAAGAGCAGCAACCAATATACCATTGGGTGGACAGTGGACACTATGGGAGGTCCCATTCAGGGCTTTGTCCCATGGGCCCCAGCAGTCTGGCACCAGCACTGAGATGGAGGGTGGCATTGCCAATGGTGGTTGCTGCTTTAACTCACAGAAAGAAAAACACATTTCCCAAAATACTGAGAGAACTTGAAAGAGGCTGATACTTATGGAGGGTTTATGTGATGGAAACGGTGACGAGTTTTGCTATTAGCACTTCAAGTCTGCCTGACAGTAAAAGGTCACAACCTCATATTCATTAGCCTTGTCACAAATTAGGATCACTGCAGATTTATATTTTGGCCATAAAGCGATACGTAATTCATACAATTTATGCTCATTCCAGCGACAACCTCTTGTTTTAGTCTTAATTTCTGCAGATAAATAAGGCAGACAACTGTAAAAAGGGGTCATGTCTAATACGTAAGGTCAGCAAGGCAAGCACGGAAAGCGATAAATGCAGAATACACAGCATATTAATTGGGAAATGGAGATACTTTGCATTTTTTGAAAAGAAAAATGAGATAGCATTTGAGTTGACTCTGAACACTCATCTTTCAAATATTAATCAGTGATGGGCTACACAGATGTACCTTGACCTAACCCAAGGCTTGTCTTGATCCCACTCTCTTTTTATCTGAAGTGAGCAAAGGACACATGCGCATACCTGTGTTGCCTAATAGAGTAGCTGGGGGGCTCTGCAGGCACCACAATAAGTACTGCAGGCACCACCATGTGCCATGTAAGCAGGCCCTCCCACTCACTGTCTGAGCCATTCTGGGCAGCAATAGCAACACAAAGGTGCTCGCCAAACCAAACAGCATCTCCTGCACTTTGCCATCACTGCCCAGAATAGCTCTGATGGCGAGTGAGAGTGGCCACTTACACTGTGCATTGTGGCGCATGCACTACTTATCATTTTGACCCCCTCTAGCTACATGACTTGTGTTGCCTGCCAGGAGAGCACAACCCAGGCCAGTGCCATGGTTCCAGTAGCAGGACAAACGGCAAGTGGCCTCAGAACCACAGGCCAAGAGGAAGTTCCCTCTTCTGACTGATCAGAGCAATTGCTGCACAGACACGCTGTTGAGATTTGCCTGTTGCTTGAGAAATGTCATGGTCATCTGCAGCAAAATCAGACTTGGCTTCCACCACAAACTGAATATGTCCGACTTTTAATGCAAGCCTGTCTAGCATACAGGGGTATGTGGGTGTTCTGCCAAATTCCCTGTTGGGCCTCCCCAAGGGCCCCAATGCCCACTAGGCTAACTAGTTTCCCCTCCAGACCGGCCTCAGAGATAGGCAAGAGGGAGGGGGCTCAGTCACCCACTGGGCCTCCTCTCTTCCCGCAGCTTTGATTGGGATCACCGGCTGGCCAGCCTCCTCCAGACTGCCCTCATCACTGGCGTAGCTCCAAACTAAGTCTAGCACCAACAAACCCCACCACCAAACAATAGGCAGTCAGCTTGCCCAAGCCATAACTGCCTCCTCCACAGGGGCGAGGCAGACACACAACAATTCCCAACAATAGTCTCCCAAAACAACCTTACCTTATCTAGTCCTTCAGCCAGTTCCTCAGTCCGTCCTTCAGGCAGGCAGTCCAGCCAGCACTCCATCAGTCCAGCACCTACCCAACATCCAACTTTATACTGAGGCCAGCCAATCAGTGGGTAGGCTTTACCATCAGCCACACCCATTTGCACCTGTGCTGGCCTGCCTTCATAGCCAGGGCCCTCATCAGCCTACAGCTGTGCTCCCGAGGCTTGCAAAGACCTTGGGGGTTAACCCTATAATCCCTGGTTTATCTGGGACAAGGGGCCATTGCTGATACCATTCCCTATCTCCTTTTGGTATCTCCTGCCTTTTCCAATACAGTGGGTATGGGTGGGAAAAGAAGAAGGTACAGGGGCTCAGGGGCTCATCCAGCAGGAAGACAGAGATCTAGCAAGCTTTCCCATGCACAGATTTTGCCTCTAAGAGTAGCATTTATCATGGCAAGGAAGCTGTCATTCTGAACAAAAGCTGAGGAGCAAATCTCCTTCCAGCAAATCTCTTTCTGGATGGGTGTGAAAAAGATGCCTGCTCTGTCTCCCCGTGAAATGAAAGAAACTGCCTTGTTCTCCTGCAGTTATTTGTGAGTGAGTGAAGGTTGCAATGTGTGTATTATTTGTGTGTAAAAGAGAGAAGGAGATCATTGCACAGGGTGTGCAGACACCATCCCTGAGTGAAGGCCTGTCAATCATAAGCTCCGAGCCCTTTTCTCCCATTCAAATAAGATGTCTTCTTTTCCTGCATTTATTCTCCCTACCCTTATTTCACACATCCTTTCAGCTACTTCCTGAATCTTAAACATTGCATTTATCTCTACTCCCAGGAGGATCATCATTTGCTGAGTCCCACTTCCCAACACTATAGGCAAGAGAGAAAAAATGTTATTTATATCCTTCCACATACATCCCTCAGAACAAATGTAGCTGACAACATGATATACCTCCTGACCACCCAATGTCAAGCAACACAGCACAAACATGCAGGCAACACTGAGCTTTGCTTGCTGGCAGGCAGATTAATTTTGCTCTGCTGCCGAAGCCGCCAGCAGGAAGTTACACCTGTGATCTTGACTTGCACACTTCAGAAGGTGGACCGTTCACATCACCGAATATATAAACCCTTCAAATGACAAATGTGACTGTAAATAGTACTTGATTGTGAGGCATAAAAAGTCAGACGCTTGGAAGACACTCAAAGGCATCAAGATCTAACTGATGAAAATATTGCAAAGGGAAATGAATTGGATTTCTATGGTGCTGAAAGATAGCAACTGCACGGCATGGTCCCAAAGTAGCTTAACTTACTAACAGCGAGGCTTTAATTTTATCCTAGCAACACCCTCCTCAAAAAAAAAAAAAAAAATCCTTGGAGTTGCTCTAGAAAGTAATTTAAAAATTTCTTCTTTTGTTTTTAATAGGGGTTAGAAAAGGTCAGCCCAACAGAGGCATTAAATAAACAGCTACAAGGCACAGGCAAGGACTTTTCATTTTGTTTAGACTTTTTCCGACTGCTTTTTGGGACTCAACATTGACAAATGTCTAGGTTTTTAAAGAGTTGGCCATGCCCTCTTCTGCTCCTACCCTGCCGTTGCCATTAAAAAGAGATTCTTGGGGGGGGGAGAGTCGTAAGGGACAGGTGTACAATACTGTATTCAGCGCAGGTTGGGAGCAGGCTGGAGCCTCCACGAGGCAAAGGCACGTTCATCCCCTTACCCTGGGGTAGGTGCCAGCCACTCCTGTGGGGCTACTCGAATCTGCGCCTGCTGTGTATCAGGCGCATGTCCGAGCACACTGTGTGGCCTGAATAGGGGCAGTGTGGGTCGAGGACGGGAGTTTGGATGCAGCCTAGTAGCTCCACCCATTCCGGGGCCACTTCTCCCACCAGAACGCGATTTCGCCATCCCTCCCACCTTCCCCCGCCCCAGAATAGCCCCTGCGCCCGCCAAACGTGGCTGGGACGGTTTACGGAGACTTGGTCCAGTGCTGCAGCATTGATGCAAGTGCCTGTATCGATGCTGCGCCAGAACAACTGGCGTGGACGGCACATTCATGACAGCGCTCAGCCGACGCCAGTGCCTTGCATTGGCCAAAAGGAGAAGGGGTACAATCCTAACCAACTTTCCTGCACTGACATAGCTGTTCCAGTGGTGCAAGTGCTGCATCCTGCGGTGCGGGGCAGTCATGGAGGCCTCCTCAAGGTAGGTGTACATTTGCTCACTTGCCTCAAGGCATTGCAGCTACATCTGCACTGGGAAACTGGATAGGATTGGGCCCTAAATATACAGTAGATGGAAAGATGATGGAATATTCATTCACAGTTCTCGTTATGTAAAACTTCCATTCTAATCAAGGTCATTCGTGCCTTCTTATCGAATGTCAGATAGTGTTAAACAGAATGATTATACATTATTGGAAAAATGAAGGCACTTGCAGTCTACCCAGAAAATGTAAGCTGCTGATCCTGTTATGTATCCAAGGCTGCCAAGAAATGATTCCAACAAATCCTATTTTCTCAGCTTGTCTTTTTCGCCTTGGGGAACTGAAAGAATGGCAGAAGTAACGATGAATGAAAAATTCAAAGTTCAAGTAAAGGCTAGACCTTGAGACAAACATCTGGAGCTACAAAAACCTGCGACTGGAAGGATATAGAGTCAAAGCAGCTGCATTTTGTATTTCGCCAAACTGACAACGGGACAGCAGCAGAGATATGCGATCATGTACAACAGCCAATATTTCCTCTAACTTGGGCTGTTGATCGATGATGCAATTGAAATTAGAAAGGCCACCAACTGCAAAATTTCAATAAGGATGGTACCATTCTCAGAGGAGGGTGCAAAGCCTTGAGTTTACACCAAGTGAAAATATGCTGGTCACCATATTTCAAAAAGGACACAGTGGAGCTGGAAAAGGTGTAGTGCAGAAGAGAGTGACAAAATGATTACGGGGCTGGGTCACCTCCCTTATGAAGAAAGACTGCAGCATTTGGGGCTCTTCAGTCTGGAAAAAAGGCACCCAAGGGGGGACATGATTGAAACATACAAAGTTATGCATGGAATAGAGTTGATAGAGGGATGTTCTTTCCCCTCTCTCACAATACCAGAACCAGGGGGCATCCACTGAAATTGAGTGTTGAGGGAGTTAAAACAGATAAAAGGAAATACCCTTTTACCCAGCGGGTAATTAAGCTATGGAACTCCTTGCCACAGGAGGTGGTGATGGCATAAAAGGGACTGGATGGATTTCTGGAGGAAAAGTCCATCATGGGCTATAGGCCATGATGGGTTGGGCAACCTCCTTACATTAGTAGTAGGCTACTTCAGAGTACCGGGTGCAAGGGAGTGGCAACAGGACACAAGCATCTTGTTGTCTCATGCCTCCCTGGGGCACCTGGTGGGCCGCTGTGAGATACAGGAAGCTGGACTAGATGGGCCTTTGGCCTGATCCTATGGGGCTCTTCTTATGTTCTTATGCGTGCATTTCAAGAGAACTCCAAATGGGTAAAGGGAAATCCAACAAATGTAGATAAAATTAGCTAAATATCTCTGAGGAGTTTCATATCAACCTACCTGAAATAATTCAGAAATATGAATTCTATCCTATGTTTAGTTAGTCTTTACCAAGGAAGTTAACCATGGCTAAATTCCATTACTTTGTCATGTCTGATAAAACATGGAATATGCTCCCATGAGTTTTTCTTATTTTGTTTTTGTTTTTGCAAGAGAATTGTAGATTGTATATTATGGAAACTTCTATTACAAGAGGTATTTGCTGCTGGTAAGAGAGGATTGCAGCCTAAGGGCCCCATTTAGTGTGGCCAAGCACCAATGGTAAGCCCTTACTGCCAGTGCTGATGTCGCAAAAGTGTTGTAAGGCTCTCCTACCACCAGTTTTAAGGGCTTACTGATAGCACCAGCCCAGTGCCAGGTCCCAATGCCATGCAGATCCAACATGGAGCCTGCAGGTGGTAAGCTCTTTCAGGGGGTGGGGGAGGGGTGGGGGACAGAACTGGGAATAAGAGGGGCAGAGCAGGGGTGTGTGGTTGGTGGAGGCCTACACTGCTGGATCCTATCCTCTGTATCAGGCCACACAGCCCAATGTGGAGCTCCTCAAGTCTGCATCGACAAAATAACCGGCATAGACTTGAGGAGACCCATTGACGGCCCAAGCCCAGCGCCCTTACACCGGGGAAGGGGATGAATGCCCCCTTCTCCTAAGGTTCCTCTTACGGCTGCTGTGGTGCCCGTAGGATGCAGCAGTAGCCATTTTGCTACCGCTGCTCCTATGGGCACCTGGCACCATAGGATTGGGCTGCCCATTTCACTGAACACAATGGGCGTACTTCTGAGAAAAGTTAATCAAACCATTTTCAAACACCTTTCTCTATTATATTTTTTACAAGCCCAAACCCAATTCCACTTACTTACTGTACACTTCCCATGTTGTTTCCTGTCATGCATTTCCTATTAAATAACTTTGTCATACCTGAAGATTTTACAAGTCCATCATCCAACTGAACCCAATAAATGAGTTTGTCTGTACTTATATGGTTTGATGAAGGTGACAAGACAAGGAAGGGATCCTCTAATTATTTTTATCAATTGAAGCTTCCAGATTCCCTATTAGTAATTATTCTGCATATAACAGAGGCATTTCCTGTTTTGGAACATCATCCATTTTTTTATGCAGTTCTCCCCCTTAGAGTGTCTAACAATTGAAATGTTTGTCTGTGATTTTCAATTTTGTATTCCCTGGTAATCCCCAAACTAAGAATATCTGCCCATCTTTCATAAATGGACTTTTAGGGAGGGCTGTTATTAGCATTTTAATAGAATACTTTAGGGAATTGCAACTTGGCCTCTTTTGGCAATGGGAAGGGAAATAATTGAAAAATAGGCAGGGAAAATATTCTTTTCCAATTGTGTTGAGACCAATTGTAGCTTGACTTACAAAGCTAAAAGAGCCTGTAAGGAATGAACTAGACTAGACAGTCATATATATGTAAATGTTGGCAACATCCTAGCCCCTGGAAAAATTACTTTTATCAAGAGGGTTTATTTTAATAAAGAGTTAATATGCAATTTAAGGATGCAAGAAAAGCATTATCGGGTTGCGTCTTATTTCACTTACATCATTGTAAAGCAGGACCAATTCCTTGAAGGGAGGGAAATCAAATTATTTTCAGTTTAGTATCATGGAGGACACAAATTGGATGATGTGCTATGATCATGTCTGCTGGACTCATACAGGCCTTTTTTCCAAGTTATATTTGCATGCAATCTAATAAAAGCCAGATGTCACATTCACTTTTGATATGATAGTCATCATGATATAATGCTTAAATTTGCTTGTTTTTGTATCGTGAATTGTCTTCTATATGTCCCATCTCCACCGAAAAAAACAACTGTTGCAACTTTCTGGAAAACATTAGCATTTGAGGGAGATCCAGAAAATGAATATCCGCATATCTGAAGTTTCTTTGATCTTAAATTAGGTTTCATGACAACCTAATCCTAACCCATGCTGGAATAGGGAGGCCAGCTGGCCTGCCCTATATCCAGCATGGGATTAGTTTCTGCATCACACCACAGCAATCCCAATGCGGCTAAACGGAGCTGTGCCAGCAAAACTCCAAGAGGCCTGTGTAAGACTGACAGGGACGGGGCTTAGGATTCAGCCACAGTGCCAAAGGACAGTTCCACCCACCCCTGGAGCGGTCCACCCATGAGCCTGCTCTCCACAGCCTGCCCTCTGCCCATTCTACCCAGAGGTATAGCTAAAGACGTGCAGGGAGGTACAGTTGCACAGAGCAACAAGCTTTAGGGGAGCAACAAGCTGAACTTGACACTAGTGGCCAAAATGGTGAAAACCTTGGTATGTGTGAATAATACCATAATGTTATATACAGTGGTGTCATCTACTCCCCAGTAGATGGTTCGCTGGGCGGGAGTA
>JAJKFI010000001.1:32293780-32306967 GCA_029204185.1 Lerista edwardsae | reverse complement strand
AGAGAGAGAGAGAGAGAGAGAGAGAGAGAGAGAGAGAGAGAGAGAGATTTTCTGGCACAGGCCCTGCCTATTGAGATGTGGAGATGTTTCCATTGATTTCAATAGTAGATTTCCAAAGGATGCATAAGAATAAGTACTTCATGGGCATTGAAGAGCAACCAATCACTGAAGATCCTTGACAGAAGATATGTTTGATGCTTATCATTCATATTTTTTTCACTATCCTGAACCCAACGATTTAGGGCTTGAAAGGTGCTGGCTCCCATTTAGTTGTTCATTGACTAAAGCAAAACAGCTTCCGACTCACAAAGCACATCAATAGCATTGGCAAAATTGCACTGCCACGGTGCACAGAAATCTGCTCTTTCCTATTTCATATCAAGTCTGCCTGTCCAAATCCATATAATGCTGTTTGGCCTAGAAATACGAATGTCAGAGAGTTGTTCGTGCTAGTAGCACATAGATGCCAAAGAAACTTTGTGGCACCTTAGGCACCTTAGGCTACACTTAGGAGAAGTGTGCCTAATTACGCAGGGTCACACTTTGGAAGTTGACTTTTTCTAATTAGCAAGCTGTGGGGGTGAAACATGGTAAACCCACAGCAAGGGAGTAGAGGGGCTTTAATACTTTCTCCCTGCAATTGTGGGCCCCAGCCATGCTCTATTGGGGGGGGGGATATGCCCTCCTTTGACTTGAAAACTGAGATTTTTTTTTTTACCTAAAAACAGTAGGGGAGCTGTGATTGCAATAAAAACTGTAGTGGGAGCAAAGTACTAGATGTCCCCTACCTTTCCATGGTTTGCCGCTTTTCATGCTCCCCTCTTGCTATTTAGGAACAAAAGCAACCCACCATGGGGTCATGCTGAATCATTAGGCATCCTTTCATTTGACCCTTAAAAACAGGCAGCCTAATCCTGAGTTATCCGGCCACCCAAGGGAGCAGCGCTATCCAAGAGGCTACCGCTTCTGCAGCAGTGGGGCAGCTGCCGAAGGTGCTGTGGGAGAAGTAGGATGTTTGTCCCCTTTCCTTTCCCCATGGTAAGGGTCAGTGGTGTCATTCAAATGATTTAGGAACAGGAACTCACTTTTGATTGGCACTTGTCGGGAACCCGGAACCAGCCACGGAGCCCATTAGGATCCGGAACGCCCGTTCTGGTCCGTTCCCCCTGAATGACATCACTGGTAAGGGTGCAGGCGGGCGAGAGGTCTACTCACCTCTGTTATATGCCTCTAGGTTTAATAAATAAATAATAAATAAAAAATACTCACCTCTGCGCCAGCTATTTAGCCAGCACAGAGACATGGAGGTTGGGATCAGCGGTGAAGTTTGCTGCTGTTTCATCTCCACTCCACCCCTCCCAAGAACACCCTTCCACCCCCTAAAAAGGCCACAACTACTTGCTGGCTTGCAGTGCTGCCTCCAGTCAGTATGGGGTGGGAGGGCATTGGCCCATCAGTTGCACAACGTCCGTGGTAATGGCTTACCACAGGCACTGGACATGCCTTACGGCATCTTTTGGGACACTAGTGCTTGTACCACCCACGCTAAGGTCCACAAGACTGGGCCCTAACAAATTTATTATGGCAGAAGTTTTTTGTTGACCAGAACTCATTTCATCAGATCTAATCCAGGTTCTCACTCTTTTTCCTATTTTAGAACCTCACAGACGGCAGCGACGACAGAGACTATAGTATCTTGCATGTGTAAATATTGTCTGTCAGGGCCCAATTCTATACATGCCTACTCAGAAGTAAGTCCCAGTGTGTTCAATGGAATTTCCCCCAGGCAAGTGTGTATAGGATTGCAGCCTCAGTCACTTCACACAGTTAATCCCCTGCATCTAATACACAAATAGAGATACTTTTAAAAAAAAAATTAGGCCCTGTGATAGTGGTGATACCAGGACAAAGGCACATTGGACAACCTTTTTCATCTTGAATGTTATCAAAAATATGCCAGGTGCATTATTAGGCTGATCTGTTCGCAGGCAGTGATAAGACCCATCTTTCTGACCATTGCAAAAACACAGTGATTAAGAACAACCTTACCAGAAGTCTGCAATTCACGCTTTTTATGTTGTAAATTACACAGAAGAAAAATGAAAAGAATGAAAACCTATTTACACACTGGGTTAGGTACAAATAAAATAGCCAGTTGGAAAGGTAAACACTGACAAAATCAAATAGCTGTAATAGTTTTTCAATAACCACATCAGGGCATTTGCTCACACAATAGTTTCCCCCAATGCAGCCATCTTAAACACTGTAATTTATTACACGTTAACCACAATAATATTTTTGCTAGCCTATTTAATGCCTGACAATTCATGGAACAGCAGTGTTGGATGCTGTGTTATTCAGCCACATACACATTAGTACACTTCAGTCCTCCAAAGCTCCCTGTGGAAATAGGAACTGGACCATGTAAGTGATTTGTAAGACTTGGAAATCCCCCAGTCTATTACAACATAAAATTTAATGGTAAATGAAATGCCTAGATAATAGGAGCGATGGTAAAATGGTAGGTAATCTGTTAATACAAATGAATTAGGAATCACTAAATAAAAATACAGCTATGTGTTTGTCGGAAGTAGCTTATCAAAACTGAAGATTAAAGTCTAAAGCCCTGCAGTGCAGCTTATACTGTGACAATCCTATTTTTGCTTTAGACATTACGCCTTTCAGTCAAATATTATCCATGCATTAAGGGGAAATCTCAGAATCTACTGCTCAGTACAAGCAAGGGGGATTTTAGTAGTTATTTCAGCAAAGCCAGTACAGGATCTTCCATCCATTTATAACCTATAAATACGCCTTCAATATTACCAGCTCAATCTCATACTTACCATGGGGAATTGGCTGTGCCTGGAATGTTTCATTGTTCAGTGATTGTTGCTTAGGAACATTCTCTACTCCAGTGGTTCCCAAACTGTGGGTTGGGACCCAGCAGTGGGTCGCAAGCCAATTTCAGGTGGTTCATGAAGAACCCGGAGCAGCCATATTAAAAATAGGGGAAGATTGGATGCTGGAAAGGGGAAAGGCTGTGCAGTTGTTTTGCTTGTGTCAAGGTTGCAAATAGGCTTTCATTCTGAGTCACTTTGCTATTGGAAAATGGATGAGAAAAAACAACGTATTGCTGCATTCTCAGGAAAGCAGCACGTTCTGGTGTCACAATGACAGTACTTCAGGCCATGACATCACTTCCAGTGGGTCCCAGACAGATTGCCATTCTAAAAAGTGGGTCCTAGTACTAAAACGTTTGAGAATCAGTGCTCTACTCCACTGGTCTTCAACTTAACAGGAACTGATAGCGCAATCCTAGAAGGTACGTCGCGCTGACGCAACGTTGTTGCCTCAGTGCAACGTGCTTGGCGCCGACGCAGGGGCTCCAAGCAGCACCTCCACGTCGGTGCTAAAGCTCTGAAGCCGACGCTACTCATAGCGTCAGCTTCAGAGCACCGACGGAGAGCCTCCCTTGTGCCAACCAAAGCCAGTCAGCGTGAGGGAGGCTCTGTGCCAAGACAGCACAGGGATTAGTGGGAGGGAGGGAGGCGGGGCGGGATGTGGGCAGGCTCGGGAGGTGTCCATACGGCCACATCCTAAGCCCGTTTGCGAAGCCACGAGGCCCCAATTTGGGCCGCGCAGTCTCCTCAGATCTGCACCCACTCTTTAGCAGGTGCAGATCCGAGGAGCATGTAGGGGAGGCTGGAGCCTCCCCTACGGTAAGGGAGCACATTCTCCCTTGCCACGGGGAGGCTCCAGCCTCTCCTAAACAGTGTCAGATATGGCGCTGGCCCGTTGGCCTCGCCAGTCTGGCGCTGTTTCTGTTTAGGATTGTGCCCTGAAATTCATCTGAAACCCCACCCAGCAAAAAGGGACCCATCTTCAAGAACCCAATAAGCAAGAGGGGTGGGTATGGTTGCAGTTCTTCTTTTCCTGACCTTGAAGGGTCCTTGAAGGTGGGCCCTTCTTTGCTGGGTGGGGTTTCAGATGAGTTTCCATTCCTGTTAAGTGACAAATCAAATAGCTCTGTTTGCATGTTGTTCTGCCTCTTCTTTCCTGCCATTTGGAAAGACAGAAAGGACAGAGATCAGCATGTCAACAAAAGCAGAGAGAGGAGATGAAAAAAAGGCAAAGGGAGTATCATGGATGATGGGGACTGAAGTGACTTGCTGAAGATTGGGGGACTTGGGCAAACTCTCTGTCAAGAGTTACCTCATCCAGCACACCTAACCCTGAGCCCTCTGTAGGTTTGGGCCTTGAAACAAAATGGCAGTGGAAGTACTACTGTGACCAGCTTGAGATCAGGTTGTAACCTACTGTTGGGTTAGGGTTCTATTCCCTTTTCCTGATGTGTGAAATGAGCAGCCGTATCAATTTTGTCATTTACTCAAAGTAAAGTAACAATTTTTAGAAGCATTTTTAAATCCTGCCATAGACCAGATTCCTTTCTTTTGTCTTGTGATGTTGGAATGGGCAACTAATACACCCTGCTGTTCTGCAAAGGTTATAACAAATGCGACTTGCTGTATTTGGTTCTTAAAAGAAGGATCACAAAACAGTTTGCTGTGAAACATTCCTTAACCATCTGCGAGACCGTATTAAAGCAAAACAGGAAAAATGTTCACGAGTAACAAGGACTGGTGATATATTAAAAATTCTTCTGGAGAACCGTGTCATTTAAAGGACAGCTTAATTACCATAATAAAAGGAGACGACATTTTCTTCTAGCTTATTTGATTCAACATGATTGTATTCAAGGTTGAAGTACCAATCAAAAGTGGATATGCATAAAATTTGTTGGAATTGTCAGAAGGTCAATGCTCAGATCTGGAATCCAGGTAATTTGGGATAAAAAGCAAGTAATGGTTTAACTTATCATCCTTCAGAGGCAACACTTTCGGATGTCTGCACTTATGATCACAAACTAGTAGTTGCTGTAAGAAAAGATGAACGAAATGTTAGAGTGCAAAGAGTGACATACTAGATGTTTCTGGTGGCATATTAGATGTGATTATTCAAAATAAGGAATGAGCTGTGCAAGAACATCAGAGTCATTCAGTTCATGCCTATTGACTTGTTTCTTTTATACCATCTTTATTTTTTGAAGTTCATGAATAACCACAAGCAATAATTTTAGAAGCAGATGATAGTGGGACGCTATTCATTCAAAAGATCTGCATCATTAGCAATGGGTCTGTGTGAACAGAATACATGTCTAGAAAAGATAAATGATAGGTTGGTTTTATATTTTACTGAAGCTTTTTGGTACATCTTACCCACCCCTGTATTAGGTTGCATTCAGTGAATCAAGATATGGCCCCTGAAGTGAGGAAGATAGTCCAGAGTCTTTCATAGCCACCAGATCCATCCAGGTAGCCATGAAGAGGAGTTTGCCACAGACCACTTGCATAGGCCAGTCATTCCACTGGCCAAGAAAAATATTGTGGGAAAAGCAGACTGGATTCCTAGAATCAGCAGCCTAACTACAGGTCGAGCCTTTTTATCTGCGAGGGTTCCATTCCAGGAAACCTCGCGGATGCAAAAAAAGAACACTAAATGAAATCATGCTGTTAATTAGCATTCAACCTTGTTTTAAAAAGCTCTTACCATGGCAACAGGCTGCAGCCATTGGGAGGTGAGGGGTAAAAGATTTCCCTAGTTGTGACCAACTGTAGGGGGTGGTGCTCACCTCCATTTCTAAGCTGAAGAGCCGGCATTTGTCCAAGGACCAGCTTCCGTGGTCATGTGGCCAGCATTACTATAAGCCAAGGCGCACGGAATGCCGTTACTTTCTCACCGAAGTGGTACCTATTTATCTACTCGCATTTTTACGTGTTTTCAAACTGCTAGGTTGGCAGGAGCTGGGACTAGCGGTGGGCACACACTCCGTTGCGTGGTCTTGAACTGCCAACCTTCCGGTCAGCAGCAGTGGTTTAACCCACTGTGCCACCACATCCCTAGGGGGGGGGAGCTTAGAGCAATTAGTACCCATTAGCTAAGACCTCTTCACTTAATTAACAGCATGTGTTTGTTTAACAAAAAGCCCTTCTTCCCTTCTCTTCTTTGGTCATGCTGAGTCAACAGATGAGAAGGCTCCACCTGTATTGTGCAGTCAGCTAGTGCCCCATGAATTCTGCTTCAGAGACCACAATCACCTAGTCCTACTGATGGTGGAGGATGCACTGTGTGAGGTGCCAGGAACAAGCAAGAAGAGACTATATCTATAGAAGCTGGGTCTCGAATAGGGGTGCATGTCCTTTCTGCATTTCCTTTTTTCCCTTCAATTTAAGTGCAAATGGTTTAGCCACCTTCTTAAGACATTATTGCATGCTGACCTTTACATTACAATCATATTTATTAACTATGTTTTCTCAAGTGGACAATAAACTCTGGAAAGCTTCCATGGCTCACTAAATAATGAAAAGAAAAACACTGGTGGTTTAGAAGAGTTAATGCTCATATAAATTCAATCATGTGCCACAAAGCATGGGAATGATAAGGTAAGGCACCTGCCCTCTGCCATGCAAGGTGTAAATGCATTCTATAGACTAACCTTCATGCTCACATTCTCTTTTGGTTTTTCAACCCCAGTATGTGATCTTCCATCCCCAATCTTCTTTCTCTGCAGGTTGGGGACCCAGCATCAGCCTCCTCAGTCTCAGCTTTGGATGTAGCCAGAGAAGGACTCACCAGACATGGAACAGTCCTCTTTGATTGCATTCTTCCAGCAGTGTTACACAGAGTTTTAAATCTTCATTAGGAAAGGACCTTCACTAGGTACTTCAAATCAGAGCGCAATCCTAACCTGGAGTTAGGCTGGCACAGATAGGCCACCATAAAGCAGGTTTGGACCACTGCAATAGGCTGCAATCCTATTCACACTTTCCGGGAAGTAAGCTTCATTGAACACAATGGAACTTACTTCTGAGTAGACATGCATAGGATTGTTTTGTAAGAGTCAGGAAGGATGGCCCACATCTTTGTGCTGGCCTCTGACTCTGAGAGTGGTCCCTAGTGCTGGCCAACCTTTGCTGACCTAACTGTGCCAGCCTAACTCCAGGTTAGGATTGCGCCCTCAGTCTTAGGGGGCAGGAAGAAATATGTTCCCTTCTTCCTGGTGCTAGCCAGAGAAATGGGCAGTCCAATCCAGAGGCGTACCATGGCGAAACCGCTCCCATGGCAGACAATGTCATGACATTGTGACATCATGACGTTGTGAGGTGTGGCTTCTGTCTGCCATGTCAACCAACATGGCAGGAAGAAGCCAAGCCCCCGCCTCCTTGTTTTGCCTGAGCAATGGCCAGGAGACGCCAGCACCTCCCCAGTTCACAGAGCCGGGGGGCACAGCATCTCCTGGCCACCACTCGGGCAAAACCCGAGCCATGGCTGAGGGATGCCACGTGCCTCCCTGGCTCTGCAAACCGGAGAGGCGCGTAGCGTTTCCTGGCTACCGCTTGGGCACAACCCGAGCCGCGGCCGAAGGAAGTTGCGTGCCTCCCCAGCTCTGCGAGCCAGGGGGCGCACGGCTTCTCTTGGCCATGGCTCAGGCATCTTCTTGGGTGCTGCGTGGGGTGCCCCCTGGCAAATTGCTCATAGCTCTTGCCACCCCACGCAACACCTTAGATAAGCCACTGGCCCAATCGTAGCCTTCATTGGAGAAGGCAGGCCGGTGAAAATTAACTCATCCTTTCTAGTGCTACAGAGCAGAGTGGCACTGATTGCCTTTAGCCAACCTGTGGGAAAATTCCTGCTCAGCCCCAAATTGTGTCTGGTGCATCCTGCACTGAGACATGAGTGGGTGAGCAGGTGCTGGTCAAAGAGGGCCATTGGCAGGCAGAGCTACTGTTTGCATCTGTTCTCCTGCAGTCTCCCTCATTTTCTCTGTGTCTGTCCCAAGGAAAGAAGGTTTAAACACCCTTCAAATGCCAGATTTAGCTCCTTCCTAGTCCCTGGATCACAGGGAGGAGCGGGAGCCTGATGCTGCCTTTTCTCTCCTGGGGCTGCTGTCAGTAGGGCAGAGGGAGAATGCCAGCTCCGTGCCAGTCCTCTGCCTCCTTTTGCCTCCTGGGTTGCTGTCAGCCAAATGCCAATCTTACCTGCTTCTCTTTCCCTGAGCCACTGTCAATAGGTTGCTGGGAACCATGCCAACTTCCTTCTCTCTCCCCAGGACTCCGTCAACAGGACAACAGGGAAAATGCCAGCCTAATGGCAGCCTTGACTCTCCTTTTGGCATGTCAATAGGACAGACATGACATCCTGCATCCTTTTCTCTCCCTGCTGATCTGTCAGGAAGGTGATGCAATAATGCCAGGCTTACCTGCTTCACTCTCCCTTGGTAACATCTTGTAGAGTAAGAGGAAAAAGGGCTGGCCAGAGGCCAGGATTACCTGCTTCTCCTCCTTTTGTTCAGTTCCCTTTGTCTCCTTCCTTTGTACTGCAATAAGCACACATTGTAGGAATGCAACCCATTTAATTCTGGTATAACAGGTATAATGACTCACCCTGCTAACTGGGCAAGAGGCACTTTTTCAAGTGGTGTCCTCTTAAATTTAGCAGGGGGAGAGCAATTGTCCCTCTTCACCCCAGCAGTGTCTTTCTCGTGGCTGTTGCTGGTGGTGTTCTCCATTCTTTTAGATTGTGAGCCCTTTGGGGACAGGGAGCCATTTAACTTTAATGTTATTATTTACCTGTAAACCGCTTTGTGAACTTTGTGTTGAAAAGCGGTATATAAATACTAGTGATTGATAGTGATTGATAATGAGCACAGCAAAATGAGTGCTCTTCAGCCTAACCTGGGAGCTGTCTCACCAACAACATATTTTAGGCATAGAGTTACTCTATGCCATTTCCCCACTGAACTATATTTTGAATCCACACTGCTGTCAGATCCATATAGCTACTTGCTCTATCTGGATGAACATCAACACAGGCAGGGCCAACCAAAGCTGGACCAGAACTTGAAATAGAGTCTGGATGCTGCCACCTTTTGTTTCTTGGCATTCTTCTACCCATCATTGCTGCTGTTGTCTCAGTACCACCTTAGTGCATAGTGCACAACCTAGTTGTACAAAAGCATAAACAAATAATGTTGGATTCATGTCACATTAGTGCAGTGGTGGGATTCAAATAAATTAACAACCGGTTCTATGACGTCATAGCCGGAGCCAAAGAAACCCCAAAGCCAGCCAAGGTAAGCGAGTGGGCGGGGCCCGGCCATTTAACAACCGGTTCTATAGAACCTGGGCGAACCCCCTGAATCCCACCACTGCATTAGTGGCATGGGACGTTCCTGCAAATGAAAGATTATGGCACACAGATTGGTCAAAAATAGCAAAAAAATGCAAATAAACTCTCCTGTTTTCAGTTCCTGAAACGCCTGCTATGCACATTACATGTCCAGTTTCAACCCAGGTTCCTCAAACCCTCCTTACTGGAATAAGGAGGTGATGCTGCAGCCATTCAAATGGATTGTACAAATGGTATGGAGTGTACAATCATTCCAAGGCTTCAGCGGCATTTGCATATTTTATAGCGGAATCAAGTTGCTCTGCCATTTTCAGAAATGTATTCCTCTGAACACAGGGTCCAGTTCACTGAACAGGAGCTAATCAAATAAGTAACACATTTTCACATCATAGAGATTAGAAGGAAGAGCAAGTTTGCCAGTGCAGCTCGTACCTTCAGAAAGTTAGACTAGGGTCTCTCAATTACGGGCAGAATTGCAAGAGCGTGCTTGGATGTATGGAGGGGGGGGGGAACTGTAATGAATTTCATTTCTGCTATAAACATGCCCCCAAGATCAGGGAAAATATTTCTCGGCTTTAACAACATCATTTGATGTTCCAGTTCGTTCATTCTAAAAGAACAGATGGTTTTAATGAGGTTTTGTTAGGTTTTGCTTCACGAAACGTTGAACAACTTCATGTGCTAACATTTGTGTTCCCTTCTGTTGCCATTTAAGTTCTTGCAGGTGTGTTCAAAATATTTGTGATAACACAAGTGGGGCATGTATACTCATTCACATTACATTCCAGTTCAGGGGTATCAAATCTCTTTCATACAGTGGGCTGAATAGCATTCATGATGCCTGCGGAGGGCTGGAAGTGATGTCATAAAGCAGGAAGTGATATCATTGAGCAGGCCATGACCAGAAATAAGTGCTTTTTTCCCTTTATTCAGGAACTCAGTTGCAAATGACAGAAGAGAAAATATGCAAATCTTGGTCATATTTTCAAGATATGAAACAGCCCTTTCAACAGTGACACCTCAGCGCGGCTCAGTAGCTTGTAGCAGTTGGTGGTATTGGGAGAGCCCAATGTCTGAATAAAGAACTTCTGATGACTGCATTTGGCCCACTGACTTTAGGTTTGAAACCCCTGTTCTAGTTGTTACTAGCTTGGAGTTGAATGAGGAGCAGCTAGGTTGTTACAGGCCTGGAGGAAGATTGCTCTCCCAGGGGATGCCTCTAAGAGTGGGACGAGCCATGGGGGCGAGCCATGAAAGGCCTCCGGAGTGGCATTGAAAGCTGCTAGTGTGGTCATAATCACAGCCAACCTCAGAGCTTTCCTGTACCTTATTTATCCCCAGGGCCTTATTTATCCCCAGGATCAGTGCAGAGATGGGAGTGCAACTCAGGGTGAGGAAAGCAATTTTGCTAGCCCCCACATGGTGCCCTGGACATTTGCCCCCTTTGACCCACTAAGGATGCTACTGTGAGTGTCTGTGAGTTATACTTCCTTGCTCATCCCCTGATGGCCCATTGGTCTAATAGTTCCAAAGGTGGCCCATCCTGATGCCCCTCTGATGGGCACAAATCCTTGGTGAGTACCTGATCTGGCTGACAAGAAGCCCTGTGGAGGTAGTCCAGTTCCTTACCAGCGCACTTACCATATCAAATCAAAAGAATTCAAACGAAAGCCCTCTCAACTGGATTCGACAGTACTAGGTGTGCATATTGCCAGGATGAAACCCCGGGAAACTCCGAGTACCAGAAGTGGGCCATTTACAAGATGCCATTCTGAGAATAGGCCAAAATGCATTGAAAAGTCCTATACGTAAACTGCGCCAGTCCCAAGCTCGGACACAGTCCAACCACAGGTATGACTGCAGTTTTTCTCAGAGCTGGGTGTGCACATTGCAGGAAAGGCAGTCCGGGAACTTTGGAGTACCCGGGGTGGGCCATTTCCACCAGGTTCCAGTCTGAGGTTTTAGGATTTTGCATGCATTTTGGCCCATTTACAGATTGGGACCTGGTGGAAATGGCCCACCCCGGGTACTCCAAAGTTCCCGGACTGTCTTTCCTGCAATGTGCACACCCAGCTCTGAGAAAAACTGCAGTCATACCTGTGGTTGGACTGTGTCCGAGCTTGGGACTGGCGCAGTTTACGTATAGGACTTTTCAATGCATTGTGGCCTATTCTCAGAATGGCATCTTGTAAATGGCCCACTTCTGGTACTCGGAGTTTCCCGGGGTTTCATCCTGGCAATATGCACACCTAGTACTGTCGAATCCAGTTGAGAGGGCTTTCGTTTGAATTCTTTTGATTTGATATGGTAAGTGCGCTGGACTAAGGACTGAAAAACAGCTTTAGAGCACTAGCCTAAGTTGTTTAGGCCGGCACAGTTAGGCCAGCAAAGTTTGGCGGGCCCCAGGGCCACCATAAAGCACATTTGGACCAATCTCAGAATCAGGGAGGATCGCACATGTCGGGGGGGGGGCACAACCTCACTAGGCCCTTGCCCACCTGGTGGCTAGCCCAGGCACAGCGGCGGGCTTCCTGACACAGCCAGGGGAAGTGCTAACCAGCAATGGCTGGGGCGAGCAAGGCCACGCCCCAGGGTCAAGAGAGGGAATGGTGGCCCTTTAAGCAGATCTGAGCAGGCCCATAGGGATGACTAGGGCTTTCATGGGTGCAAGTGAAACACCTCCCCTTCTCCTGCATGTGGCTGCTGCTACTCCTAATGTGCTTTAGGATAAATCCCTGCTATGTCGGCCTTACCATGCCGGCCTTACTTAAGATTGGGCTGTCCGTATCATGAACAAAGACACCATGGCAGTGAAAAGCTGCACTGTGACAGCTTTAGGGTAATATTGCATTCGTAAACTCTTCAAATATTGGCTAAAATGAGGACAATCCCTTTATAAAATGGAAATGCTATGTACAATGCCAAACACAAAACGCATCTTTTATGTTAGGCTCCCACATGTTCAGATTATGGTTCTGGTGAGATTTCTGCTGTTGTCAAGCTCTTCTCTGGTAGAGGCTGTAAAGATTTTACCGCTCTATATTTTCTGTGTGTGATGCAGAAATAAAATCTGATGATGATGAATTACAACTATGTATAATCCCTGATGGTGGTTTTTTTTTGAGGGTGTACAAAAACAGCAAAGCTGTTTTGTGGATAATCATATTCATTTTAGGATGAAAGTTATGTTGACATTCTAGATAGGCAAGCTCACTTTCTGGACCACTGGCAACATCCCTTCAAATGCAGTTGATTTTATTCCCCTAAAAGTACAGCAGGCATTGCAACTGATGTGCGTGCAGAGAAGGATCAGTTGCAGTAATTTTCCTCCTAAAAGCTGTTAACGGCAAATATATCATGGATCTTAATGTTAAAAAGTAATATTTTACTAATCTCTGTCTCTCTGAGTTGCTTTCAAGTATGTAAGATACCAAGGTGTGCATTACATAAATTATGACACAAAATAGCTACTGGCCTCCAGTGATCTCACCCATAACATCTCAAATTGTAGAACAGTTCTGGACGATGAAAGTCCATGAAGATTCAAAAGATAATTGCAGAAGCAAGTAGGAGAACCTGGGACTCATTACTGTTTCCTGTGAGTAAGCCTGGTGGGAACTTGGTGGTCCAATGGCCTGAATGTTTTGGTCACTACACCGTGTGGCACGGAGGCAGAATGAATCTGGGAGGGGTGTAATGGGGCAGATGGAGGGTGATGTGATGCGTGGAACGGACAGGCCTGGGAGGGGGTGGGGATGGCAGCAGAGGCTCCCACCAAACCCTATCACCCCTATCTGCCCTCCTGCGCCTGATCTGTTGACATTCTGATGTCAGAATGGCCTGAACTGGGTCTGATCTGAGCAGGGCCTGATCTGAGCCAATTAACTTTACTACTACTACTACTACTACTACTACTACTACTACTACTACTACTACTA
>JAJKFI010000001.1:32247350-32284910 GCA_029204185.1 Lerista edwardsae | reverse complement strand
TCTCCTCAAGGTCACATTATCCTTGCTCCAGGGAAAGCCCCAGTTATGGCAAAGGGTCTACTCAGACCTGCACCAGCTAAATCACTGCTGCCAGTCTGGCTGGAAAGGGGGATAGGATATGGCACACACCAGTGCTGCCAATCACGCTCCCTCCCAGAACTCGATCCACCCATACCCTGTCCCTCTCCAGACTTTGCTGCCTCATTACATCCCTCCCTGCCCTCTCCCACTCCTCCCCTGCCACTCCACTGTTCAGCACAGAGCTTCCTGCTCCAGCATGTATGAAAGTCTGCACTGCCACCAGCGAGACTGTGCAGGCCTTCCTGTTGGCACTGCTAATGTCTGCACTGTTGTTATGTGCTTTACGGCATGTTAGCAACAGTCTGTTCTGGTGAAGCACTCACTCCACCAGCACAGAGGCACAGGATTGTGCCGTCAATGTAATACCGTGAGAAAGGTCCATAGGTCAGATGTAAAGGAAATGCTTTGTCTGCAAAAATGTCTGCAACATTCAATCCTTGGTACATCTGGGTCAGTCTAAGACCCGTTTCTGCTTCAGATCCCCTCTACTCCAGTTCTACAGAAGTTCAGTAAAAATGGTTCGATAGGTGAGCCGGGCTCATGGCAAAGCAATTGTACAGCTGCTTCACCCCAAGCAAGAGGCTGTCCTGATCCACTTCGCAACTGTTCCCCCACATGCCAGTTAGAGTGTGTGAATTGGCCCCCAGTCGGAGTTCAGAAATAGATTTTTCAAACATTATTCCATTCAGTACATTCATGACCAGAGAACTATAAAATGACAGCTTGACATTTCGAGTAGGATGTGTCCTTTAATAAAAATAAGGTGTGTTTAGTGCAGCTACTTATGTTTTCTGTAAAAAAAAGAAAAAGCCAAACGTTTTTCACCTTTCCTGTCTTCTGCAGAATGTATAGGTCATTCTCTTCCTTTAGGCAGAAAATGGCAGGACTCTTGAGCAAGTCTTTGAATCCCTTGTCTTCTGCTATTACTCTTGCTCTGCCTCACGTGGTTGCACTTTCCACCACCTCCAGGCTGAATTCTGAAATTCATAAATCCTCACCAAGGTAGTCTCCCGATATAATTCTTATTCTCCCCTTTGCTTCCACATATGATTTACTCCAGAAATTGGATCTGGACTCGCCTCACAGAAAGCAAACAATGAACGTTTTTTGTTTAACCTCCGGGTAGCTCACGAGCAAGCATGTCAACAAGCTCTTCAGAGGCAAAATGGAGATCCTCAGGCAAGGCACGGATTTTGAGATAAATTTAAGTGGCTTCTTCTTTTCAGAGCCTTTCAAGATGCCCACAGTTGTAACAGCATTTCTTTGTTATCTCTCACCTCATCCCAGATCTCCCCCCCTCCCCCTGCCTTGGCCCCTTCAGTGAAAGCAACATAATTATTTATCTGTGTGACCACTCTAGATATAGAGTGGGTCACTGGGAAGGTCAATGCTTCTATTTACATTCTATATTCATGTTTTTCCTAGTGATCTCATGCAGTGAGGATTTTATTATTATTATTATTATTATTATTATTATTATTATTATTATTATTATTATTATTATTATTATTATTATCATTATCATCATCATCATCATCATCATCATCATCATCATCATCATCATTATTATTATTATTATTATCATCATCATCGTCATCATCAAATGAAAAACACAACTTATAGAGATCAAATATTTACACATGCCACAAATATATCCGCTGGTAAATCCTTATTCACACGGACATTGGCCTGGCATCTAAGGTTCCAATGAAGAATGGATGCAGTGCCAATCAGGGTGTTCTTTTGCTATTATTATTATTATTATTATTATTATTATTATTATTATTATTATTATTGGGATCCCCTCTTCTCTCTTTCTGCAGTGTCAGCTAACTATGCTGGCAGCAGCCTTTCTGACATGTACTTGCGTTCCTTTGAACTACTAACTTGCTGTGCTTGTGCCTTAAAAAAGAAGGTGACAATTGCATGAACTGCTGCAGGAAGTTGGTGCATCTGGCTCATTAGAGCGTATTCTGTCTTAATTAGAGCATAAATAGAGTTTGATTTTTCACTGTCCTACCTGGACTCTGTACCTGGGATACCTCATTCAACCTCTAGATGGGGCTGAATGGAATGGAATTATAGCATGCCTTGGTAGCAACTGGGGTTCTGTTCCGGACCCCTCAGTGGATACATGAAACCGTGGATACTTAGGATGCCTTCATAAAGATAGGGGAACTTCAGTGGTTTTGCTGCAACAAGGTAAAAAAAACGTGGGGAACATCAAACAAATAGGAGTCCCAGTACTATGGATAACTAAAACCGTGGATACAAAATCAGTGGATACTGGGGCATGCCTGTATTCTATTTCACCACATTCAACCCCATCTAGATGCAGAATACTATACAGCTCTATATTGACGTAATCTGGGGCAATGTTTCAAGACCCAGAAGAAGGTCTTTAGACCTATTTTTCACACTGAGAGGTTTGGAAATGGTATGGGTTTTCACCACTGCACAGTATCTTTTCTAGTGGCTGTTGCTGGTGGTAGTCTGCATTTTTTTTAAGATTGTGAGCCCTTTTGGGACAGGGAGCCATTTAACTTTATTATTCTTATTTGCCTGTAAACTGCTTTGTGAACTTTGTGTTGAAAAGCGGTATATAAATACTGTTGATTGGTTGGTTTTGCCATGTGAAGGTAGGAAACCTGTGATTTTTTTCCTTTAAGGGGCATTTAAACTAGCATCAGACTACAGCATCCACGGTGGGTCAAATCCATGGATGCTGGATTTCCGTCAGACTGTAGTTGCTTTCCGACCAAGCTGCAGCCCCTCCTGATGGCCCTGCCCCCAAATAGCAGATGTGACCAGGCTAACTATGATTCTACAGTATGACTGATGTACACAGTGCACAGGAGAGCCATCTTCTTCATTAGGGTATTTACTGCCAACATGCTTAACATGTTTCTATGGGAGAGTAGAGGCTGCAATTATATCCAGGCAGTGCTGTGTTTGGCCCAAAGCCACTTCTTGCAAGCATTTAGGAGTAATTTGTTTAAAATGGTGAATTAGAGTCCTTTTTAAGATGCCTCCTGTAATCAGGTACAACAACACAATGTGCATGGTCCATGTTGTATAGGTAGGATGTGTTCTGCAATGGCAGAGTTGGGCTCAATTTTGCAGGTCCCTTTCAGCTTTGATGGTATGACTATGTGGAAGTCACTGCTTCTCCCTTTTAAATTTCTCATCCTTTTCAACACACACACACACACACACACACACACACACACACACACACACACACACACACTTATGCATGCAGCCAATTCAAGATCACAAATCTATTCCCAGGTATAACCAGTGGTGTCATCCTGGCGGAACGGCCCGGTACGCCGTTCCGCCAGTTCTGCGGACGGGCCCAGGCCGCGCCGCCTCTCCCGAGGACGGGCGAGCTGCTCCTGGGCCTGCCCTCCCGCCCTCCCATGTGTCCCGAATCACTCTGAAATGGAGCGATTTGGGCGCTGTGAGGCGCAGGAAGGCGTGGCTGCCCTCCGCCATAGGGGCGGAGGGCTGTCAATCATCCGGGCGTTCCGGTTCCAGAGCAGGTCTGGTTGATACTTTTGCCACCAAAAGGACCTGATACTAATTAAGGAAATAAACTCTAAGACCTTTACAGCCAACATTCTTAAACTTATTCCTAAAATTATTTTGGTTAATATGCCATGGTCAAATAAAATCATTTTGGCTGACATTTTGCCTACTATTGTACCTTTCCGTGTAAACCGCTTCTCTCCCTCGCAGTCATAGACAATAAGCAAGGCAGAGATGTTCCTTTCCCTGAGAGGACTGGCTACAAGGTTGTGGGAGAAGAGTGGTTTACACAGCAAGGTAAGGCACCTTGCAAAACTTAGCAACTCCCCCCCCCACGCTACTGCCGACTGCTGAGGTGGGCATTTCAAAGGCTAAAACTGAGCTGATCTCCCTTAGAGAAAAGGCTTTTTTCCCCATCAGCTATAGGAACATCAGTGGCCACTAACTGATTGCTGGTTCAAACTAAGCAGAGTTTTCTATGGCTTTCTGATGGTTCAAGATCCTGTGCTTCAGACTGGTGGTTCAAAGGAGGGAATTCCCAGGTCAGCCCCGGAATCTCCTCTCACCAAGGTCAGATGGCTGCACATGAGCAATGGACAGGCAGGAGCCAAACTCAGCAGGTAAGTGTTGTTTACCTTCTCTACCTTTGTTCAACTAGGGACTGATGACGGCCATGCTGACACCTCCTGCCTATATGCAGGTTACAAGGATCAGGTAGCTGAGAGAGGCATAAGTTGACACACCCTAGCCAGCACCTGGGGCTCCCCATTACAATGAAGAGCTCCCGTTCACCTCACTTTGGTCCCTCCATTATATCTCAATCTGGCCTGCCTCACAAGGTTGGGGTGATAACATGAGGCAGAAGAGAACTGTGTCTATTGCCCCGAGAACCGGTCCACTCAAGAGTTCTTGGAAGAAGGCAGGATAAAAATATCTAACAAAACAAATCTCTAGAAAATACTGGTATCATCCAGCATACAGTGATATGCCTTGGAGCAATAACAAGCTGCCAAATTTTATTTCATTTCATTTCATTCAGGTTTCAGTATGAATTAAACAGAACAGTAACAGAAAGGTGTACTGATAAATATAAAAGCTCATCAGGAATATCTGGTAGTACTCAATAACGGTGCCAGGCACGTATAACAGATTTGGGAAATATATGTATATAAAAGAAACCCACACATATTATCCTGCCACCAATAATGCTTAATGAATCATAAAATTTAACCGGAAATCTAGTTTCAGGAATGCTGTATATACCCGCTGCTACAGCCTCTCTCATTGTTATTCACACACTGTGCTTACACAAAATGAAGCTGACTTTTCAGTGATTCACATTAGTCCTAATTTTAAACAGCTGGTAAAAAATGATGCTGCCTTATTCAGCAAATGCCTTAAAAATTACTCATCTGTTGCAGCTTCTGCAAGGCTGATCAATAAAATCTTCATAAATGTTCAGTGTCCTAAGAGACTGAAGTATCACCTCCATTCATATCTGCTTGGCAAAATTCAGACTTGTTGTAAGTAGTTGAAACAGTCTATCATAGTGATTCTCAAACTTTTTAGCACTGGGACCCATTTTTTAGAACCACAGTCTGTCCAGGGCCCACTGGAAGTGATGTCATTAACCAGGAACTGATGTCATGTAGTACCATTGTGACACCAGAGCCTTCTGCTTTCCTGAGAATGCCAGGAAAGTGGCAGCAAGATAAAAGTATCTGTCTTGTATGCTCCCTGAGGCATCTGGTGTGCCACCCTAAGATACAGGAAGCTGGGCTAGATGGGCCTTTGGCCTGAGCCAGCAAGGTTTTCCTTATGTTCTAAGAATGCAGCAATAAGTTGGGTGATTTCTCCAATAGCAAAGTGAATCAGAAAGGGGAGAAAAAGCCTCATCTCTCTGAATAGTACATTCTCTTTTGAATCAATCCCAGACCTCTTTGGGACCCATTTGAAATGGGGTTTATTCACAGCTACAGCCACTTACTCTTTCATTCTATCTCTTGTCTCCCTTTGCAAAAAATGCCTTTGCTTTCGAGAAAGAGCAAGAGAACCACAAGATAGGCACCAATACTCCTAAGTCTCAGTTAAAAGGAATATTTCTTTTTCCTGTCAGAATCAAGGGGTTTGTGGTTTCTACAATATGTGTTCTAATACAGGTATGCCCCTGTAACATCTGGGGTTCCGTTCCGGAACCTTCTGTGGATGCCTGAAATCGTGGATGCTGGGGACACCTTTTTAAAGATAGGGGAACATCAGTGGTCTTGCTACAAGAAGTTTTTTTAAAAAGAGATTTGTTTCATGTTTCCCTACCTTTTTAATAGGTGTCCCAGTATCCATGGTTTCTGTGAATAACAAACTGTGGATACCAAATAAGGGAATATCGGGGCATTTTTCTTGGTTCATTGTTTGACTACATCACCTATTTTATTGACTATCTTTAATTCTCATTATTTCTAACATTGTATTCAAAATACAAACAACTGCATATTTTGTGATATCTATAATCAGTAACATTTATTGGCATGTATACCTATATAATCTATTTTGCATGTTGAATCTAATTTCTGTAAATTGATGGATTATTTAAATATTTCAGCTGCAAACATTTATGTCACAACCTGATTCATGTTTACTTCGCGGTAAGTCTCATTTTGTTCCGCAGGGCTTAAGAGTGCAGCCTCAGGTATGTAACCCACAAAACACACACAATGACTACCATTGCATGCTCTGACATATGATTCAGAGACTCTTGTGCAACTCCCAACAATTCCTATTTCCTTCTCATATTCCTGAGCAGAAAAAAAAGTCAAGTAGCACTTGTAAATCATCAGAATGGGACACATTTCAATTTTATTAATGAATACGTTTTTAAGATGTTTAGTTACACTAACAAAATTGAATCTTCAGTGAATATGTATTTTTTCCATCCTTCCAGTTTTGAAAGTGCTCTCATATATATTCTCAATATATGGACTCGGAGAGAAAATAATGTCTCCGATTAGTTAAGAAGAGACAGCTATATCACACCAAAATTCCAGTAGATGGTGTCACTTCTTTTTTTTTTACTGTCAATCATTTCTGTACAAATGATTTCCATCCCTCTGTGGGCCATAAATATCAGGATGGTGTCTGTTACTTCCAGTCACCATCCTCCAAGGCCCAGTTAAAACAGCTAGCCTGGAATGTAGATATTAGAATTCACAACTCAAGCATTTCGTTAGTGTCAAAATCATATGACAAAAAAATATATATATGGCTCCAGGGGGTCAGTGCGCAGGCAGAATAGGTCACTCAGATCAGGGAGTTTTAAATTTTTCATTTGCAAACAACTTGCTAATTATGCCAATTATCAGTTGCTATGCCTTTGTACAGAGTCAGCCTCTTTACATTTAACCTCAGTCTTCAGCAATGTATGTTTAAGTGGTGCATTATAATACAAGGAAACACTAAATTTTCATACTGTAGCATGACAAATCATTCAACAGAAGAGCTCCAAGATTTCAGCATTATAGGCTGGGAGGATTTTGAGAAATATTTATATTTCAAATACTCATTAATTTATATATGTTGCCTAAAGTGTCTCCTTCTGTTCCACACAATTCGGGTTGTCTTTTTTTCTAAAAGTCTAGCCCTAGTTCTGCATAATCTGTAGTTAATGGACGTGGTTCTAGGTTCTTGCCTTGGATGGTGGACAATTCATTGCCTAACCAGTGAAGCCGGCCTCATCATTCTTGTTTTAACACCAAATATGGAACGGCAAGATTTCAATCTGGTTTTAATGCAACTGTGCAAGTGTGCTGAAAGCCACATAAGAGAACTGGGCAGCCCAATCCTAACCTGTGCCAGAAGGCAGACAGGCGGCCTCAAGGTAAGGGGATATATTTTCCCTTTACCCAGGGGAAGCCCCAATAGGGCTACTTGCAGCTGCGTCAACCCTCCTGCACTGACCAAACTCAGCTGGCCTTACCTGTCACTGGATCCTGGCATCCTTGTGCCAGCCTAGCCTTAGGTATAAGTGGCGCAGATGTGCCTTAGGGACACATAAGGGCATGTGTGCAAATCTCTGAGGCCAATGCAGGGGACATCAGCCAGCCTAAATTCACTTTAGGATTGTGTCCTGAGTGTGTTTAAAGCATTGTTCTTCTGAAGCATCATTAAGGGCACAATCGTAACCAACTTTCCAGGTATAGTAAGGAAAATGCAGCTCTCAGGTAAGGGAACAAACATTCCCTTCCCTTCAGGAGACCTCCATGACTGTCCCCCAACTGCAGATGCAGCACATGCCCCATTGGCACAGCTATGTCAGCGCTGGAAAGTTAGTTAGGACTGTGCCCTTAAAAACCACCTCTGGTTTCCTACACACAGAGATGAACAAACTGTATTATACTAATATGGTGAACCATTTGGCATTCTATTCCTAGCCTTTGCGTGCAGAGTCAGAAGAGGCCTTTTTACCAGGTCTGTGAAAAGAAGGGAAAGAGGTGCTCCAAATTGCCAAGAGTGGGGTTTATTTTGTCATATAGCTGTTAGCCTGAGCTTTGTAGTGACCTTTGATGAATAGTGGCCACTGTCCTGCTTGTACCTAAAGTGCTCTCTAAAATCTGCAATCACATTTGTAATAATGGTACAGCTTAGTGAAGATGTTACAGGCAGTACATAAGGACTGGGAAGCAGTGGTATTCCTTTCCTTCGGAGAGCTCTGATCTGGTGCTGCATAAAATTTCCATGCCACTTCAGACAACTTTATGTTGTCAGTAGAACTCTTTGGCTTTCTGGTAGCACCATCACCAACACAGCCTTTGAGTGGGGCAGGGCTAATCACAAAATGCCCATCACAACACTAGGACTAGCTACACAATATGCAAGATTTACAGCCCGATCCGGTGAGGGATTTGCGCAGTTGGAACGACAGCTATCGCAAAATGCAACACACCATTCAGCATGGTTGGGCCACCACCACAAGCAGTACACAGCCATGGCCACACTCCAGTGCCCTGGAAAACAGCGGTGGCGTCAGTAATTCAGCATGGGTGGATGGGGAGGAGGCAGAAGGTGGGCTGAATGGGGTGGAAGAGGAATTGGAAGGAACAAAGCTTACTGAGGCTGGGAAGGGACAATATTGGTGCCAGGCCTGGTGGCCTTCCTGGGTCAGACTGCACCAATGCAATTGCCGACGGAGGTCCTAGTAGATCCAGCAATGAGGCAGTGAAGGCTTACCCTTGCCTGCAACTTCCCCACAGGATGCAGCCCATGCTCTGGTGGTGCAACTGCATCAATGGGGGGAGAGGGGTTGATAGGATGGGGCTGTTACTTTGCAAACTGGAACTTCTCATGATACATAAATAAGCAAAAGCAAGCTACCCATCAAGTAACCCTTGCTAATATAAAGGTGCCACATGTAAGGAGAGGGCTCAAGCCACAACCAAACTACAAGCAATTGGGCAAGTTAACCTGTCATGACCCACAGTTTGTGAGACACTCGTTTATAGTAGGAGAGTTGATTCAGATATCAGCTGAGTGAAAAGGTTTCCACCCAAATGTAGCTGGAGAATGTAGGACCCACATCCAGGTTCTACATCAACCCTATTCAGGCATTTGTTCTCCATAGAGAATGATTATGGGTACAAAAGAAGTTCTTTGGGGATGAGTGTGCTAAGCCTGATGAGTGTGCTAACCCACCACTGATGTGCCAATTAGCCATACCCCTGCTCTTTCCAGGGCTCTTTCCAATTAGCCATACCCCTGCTCTGTATAGATGCTCCATATAGTATTTATCTGAAAAAGTAAAAAAGGAACCAAGGTATTTCTGCTGTCGGAATATGAGAACTAAGCACTGGAACAGGGTTATGGATAGTCACTGTACTAGATAGTATGAAAGAAACCATGTCAACAGGGAACAGCTCCCTGAGGTCTGGCACTACTGACATGGCACTGCACACACAAGAACCTGATTTTACAGTTATTACAACTTCCCAGAGCTCTGCCCACACTGAAGGTATTTTTGATGGCAACTGTAATACCACCTAACTAGTGGTGACCACCTAAATAGTCCCTCCTTGGTTCAAGTCCGGTGCAGTCCTTGCTAACAAGGTTTGTTGCTAAATGGAAGTTGTGACATGGCCCATATTGAGACATTTTGACCCTACCTATATTGCTTAGTGCTACCTTGAGCATTTGAAATGAGGGCAATCATAACCCCATTATTTAAAAGCAAATCGCTACTGTGATCAAGAGGTGAGATTCAAACGGAGGCACAAAGATGTCAGAATGGCCTCAGTAATGCATGATGTAAATTATGTTTTGTTGTGGCTCACAGAATCTAATATGATCCATGAAAGACCTAAGGGGGTTAAGACCTAGGGCACTTGTCCAAGAAATAGATTCCTTGAATTAATGACATTAGTCACAATTTCGGGTTTTCTTTAATAATGATATACTTTTTATCATCAGTAACAGAGAGGAGTTTTTTTTTTCCAGAATAATTTTAACCCTCTAGCAATAACAAGACAAAGGAATCTGGCAAGTTGCCTTTTACAATGCACTTTTATGGGCTGACAGAATATTCCCTTTGCATGACCAGAAATGCTTTCCGACAACAGTATAAATATGAGCTGCTAATACGTTGCAAACAGAACAATTTAGTACATTTTTGGCCAATGTTGCTAAAATGAGTTTAAACATATTGTGCTATTTTATGTTAATGTATTTTGCATATGTCATATCTATATTGCATTGGGTTGGTTGAGATGATGTGTCTGACCAGCCTGGCAACTGCACAATACAGGATGTGAACATAAAGTTCATGTTCCCCTTCACAGCACACTACTCTTCATCTGAAACTCCCCACCTATGTAATAACTATCTATCCAGGAACCACCAGAAGTGATGTCATTAACCCCAAATTGATGTCATGGCCAGAAGTGAAAAAATCCAACAGGAAGTGATTTCCTGAGAATCAATGGTGTCATGAGGGGGGGCAGAGGGGCTGCACCAGGTGATGAGCACGGGGGTGGGGGAGTGACACCATCAGGGACCAAAATTGTTAAAATCGTGGTTTTAAAAGATAATACCATCATGCTATATATCGTTTGGGTGTGGAATTTCACCCTGAATTCAATGAAAAAAATGGAGTATAATATCTTAATTCTATCAAAAGTTATGGCCAAAAAACTAAAAACAAAAATACAACTTTTAATGTAAAAAATCGCAATTTTTTTTTAACAATAGTGGTTTTACGGAACAATACCTTCATCTTATACACAATTGAATGTGGAATTTTCATAAATTCAATGAAAAAACCAGAGTGTAATATCTTCATTCTATCAAAAGTTACGGCCAAAAAACTAAAAACTGAAAATGCAACTTTTTATGTAAAGATCACGATTTTTTTTTTTAATCATCATGAGTCAGTTCTCATTTCCATGTATCAGAGCTAGTACTATAACTTTTATTTAATTGTGTGAGTGTCATTAAATTGGCCACAGGTTTTTTGTTGGTTACTAATTTGTTGGGTGACCTGTACTATAGTTAAATAAATGAAGTTATAGTTAAATAAATGAAGTTTAAGTTCTTATATTTATTTAAGTTCTTATATTTATTTATATTTATTTAAGTTCTTATATTTAAAACAGTTCCACAGGACTAAGGGCACAATCCTAACATGGAGTTAGGGCAGCACAAGGGGCTTATGCAAGCTCAGGAGTGTCACAATTGCGCCACAAAGTATGTGTGCACCACTCTTGGAGTCAGGGAGACCGGACTCCGGACTCCAGGTTAGGATTGCACCCTAAATCAGTTTAAAATCCAACATGTGTTTGGGCTGGATTGAGATTTAAAGCTAAGCAGCATCATAGAGTGATGAGAAGAAGAAATGAGGCTCCACTGTGTGTGTGTGGGGGGGGGGAGTCTGGAAAACCAACCTTTCCAAATAAAGCAGTGGTTCCCAAACCTTTCCACAAGGAGGAGAAGGAGGAGGAGCAATAGCTCAAACCAACCAAGCACAGGGAAGAAATAGTTGCAGGCTGCCATTGTGCATCTGCATGGAGTTCAACATTGCATGAGGTGTATAAGGAGTAATGAAGCCAGCAGCAATGACAACAAGCAACACATCAATCTGCTGACAGGAGGAATACTACTGTCTACCCACAACTGTGGGCAGCTGAGGAAAGGCAGAGAGATGCTGTCCCTTGCAACTGGAGGAGAGCTATAAGTGGACTAGGGCAGTAGCAGAGGATGAAGACATTTGGGATGTTGTCAGGCAAGAACTGATCATTATCATTTTATTAATTCTCACTAAATAACACACTTGCACATCTCTTTTCTCCCTTTGTGAAAATTCTTCATGTACAAAAGATATGCATTATTTTCTAAACTGTTGCCGCCCCCCCCCCCCGCTCATAAAAGCAAGATTGTATGGTGACAATGCAGTGGAAAGTGTGAGGATCCCTGCTCTAGATCCCAATGAGAGTATTTGGTCCATTGCTATTCATGTCATGGCAACACCATGACATAGAAAAGTAGTGTGAGGGGGTGATATATTTGTTTGAATGAACTGGCCAGTTCCTTGACTGCACACTTCTAGAATTCTTCTTTTCCAATACAATATCTTATTAGATCTTGTTATACATTTTTTGCTCACCTCTAAAGCGTCCGTTACAGTTGCATTCCTTTTGATACTTTAGCTGTCATAATAGTATCATTTTATGTCACTTTTATGTGCTAACTGATCGTTTCAACCGTAAATAAATAACAGTCTCTAATAAAATTGTCTTTCACCTCCGTTTCTATTCTTTCCACGTCCAACACAATGAACATCTGGCAGTTATGCAAGGAAAGGAAGTCTGATTCATGGCTGCCCATTAACAAAATGTCTTGCATTACTAATTCAGTTCCGTGCAGAAATAACTGTGGCTTTTACATTATACATTTCAAGAGTAGTGCATTTTGTTCTGCTTGGTGTAGTTAAATTCAATTAAAGAAGAAATTTATCCTGAAAATAATTTTCCTTCGCAGATCTTCTATATGGTTTCAAGATTCTCCCCATTAAATACTGGCACTGATTGCCTCCATTATTTTGCAGAAGTCATTGGGGCATTCATCCAGTGGAAAGCTCGCTTTTATTTATTAATACCTGGCCATTTCTCTTTCCATTTCACTGATAACAAGCAGTGAGCACTCTACCTTAAATTAATGGGAACTAACTTGCGTCTCCTGAGGGTTAGGATTGGGGTTGCAGACAGCATCTACTGCCAATCTCGGAAATGACAAAACCAAACAGCAGAAATGATATCGTGCCCCCTCTGCTCACCCCTACAGAACAACAGACTGCAGTATGTGGCTGACAACAATCCCAGTTTATACGAGAAGTTGTATGCACTTGGTAGTGATGCCCTAAACTTGCTGCCTGATTACTTTTTTCCATCCCTGCTATGCCAAGAATGCTGTTGGAATGACAAGGCTTTTAATTCCTTACCATGACTCGGCTCCCTTCGTGATGACTTATTCGAACAGCTCATACTCTTACGGCTGCAGGGTGTCTTTTCTTGTCGTCGTCTATATTTGTGAATACATTTAGAACCAAGCAATGATTGGTGAGCAAAACATGGAATGGATTTCGCTGCATTTTAAAGCACTTGCTCGTTACAGCAGCGGGAATAATTTCTTTCACGATCGCAGGGCTAAAGAGGAAAGGGAGGCCCCAATCCTGCTGAGGCCTTGCCCTGCTAGAACGAGCATTCAGGCAGCACAAGGTGCTTTATGGTGGCCCAAAAGCCAGGCTGCTGCCACAAATGGCTGGAAATGGCACATGCAACAGCAGCCCTGAGAGGCTCCACTGGCACCAGTGAGTTGTCAATGGAGGTAAGCCATGGGTGGAAAGGAGGAGTAATAGGGAATATTAGGGGGGGAGGTAACCGGAGGGTGTGTCAGGAGAGGGAGGGGGTGGAGCCAAAGGCAGTAACTTGCACCTGGATCCTATCTCTGAAACACTTTGCTGGAACGCCCCTGCTTCTCCTTGGATTTACGTAGTTGTGTAGCCAAGAGGGAGGGTCACAGAACTGGGAGTGGCACTCTATGGAGGTGGCATTGCCACCCCTGCCCACCGTGGTCCTGTGCCGTTGCTTGCCACCAGGTCACCAGTGGCATGCAACTGCGCTGAGAATCCCTGCAGGGGTGGCAGGTGCCCGATGCCTTCACAGTGATTTTCGGCACAGTCATGCACCTCTGGAAACAAGGCTGGCTGCTTCCTCCAAAGTGGCCTGCTTTGCTCCCAGTAGTCTGGAAGGAGTTGCAGTGGCATCATCATGAACCCATTAATTCTGGGGTGGAGTCAGAGTGGGGAGCGAGGCAACTGGCATGTCCCAGGGCAGCGCATTAGTGAGCTATGCCACTGGATTTACACCAGCAAAATGGATGGCATACATCTGAGGTGACCCATAGGCAGCTTAATGGGGGAGGGAAATAAACAGCATGTTTACATACCTCCTGCAGACTGTCCAATCCTCCCCAGCCCACCATTACATGCAGTGCAGCCTCTGTTGGCATAGCTGCATGCTATAACATGGCAGGGGAAAGGATTGGGCTCTTAGTCCAGCATCTCTGACTGCTGCTCATCTGTAGGAAAGGGGAGAATCAGCACCGGACCTTATACTCCAGCAGCAGTAATGATGTATCATCTGAAGATGCAATAACTTCAAGGTGTTGTTTTGCCTTTCCCTGAAGTGCTTCGCTAGGCTTGCCTGTGGGAGTCCTCATTCTGCATTGCACCTCTTTCTGCTAATGGTGCGCTCTGGCCTGGATTAGGAAGGTGATCTTAAGCGGAGGAGAGCTGATGAATGGACTGTCCTGCCTCTTGACAGGGTGTGGAAGTGTGGATGATGTGGAGCTGTAGCCAGGCTGGGGAAAGCAGGTACACAACTCCATCTGGAGCATGAAGGACTTCTTTAAAAACAGCCTCTTCAATTTGTGAGATGACAGTTTCTATTAAAAGGAAAAGAGCTCGTTCTTAAAATAAGAAAAAACTGGATTGGTTGCTGGTGTCCCCCACAAAACCTATCCTGCTTCAAAATCTCCATCCAAGGCTTTGCCTTGCTCAGGATTCCTTTTTCAGGCTTAAGTCATTCTGAAAAAAAAAAGTCCTAGTTTAACTACTATGATTATGAGCAACACAGGGTGCTTACAGAGGAGAGGGCAGTTAAGAGGCCCGTTAAGGATATGTTTATTTAATCAAGGATCCTGTTCTTTATAAGCATGCAACAACTTCGAAAAATGAAAAATGATTGCTCTTATTCAATTTGCATGCAAAATATTCACAAACACTTAAAATACACATAAAATACATGGGTTTGGCAACAAGTTCTGGAGGTTTCTGCTGATTCTGAGGAAGCTACTGATTTTTCCTTCCATGTCTTTGAAGCACTACTGGAAAAAGAGCAACCCAACTCAAGAAGCAACAGCAGTGTTTCCCAAACTGTGGGGTGGGCCCTAACACTGGGTCACAAGCCAATTTCAGGTGAGTCGCAAAGCACCTAGGGCAGCCATGTTGAAAATATGGGAAGATGGGATGCTGGAAAGGGGGAGGGCTGTGTGGCTGTTTTGCTTGCGTCAAGGTTGTAAATAGGCTTTATTCTTTCTGATTCTCTTTGCTATTGGAAAATGAATGAGAAACAGAGAGGTTGCACCCATGCAGTGCCGCCAAGGGAGCGTTCTGGCAGCTAAACCCACATGGAGTTGGGCCTTCCACCCACCCTCGCCTCCGTTTCACTCCAAAATGGAGAGATTCCGGAAGCAGAGGGCGTGACTATGTCTTTCATCACTGCGCCACCATGGACTTAGTCGAAGCTTGCTCTCTCTCTCTCTCTCTCTCTCTCTCTCTCTCTCTCTCACACACACACACACACACACACACACACACACCCACACAGAGAGAGAGAGAGAGAGAGAGAGAGAGAGAGAGAGAGAGAGAGAGAGTTGCATCATCACACTGACATGCTTCTAGTAGGATAGGTGGATTTCTAGAGGCATGGGCAATACTGCAATACTAGCCAGTTTTGGGTACAGCCTGGTGGGTTAAGGAGCAGAATCCATGGAAAATGCTCCGTCAACAGCAACTCTCTCTTACATGCATGCACTGACCCTGTTTGGCATCAGTAAAAGCTAACCTGAATACAGGGCAAGAACTGGCAGGGAAGAGATTCCAAGTTGCCAGATAACCCCATCTGCTCAGCCTAGGAAATGTAAAGGGTCAACGAAAGAATAGGTTTGGCTTCTATCTAAATAATCATGAAGGTCAGGCATCATAAATTGTATTTTTGCTCCTGAGATGCTTTTGCTTCCCACCTTTTCCCCACTTCCTTTCTCTCTCGGCAATTCCCACTTCACTCAGAAGCAGTAGCATAGCTACGGGGGTGGTGCTGCTGCGAATACTGTAGTTACAATAATACGTGGTGTCAGCTGTCCCTCCCTCTTGCTGTCGGAGCCCTTCTGGGCAGCAATGGCAATGTGCATGTGTCTCCTATGCCTTGCCATTCTACTGCTCAGAAGGGTCTCACGTTGAGAAGGAAAACAACTAAGGCCCAAGCCAAATGTGCATATTCTATGGGAAAACACATCTGTGAGTCACATCCATGAGTTTTGACTCACATGGAAGGCTCACCACAAAGTGGCAGGCAGGACATGAAGGGCTTCTAGGGATTTCTCTTCTACTCACTCCAAAGAAGGGAATGGAAATGGCTGACTTTTAAAGCTGGGACTAGTGAGAGTAAGAGCTCCCCAAAAAGATGGTTTAGAATGTCTTCTCATCTACCAAACCCACAGATATAGAAACTAAGACTCAGATTAGGAGGGCAACAAGTAGCATAGTAGTCCGGTCAATCTGTGATCAGACGTGTCCAACCATGTCTAACTAGAACCATGTCTAACAAAAGGTCTGACAACTGTTTCTGACAGTATTTGGGGTAAATACTGACAGAACAAAAATCCGACACAGTTCTACCGCAAGTGGGTTGTCTCCAAGAGGGCATCCGCAAGCCATGAAAATGGGCCACAATCAGGCACCTGTGTTATTTCAAACCCTCCAAGAACCCTAACAACAGTTCCGTCAACTCTTCCAGTCAGTACTAGGTGTATAGAGTGACAGGGGAAAAATCCAGCAAAATCAGACCACCAGAAGGGGGGGTCAGTTCCAAGAGGGCAGCCGCCAGCCATGAAAATGGGCCACAATCATGCACCCGTGTTATTTTGAACCCTCCAAGAACTCTAACAAGAGTTCTGTCAACTGTTCCTGTCTGTGCTAGGTGTGCAGAGTGACAGGGGAAAGATCCGACCAAATCAGACCACCAGAAGGGGGTCATTTCCAAGATGGCAGCCGCAAGCCATGAAAAAGGGGCCCAAACCATACACCCGTGTCCTTTTTTTTTTTTTTGAAGATGATTTTATTGATTTTATAATTATAAAGATACAGGAAAAGGATAGTCAGTTACATAGGATGGGTATACATAGGGTTAAACAATAGGAAGTGAGGCAGTACGAGAGTAACATGTAAATGCAAAAATTAGTAATTTCCGTTATCATATATTCCATCTGAAAGGATATAATCATTATGATTCACAAAACTACGTCAATTTTCGTTATTCATTCAAATCTTCAATAATTTCAATAATTTCACAGTTACTTAGCAAACTCAAGTAAGAAAAGTTAATTATACCTATAATTATCTATCTCTAATTTATAGTAAAAGTCAATAAAATAATAAACTAAAAGGGAAGAACCTACTATATAAAGCACAGAAATAGAATAAACATAGATGAAGCTGGGAAGTCAAACTATTTAAACTAGCACTCTGTTAATCTCTTCATCTCTATTCATATTGCTTATATTATTTTTCAATCTTAATCTTTAATTAATCTTTGTTACATAACTTATTCTATTAGAATTAAAACAGCCCATCTCAGAAAAGAAAAAAAAACACGCCATAAAAATAAGGAGCATAAAGATATAACATGACATCCATCACTTCATAATCATCATTAGGCCTTAATAACATTTTTTTTCTAAAATCATATCTTAATATAAGCTTGAGTTATCACGTACCTTTGTTAAAAAAAAGAAAGAAAATAATCGCTTAGTTATATAATCTAACGCAAAATTACAAGCCTACAATTATCGCTTTTCAGATCAAGGCTCAATGCTAACCATTTCTTTCTATCACAAATCTCACAGGAAGGATGAACTTTGTCACTTTTTAATCCTCATTTCTATTTATACCATTAATTCAATTTTTAAATCATAAATTTCATTAATCAAATTCCCCCCGCCCATTTATTATAAAAAGCCAAAAATTATACAAATCATTAAAAATTAACATCTGGTCAAAACCTTCCCCTCTCCTGCCACCAGAGGGGAGCCTGCTGACAAAAAACACTCTCACTGTATTTGTCAGCAGACCATAAAAATATCTTGTTCATGGTCTCTTTCTCTTAAAACTTCTTAATTCAGACAGGGCTGTCCATCTTCAAAAATACACATTCCTTTTGTCCTTCCATAAAGTTCATTTCTCCAAGTCCTTGAACATGCTTCAAACATCTTTCAACTCTTGATTGTAGATCTGTCGGTTTCCTTCTCATTAACGCCATGTTGACTCAATTGCGCAGTAAAAAATTCAAGCTTTCTTTAAACATACAAATCAAAATACTCCCTATTTTTGTGTTCTCTTATCTCATTAATAAATCCTCTTGATCTGCAAATAGGACTGTCCGTTTTCAAATAAATAATCTCCAATTATAAATCTTCTGCCGCCTCACGACGCCATGTTTAATCTGCTACGCAGCAAAAAATTCAGCATAGAACAGAGTACTTTTTTATTCCATGTTTCAGCTTCCCACGCCACATCAAAGCATTTCGAAAAGAAAATAGAAACAGAAGCAGAAAAGAAAACAGCGATGCACTTCAGTGGATATCTTGTGTTGAAGATTAAGCAGGTTTAATTCCACTGACCTCACTGGCCCGCAGCCAACTCTCCAGTGCACTTCACGCCAAGATGTTAAACATTTACGCCTACACACCACTTCTTCTTCCCACACGATTGTCTTCATTAGGGAGACTTCTGAAGACCTTCCAGACCTTCCAGATGTAATCCATCATTCTCTCTCCGGTGTTGTCACTCTCCAAGTCAGAGACCGTCCACACGGTCTGCCAGAAGGCAGAGTCTCTTCTGCTCCCCAGGCACAAGCAAACATCATTCACCTCCGGAGTTGGCCACTATCCAGAGGCTAGATGTTAATGCTTACCCCCAACCCAGTTCTACTACTGGAGTTGGGCCTGAACCCCTTGCAGAGATTCAGGAAAGAACACAAGCCCCAGCCACTCAAAAAAAGCGACTGCCATGTTCAAGTCTCTGGCTCCTCCCCCACCATACACCCGTGTCCTAACCCTCCAAGGACTCCAACAAGAGTTCCGTCAACTGTTCCTGTCAGTACTAGGTGTGCAGATTGAAAGGGAAAAAATCCGACCAAACCAGAGCACTGGAAGGGGGTCATTTCCAAGAGGGCAGCCGCAAGCCATGAAAACTGACAGCTGACAGTTGACAGTTGACAGTTGACAATGGACCTGTTGACAACGGCTCTTACACCTGACAACAGCTGGCAACTGTTCTTACAGTAGACAGACCTGTTGTTAGAGTTCTTTGAGGGTTAGGGCACGGGTGCATGATTTTGGCCAGTTTTCATGGCTTGCGGCTGCCCTCTTGGAAATGACCCCCTTCTGGTGGTCTGGTTTGGCCAGATTTTTCCCCTGTCAATCTGCACACCTAGTACTGACAGGAACAGTTGATGGGACTCTTGTTAGAGTTCTTGGAGGATTAGGACACGGGTGCCTGTTTTTGGCCCGTTTTCATGGCTTGCAGCTGCCATCTTGGAAATGACCCCCTTCTGGTGGTCTGATTTGGCCAGATTTTTCCCCTGTCACTCTGCACACCTAGTACTGACAGGAACAGTTGACAGAACTCTTGTTAGAGTTCTTGGAGGGTTCAAAATAACACGGGTGCATGACTGTGGCCAGTTTCCATGGTTTGCGGCTGCCCTCTTGGAAATGACCCCCTTCTGGTGGTCTGATTTTGCCGCATTTTTCCCCTGTCACTCTGCACACCTAGTACTGACAGGAGCAGTTGACAGAACTCCTGTTGGAGCTCTTTGGGGTTCAAAATAATGGTTCAAATGCGTGCATGATTGTGGCCCATTTTCATGGCTGGTGGCTGCCCTCTTGGACCCTTCTGGTGGTCTGATTTTGTCGGATCCTTCCCCTGTCACTCTGCACATCTAGTACTGACTGGAACAGTTATGGAACTGTTGTTAAGGTTCTTGGAGGGTTTGAAATAACACGGGTGCCTGATTGTGGCCCATTTTCATGGCTTGTGGATGCCCTCTTGGAGACAACCCACTTCCAGTGGGATGACTGCGTTGGATTTTTGTTCTGTCAATATGTACCCCGAATACTGTCAGAAACAGTTGTCAGACCTTTTGTTAGAGGTGTTTGCAGGTTGGGTGGTTTTTGGCACTAAATTGACTGGACTATAGAGATACTTGGATATTTTGTGACATGAAACTCATGGGATAAGGAAATTTACATTGCTTCTAAATCCTGACGGACGGACAGACAGACGGACTGACTGACTGACTGACAGTATTTCTGCTCCACCTTTCTCCCCAAGGGACTCAAGGCAATTTAAAAATAAAAGATAATTTCAAGAAATACAAAAACATAAAATCACATTAAAAAAATCAAATCACACATTTAAAGCCATCACAATTAAGAGCATGTTAATACATCTTAAAGCATCAGCAATAAAACAGTAATACTATATAATTTTTTTTTTAGTATAATGGAAAATGCCCATTGTCACATGGATTTCTGCTTGTTTGGTATGTGCCTAAGGGTGCAATCCTAACCTGCAGTTAGGTTGTGCCAGCTCAATAGTGTTGCAAAAGTGCCATAAAGCGTGTTTGGACCACGTTTGGAGTCAGGCAGTCCAGCACACATCTGTGTGCCAGCCTCCCTGATGCCAAGAGTGTTACAAACCTTAATTATACAAAGGTTTTAAACTATAGGTAAGAAAGCATATTATATGTTTCATACTATTGTCAGCATTCAGTATCTGGAAATGAGCAGATACACTGTGATATGTCTTTCACTTCAGACTGCAGTCTTACAGTATGGAATAAACACTACAGAATGAGTAGTCAAAAGAGAAATTGGCAGATTTGTCAGTGGTCGTTTGGTGGCTTTTACTGTGAAAAGCTGAAAAATGATGCATGAATTATGCAAACCTCTGAAATGAGCTTTGGGCTGCTTCCTGTCTAGGGATCTTCTGATGTACATAGTGGGGAGGAAGAATGCCTGTAGGTCTGACATTCTCACACGTGGGTTGGGAATAATGAGAATTATGGCTCTTGTGGTCCCTGGCTCCTCAGGCTGCACCATTCATTTGCACAAGTGTCAAAGATATTATCCTCCCAGTGATTATATCCATTCCCAGTGAGTATCATGAAACTGTGGCACAGAAGAAGAAATCCTGCCACCGTGAGAAACTAAGGTAGGAATATGGATGGTGTATGCTTTAGTTGTATATTATAAGTTAGATTCTGCTCTAAAATATAAAAACCAATTCGCTGTCATATGGAACATTTAGATGACCACTAACCAAACTGACATTAGGAACTCACATATGAACATCATAACATTGTTTTTAATGGACTGGTGGATGCTTGATCATTTAATTGTTCTTCATTCTTGCAAGTGGACTTCCTTATTGCAGTTCCACATTTGTCAAGCTACAGAATTCCAATTTTAACTTTTCTAATTGATTGAACACCATTTCAGAAAAGATGAAAGGAGATGAGATGCCAATGAAAATGCAGTGAGAGGAAGCAAGCAATGGTGACGGTGCCTTTGGAGGATTTGACTAATCCCTTTCTTATCTGTGGTTTCACAGAGGCCTCATATATTTTAAGGCTCTAATGAAAAAGTACTTACCTGTCTAATGCTGACAGGAAAATAATTGTGTTTGGGACTCATTTCATTTTGGTTTCTGTCAGGCCATCCTTGTAATTGAAAATATTGACTGGTGGGATTTCCTTATTTAACACACTTGTAGCTCACCATTCCTCTATAGAACTCAGGATGGAAGTCATGAGAATTATTCCATTTGATCTCCCCCAAAAGCATCAGATCATTCAGGATGTGAAGAACTAAGTCTAAAGAACTCTGCCCTCAGATGAGTAGTTACCTATATACTCATGTATAAGTCGATCTCATGGATAAGCCAAGGGCACGTTTTAAGCAAAAAATCATAATTGATATATGAAATCCTTTGCAAATAACTTAACATAATTGTTCTGAGGCAGCAACCAACAGGCAACCAAAAACCTGGAGCCATTTCATTTTATTCTGAGGCAGCACAGAAATGGAGCTATTCTCCAAACAAGGAGGAAGAGAGATGCAGGTGCTTGTGGGAGTTGTAGGCGTTGTGAGGAATACAGTACAGCACTTCCATAGCAGCAGCCTTCATAACAACTATAATTCCCAAAAGCACCTTCACTCCTCTGCCTATTTGGAGAAGAAGGAAATGGCTACCAGTTTGTTGCTTTCTGTCTGTTGGTACCTGAGAACAATTACTGGTAAGTAAAATTGCTCTGTTTTTTTCTACCCCCCTGCTTTCTGCTTCTTAGCCCACCCCCACCCCCAGCTTCTGTTATTAACTATGTTGACCCATTGTCGCCCCAGACAATGGACCAGATGACCACCGCCTGAGGGGGTTTGTGAGGAGCGACCCCTGGAGACACCCGGCCCTGGGGAAGGGGCCAAGCGAGGAGGCTGGAGGCCCTTACACCCAGGGAAGAACAGGGCCTATCCAGACCTGTGGCTGGAAGGGCAGGTGCAAGAGCCAGCCCCAGGCCTTACACCAGTGCAGGGGAAGGCCTCAAGGGAAGCCTCAGGAAATCACGGGGAGGAAAGGGCAGGGTCTGGAGGTGGAGCCTGGGCCTTAAAAGGAAGCCTGGCTTGGCTGGAAGGGGCAGTCTCTGGTCGGCCGGCTGGGGGAAAGGACATACAGGGAGGCTCACAACCTCCTTACCCGTACGGGCTTTGGAGCCCACACTTGGGGAGGCCTCTGGCAAGGGGGACCAGTCTGTCCAACAGGGGTCTTTCTCTTGACAGGAGCCCAGCAAGGTCCTCACCGCCCCCGCATGGGCCAAGGCCTCGGGACCGAGCAGACTCAGTGGGGCAAGACCCGGTCCTGGGGAAGCGGCCACCCTCCAACTGGACCTACCGGGCTACAAACCCTGCAGCGAGGAAAGAGACCCAGCCACCCTACGCAGGTGGCCCAGACCAGACCTGCGAGCACAGCAGATGCAACGCCACTCGCTATAGACTGTGAGCGCGCCCTGTGGAGCAACAGGGCTCGATGAATGTAAAAGTGCTGACCAGATTAAAGAGCCTCGGCAAACCAACTGCTGGTGTTCCGAGCATCCTTCCGAGGCACCGTAAGTATCACCAAGCCCCATTGCCACCCTCGCACCCGGCTTTCACCGGGGATCTCCTCTGCCCTGCCATGACAGACGTGACACCCATGTATAAGTCGATCCATGTTTTCAGGGTCAATTTTCAGGCAAAAAATTTTTGACTTGTAAAAGAGTATATAGGATAAATGACACGGGTGGTAGCTGGGAAAGACTTGGTGCAGTTGCTGTCATGATGCTTTTTTCTTCTTTGTTCTCTTGTAAGCCTTGTTCAGATATTATAGGGTATAGATCAGTGGTATTCAAACTGTGGATCGGGACCCACTTAGTGGGTCACAACCTGATGTCAAGTGAGTCATGGAAAGCTGGGAGCAGCTCTCTTGGAAACTACAGACCTTACTCTTGTTATATTCCTTTTATGTGTGTTAACAGTTTTGAATTTTCAAGTGAGGGTTGTTGTTGTTTTTAAAATTGTTTTTAGTTCAGTGCTTTTACATCATTTTTGTCCTAATCTTGCTTTCTGTCAGGGATGTTTCTGTCAGGGTTGTACAATTGCTGCAGTCCAAGAATGCCAATTTGCATTTCAGGAGTGTCATTTTGTTATGTTACAATGATAGCACTTCTCGTTTGATGATGTCACTTCCTGCCACAACATCACTTCCAGATTAATGATACTACTTCTGGTGGATCCCGACACAAGTGCAATTCTAAAAAGTGGGTGCTGGTCTAAAAAGTTTGAATATCACTGGTGTAGATGCTGTAGGTTGCGGATGTTACAGGGTTTCCATGCAATGTGGGGGAGCTAGCAACAAGCAAGTGTAACAGCTAGCTAGCAATCCTAAATACAGGAAGGATCCCCCTCATGGAGAGCATTTGTGGCTGCCGACAAAGGCTTTCCACAAGGAGGGGCCTGCTTTGGGCCCTCAAGTGTAGAACCCCTGTTAATTGGGCAAGAGGCACATCCTCTTATATTTAGCTGGGGGAGAGTAATGGTCCCTCTTCCCTTCTGGAGGCCTTTCCCAGCCGCACAATGCCTTAAAAGGCATTTAAAAAGTCACTTCCGGTTTCTCCCAAAATGGGCATTCTGAGGCCTGTTGAGGCTGAGAGAGGAGTCGCCTGACCTAGGCAGGCCTCAGAAGTGCCTCTGGAGTAATCAGAGCAGAGCTCTGGTTGCTTTCAGAGGCTTTAGGTTGAGCATAATTTGTCTCAACAAAGGTCTGGGGGGAAAATCCTGGATAATTAGGGTCAACCTGTATATTTATTATTTCCTAATTTATATCCTGATTTATCTCCCTAGCGGGCAATCAAAGTGACTACATAAATACATAGCAGGCATGTTTATTCCTCTTATGTTTTAACTGAACTCCCTTAGGCACCTGCTGGGCCACTGTGAGATACAGGAAGCTGGACTAGATGGGCCTTTGGCCTGAGCCAGTGGGGCTCTTCTTATGTTCTTATCTTTGATATTCCAGAATGACTACAAAACTGCTCATATATTTTAAGTTTACAATGCAATCAAAGAAATTATTCATGAATTATTTTACTTTATCATATTACTTTATTGCTCCATTGTCTCTTGTTGGGATGAATATCCATGTTTGGATGGTGTAACATTAAATATTTTTTGAACTGCAGAGGGTATATCTGTCTTGTGAAACACTTCCAATACTACTGAAAAACAGAATAAAAAAATAAATCATCCCACCACTGTACTGAAAGCTACTAGAGAAATTTTAGAGACTTTTTTGTTTCTCTCTCTTTTTTTCACAGAGTTGCTAGAACAGGAGCGAAAAAGAACTCCACAGGAGCTAGTAAATAACAGTGCATCTTTGATTCAAGCTGTTGCCACTAAAGGGAACAGTTTAACTTAAATTCTCCCTATTGCTTATGAGATGAATGAATGAATCCAGATAGGGGCAGCTTCCTGCAGTGAAGCCTGAATGTAGCAGGTAATTGCCATGTTAGAGAAAGATAAAATGAGATAATATGTAAGGAAACATTTCTTCAATAGAAAGGTGGCAAAGTAATAAAATGGAGAGCTAAGGATTCTCATGAATCTATTGGGTGAGTATTCTGCTGTCACAAAGAATAACATTACTTTTTTTTTAAAAGGTAGTGTGAAAATCTTGGCAAGCAGCATCTTTGCAAGCAATCTTGCAAAGAAGGGAAGGACGGAAAGGAATGGCGTGGACTGTGAAAATTACAGTGGGAGACTTATTCTGGGGCGTGTAGCTGAAGAACTGTTGATCTGTACAAAATGTCAGCTGATACCCATGTCAGTCACATAAGGCATTCGCACATGAGAGGCTTAAGTCACCTTTGAGCTTTCACATTTTATTTTTAATGAGCAGCCATCTGAGCATTGTTCCCGGAAAAGGCAAATAAGCAGAAGAGATACAAATGACTACTTCCCAAAGTAGGTTTTACATTTGTATTTCAAATCACATTTAAGCAAGCATTGAAACGACTTTCAAAATATACCTGACACATTCAATAGAGCATGCTCAGTAACAGCAACTAAAGCCCTGTGTCCTTTTATTGCGCACAGAGAACTTGGCAGATTATTTTGGCACAACAGCACATTAAGCTTATGTGTGAAAATGCCCTGAGTTAAATCCCCTGAAATCAACACATCCAAAAATACTGGTGGATACCCTGTTCACATTTTCAGACTGGGTTGAATAAAGAGACTTGGCACTGGGAGTGAGTTGGATTACAGCAGCAGGGTCTGGCCCTATCTGGAGCACATTCAGTGTCATGACTCAGCAGATCCTATAAGCCAGTGATTTTAAACTTTTCATCTCAGGGCACACAGACCAGGTGCTCAAATTGTCAAAGCACATTGACATTGCCATGGTTTGTTTTTGTTTACAATCCACAAGACTGCTGCCAATCAAGCTCTGCCAGCCAGAAGCTCACATCTCAACCCTGCCCAAATGACCCTCCCCCCAAATTTCCACGGCTTACCTGTGGATAAGTTGGCGCACACCAATGTGCCATGGCTTGAAAATCACTGCTATATTCAAAGAAACTAAGGTCTGTTCGGAAGGAGAGCCAGCCTGCTGCTTTTGTCTGTCGCTAGAAAATGTGGGGAGGAAAGGCAGGGCTCTAGCAGTACCTGGCAATCTGACCTGTGCAGAGTGCCTGACCTCTCATTCAGAGCACAGATTGCCATAATACCAGGATCCTGATGGGAAAGACAAGCAGAAGTAAGATGGCAAAAATTACAGTGGTGATTTTAGGAAGTGATATACAGTAGAGCAATAGATTGTCTTTTCTAACAGTGGTGCTGCCTTCGATCAGCACATTTATCCTTTGAAGGAGGAGGATGGTTCCGAGGGTTGTGGAATTGGCTTTTCACACTGGCAGCAATGCTAGTTTTCTGTCTCTCGACCAAACTGTGGCTTGAGCACTGCACTTGGCTACATTCTGAAGAGGGATAGACGGCCAATAACTCGTTCTTGACTACCTTGTAGGTGATTGCGTGGGAGGGGATCTGTCTGTCAGAAGCAGAAGCTGTCCTAAGAAATCCTGAAGATACAAAAGCCCTTCTGCTATATGGTATTTTAAGGGTTCTGCAATGCAGAAAAAGATACACAATGGTTAGTATTGTAATTTAAATTGGCTAGTCATGTTGACAGATTGAACTTAAACAGCCTTTGTTAGGAGCCAATTTTTCATTCCAGATTTAGGAATAAAAGCCATTATGTTTTGATATTAATAAAGCCTAAAGTGTTGGATATGCAATACCAAGAACTTTTTTTTGTAGACCACATTTTATTTCCAATTTGGAGACATAATTAAGCAAATGAAGATTGATGTGTCCATATGAAGACCGTTCCTTCTGTATTTGCAGGAGATCGGAACTGGCGGCTGACTCGCATGCTGCAGCTTTTCCTGAACGGTTAGACTTCGGTTAGTCTTCTTGGAGTGGAACAAGTTTCTCTCTGTGGATCTTCCTTATTGAGTTTGGCCCAATCCTACGCAATTCTTCAGGCTGTGTTGGCAGCAGTGCCAACATGGCACATGCTATATCCCATTGGAGAGCTTTAGAGCGCAATCCTAAACTGGAGTTAGGCCGGCATAAACTAAGCCAGCAAAGTTTGGCCAACCCAAGGGACACCATAAAGCATGTTTAGACTACTCTCAGAGTCAGGGAGGATGGCTCACGTCTGTGTGCTGGCCTCTCTGCTTGGCAGAGCAACCCCGTGCTTGGACTTAACTTACAGCCTATCTTATCCCATGCCGGCATATAGGATGCAGGGCCAGCTGGGAGAGGTAAGTAATGAAAAACATTAGATAGTCCTCTACGAGACTCCTGAGATCTATGCTAGCTCTTTTGCTGGTATTGATTTGAGGAGGCTGCTGGGGGCTTCTCAGGCCTGGGACAGGATGCAGTAGTTGCCGTTGCTGCCATGATCCACCCCATCCCTCCCTTATCCACCCCAATCCCTGCCCCTTTTTTCTCTTCAGTGGCAGAAATCTGCTTGTGGCTGGTCTGTATGGCTCTGTTAGTGATGAACCACTTTTTGGCCTTTGCATCAGTGGTAATGCTCTGAAGAAGCTGCCGTGATGGTGGACCTCACAATATGCTAGGAGATCTCATGATACACTGCATGCCACAATAGGATTGGGCTGTTAGGTTTGATGATGCCATGAAGTTATCCGATTGGAGGAGAGAACCTGCCTGGCTATTCCATTCCAACCCTTTATCCAGTCTTGTTTGGCTGCCCAATCACTAAGTGCATGCCAATCTCTAGGATGGCTATGTATATCAGGAAGAGGGGAATGATTTGAATCCATGAACACACATGGCTGCTGAAAATGGCTCTTCCACAAATGGCTAATGCAGGAGGATGTCTTAGCCGCTTTCAAACGCTGAGCCAACACCGAATGATTGGGGGTGGGGGTAGAAGTCTTCAAAAATAAGGAAAACATGGCAAGGAATAGGGGAAACCAAGGCATTCATCACAAATATGCGCAATACAACTGCACAAACAAGGTATAGTTCAGAATTTAAAATGACATACTATTATTTTTGTGTTTTGTTTTCTTGTTGCACTTTTCTGCTACTCCTTCTCTAGGGGGATGAATTTAATCTCTGGGGGGGCATGTATGCAAGATGTCACAGTCTGCAGCTGTGTCAGCTGAATGATAGGCAAAGATACAAAAAAGACTGCTTTTCCTATCACTGCATTGTCATGTTAGGAAAAGCTGCAACTATGGAATTTCTTCTTGGAACAAAATGCTTAAAGACATGAGTTTCATGCCAAGGAGAGGGGAGAAGTGGTATGTTGTTGTTCAGTCGCTAAGTCATGTCCGACTCTTTGCGACCCCATGGACCACAGCACGCCAGGCCTCCCTGTCCTCCACTAGCTTCCAGAGTTCGCCCAATTTCATGTTCATTGCTTCAGTGACGCTATCTAACCATCTCATCCTCTGCCGCCCCCTTCTCCTTTTGCCTTCAATCTTTCCCAGCTTGAGGGTCTTTTCTAAAGAGTTCTCTCTTCTCATGAGGTGGCCAAAGAATTTGAGCTTCAGTTTCAGAAAGGTATGGCAAACCTAGACAACTTAATAAAAAGCCGAGACATCACCCTGCCAGTCAAAGCTATGGTTTTCCATAGTCCCATGGACTGCAAGGAGATCAAATCAGTCAATCCTACAGGAAGTACCCGGTCCCATTTTCTACAAATGATGCGCTGGAGATTGCATTTCTACCAATGTTGCTCTAATGCATCATTGCATCATTTAATTTATTAATTAAACTCGTTTCTTCACCAAAGCCAAATAAGTAGTAACCTAGTAAAACCATCCTTCATCATATTGTCATCAAAATGTCCTGGTTTCATTCCTGAGGTTGAAAATCACTGTCCTTGTAGCCCATAGCAGAAGGCCATGTGTACTGGATATATGTACAGATATAAGTATGCTAGGTTAGATATTGTTACATTGTTTCATTTCACCACCCTTTCTCCCTCTATTTTCTTAACCCAATTAATTCAGATTGTGATTTCCTTGGAAAGCACCATGTACATTGGTGGCGCTGTAGTAATAATAATAATAATAATAATAATAATAATAATAATAATGATGATGATGATGATGATGATGATGATGATGATGATGATGATGATGATTCACAACACCAGGGCTTGGGTCCAAAGTTTCTTCTGCCAGAGGAAGAAGGAAGCTGTTAACAGATGGGGACCTTTGGAGCCAATATATGTCATGGTGGCATATAATGTTCCCTAAATGGTTTGTTTGTTTGTTAATTTTAAAAAGGGAATGGCAGTTTACTTGAACAAGTAGAACAAATAGGCAAAAGGTGAAACAGTAAAATAAACATGGACCCCCATCTGTTTTGATTTCCTTAACAGGACATTTGTACTGACGTATATCTGAGGGCAAAATGTCTGGTTTAATTGTTAGGGCAGAAACCGGACTCCATGGGCCACCACTTAGAAAATGAATACTAATTAAAAGCATCTCTGTACAGGAGTTGGCAGAGATTGAGGATGGAGCTGTCTTGTATAATGAAGCATCACGTTATACCAGGAAAACCAAAGCGAAAACCCAGCCTTCAGCTTCAGACAAAAATTTTGCAAACATTCTTCTAAATTACATACTTGTTAAAATAAGTCATGCGTCAAATTTTGATTGTTAGGGGAACCTTTCCAAGTTTAATCACATGGAAACACTTCGATTTTGAGAAAGAAAAGATTAAAGACAAAATAAGTCATGGTGTTTGTCAACAGCTCGAGTCTTGACTGTGGCAAACAGCAGGGAATTTAGTCGATAAAGGTTTGCAGAGCTAGAAATTGCATTTGTATCCCATCTGCACACATTTCCTTTGAACGTTTGCTCGCACAACCTCCGCTGAAATCAGCATTCATAGCTGCCAGCATCTGTGCTGGAACAATTCACCAGCAGATCTCTCTTCAAGGATCTCTTTGGGAACGAGCGTGTCTGGAAAACAGCACAAACGTATCCTTCAAAAGAGATTCATAGTAGGGGAAGGGAATGGGAGCTCGTGCTGCTGAGTGCTCCCCCGGAGCGTCTGCGCATGACGCACTGTAGTCTCTGGGCTCTATGCCAGAGGGAGGGAAATGGAAGAAAGAGATCCCTTAGCAGTTTTGCAGCTCTGGAAAATTAAAAAGAGAGACATTCACTACCTTCTCACGTATCAACTTTCAGAGTTCAGCTACGGCTTTGTATGTTATTTCATTAGGAGCGCAATCCTGAGTTGCGCTGGAATGGCGAGGCTGACAGACCTTAGGCGCCCTGGGGAGCCTCCCCAGGGCAAGGGCATTTGTTTCCTCGGATCTGTGCCTGCTATTTAGGAGGAGGCCGCACGGTTCGAATTGGGGCCACGCAGCCTGGGTACAGAGCCTTAGATGTGTCCTACCGGCCGCATCCCAGCGCTACCCCCTCCCCAGTCCGGCATGTGCAAGGCCCACCCATCCCCACCCAGTTCCTCCCTCCTGCCCACCTCCCTCCTCCCAGAACCACTGTGACTTGGCGCCAATGCTTTTGGGTGATGCTATTGCTAGCGTCAGCCAAAGACTTCTAGCACCAATACTGGTCAGCACCCCTGGGTCAGCGCTAGTGATGTTGCGCTGACTCTGGTACATAGGATTTGCACCCGAGATGTCTTGATCAGTGGCGTAGCTGCAAGGTGTGCTGCCTAGGGGCATACCTTTCAGGGCGGCTCCCTGCCCCTCTGAACAGGACTGGACCTGCACTCCAGTTGCATGTGAAGGAGGTATTCTGAGGCCCAGGGAGGCCAGCCACAGCTTCCCTGAGCATCAGTACATCTTCTAAGGCCTTTAGGAGGCCTTAAAATGTCACTTCTGTTTTTCTGAAAAACCAAAAGCAGCATTTTAAGGACTTATAAGGCTTTCTGAGGCATAGGGGATGCCTCACTCGGCCTCAGCAGGCCGTATAAGACCTTAAAACATCACTCCCTGTTTTTCCAACATCCCTGTTTTTCTCCTGTGGGCCTTAGAGGGTGTTCTGATGTCCAAGGAGACTGCAGTTAGCTTCCCCAGGCCTCAGAACATCCTCCGCAGGCTATCAGAGTACAGCTCCAGTAGCTTTTGGAGAGACAGGGGTGCAGGCAAGTGGGCAGGGCGGGCCCCCAAAGAAGGCCACCTGGGGTCATGTGACCCCAGTGGCCCCCTCAGCTATGCTGGTCGTCTTGATGGAAGTACTTATCTGCAATACTGGATCTGGGAACATGCATCAGGGCGCATCAGGGACTGAAGACAGCTCCCTGCAGCATGAATTCACTTTAGAGAATAAAGGGAAAGGCGCTCTAGGGCAATGTACTTGAAATCAGGAGCCCATATTGCTCGCCTGGTTCTTTACCATTATATTACAGGTAATTAAGGAATCGGAACCCCCAATAGTATATTCGTATTTTAGAAAATTGAGATTTCTCAATTAATACTGTTAAGTCTTGTTTTAAGTGACTTTGGGACCAATCCTATCCAACTTTCCAATGATGATGCAGCTGTGCCAGTGAAACATGTGTTGGATCCTGCAGGGGGCAGGGCAATCACGGAAGCCTCCTCAAAGCAATGGGACATTTACTCCCTTACGTTGGGGCTGCACTGAGGCTGCGTTGTGGCTGGGAAGTTGGATAGAATTGGTTCATAAGTTCTCAAGTGTTTAACACCTGATCCTAACTGAAGTTTGTTTACATTTAATTTTAAAAATCCTTCATGCACCAGCCGTTTATGTGGGCTGCAAGCGTAAGTGCTAAGCCTATTTTGAGCTCATCTCTGTATTTAAAAGACTTCCAACCGGCTTTTCATCAAGAGCTTAAAGGGTAAATGGCAAATACATCATAAGATCTTTTTTTAAGGAGCCTAGAGGTACTTGTTTGCCAAAGACACAGTCCCTGATTGGCAATCGTCTTCTGACGCTTTAATCAGATTGGACTTTCGCGTTGTGAATACCACTAGGACGATTCCCACAGGGCACAGTGCTTAGCATCTTTTCAGCAGCGTCTACGCAGGGCTTCTCTCAGAGCTCATCTAAATGCCATCTTTGTATCATGCGCATGCCAAGAGCAATCAGATTTATGGCTCCTTAATGTCATTTAAATAATTTATTGAGCGGCATTCTGTCTTTCCTCTGTATCTGACAAGGGACCTTGGAAATGCTTTTGCCCCAAATAAGCTTCTGAGATGTGGTATCCAGTTGTATGAAACAAAACACAAATACTTAATGAGCAAACCCTTTGGAAAACTGGTATCAGGAGAGGTGCATTTCAAAGGAACTGAGGCAGCAATTCCACAGGAGACCCTGGAAAGTCAGTGCCAATCAGTAGGAGGTTTGAGCCTTTGCCTTGCCTGAAAAAGCTAAGCAGGATGGGCTTGGGAATCATTCTGGATGGGAGACTGTAACAGCTGGGTAGACACAAAGGAGCGTGGCGTAGCTAATGAAAGTGTAACTCGGTGCCAAGGGCAAAGTGGTGCCCTAGATGTGAGGTTACAACAGGAAGTGACATCCAGAAATGACAACATGCCTGGGCTTTTTAAAAAGGTGAAAAATGGGGGGGGGGACTACAATTTTTACACGATGGTTGTATTTTTCTTTTCTGGGTTTTTGGCCATAATTTTTGATAGAGAATTATATTATGCTCCAGTTTCTTTTATTGCATTCTGCATTAAAGTACCTTTCCAACGATACATAACATATCATGATTTTCACAATTTTGACCACTAGTGTCAAGCTCAGCTTGTTGCCCCCCCCTTAAGCTTGTTGCCCAGTGCAATTGCACCCCACCGCACTTCTTTAGCTATGCCCCTGGGAATGTGGACTGGCAAGAAATGGATTGCATCCTGAGAACCTGCCTGACAGCTCAATTCTACCCTGTGCTGTATCCAGCTGCAAGGTGTAATCCAGCTGCAATTTGGACTAATGGGAATTATTTCTCCTTACCCCAAGTAACGTGCTAGCCACCATAATGGGACTACTCAGATCTGCACCAGCTAGCACAGATTGGAGCAGCCCAGTGTAACTCCAGATTGCTCAGGGGGGTGGTTGATCTGGCCTAAGTGCCAGAGGTCTATCCCACGTCCCTCCTCCAACCACCAGTCCCCTCTTCCCCCACCCCAATCTTCCCTAAATCCACCCTCCCCAACCCCCCATGCCAGCTGCCCTTAGCCGGTGTACATGCAACTTCCCAGGGCATTGTGGAGTCTGGATTTGGCCTCTGTGAGCCATTACATGTTTTCACAGTTGTGCCTTACAGTGACACTTCTGGGACTTACACTGGCACACTTTGAGGTATGTTTTGCAGCTTCCTGTGGAAACTTGAAAAGCACAAGAACTGAACAGCAAGGATGACAAATTGCACATTGCACCAATTGCAAATTGCACCATGAAGAGAAGCATCTGGAGAAATGCAGGAATCTATGAGGATTCTCTCATAGAATAAATGAATAGAATAAATGTAAAACTTGTTAAAAACCCTACATGGTTTTGGGTCAACCATGTAAACTGTCTTGATCTGACGTGTCTCAAGTCTATGAGTCTTCAAGAAAGGCAGTATATAAATACTGTAATAAATAAATGGCCTGCAAGTATCTGGTAACTTCAACTTATGATTAACTTAAAATACTACTACTACTACTACTACTACTACTACTACTACTACTACTACACATTCCTGGGCAGGGGGACTAGAAGTTGTCTTTTTCCAGGACATGTCCAACCTATCAACCTTCTGTCCTGGGTAAATTTGAAAATCTCCTACATTTCAAGAGAGACCAGGAGTGCCAGCATCAAGAGAGGCTGCCTGCATCACTTGCTTGTTTGTCCTGTGTTCATTCATTGTGTTGCATTAAAATAGGACAAGGCACTCCAAAATCCATAAGGTAAAGGTTTCTCCATGACCAAGTGGTCTAGTCTTGACCAACTGTAGGGGGCGGTGCTCATCTCCGTTTCTAAGCCTGTACAGCCGGCGTTCGTCCAAGGACAAGCTTCTGTGGTCATGTGGCCGGCATGATTATACGCCATAGCGCACGGTACACCATTACCTTCCCACCGAAGTGATACCTATTTATCTACTTGCATGTTTACATGCTTTCAAACTGCTAGGTTGGCAGGAGGTGGGAAAAGCAACGGGAGTTCACTCTGTCGCCTGGTCTTGAACTGCCAACCTTTTGGTCAGAAAGCCCAGCAACACCGGTTTAACCCACAGCGCAATCACATCCCTACATCCATCAGAGTTCAATCCTGTACCCCCTTTGTGCTGGCGCTGGCAACACTGTTGCAAACATGCCGTAAAGCGTGTCCACAGTGGCGCTGGACCGGTGCATGCAGCAGCACCCATGCTTGGGTGCTGCTGCAACCATCAGCAGCGCCAGTTGTGCACCAGTCAAGCGGAGGCAGCACTCAGTCAGTGCAAGGTCTCTGCCAGGGTGTTCCAGAGGCGTTCTGGAGGTGTAAGTGGGCGGCGCAATGGGCGAAGAGGGGAGTTGTGATGAGGACAGCCATAGTGCCAAATCCTAAACCCCGTCCCCGGCCAGGGCAACCCCAATTCTGTCCACGTTCCACTGGGTCTGCTATTTTTAGATTTAGATTAGATTAGATAGAATTTTATTGACCATACATGGAATTTCACCATACATGGAATTTTACTTCAGCCCAAAAGCTCTCTCACTATACCTTAAAACTAAAAATTAATAATACAACAAAGTATACCATCACAATAACAAGACCACACTATCTCTAAATTAATCCAAATCAGACCATCAACATACACTCAATACCACACATAACCAATACCACACAATCAGCTATTCAGTAAACCAATAGCACAAGGAAAAAACTGTTCTTGTGCCTGGTTGTTCTGATGTTCAATATCCTATAACGATGTCCAGAGGGAAGAAGTTCAAACAAATTACAGCCAGGGGGAGAGCAATCTGCGACAATCCTCTCAGCTCTCTTCCTCACCCGAGCAATATATAAATCATCCATAGAGGGCAAGCTGACTCCTATTTTCTTTCTGCGGTTTTGACTGTCCTTTGGAGTCTATTCTTATCCTGCTTAGTCGCTGAACCAAACCAAACCAAACCATTATAGAGCTGGAAAGAACGGATTCAATTATCCCTCTATAAAACTGAATCAACAGCTCTCGAGGCAGGTTAAATTTCTAGAGTGTGCACAAAAAACACATCCTCTGCTGTGCTTTCTTAATAATGGAACTGATGTTAACTGACCATTTCTAATCATGGGAGTGTACAGAACCCAGAAATTTGAAGGACTTCACCACTGATATAATACTACCAAGGATGGTCAGTGGAAGTAAGATAGAGGAGCGCCTTCTAAAATCTATTATCATCTCCACTGTTTTTAGTGTATCCAGCTCTAGATTGTTATGATCACACCACAGGGCAAGCTGTTCAACCTCCCGTCTGTATGCAGCACAGATTTTGCCAGCGCAGATCTGAGCAGGCCCATAGGGGTGACCGGGGCTTATTCCTGGAGATCTGGCCATTGGCATTTCTCCAGGAGGTAAATACTTAGAACTTAGTGTGTGCCTGGCACACAGAGGTAACCCACAGAGTGACAACAGCTAGAGTGACATACCCAGAATGAACTTACAGTTACGCACTTCCAGCTACCGCACTGGGTGACACCAATCCTGGTGATGCCACTGAATAAATCTCAGCTTAGTGTGTATATCTGTTTTCAGTACATGACCACTCTGATTTTCTTTCCAGTTTCTCCTTTTCTGAATGGCAAAAGGATTAAAATCTCTTAACATTTAATAATATACTGCAGCCCCAGGCATCAATGGCTGGCACTGTATTGTGAAGCCTGTATTATTTGTCTTCAAGGTTATCCTAATATGCCCCATTATTTTTGTTGTGAAAACATCCATATATAAAGTGCTATTTGTCTCCATTTCATATGACACTCAAAGCAGAAAGAACATTTTGGGTTTTCTTTTTTTGTAAGGCGGGCATTAGACTAAGAACTGGAGTTAGGCCAGCATAAACTAAGCCAGCAAAGTTTGACCAGCACAAGGGCCACCATAAAGTGTGTTTGGACTACTCTCAGAGTCAGGGAGGATGGCTCACACCTGCGTGCTGGCCTCTGACTCTGAGAGTGGTCCAAACATATTTTATGGTGTCCCTCATGCTGGCCAAACTTTGCTGGCTTATCTTATGCTGGCCTAACTCAGTTTAGGATTGCACCCAGTGGTGTTATCCTACCGGTACACTGGGCTGGACATCCGGGTGATTGGCAGCCCGCCCGTCGCGTACCACAGTGTTACGCCGTTTGCGTAACCAATTACGCCACTTGCGTACGTTACGCAAATGGCGTAACGCTGCGGTACGCGACGGGCGGGCTGCCGATCACCCGGATGTCCCGCCCAGCGTAACGGTAGGATAACACCACTGATTGCGCCCTAAATAAAATATCTCAAAGTGCAACAAAGAGCTGCATTTTTTATCCTCATAATAGCATAAGGTGCTTGTCACTTACTTTAAAAAAGTTGAATATTGAATATGTTTGCTTGTGCATTCCTCGACTTTGATTTTTAGGGGTTTTTTGGTGATAGTTTATCCTTCACCCACAATTGACGATGGTAAGTGGGGATGACCTTGTCTCTATCCCAAAGGAAATGCAAGACAGGAAAATCCTGTCTTCTTATTGGTTGGGGAGTGGGATGAGAGTACAACCTTTGGGCTGCTCCTTCCACCCAGTGCTTGAGTGATTGAAGGCAAAGAAGCCCTGCCCACCTGCCTGGGACAACAGCTTGAGACTAACCTATCATCTTGGAGGACTGAGTAGGAATGATTTGCTTGGCACCTGATTGGCTGCACCGATAGTTTTTTTTAACCTACTTCTGATGGTTGGAACAGCATATTGGTGCTAGTAGATTGGCCATAATCAACACATTTAGTACCAGAGAATGTGGGCAGGAAGTTTGAGACTGATGATGGAGCTGTGTCTGAAGAGCTAAGTAGGAAAATCCATGATTGTGTTTCTGGATAGGAGACAGAATGCCAGGCTGTGACAAGCTGCTGTACCCATTATGGCAGGACAGGGTTGCTAATGAGCTGATTACTGTAGTGAGAGTGTGGGGAAGCAGGAAGGTCAGCTGGCAAGTACAGAAACAACCCTGTGGACTGACTTGTCCTGCTGAATGACAGATCAAGATCTGTCCATGCCTGCTTGATGTCATTCAGCTAAATAAGATAACCACACTGTGAAGGCAACATCTGGTGACTGAGGGATCTGTGAATTCTTTCACAGAAGATGTTGTAAAAACCCCATTGAAAAATTGTGGTTTATACTAGTATGCCCATGTAAACCACATTGAATGCGGTGTAAAGATGACAACAGAGAAAAGTGGTATGTATGTATGTATGTATGTATGTATGTATGTATGTATGTATGTATGTATGTATGT
>JAJKFI010000001.1:32208751-32247340 GCA_029204185.1 Lerista edwardsae | reverse complement strand
TGTATGTATGTATGTATGTATGTATGTATGTATGTATGTATGTATGTGCACCAAAACTGCTCTGCATGATATTGGGGGGGGGGGGCAATCAGGAAATTTGGGAGAGGGAAGGGAAAATAGATTCTCCTCTATAAGACCCTTGGTTCTCAATGGGTCTCTTTGGACCTGTGCCATCTCGCAAGACAAAGGAGTCAAAGGGGGTGTGACAGAATGTTCTGGAAGGGATAGCATCTGGTGCAAGTCACTCACACCAGGTGCCACTCCCTTCTGCCTCTGACACATCCCCAGCTCTCCCCCAATCCACCCACCAACAAGTCATTAGAGCTCCTCTTTGCCACCACATGTGGGTCCTCCTTATTCATCTTTCTTCAACTTCTTTCATATTACTTTCCCATTTTCTGAGCCAAAGATGAATGTAGTGTCTTACACATGCTGGTAAATTTAAAAAAAGGCTTTCTCTTTACCTGTCTCTAGGTGATAGACCTCTTTCAACATTCATGATTTAAAAAAACAACCACCCTTGGATTTATATCAGATATGTTGGAAAGCTTCACTGGTAATTTTACCTAAGCCATTTTACAGAAGCTTTTTTTAAAAGCTACAAAGCATAAAAGACTGAGTACAGAACTATATATCATTTTGGGAGAAAATTGAGAATATACCCTAATATCGCTCACCTTCAGCTCGAAATTCATCAAAGTCTGACAAGAAGTGGCACTGCGGCAATTGCACAAATGCTGCGGATATGAACTGCAGAACCCTGAATCATTCAACATAATCGAGGGCTCTTGCACTCTTAGCTCTGGCAATACCACAGACTACAAGAGCACACATCATAGAACTGGCATGGTGTGAAAAAGGTGATTTGCTGATGCTTAACATCTTTGACAGGATGTAAAGACATTTGACATTTATTGGGCCTGCCCTTCTAACGTTTGTAGAGATGTATTCTGGGGGTGCCTGCTAGGCAGAATAAAGAAATGCAGGCTTTGTGAGTTAAAAACATAAGAACATAAGAAAAAGCCTTGCTGTATCAGGCCAAAGGCCCATCTAGTCCAGCTTCCTGTATCTCACAGTGGGCCACCAGATGCCTCAGGGAGCACGCAAGGCAATCAGATACTTGTGTCCCGCTGTGTCCCCTGCATCTGGCATTTTAAAGTAGATTATTATTACCCTTGCACCACCCCCAAGGAAAACACCAGACTGAGGTTGGGGTTTAACTTTATTAAGCACAATGTAAATCATGTAACCTACTGAACACCCATCCCACCCTCGCCAGTCGGGGTCAGGCAAAAAAACTGCCTTCCATACTTGGGCAATTTGGATGACAGAAAAAAATTCCTACCCGGCCCTCATGGTGAGCGACCAGCTAATCTCAGACTGGACATGCCCATCATAGCTTGTAACCTGTAATGGAGTTTTCCTCCATAAATTTATCCAATCCCCTTTTAAAGGCATTTCCCCCCTCTATCAGATATTTAAGCTGTGTTGGAAGACGCTGAAATCCCAGGCCGCTCTAAATTACAGGTAATACAGTTTCAAGCAGGACCAAACCAAAAACAGCGACCCAGCGCTTTCAATTGCATATTTTTAGATTACAACGAGCCCAATCCTATGGGCTTATATCACCGACACTGCTGCTCAGCATCGACTACAGGTGCCGTAAATGGGTCGTAAAGCACCTTTATGGCACTTGTCGAGGAGGGAGCGGCAGCGCTGGGGCTGCACCAGTCGGTGCTGTGCTCCAGGCCAGCACAAGCGATATGGGCGGGCGGTGCTCCAACAGCACCAGCCAGCAGTCAGGCCTGTCAGGCGGGGGGAGGTGAGGATGGAACTGGTGGGAAGCGGGGTGGGACTAGTAGTGGCCTCCACCACTGGATCCTATCCTCTGTGTTGGGCCATGTGGTCTGACATGAAGACTATCAAGTCTGCACCAGTGAAATAGCAGGCACAGACTTGAGGAGGCCCATTGGTGGGCCAGCACCCTTATCCCAGGGGAGGGGGGGTGAATGTCCCCTTCCCTGAGGTGCCTTCTACAGCACCATAGGATTGGGCTGAAAATGAACTCCAGTTGTAGGAGAGCCCTTTTTAGGGCTATCCGTGGAGAAGGAACCTGTGTATGTATGGGGGCTAAGTAGGGAGGTGCGATTGCAGGGACAGTCTCAGCTTTAGTCTTCACACACCCCTTGAAGCATTTGAAATGGGCTCCCTGTGTACACTAGTGGAACATAAACTCAGTATGATCTCTGAAACAATTACTTTCACTTCAGGAGCACAAGGTGTTGCTTGCTCTGTGGCAGCTTAAGCAGACCCACTGCTCTAATCCAGAAGTTCTCGAACATTTTGTCTTTGGAGCCCTTTACACTCTTTGGAGCCCTTTACATGAAGTTGTGGGGAGCACCAGTGTACAAGTGCATGTACAGTAGTTGAGTGACGAGAGGCGTAGCTGCCCTGAGGTATGACATAGCATACCTTGGGCGCCCCTGGAATTGGAGGCACAAGAGCATGTGCTCCAATTGCTCCCCAGTCAGGAAGCAGTTGGAGCACATGCATCCTCTCAGCTGTGGTGGCTATTTTACCTGAGCCACAGCTGGGAGCATCCAGGAGGCAGGTGCTGCACTGCTGTCAAAGCAAGGGGAGCTCCTGGGCCCTAGCCGCAGCTGAGAAGGCCTGTGTGCCCCTGGCTTCCTGACTCAGGAAGCCAAGGGGGTGCACAGCCTCTCGCCACTTCTCCCGGCTGCTGCTTGGGCAAAATTGCCTGAGCCGTAGCCATGAGACACCACACACCCCCGGCTTCCCAAGCTGGGAAGCCAAGGAGGTATGTGGCTTCTCAATGCTTTTCTTAGCCACAGCTTGGGGCAAAATTGCCCAAGCCACGGCCATGAGAAGCAGCGCATCCCTCAATGTCGTGATGCTGTGGTGTCATGATGTATGCCCAGAAAAAATTCCAGGTGGGAATTTTTTTCTGTCATCCAAATTGGCCATGGACGGCAGTTTTTTGCCTACCCCAGACTGGGAGGGAGGGGAGGGTGTTCAGTAGGTTTCATTATTTACACTTGTGTTTAAAAGTTAAACCTCAACCTCAGTCTGGTGTCTTCCTTGGGGGAGGTGCAAGGGTAGTAGGCTACCTTAGAATGCCAGACACAGGCAAGTGGCAGCAAGATACAGGTCTCTGGTTGCCCTGCGTGCTCCCTGGGGCATTTGGTGGGCCCTGTGAGATACATAACAGGAGGCTGGACTAGATGGGCCCTTGGCCTGATCTAGCAAGGCTTTTCTTATGTTCTTATGATTTAGCCCTGGTACGCTTCTGCAAGTGACAAAGTACTGTGCTGATGGCAGCCACTCCTCATGTGCTCGTGAAGTGTCTCAGGGAGCCCCAGGGCTGTGAGGAGTACACATTGAGAAACACTGCTCTAACCTGCTGCAGTATAGTCCTCCACCAGTGATTTTTTAATTCAATAGGATTTGTGCATGCTGTGTGCATGAAGGATTGCACCGTGTGCATGAACGATGACAATGATTAACAGTCAGTTTCTTCCCATATAACGTTTAAAAGCACGAGGTCCTGGTCATGGACGTTTGGGGGTGGGGGTTATGTTTATTAACCTCAAATACAGACCCAAAAGGAAGAGGAAAACAGACAGCCATGCAGTGGCTAAAAATGAAATGAGGAAAAGTATTATATGTTTGTTAAGGGAAGCATATGAAGTAAACGGTTGAAGGCCTCTAAATTAATTATGTCGAAACCGCAGGTAATATAGACTGATAAACCTCTTCAAGTCTAATGAGCTGAGAAACCAGGACTAAATAACATTCACGTGTTAAAAAAATGAACCCTGGATTCCAACCCTAATTATAAAGCGGCTTCACTGGCCTCTTTGATAACACTCAGCAGGAAAAAATGGAAGATGAAGAAGTAAATCTTCTGTAATAAAACCCCTTTTAAGTCTGAAAATGAAATAGAATCCCTGAAGCCCATAAAACACCTCACTGCCCTCAAATACACACAAACGCCCACAAAATGAAATCATCATAAAATGAAATAAGGAAAATAAAACCTGATGACTTCTGCTCCTTGTAGGAAAAGAAAACCCTGAAGTCCTTTTTTTTTTTTTTTTTTTTTTTTGGAGCGCATAACACATACATAAACTCCATTTATCTGTGCTATGGATTTGCAGCTTTAAATATCTTTCCTCGACTACCAATGGCATTTTCATGGCTCCCTAATGCAATACAAAGGTACCTTGATCCTCAACGATCAGCTTTGTTGAACTGCCTACATCCAGGCCTATGGCCTGATCCAAAGAAGGCAACCCATGCGCCTTCTCTGCTGGATCAGGAGCTATGCACACAAAAGGCTAATTCGCACACTGTTCCCAATGCTGGATCTTTGTATCCATCATTCAGGGCTGTGCAGGATGCTTCCAGCTCTGGTCTGGGATACATGTCCTAAACCAGTATTAAACTGATTGTTGGCCCTATTTGATTTATTTTGGGATAGACAGGGAGATTACCCTGCCTCATTTTCTTTTGGGTAGACAGGGAGATTAGATTCAGTTTCTTCATCAGTGCTAAACCAATTATTTGATTTCAATGCAAGCTGCCAATTGAGTTTGGGCTCAGATTAATGCATATAGAAGCACACATTTTGCTTACTGAGACACGAACACACCTCTGAATTGGGCTCAGGGGCAGCCTGATGATGTGCCAGTCTCTGCTCCTCCTTCTTGCCAATGTCCTAGATTGACACTCTCCTCCCCTCTACAGTTCTCCTTCCTCTGTGTCTTCCTCTTCTTTTTTCTAATCCAGGGAGTGGAAAGAGAAAAAGGAGCAATGGAGGCAAGTTGGTGGAGAGGGATCAGTGTTGTCACCAGTGTGCTGCATGAGATAAGCAATTCAATGGGCTTCATGAATGACTGGAACCCCTGCTAGAACCCTTGTTGCTTTCTATATCTTTTCCAGTGGTGTTCCTGGGGTATATGGCAGCCAGTGGCACACCACTTTAGAAGGCTTTCGGAGGCCTTCTGCAGGTTGAAAATAGTCACATCCAGTTTTCGGTCGGAAAAAAGGCGGAGGAGGAGGGTAGCCCCCGGAGCAGAGTGGCGATAGAGGGATGCAACCAAGGGTGGAAGGGCGCCCAGTGCATTTGCTCCTCTGACACCCCCCCCAGGTGCACTACTGATCTTTACTTTCATTTACTTCTCCTTGGTTAGGCAATTTCAAAAGATTCTTCAGGATCCAACAGGAGCCTTTTAAATTGATCATTGGTTAAATTGATCAATGGTAACAGTAGAAGGAATATAGCATGAGAATCCAAGTGGCTGAGAAACCGGGACCTACAGAACCCACATGACTGGGCAGTTTCAATCCCCATTGAGTTCAATGGGATTCACATGCTAAGTATGCATAGAATAGCAGACTATGCATAGAATATGCATAGAATAGCAGACTAAGGGCCCAATCCTATCCAGGTTTCCAGTGCTGATGCAGGTACATTGCAGCCCCAAGGTAAGCAAACAAACATTCCCTTACCTTGAAGAGGCCTCCCCAAGTCCCCCTCCACCACAGAATGCAGCACACACCCCATTAGGACAACTACATCAGGGCTGGGAAATTGGATAGGACTTGGCCTTAAGAATACTTATATTTATATATAACTATAAATATTTAGAAGTATTTATAAATATAGGGACGTGGTGGCGCAGTGGGTTAAACCGCTGCTGCTGGGCTTTCCAACTGGAAGGTTGGGAGTTCAAGACTGAGCGACGGAGTGAGCTCCCGTTGCTTGTCCCAACTCCTGCCAACCCAGCAGTTCGAAAACACCTAAAAATGTAGTAGATAAATAGGGACCACCTTGGTGGGAAGGTAACGGCGTTCCGTGCACTACGACGTATAGTCATGCCGGCCACATGACCACGGAAGCTTGTCCTCGGACAAACGCTGGCTCTACAGCCTTAGAAATGGAGATGAGCACCGCCCCCTACAGTCGGTCACAACTAGACTATTCGGTTGTGAGGAAACCTTTACCTTTTTATAAATACTTATATTTGCCCAGTTGCATGTATGGGAAGTCAGGTGTGCATGAAATAGGAAAAAGCTGGGGAAACTACTTCCCACAATATGAATGCTACTCCAATCAAACACAGTTAAACTCTGATCCCAATCCCATCCCTCAATATTTTACACTAGGGGTTTCAAATATAAGGCCTGTGTGGAAGCTCCTTATCCACACCCCCAGGATAATTGGGCTCTCCCAGCACCACCATTAGCTGATCTCATGGGCAGAAGTGGTGCTACTGAAAGAGTGGTGCCTGGAGAGCCCAATTATCATGTGGGCCTTTCAGCAGTCTTGCTTCTGTTGAGGTATCACTGCTGAAAGGGTGGCCTACATGATAACTAGACTTTCCCAATGCTGCCCTGTCAGCAGCGTTACTGCTGCTGAGGCGTCACTGCTGAAAGCGTGGCCTTTCACCCTATCACTGCTCTATCAGCAGTGCTGCTTCTGCCTAGGTGCTGGAAAGGAGAGATTGAAGGAGGTTTCAGAAGGCAAGAAACAACATGGGAGGGCCGATCAAGAGGGATGAGAGAGGGAGAAGGGAGGCACTGCTGAGGTGCTGAGAGACCTCAGTTTTGCTGTGGGCCACCCTGTCAGCAGTGCTGTTTCTGCTGAGGCATCACTTTGCAGAGAACCTCTGAGCTGCCGAGCTGCCAAGCGATGCCTTGGCAGAAGTGGCACCACTGCAAGGACAATTGCTGTGACAATCGGACTTTCCCATATCTTGAAAATATGGTCAAGGTTTGTATAGTTTCTCTTCTGTCATTTGCAGCTAATGAATACCTAGGTGACAAAAAAAAACGTGATTACTTCTGCCCACCACCTGTTCATCACTTCCTGTTTTGTGACATTACTTCTGGCCCTTAGCAGCTGCCACAAATATTATTTGGCCCACTCTATGAACTGAGTGACACCCCGATTTACGCCATGCAGCACTGAAGGGTGAATAACTGTCTCTGGTACAACTTCAATCATTTGTTTTTACTTCATTCAAGACTTGCTTGTTACTGATAATTAGACGATTCACACATCAGTAACTGTATCTTGTGAACAGAAAGTGTGTGTATAGTTTTGGAGACAAAACTGTCTTGATGTTCAAAGAGTCTGTTTTTTATTACAGTGGGGGAAAAAATCAATTTCATTTTCTTGAACCGTGATACGTCAGATGCCCACTGTGTTTCTGACAGCTTATATCCAATGGGACAAATCAAATGCAATATTCATTTGTCAAGAAATTCTATTTAAAAAGGGAACAGCATGCCACCATAAAAACCTGCATTTGAAGCACAGTGTGATATTCATAAATAATGAACATTACTCTGTGCTTCAAATGCAAGCTTTTATGTGGCATGCTGCTTCTCTTTTAAATACGCTAATCTGAAATCAACATTTGCCCACATACTCCAATAAGACACCAGACACCGGATTACAAATAGGCAACAACTTGACTGAAACGTCAACACATCCCTACAGCAAACTAGACCAACACTCCATTCTCCTTTTAGTATGGGCTCCTGCTATGGAGGAGGCAGGTCAAGCTCGGCTGCTCTGCGGCTAAAGGGCTGAACGCCACAATGACGTGACCTCCCCAGTCAAGAGGTCCATGGGGAGGCCACACTGCCAAGTGTGTCCAAGCACTGAATGGCAACCACCCATGTGCTGGGACTCCCATGCCAAACTTCTCCATCTCACCTTGATTCAATTGCTTATAAAGGGCTTCCTTAAAAACAACCTGTGCTGTTCCTGCTGTACCTCAGGAACCTCCGTCCTGTTCAGGAACAGCCCATCAATGAGGCTAGAATAGATACTTTGAGCAGCAGACTGAGGGTGCAATCCTAACCAACTTTCCAGCACTGACATAGCTGTGCCAATGGGGCATGTGCTGCATCCGGCAGTGGAGTAGTAGTCATGGAAGCCGCCTCAAGGTAAGGAAATATTTGTTCCCTCACCTCAGAGCTGCATTGGCTTTACCCCAGTGCTGGAAGGTTGGTTAGGAGTGCCCCCTGAGGGAGAGAGGAGGCTAGTGTGGGTGACCTACACTCATTGACCACTTCCTTTGGCCCACTGTCTGCCCGGCCTCTCCACCCAGTCACTTCCACATCCTCTTTGTGTGTGATGTCCTTGGAAATGAACAAGAGGAGGATAGGAAGGCACCTAGCATGCAGATACATACCTAGAGGGGGAATCACAGCACTAGTTTTGCAAGCAGCTGCTCCCACTCCTCTCGGAGCCATTTTTAGCCAGTGTAGCCGCTGGGAATGGCTCTGAAAGAAGCATGTATCCAATCCCACCTTTGTATGTTCTTAGATTGAATAGAAATTCCCACACATCAGAACAGAAAGTGAGAACTTGGAGAGGTTTTTTATGTTGTATTCAGTGGTGTTATCCTATTGGTACGCTGGGCGGGACGTCCGGGTGATCGGCAGCCCGCCCGTCGCGTACCGCAGCGTTACGCTGTTTGCGTAACCAGTTACGCCGCTTGCATACGTTATGCAAACGACGTAACGCTGTGGTGCGCGACGGGCAGGCTGCCGATCACCCGGACGTCCCGCCCAGCGTACCGGTAGGATAACACCACTGGTTGTATTCTATAGACAGCATAGACAGCTGATTTTGAATTGGTTCATCTCTTCCATGGCAAAGATTTTATTGCAGACCTGAAAGCTCATTTGGAGACAGATGCATAATGTAAGCACTACAGGGTTTCTTGTAGTGGCTTGATGTAACCATGACCCAACAAGGCTATTTAAGAGGAATAAACTCTCCCTAAAAGTCTCTTGACACTTGAAGAGGAGCTGCCTAATGGCTGTTGAATTCTCAAGATGGTGAAAGGAGCATTTTTGTGGCTTGATGGATAAAGTACAACTCCTAGAGGGCTAAAAAGTGGCTATAATTTACCTCTCAGCTCTCTTTGCTTCAATGTTGCTTTGCCAGACTCATACCCTTGAGCCAAATATAAAAAGCTGGCAAATGACCCAGAAGCATTAAAGCAGAGAGCTTAAGTTTGGAGTAGAAGCATCCATGTGCAGACTTCTTCCCACACTTGCAACCACTTTCTTCTGTGCCTTCCTCAAGAGCTCTGGTGTGTGACAGGTAGCTACTATTGGATCACCAGACCTTTGTTCATTCTTCTGGCACTTAGCAGGATCATGATCTTGTTACCTTGATTGTCATCATTAGTGTGAAGGAGAGGTCAGGGACTTCATCGAATGAATGGTCCAATCCGATGTGCCACTGGAACTTGTGTTCCAGTGGCACAGCATGCTTTACAGCAGTTGCAAAATGCCACACACCATTCCATGCAGCCAGACTACTGAACAAGTGGCCTCTCGAAAAGCCCCTGTGCAGGTAAGTAGGCTCAGAGAGTGGGCAGTGGGGTGGAAAAGAAAGGGAGTGTTATGATGGGGGGAACTTCCCCTTCCCTTGGTAGCTGCTGCCACCACCAGCATCCCAGGCTTAGAGGGCAGTCCTCACCTGGAGTTAGGCTGGCACAATTAGGCCAGCAAAGTTTGTCCGGCACAAGGGCCACTGTAAAGTACGTTTGTACCACTCTCAGAGGCAGGGAGGATGGTGCCCATCTGTGTGTTGGCCTCTCTGACTCCAAGAGTGGTCCAAACATACTTTACAATGTCCCTTGTGTTGGCCAAACTTTGCTGGCCTAACTGTCCCAGCCTAACTCCAGGTGAGGATTGCGCCCTAAAATGGGTCAAACAAGTCTTACAGGCATCAATACATCTTTTTATGATGTCATTAATGATTTTCATATACTTGAAGTTATTCTTTTTTTCCCCTCCCTTTTAACAAAATCTTGTTATAGCACAAATTGCCATTCAGATCTTTGGCCCAAATGTTTTTTGAACATTTGAGTTTACAGATTTGCATTTGTGAAATGTGTGAGGTATAGCTATGATACAGCCAAAGTATTTGAAACAGTAAGCACTTGAACAATAAATATTTGAAAATCCAATCAATTACATTAGTTTCAACCGAAGAGTTTTCAGTATGCATTCAACTCCCCCATTGCAAGTAATGGGACATAGAACCCCTGTGCTTTCAGTGGATTATTCCCTATGGCTTGTGCTTGTTTGCTTTAAAATTCATAAAAATCATTTTTGTGAAGTACTTTGAAAGATAATAAGAACGAGATGCAATCCGGGATTGTTAAACTTTTGAATGTACTGAATCTATTCCCTGTGGTCTGCTTATTGACAAAAACATAATTATTCATGAAAGCTCTTGGCAACATGGAGGAGTGAACCCTTTTAATGTGTACAAGTTCTAATTTCCCCATCAGTGAACACATTTATTAAAAGATCATAGTGCTGGACGTGTACCAACTGAAGTGCTGGAGGTACAGGGAATGTACCTATCTTGTGCTCTACAGAAATTGCATACAACCAAGGAAGCATATTAATAAGCCTCAAATAATTTGAAAATGGAATATTGTGAGATTATCCTTTGACCCGGTGGTATCCCTAGTACTGCTGGTATCTATAGTGGACTGCTCCCCTCTCCCTGCCCTTGGCTGCTCAAAGCCATGTATTGACCTGGCCTCCATCTAGAGATGCCCTGTGTCAGGCCAGGTCTACCCAGAATTTGAAGCAGTAGGTAGAGCTGGCGTCTGCCTTAAGATCCCCCCAAGGGGAAGTCAGGTCTACCTGGCATTCAGAGACAGGCACGCTGGCAGCCCCTTATGGTATGCACCAGGGTGGGACACTCCCTGCTCCACCCTTGGAATGCTTTTGCTTTGATCCTATTCTTTTAAACAAAAAAGGAAGAAAGAAAATACAGAGCATTATAGAAGGGGTGCAAACGGCACAGGAATAAAATAAATGTTTGTTTATTTTATTATTCTTGTTTGGACTGAGATTGCTTAAATTATAGCTAATTTCTAGTCCCGCTCAGCCATTCCTCCTGTAACGGCTGAAGTGTGAAATTGATCCAAGCATCTGTTCTATTGAAATAATGAATGACCAGCTCTAGTCTGCTGTGAAATATTGAAAAAAAAATACATTGTTTGGCATGGAAAAGCTCTTTTCCATCATTTATACATTAATAATGGCAGTGTTAAATCAAGATCCATCTTTTATGAATCTGGCCCTTGGGGAACTGTACCACAGCAACGGTTCTATCAGCTAACCAACAGCAGTTAATCATTCTTCCCACAAGGAAGCAAATAGATGCTGAAATTTTTTGGGTAGTAGATAAATGGTACATCAGACCCCAAAGGGCTGCTTGCTTGTTCATTTATTGATGGTACATTTATTTATTTATTTAGGAATGTCTGCAAGATTGATGGGTTTTGCTTGGCCTCTAGATAATATCTCCTTAATACTTAAAAAAAGAAAAGAAAAGGTTCAGCCATAAGCAAGTGGTCACCTGCTGCATTAAAATGGCCCCTATTTGCCAAATCAAGATTCACGTTGAAAGCTTGAGATCTTTGAATATGTCGGGGATAGTGTTACAAAGAACTTCTTTCAAGACCCAATAGATACTTTTTTCCCTTGCTTTTAAAAATAAGTGGTGTAGATGCAGCTAATGTTGTTTCAAGAAGGAAAACATTGCTCAGTTGTAGTAGTGACCATGAATAATGCTCTCAGTCCTCCACCTCTCAAGCTACAATCCTATACACACTTTCCTGGGAGTAAGCCACAAAGGGACTTACTTCTGAGTAGACATGCATAGGTTTGGGCTCCTATTTAAAGATCAATAGGAAAAGGAGGTCTTCAATGAAAACACAGGGCAAGAAGTGTGCCATGCAGACTGTGATGAGCTTGAGAAAGCAATTGTCTCCCTTCTCAGTTCCCCCATTGGAAGGAGTTATCTTCATTAAACATTAAGTAAATACTTACTTACCCATCACAAAATTAATCTGTGAAACTCCTTGCCACAGGTTGTGGTAATGGCACCTGGCCTAGATGCCTTTGAAAGGAGATTGGACAGATTTATGGAGGAAAAGTCCATCACAGTTTACAAGCCGTGATGGGTATGTGCAACCTCTTGGTTTTCAAAATAGGCTACCTCTGAATGCCAGATATAAGGGAGTGGCAAGAGGACAGAACTATTTTGTAGTCTTGAGTGCTCCCAGAGGAATCTGATGGGCTACTGTGAGATACAGGAAGCTGGACAAATGGGCCTTTGGCCTGATCCAGCTGGGCTCTTCCTTTGTCCTTATTATCTACAATGGCAGAACTCTCAACACACTGCTGAACAAGCCACTGACTTAAGCGTAGGGTTACCAGATACAAACAGGGACAGAGTGCCTATACCTTTAACTACTGTATAGCAGAGGGAATTTGGGCAGGTGCAGCTTTTGAAACCTTTCCACGATGAGCTGCACCTGCCCAAATTCCTTCTCCTATACAATGGTTAAGGGCATAGGCACTCTGTCCCAGTTTGTATCTGGTAACCCTACTTAAGCGCTAAGCCAGCGGTTCTCAAACTGTGGATCGTGACCCAAAAATGTGTGTCCAAACTTTTGATGGATTGTAAAACTGAGAAGCTGATAGCTGACAACGGAAATGTATTAAATCCTATGGAAACCAAAACGGAACAGCACATGTGTGTTTACTCATGAGTAGGTGAATAGGCATCATTCCACTTCAAAGGGCAGGCCAAGATGAACGTAACACCAACCAAATGGTCCCAAACCAATGAAAACAGGCCCCAACAAACTCATAAGATGAAAGTCTCCCCCTCCCTCTCCAGGCTGACCAGGAAAATGAAAACTATTGAGCCTTATGGAAAGGGAAACTGAGCCACATGTGTATGTGTATTTACTCACAAGTAGGTAAATGTGCCTCAGGGCAAAATCCTAACCAACTTTCTAGCACTGACGCTGCTGTGCCAGTAGGGCATGTGCTGCATCCTGCAGTTGAGGGTCAGTCACGGAGCCCTCCTCAAGATAAAAGAATGTTTGTTCCCTTGCTTCAGAGCTGCATTGCCCTTACCTCGAAGCTGGAAAGTCGATTAGGATTGTGCCCTCAGTTCTTATCAACGGCCAGATGAAGAAGAATGCAAAGCCACCAGAATGACACTAATCCAATGAACATGGAACTCGACAAGTGCCCCAGAAAGTGGTTTTCCCCCCTCCTCCCCCATCATAGTACAAAAAGCAGAGGTTTGAGAGGCTGGTAAAGTGAAACTTTTTTAAAGTCTCATTTAAAAAAGTGCCCCAGCCAGCAGCAACGGATCTCCTTGACTTTGTGCCCATATTTGAACAGGTCCATGTCAGCGTCAGGCTATCAGGCTCTTGAAGGGGTTTAGGGTTCGGCAGCAGAGACTGCCACTATCTCCGGCTCCCTCCTTGGCCTGATACTCCCCCCCTGCTCAGTTCCACCCCCTCCCCACCTGCCCCCACCCTGAAAAGTACTTACTGCTGGCTGGTGCCGCTGGGGTGCCAGCCTGCCACTCACTCAGCAGTGAGGCCCAGCACTGGCTTGCACTGGGCCAGCACCAGCACTCTCGCCTACTGCATTGCCGCAAACAGTGCCATATTATCCGTAAGACTGTGTTGGGGCGCAAGGCCCGAATTGCACCCTAGTGTTGGGGCGCAAGCAGCGGCGGCATTCAGCTGGTACGCTGGGCAGGACTTACCTTTGACCGGCAGTCCGCCCGTTGCCAGGGCAGGCAGGAAAGCGGCGGAAAGCGCCGTTACGCAACGGGCGGACTGCCGGTCAAAGGTAAGTCCCGCCCAGCGAACTGGCTGAATGCCGCCGCTAGGCACAAGGCCCGAATCGGGCCCTATTTCTCACAGCAGACAGCCATGAGCAGTCTACCCCAGCCACAAGGAGCTGAGCCGTGATTATGTGGAGGGCCCACAAGAACCTGGCCCAATCTGGCCCGCAGTGCCTGGAGGCAGTCAGCAAGCCAGGGCTGAGTGGCACCTGCATGGCCAAATGCCCAGCCCCACTTGCGGGGGTGGGTGGCGTGGACATCACATGGCTGAGTGCATTCAGTGTGCCAGGGACAAGTGGGCCGTTAGTTACTCCCAAAGCTCTGGAGGTACTCCCTGTGAAGGTGAAACCCTCAAGAACAGGTCAGACTTAACAATGTTGAAGAGAAGTGTGGATGAGGTTCAGGAAGGAGAGTGTTCATCAGATGTCTTCTGAGGGGAAAAATGGTGTTTCACAGTCATGAACAGAAAGGGGATTAGAAAAGGTGAGGAAAGTGCAAGAGGGAGAGGGAAGGAGAATTCTGATGATACTATAAAAAGAAGTGGCAGATGAAGAGCTATTCAGATCCCAATTGTGGACCCTTCCTGCACTTAAATAGAAAAAATGCTTTATATTAATTGGCATGCAATGGAAGGCTTTTTCAATTTAAAATAGTGTGGATTTTAGTCAGGATCAGAACCAGTGGTGTCATCTAAATGATTTAATAACAGGTACTCACTTTTGATTGGCACGTGTCTGGACCCGCCCACCGGAAGTGACGTCATAAGCCAGAAGTGATGTCATGGCAGGAAGTGACATGAAAAAAGCCCTTTTTGAGGCCTCAGTCAATTTTAAACTGACCCAATAGTTGCAACAGTATTCCACAGCACCCCCAGAACATGTTAAGGAGGCTTGGCATAATGTTAAAGTGACCCAACAGTTCCAAAAGTATTCGAGAGCAACCCCTGAGCAGCTCATTTTTCAGTGGCAAGGCAAGGCAAGGCTCCGCTTGCTGCCTGCCTGCCTGCCTGGCTGGCTCTGAGAACATGCAGGCAACTCAAACATGCAGGAAATTCAAACGTTGCAGGGGGTGGAGTCGACGAGTGGGCAGGCGAATGGGCGGGGCCAGCCGTAATCCTAGAAACCGGTACTCGCGTACCCCCGTGTACCCCCTGCATGACATCACTGATCAGAACCACAATGGAGACAAAGCATTAAAAGCCCCCTTTCCCCTCCCCACCAATTCATCCTGTTTCAGTGGCTACCCCTAACAATATTGTTTCAAAAAGAGGGTGGAGCCATGCCAATGCATTTAAGTGCACATTTAGTCTGGTTTGCCCCAAGTGTGGCTTCAGAGACCACACAAATAGACACCAAGAAAGTGCTCAGAAGTGTTGGTTGTATTTCCCGCATAAAGTACGCAACAAAATGTTGCCTGTGTCCTTCATGGCAAGATGTATCTGTTCTTCATACAGCTGAAAATTGTTCATCTCGTAGTAGGGAAGCTGTGCAATTTCTTGTTTTGCACAGTAAATCCAAAAGTGGAACTCAGATGTTTGAGATTTTTTTTTTTACCTGAGCTTTGCAGCACCCAAAGCTACCCAAGCAAGTGTTATCATATTTTTTGCATGGGCTTCATATCTCATTTTTTCCCCCTTCTGGAATTGTTATTTAAATACAAGTGGCAGAGGTTGTCCAGGAAGAAACAAGGAACAGCAAAAAAATTTTTAGTCTGCAGCAAAGACTGAAGCGGAGTGAAATAGTGTGATTCATGAAATAACAGACGCAACTTAGACCATGATTGAATGGGCACCTATTTTAATTAAGGAGATAAGATCTCAAAACACAATGTGGCAAAGTCAGCTTTAAAGTTACTTCTATTATTTGTTTCCCATTGGGAATGACAGATTTTTTTTAATGTATGATAGATGCATTTAAGAAGTTTTTTAAAGTGTTATGTGTTTTTGATGTACAATAAAAGGTCACCTTGTACACCATCTCTTCAGGGATTTATGGTCACATTTGAAAACTGGAGGCTATGGTATATTATTTGAATGTTGGGAAATGAGTAGATGGTTCACAAATACAGAATGGAATGTTGGGGTGTAGAAACCAGTAAATTGTGCTGGTATGTGAAATCTCACCTACATTCTGAAATGCTTGATGCTTATCCAGTGATCTTTACAAAGTCAGAAGGTATAAACAAGCCAGGAAGAAGGAAAGCATCCACTGATCACCTTAAGCTTGAAGCTTCTTGGACTTTCACAGCAGTGATAAGCTGTCGGGTGAGAAGGCAAGCCTACCCTCACAGCCCCAAAGAGTAAACTGTGAGGAGAAAGCATTGCCCAGATTAATGTCTCTCTTTCAAAAGATCAGTACTGCAAGAGAGTAGCCCTGAGCTGTCCATCTTTCCAGACCTATAGCCAAAGAGGAGCAGAGATCCATTACTTCCCCTACAAGGGAATGATATAATCAATAGGAGCACTCAGGTGCTGCCTTTGAATTTTTTTTCAAAAGGAAACCATTTGATAGAAAATGCATGTCAGGCTCAGGAGGAGGCAAACTGAGAAATTTGCCTAGGGGAATATGTTAAGAGAGACAGAGCGCAATCCTAAACTGGAGTTAGGCCGCCATAAACTAAGCCAGCAAAGTTTAGCCAGCACAAGGGCCACCATAAAGCGTGCTTGCACCACTTTCAAGTCAGGGAGGATGGTTCACGTCTGTGTGCTGACCTCTCTGATTCCGAGAGTGGTCCAAACATACTTTATGGTGTCCCTTGTGCTGGCCAAACTTTGCTGGCTTAGCTTATGCCAGCCTAACTCAGTTTAGGATTGCGCCCACAGTGTGCAGCACATGTTACAATAAGGGTAGTTGTATGCATTCTTACCTCAGAGTAAGGTAAGAGGTGGAGATTAGGAGAGGGGAAGATTGAGGCCAGAAGGGGGCAGTACAGCAGCCCTGGTGCTGCCAATATCCTCTCTCTCTTCCTGGCCTTGATCTACATTCTTGTGTCTGCTCAGGCATGCACCACCAAAAGAGCTGACACAGTTCCAAAACAGTGGGGCAGTGAAGCCTTACCCCATGGAATCCTTTGAGGCTCAAATGTCCCCCACCTGATTAGATATAGTGTGTGCCACATTAATTCAGCCACATCTGCGCCAGGGGAGTAAGATTGGATTCACCTGTTTATTTTTGTAATACGATGCTTTTCTGTACAAATCAAACACCTGTGCACTTTGATTCCTGGCAGATTATTCTACCTATAGAGTAGAAACTGAGGGTGCCATCCTAGCCTGGAGTGAGCCCAGCACAGTTAGGCCAGCAAAGTTTGGCCAGCACAAGGGCCACCATAATGTGTATTTGAACCACACTCAGAGCCAGGGAGAATGGCGCACGTCTGTGTGCTGGACTCTCTAACTGTGAGAGTGGTCCAAACATACTTTACAGTGTCCTTTGGGCTGGACAAACTTTGCTGGCCTAACTGTGCCGGCCTAACTCCAGGTTAGGATTGCGCCCTGAAAGGAATGAGATAGGAAAAGCCCATGGATGGAATCTGACTTAAATCTTAAATGCTTAAATCAATTGATTTGAAAAGCACGTTGAAAATGCTGTTTCTTATGTCACAGAAAGTTCTAACTTCTAAGTTCTAACTTTGCAAGCCATCCCATTATCGAAATGCATGAACATGGCTAAACACTGACAAAAGAAGGAGAGGGGTGGGATGTGGAGCAGTGATAGAAGGCTGTTTGGGCTTGAATAATAGAATTCCAAACTAAGGCTCTGTTTACATAAGTTATTATTCCCTACTGGCATTGATTCTTCTTAAGAATGCCCTGTTTTAGCTATTATTCCACTTGTCAACAACAAAGCAAAGCCTCTTCATGCATTCTCTTAGAGCACAATTGCTGACAGTGGACGAGTTCGTCACAAGTAAAACATCCATTTTAACATGCTGTGAGCCATCCTCCCTGACTCCGAGAGTAGTCCAAACACACTTTATGGTGGCCCTTGTGCTGGCCAAACTTTGCTGGCTTTGTTTATGCCGGCCTAACTCCAGTTTAGGATTGCGCTCTCAGAGTCAGAGAGGCCAGCACACCATCCCTCCTGATTCCAAGAGTGATCCAAATGCACTTTACGGCAGCCCTTGTGCCGGCCTAACTCCAGTTTAGGATTGCTCTGGGAGGAGGATTGGGCCTGGGTGGGGGTGGGGGTGGCCTGGGTGACCTAGGCTGGATCCTAACCTCCATCCCTGGCTGAATCGGACTTACATGTGCCACTTGGATTTGCGCCTACAAAATTGCAAGTACAGATCCAAGTAGCCCTATTGAGCTGGCTAGCGCACAACATGGAGTAAGAGGACTAAAATGTCTTTACTCCATGTTGCACCCAAACCCACTTCTCACCTGCACTGGATACAGCCCAGGCCTGTCTGTTTCAGCGCAGGTTAGGATTGTGCCCTAAGTTGGTGGCAGGAGTGGGAAGGGGGACGTTCAGGGACGTTCCAATGCAAGGAAGACGGAGGGCAAAGTAGTGGGCCAGAAAGGGAGGATCTCCATGGCAGACAGGCATGCTAGATCTTATTCTATGCCCTTTTTCTCTCCATAGGCGAATGCCAGCTATATAACTAGTGTGGATCTGAGAAGACCCATAGGCCATCAGGGAGGCTACACATATAAGTAAAAAATATTTTTGGCAGGCCTCCTGATTGCCTCCCCACCACTGGGTGTGAAGCTTGCACCACCAGCATTGATGCATCAGCGCCAATGATGGAGGATTGATCAGTGAGTGATCGTTCACACAAGCCTAAAGGGAGAGTGGCCTAGAAAGTCATTTGCAAGAAGACCATCTGTTTCCCATCCTCCACTCATGTAGAAATGAAATAGATTCACGCCCTCTAGCCCTACCCCTGCATCTACATATCCCTAGTGCAGCACTAACATAAGTGTGGGTCATGACCCACTGGTGGGTTACGAGCCCAAGTGTGCCAGCCTTGACACAATGCTTCTGGTGGTGCTGGAATGCCTTATTGGGAGGCTCTGGGGTCCTCTTCTGGGTCATACCAGACCCATGACCTACTCTGTTGGTCTCCACAGGCCTCCAAAGGGGCAGCAGAAGTTACTGGAAGAGACTTCCAGTTTTGGTGAGTTTGTGGAAGGATCATATATTGGTAGGGCCATTGGGGAGAATGTGAGCCCCTGGCAGTGCAGGGTTAGGTGTCTTGTCAACTATTGTGCCTTGACAATTTTAGCACCTGTTCAATTTTAGCACCTTTTAGCCCTGAGATGAAAAAGGTTGAAAATCACTGGTCTAATGAGCTGGTTCAAGTCCAAATTTTTTAGCTTAATGCTCAGAGAGAAAGGGAAAAATCTTCAATGGGCAAGATCCCAGATAATGCCTACTGCATTATAGTGACTTAGAGCACAATCCTAAACTGGAGTTAGGCTGGCATAAACTAAGCCAGCAAAGTTTGGCCAACACAAGGGCTACCATAAAGCGTTTTTGGACCACTCTCGAAGTCAGGGAGGATGGCGCACATCTGTGTGCTGGCCTCTCTGACACCGAGAGTGGTCCAAACATACTTTACGGTGTCCCTTGCGCTGGCCAAATTTTGCTGGTTTAGTGTATGCTGGCCTAACTCAGTTTAGGATTGCGCCCTAAGTAGCCTTTTTTGGATGCTGAGGCCTCTGGGTGGATAGAAGGATCTAAAAAAACATGGGAGAAATCAGATATCTTCACCGCTTCATGTCCTATTGGGGTATGTGGACAGTGAATATGCATCTATCCTCTGTGCTCATTCAACATCCTTGCAATAGAAAGAATAGAGCTATTATTGGCCTGTTTTGACAATACATCCAATGGGCACTCTGAATAAAGTGAGGAAGGAACATATGCATGTATGCCTTCCTTGTTCCACTGGGCATGTCATCGCATTGCGATGTAATTGCATAGAGCCGTTGCAGACCCAGCCAATGGGCCACCCAGGGACAGAGGAGGAGGCAATCCACCCCTCCCCTGTTTCCCCACACCCGTGCACCGCTCCACTCCACCCCCATGCCACACCAAGCTCCATTTCAGAGCCATACAATGGCAAGGGAGGGTGGGCAGGCTGGATCTGCTTGCCACTCGCCAAGGCGAGGCACCACCCTCCTGCCGCTCCAGGAGTGCCACGCCCGGGGTCTTTGCCCCCCTCAGACATAATGGTAGGTCCATGACTGGCATAGAGAGCAGTTTATGGCTTCACATTCAGCTTAATATGGGACAAATTTGTTCTCACTTGCCTCTGACAGTAGAACTAGGTCCAATGGGTACAAATTGCAAGGGAGGAGATTCCAGTTGGACATCAGGAAGCAATTCTTGACAGTCAGGATGGTTTGACTGTGGAACAGATTGCTGAGGGAGATGGTGGATTCTCCCTCATTGGAGAGTTTCAAGCAGAGGCTTGACAGGCACCTGCTGGAGATGCTCTAGTCTGGGAGGAATTCCTGCTACAGGCAAAGGGTTGGACTAGATGATCTTGTGGGTCCCTTCCAACTCTATGATTCTATGATTAAACAGTACTTTAATGTTCAGACAAAAAACTGCCTCCCCCCTCAGATGATTGTGCAGCAGCTGGATAGTGTACTGAGCGGCAGAGCAAGACATGTGCAGTCACATTTTGTGGTGGGCAGGCACAGCTGGAAGCTTCAGGTGTTTCTGATCTGGCCCACAATGGTAGCAAAGGCAGGTTTCCAACTGAATGAACACGTGATGGGAAGTTGGAAACAATCCCGGCTCTCTGATGAGTGCACTTGGCTGAAAACATATATCTCCTTCATTTAATCATTACACTTTTAGGTGTAAGCTTTGAAAAAAAAATCTTACACATACAACCCCCCCCCCCCCCCCCCCAGAAAGTGACAGGAGAATCATTCTTGCTGAAGTGCTTTCACAAATATGGGATTCTGAAAATTGAAGCATTTGATCATGGTACATATTTTTAACAGACAGAAAGGGCAGAAGAAGGACAGTTACTATTTTACTCTCTCATCTGTCCCTGCTTTAAATTGCTGGAAACTAATCCAATCTCAATAGCTTATTTCTGCAACCCTGGACATTTCTGTTCAATAAACTTTTTTTGTTTTTAAAAGAAAATTTTTTAGTAAAATGAGCCTTTGATTGCCCATAATGATTGTTTACAAACTGAGACAATATGGCTTCATTTATTCCATTTATTCATTTATGGCCATTTATTCCAGTTAAACAGATACAAAATATACATGAAACTGGTGTTGACTAACCATCTTGCATGCAAATGAAAAAGTCTGGGAGAAAAACATTTGCAACCTTCCAAGTCGCTTGGTTTCCTTTCCTTTGCCCTGTATTTCCTCTCAAAACTAGAAATAAAAACAAAAAGCAACCCCATCCAATGGTGGGGCAATGGGAGCCCATTAAAGTGTGTGCTATATTTCTGTGGTGTGTGTTGGAGCTGGGAGGAATCCTGGAACTTTGAACCCATTCATTCATTCATTCATTCATTCATTCATTCAAGTTCCATTCTAATGTATTATTTAAATTTCACATTTATTTATTTATTTATTTATTTATTTATTTATTTATTTATTTATTTTTCCAGCCCTCAACAGCATGCCAGATTTTTAATGTGGCCAGCCGGATAAAAGTTATCCGATGTTATGAGACCCCTAGCCTATGCTGATGAGCCACAGCACTCCACTGCTTTTGGCAGGCTCACTCCTGTCCTGCCTGAACATGCTGTGAAGTGAACCTGTCACCTTCTGCATGAACAAGATGTAGGCCGCAATACTAACCAGGAGTTAGGCCGGCACAGTTAGACCAGCAAAGTTTGGCCATAACCAGGGCCACCGTAAAGCGTGTTTGGACCACTCACAGAGTCAGGGAGGATGGTGCATGTTTGTGTGCCAGCCTCTTGACTTCGAGAGTGGTCCAAACATACTTTACGGTGTCCCTTGTGCCAGCCAAACTATGCTGGCCTAGCTGTGCTGGCCTAACCCCAGGTTAGGATTGTACTCGTACTCAACCGCCAGTAACGGCCCAATTTCCTGGCAGCACTAGCATGAACAACCTCCATGTTGCTGTCACCACCCAGAATGGCTCTGACTTGGGAGAGGCCACTTACAGGGTACATTGAAGAGCCCGCTATACTTAGTATGCTCCTTCCCTCTCTGGCTATGCTACTGCATGGCACTGCTTCTCAAGGAGCTAAAGTGGGAGGGAATCAGCCAAGAAAGCAATTTCTCCGAGCCCCTCTCTCTTTAAGCTCAGGGGCTGTTAATTTGAGGTTTCGTTTCCCTGGCATGCTTTACCATCCTGTTATTGTCCCAAAGGACAGAGCCCTCCCAGCCCAACTCCCTCGATCCCGGCCGGCCCAGGTTCCCCTTGATGCAGCTTACCAAAGGAACAGAATGCCTGCTGGACTTCGACATTGCAGAAAGAAAAGGGTGATTTTATTGCAATAAAAGACGCAACAGGTCGCAAACCACGTGTGCAAGAAGGCACCCTAATTGTGTGCCAAATTGAAGGAAACAGGTATCTTTATACATTCATATATACAAATAAGGAGAAAAATAAAATAACCAATCAAATTAATTCATCTACTTCTATTCTGATCATTGGGCATTTGGGGCGTTGGGACCTCTGATTGGTCCACAAGGGGTTTGAGGAACTCCACAGGTCATGTCCTCCCACTGGAAAGGTGGCCGGTGCCCTGGGGAGCTGACTAATCTTGAGGACACAAAGGATTGGGGGAGTGGAGAATGGCTCGAACACAGGGGACAAAGGGGCTTGATTGGGCTCTGGGGACTTGATTGAGTTTGAGTGGGAAAGGACAAAGACATGGGGCCAGTAAAGGGCAAGGATAATCACACATTTCAGAGTCAAAAAGGAGCATTTCATTTCAGGCAGGGTTAAGAGTTCATCAGAGTTCATATTCATGCAAATATCTTCGGCAGGGTCATGAGTGCCTGCGCTGATTGTGTGACTGGAGGACCTCGTTGGATGGAAGCCAGGGCACTTCGTTGAAGGAGTTGTCATCCATTTTGTATGCTGGCAGCCATTTCGAGTCATCATTCGTTCCCTCAGACAGTATGCACAAGCACAAACCAAACCCAGAGTTAAAAGACATTTTCCCATTCATGAAGACATTTCCCCATTCATAAAGTACGTTTCCCCATTCATAAGGTACGTCCTTCATTCATAAAATCTCATTCATAAAACACGCATCCCCTTTAAGAAGGTGATCTCGACAGTTCTCCGCTTTTGACAGCTAGCCAGTACCACATGATCGGGGATTCTGAGGGAAGACCTGGCTGTTTCTCGGTTTGACAGCTGGTCCGGGTCATGTGACCAAGAGTATCAGGAAGACTTGGCAATGCTTCAGTTTGACAGCCAGTCCAGAACACGTGATCGGGGTTTTGGGGATTCCTCCGTTGACCTGGCGTGAACCCCTCTTATGGTTCGTTGACTTGCGGTTTTGACAGCTTGGATAAGGCGTGTGCTGGGGCAAACCACAGGTCAAGGGTTTGTAATCTGTTAACGAGGTGCTGGCTCCCGATGTCTAGCGCTGAATTTTAGCTGTCTCGAGCCGGCTCCGTGGGTTCGAATCCCGGCTGCCCGTCTTGGTAGGATATGGGGAGCACGGCTCCGGGCTGTCTCGGGCGCTGGTTCGATTCCCACCAAGGCTCGGTCTTTTGAAATTGTATTGAAATGTTAGGAGAAAGGGTAGAAGCTTGGCTGGGCTGTTTGCTTGCAGCCAGGTGCGGAAAACCGTGATGGTTTCTGGGAGAATCAATGGAGGGTGGGGGTTCTCATGTCAGAGCCAAAATGTGTCTGTCCATAAGGAAATCAGAATAAGCAGGAACTCCTAAAATGCTGTCTTCAGTAATGACTCTGTTGTTCACTCCCATAATTCCAGCAACCCCACACCCACCAAACTGGACAAGAGCTGTCTAATCTACAGCACAATTACAGTATATGCATGCCTATGCAGAAGCATGTCTCACTAAGTTCAGGGGAACTTACTCCCAGGTAAGTGTGTACCATATTGTAGCTTTAATCCAGCGAATCTTCTGAACTGGTACATAAATGCTGTACTTTTAAGGCAAAGGGACAGAGTGAGTTTCTTCATCAGCTTCTGAAATGCTCTTTATCTAGATTTCTCTCTGGATTTGGAGTAGTGAATTTCTTGACCTTGTTTCTGAAGTAGAACGGATGCATTAGGAATTCTCAGTTGGTCCACTGTTTATTGCTAAATTCTGTACTGAACAATGAGCATGTTCACAGCTTTTACTCCCTACTTTCATTTGTGTCTTTTCCTTTTCTCTATTATGCATGTGCCCAGTCATAAAACACTGCAAAAAAATCAGTCTTCGTAGCTTCATATATTGCACTTTTTCTTTTTTCTTTTGTTTAGCATTTTAACAAAGTGCAAGAGAGTCAGTGCATGTCAGTAAAATACCGCAACAAAAGAATTGTGATGCAATTATACATAAAATCACATCAAGATTGCTTTATTGCAGGGTAATGCCAATCTACACATACACAATAATAACAAGCAGTGGGTAATAATGGAAATGAACAAGTGATAGAAAAGATATGACAATCTGCACATCCTCCAACTCCAGAATTTATTTTAGAAATTCTTCTACTTAAATTGGAATTCAGAGGGAATGAAATAAAAGCAGAATGAACCCATGCAATAATAAAGGCACAGAATAGGACACTGGTTCTCAAACTTTGAATAACAGGACCCACCTTTTAGATGGCAATCTGTCTAGGATTCACCAGAAGTGATGTCATGGCTGGAAGTGCCTTCACTGTGATGCCAGAGCTTGCTGCTTTCCTGAGAATGCCCCAATAATTTGGGTTATTTCTCAACCATTTTACAATAGCAATCAAGAAAGGGGAAAATGTCTATTTACAACCTTGTCACAAGCAAAATAACCACAAGGCTGCCCCCTTTCCAGTGTCCCATCTTACTATGTTTTCAATGATGGCTGGACTAGTTGCTACACGACCCACCTGAAATTGGCTCACAACCCTTCTTGTAGATCCCTGCCCACAGTTTGAGAAAAACTGGAATTGGAAATTTTTCAGCCCTGGTGCAGTAGTCTTCTAAGCTTTCGGAGTTCAGTGGATACAAATTCCCTTGCCCCCACTAGTTCTCTTGTACTCATCTGCGGCTTAATTGATTTTAATAGGTTGTATCCTAACACATTTCATGCAGAAGATAATCCCCACACAGCAACGTTCTTCCCCCTCCTACCCAAACCAGCCCCCTGAAATTTACTACTGAGAGTCAGAGGCCTATGGCTAATGGCCAAATCCTATCGAGCCCCGCACCAGGGGGATGCTCATTCCGCCAGTGCTGGGTATTGTAAAAGCGCCATAAAGCACTCAAGCTCCGAGCAAACTGGTGGCACTGAGGTTAAGATTCAACACCAGGAAGACTCATCGCTGGAGCAGGGGAGGGTGGAACGGAGTCAACTGGAACTGGAGGGCGGCTCAAGGGCACAAGGCCTAGGAATCGGTCATGATGACAGCAGAGTCTGTCACCGAATCCTATGCTGAGTCCCACGCCTGAAGGATCTATTCCGTGCCCACTAAATAGCAGGAGCCGATCTGAGGAGACCCATTGCCAACCATGGAGCTCAAAATAGGGTGTGGGAACGTTTGTTTCCAAGGAGATTCCAACAGCTGCCCTAGCCCCACAGGATATAGCAGCAGCCATTTCGGCACCACTGTACCTCTGGGCATCGCCAGGGACTTGGATTGGGCTGCTATCAGATCTCTGAGCTTCCAAAATCATAGGAGTTACCATGTTCTATACCCCATATTGAATGTGTTGCAGTAACAGAGTCTTAGGACTTGGGGTTAGGCCAGCACAAGTCCCTTATACTGGACCAGGAGTATCGCAAACGCTCTGTAAGATTGCACCACTCAGAGTCAGGGAGGCTAGCACATGGACGTGCGCTGTCCTCTATGACTCCGAGAGAGGCAGGATGGAACAGGTAGGACGGCGGGCTTGAGCTGTTTCCAGCACCATGTAGGAGGCAGCAGGAGCCTCCCTGCTGGGCTCCTTAGATCTGTGCCAGTGAAATCGCAGTGAAAAGCAATTAACATAAAGTAAGGCTTCTTGTAAAACATAGCACTCTGCCCCCCCGTAGGGTATGCTACTGGGGATTTTTTTTTTAATTTCTGCAATCCATCAATCCATAATATTTATATACCGCTTTTCAACACAAAGTACACAAAGCAGTTTACAGGCTAATAATAATAATGAAGTTAAATGGGTTCCTGTCCCAAAAGGGCTCACAATCTTAAAAAATACAGAACTCCATCAGCAACAGCCATGAGAAAAGATATTGCGCAGGGGTGAAGAGGGACAATTACTCTCCCCCTGCTAAATATAAGAGGAACACCACTTGGAAAAAGTGCCTCTTGCCTAGTTAGCAGGGGTTCCAGATGCTCAATTGGATCCAGATCTTGGCAGTGGCGTTTCTACAGGGATGGCAAAGCTCTAAGTTTTGCAAGAAGCCTTACCTTGCAGTGGAAATCACTCCTCTCCTGTGCCGTTTTAGCCAATCCTCACAGGGAACAGTAACATCTTGGCGTTGCTTACTGGCTACAGCAGCAAGGGAGAGGAGGGATTTACATGACAGGGTAAGGCTTCTTGCAACACTTAGAGCTTTGCCATCCCTATAGAAACGCCTCTGGATCTTGGTTTGGATTTAAAGATATACTTGGGCACGCCCAATGTGATCTTTGAGTTCTTCCTTTGAATGACAGATCCTCATGCCATGTTGCAAAATACTTTCAAAATATTTTCCTTGATGTTTGAAAAGCAAAAAGAAGTCTGTTTCTCTGGGCATCTCCAAGTCCTTGGGCATATTCAAGGATTTGGCTTCAGGCTAATTTCAATACATTTTAACCTGTATCAATATGGCACTTAATGGAAACTATAGGACAAATAGTTCCAACTGGTTTTGCAGCTTGGGATATTTCCAGAGCAGTCAATCCAACATTTTGGAAGGTTGAACCTACTCAGTATTAAGAGAAGTGGGTTTGTGGCCATGCCCTGACATTTTCTTTCTGCAGCTAACACTGGTGAGTGTTGGTAAATAAAGAGAAGATTGTCCACAATTCACTGAGCACATACCTCTTTGGCCAATGGCATAAAAAAGCACTAAATGATGCAATCTCTTGTTTAATTAATGCGGTTCTACAGATCATTAAGCTTCTGTCATTAATTTTCAAAGAAATGTATGGTTACCCTTTAGATTAATTAATAATTATGCTTAATAGATATATGTATCATTTCTGGTTCTTCTGGAATTAATGGCTGATATTAAACTGAAAAATGAGAGATACATATTAAACCATCTACTCAAGGCTACACAAAAAGAGTCCATAGCAAACTGAACTGTAACTTAGGATTCCTACATTTTTACAAGATTTTAAATACTGACATTGACTTTAAATTACCCAAGGGCTTGCACAATGTTAAAGCTTTAAATTGTAAACAGTTGAAAACATCTGATTCTGCAGTGCAGGCTTTTAATCTATTGGAGATCTGAGTTTAAAAGTCCATGTTTAAAATTAATGAAATTAAGAAAGAAGAGAGTCAATTATCGGTGGTACAAATTATTCACTCAGAGCTGGCAGTGTGTCATTAACTGGAATGGGTATCTACGCCTTTAATTATCACTTACTCCTGGTAAGTGTTCAGTGATATATGCTGTGTCACATACTGGCCATGAATCACAATGAATGGATGATCAATGCTGAGATCTTGAAAAAGCTTAATGTCTCAATTGGAAAAATGGAAGAATTCTCTGTTTTTATGGTTTGCTCATTGAAAAATTGATATATGATACTTAGATTCCTAGGCCAAATTCTTAAAAGGATAAGTTAAATGTGAACACATAAAGAAGATGGACCAGTCTAGTCTCCCAGCCTTTTACAGATTTTCCCCCCTTGTACTGTCCAAGCCAAGTTCATTGTCTGAGAAAGGCAATAAGAAACGTTCTTCCCATTAATTCATGCTGAAATCTTGTCCATGGGACATGTCATGGAGCCATTCACAGCCACTATTAGGAGAGAGTGGTCATGAGGGGGATAAGCAATGGGGTCATTGATCTTGTTGATCTGGTAAAAGTCTATCCATGGTAAACATGCACAGAATCCTCTAATTCTCTGTGCCCCCTGGTTATGTCCCCAATTCATGCAAGACTGGTATCAGAGACTGGATCTCACTGAGGTCCCAGCTCTTCAGGGGACCCAGTGCTAGCTTAGGAATACAGTCAGTCCTCATTGTCCGCTAGGGCAATGTTTCCTAAACTGTGGAACAGGACCAGCGATGGGATCTACAAATGAACAAGGGGAACGCTGGGCGGGACTTAGGCAGGACTTCCGCTTGAGTGGCAGCCCGTCTGTAGCGTTCCGCGGCTGTCCTGGCCTCGGGGGGCTCCTGCTCGCCGCGGGGGACAGGTGAGGGTCGCGCCGGGTGCCTGGGTGAGGAGCGGGGGGTGCGCTAACCGGGGGCAGCCCCCCTGAGGCCAGGACAGCTGTGGAACGCTACGGATGGGCAGCCAATCACGCGGAAGCCCCACGTAACTCCCGCCCAGCGTTCCCCTTGTTCATTTGTAGATTCCATCGCTGGGCAGGACCCACCAATGGGTCATGAGCCAATTTCAAGTGGGTCATGAAGCACCTAGAGAAGCCATATTGAAAACATGGGAAGATGGGATGCTGGAAAGGGGAAAAGCCATGTGATTGTTTTGCTTGTTTCAAAGTTGTATATAGGCTTTTTTTTTTCTGATTCACTTTGCTGAGTCCCTGAGTCAGGGAGGATGGTGCATGTCTGTGTGCTGGCCTCTCTGACTCCAAGGGTGGTTCAAACATACTTTAAGGTGACCCTTGTGCCAGCCACACTTTGCTGGCTTAACTGTGCCAGCCTACTTCCAGGTTAGGATTGTGCCCCGAGTCTGCGAGATCCCCTCCAGAGCATACTGTACCAAGGCAGCAAAAGAGACACTGCCTGGACCGAGCGTATGCTTGCAATGCTTGCACACATGTTTCTCTCAGTACCAGAGCCTGGGCCGGTCTTGGGGCTATTTTAACAATTTTGTCAAATCGAATCCCCTGGAGGGGCCCCACACAGTGATGTCATTCAGGGGGAACGGACCAGAACGGGCGTTCCGGATCCTAACGGGCTCCGTGGCTGGTTCCGGGTTCCCGACAAGTGCCAATCAAAGGTGAGTTCCTGTTCCTAAATCATTTGAATTACACCACTGGCCCCACACCAGGGCAGCAAGCAGAGCACCCACAGCCAGCCCTTTGCTCTGTAGCAAATACTCTGGTGTGAAATCTTCCATGACTAGGCATTGCGAGGAGAGTGCTGCAAGAGGAGGATTGCTGCTGGGTGGCCACCCCACCCACTTGTGGGTCTGATTGGATCGAAACAGGCCCTCCTTGAAGCATTTGGCAGTGATGTTAACACATCGCCTACTTATTCCCAGGTGCCCCACTTTGCGTGGGGTGCTATCAGCCCTGGGCTTGCTGCCGCCACTCATCCTGGTGGGTAGAGGGCCTTTTGTGGGTTGGAGGCCCCGGCAAAAATGTTTCACATTGGGCCCCACAGCTCCTAAGGCCAGCCCTGATGCAAATATAACAAGCAAAAAGAGAATGCTTAGAGATTTTTCTGAGATAAGAAGGGAAACTAGAGGTACCACAATGTAAGAAATAATGCATTTTGTCACAACCAATAATACAGTTTTTTATAGCACCCAAACAGTTGCTAAGTTCAACTCCAATTTCAAACATTGCATAGATGCAACAATCCTATTTTCAGTGCAATGTGCTCCTCCGAAGCCCATGTTGCTTGTACCCAGCATAACTCACAGACATATTATATATCTTATCTTGAGTTTGTTTAATTTAGACTGAAGGCACAAGGCTCGCGTTTGGTTCCCGGGAAGCCTGGTCATAAAACTTTATCTATATTCTTTAACAGAAAAGAAACAAACATTTCTTCATGAACCTCTATGGGAAATATAAATCAAGCAATAATGTTCTGCGTGTCACTGCAGCTCTTTCCCATTGATCTCAGATTTCGCCACCTAAGTCATTGTGTCCCAAGGAAAAAAAAATACACGTTATTCATCATTGTACTGATTTTTCCTTTAACTTCAAATATAGTCTGATGTGCAGAATAATTTGGAGTCATTTTGATCCCATGAGTATTTCTTTACTATACAAGTCATTTTGGATTCATGTATTACTTTTATACATTCTATAAGATGAAGGCAATTTACACAAAAGGCAATTTACACCTTGCACTAAAATCAGTCTCCTCACCAGGAGTTGGATGGTAGCCAACTTAATACTGATTTTTTTTAAAAAATGTCCAGGAAGAGAAGGAGTTGGAAATTCTAGGACTATCAACTACTGATTTAGAAAAAAAAAACTGCTAAATAAATTCTGTCCCTGTTATTGCCCTGTTCTGCCCCCTGTTCTTGCCCCCTGTTCACCCCCTGCACAGGCTTACCTGATATGGCAGGTCTTTGGCCATCTGCTGACATGCAGGAGGTTTCTCCAAGCCCCCCACTTGTGATCAAGCAGCACACACGAGTGCAGGTTGGCGTAAAACAGCCTCCACCAGCACATCTGCCACTGGAAGCAACTTCTTCATCTTGCCTCAGGGATGGGCCAGGGTTGGCTCTTACAGCGCAATCCTAAACTGGAGTTAGGCTAGCACAGTTAGGCCAGCAAAGTTTGGCTGGCACAAGGGCCACCGTAAAGCATGTTTGGACCACTCTCGGAGTCAGGGAGGATGGAGCACATCTGTGTGCTGGTCTCTCTGACTCTGAGAGTGGTCCAAGCATATTTTACGGTGGCCCTTATGCTGGCCAAACTTTGCTGGCCTAACTATGCCAGCCTAATTCCAGGTTAGGATTGCGCTCTCAGAGTCAGAGGATGGCGCACGTCTGTGCGCTGGCCTCTGACTCAAAGGGTGGTCCATACATACTTTACAATGGCCCTTGTACCATTGAAACTTTGTTGGCCTAACTGTGCCAGCTTTATTCCAGGTTAGGACTGCGTCCTTAAAATGGTCAAATCTACATAAGAAAAGAGCACTGACAATCAAAAACCACGATTTGCTTCACTTTTAGAAATATTTGGAGTTGACAACAGATCTGTAGGTGGGGCAATCCATTTTTTTTTCCAAAGAAAAGGCTTGGTACAAAAACACTGAAACACAATCACAACCTGCACCCCTTGATCTCTGTAGATGTGCATCTTGTGTCTTCTGTTGTCTTGCTTTTAGGATTCACAAACCCAATAGGAAACCATCCTTGTTTTTATGGTTGTTTTATGGACATTTTTATGGTTAGACTTGCAGACTTTCTTCTTACCCAGCTGATAATTTCCACCTTCCTCAACATCAAATGAGGCAAGAGTTAAACTGCTATTTCCCCATCCAACATAGCCGAAGTGTATTAATGCCATTTACATCCATTTAAATTTCTGTATCTGTCTGCAAAAAAATTATTCTTTTAAAATTGCCTAATATCTTTTGAAATGCTTCTTCCAAAATATTTAATTGGATCCCTTCTATATTTGAAAGTGTTAATATTCTGTAATCTTAGCTTTATGCGACTCCTCAATATATCTCAGACTTAGACCTACTTACCCAAATGCCTCTGCCAATTCAATTATAACTCTCACAGAGCCATATTCCTCAGACTTTAATTATTGCAGTGACTTCCTGGGAAGGTGAATAGGCTACGGAAGAACACTTTACCCTCTGGCTTTACATTCCAAAGTGGCCTGAGAGTGCATAAAAAGCCCTCCCGACCCCCATGGGAGGTTGTTAATTTTTTTTCATTCAGTGGTCATTCCTTGGCATTCCTATAGGGAGGTGCTAAACAGTAAGTTTTGCAGGAGCCTGAGCTCCTGTGTAATTGGGCTTCGCTCCACCCCCTCACCTCCAGAGCTATTCGCAGCTAGGAGATCTAGCTTCAAGGCTTTGCTCCAGAAGCTGCAAATGGCTCAGGAGGCAAGGGGGAGGGGCCATGTTAGGAGCTCAGGCTCCTGCAAAACTTAGCATTTTGCTCCCTCCTCCGATAAGAACACCACTGCTCCTTATGCCACATAGAATGTCCCCTGGAGAGTTTCCTGATCTTGGGAACAGGAGCTTTGGAACAGCTTTCCGGAGAATGCAAGAGTTGCCAACAAAAGTGGAATGATGAAAGCCCCTATATTTATGAGGTGGGTCAAATACGATCCCTTGGCTAGCCATCTCAGTAGAGAGCATGGCTCTGTTGACCTTTACAACTAGTCACTGTTCTGGGGAGACGGTCAGTGTTTCCAAATATGACAGTGCCAGCCCTGATCAGTACTACATTTCAAATTTCAGTGTGCTCCCTGCCCCTAGCCGTTAGTAGCCATTTGTGTGCATGGCTTCTAATGTAGCAAGCGAATCCACATAATGGTTTCCAATTGGGTGACTGAAGGCCAGATTATGTGTGACATTAAACCCACAGTTAGATGATGGGCTTAATGTAGAAGTTGACTGGAAGAGGTCTTTTATCTCTACACATCTGCTGAGGGGTGTAGGCCTAAGGAGGTGTTCCTAGGCCTAGGGGTCTAGGGAGGTGTTCACCCCAAAGCTGCTACTTGCAGCAAACAGCCATTTTGAGGGCAAACAGCTGCTTTGAGAAGGCAATTTTTGGTGCAAAAATGGAACAGGAGGAAAACATGGCCATCTACCAGGTACCTCATGCCAGGACCAGATCATCTTCCACCCACCTACCCCCCCCCCCCCGCTAAATTGTATGGATAAAAGACCAATTTTACATTATATTATGTCCAACTTCAAACAAGTTAAATGTCAGGTGTAGGCCCTGACATCCTGGCACTAGATGAAGCCATTTGCACCCACAGAGGGATCTACAGCGCAATCCTATGCATGTTTACTTGGAAGTAAATACCATTACCATACCCTTTCATGGATCACTGCCTTGTCGTGGCGAAGGGGCTTGAGTAGCTCAATGAAGCTGTGAGCTATGCCATGTAGGGCTACCCAAGATGGACAGGTCACAGCAGAGAGTTCTGACTAAACGTGGTCCGCTGGAGAAGGAAGTGGCAACCCACTCCAGTACTCTTGCCAAGAAAACCCTATGGATTACAGAACAAAAAGGCTAAACGATATGACACTGGAAGATGAGACCCTCAGGTCGGAAGGTGTCCATTATGCTACTGGGGAAGAGCAGAACACAAGTACTAGTAGCTCCAGAAAGAGTGAAGTAGCTGGGCCAAAACTGAAAGGAAGCTCAGCTGTGGATGTGTCTGGAAGTGAAAGGAAAGTGCGATGCTGCAAAGAACAATACTACATAGGAACCTGGAACGTCAGATCTATGAATCAAGGCAAGCTAGATGTGGTCAAACGTGAGATGTCAAGGCTGAACATCGACATCCTGGGAGTTAGTGAACTAAAGTGGACAGGAATGGGAGAATTTAATTCAGAGGACCATTATATTTGCTACTGTGGGCAGGAATCCCTTAGAAGAAATGGAGTAGCCTTCATCGTGAACAAGAGAGTGAGAACAGCAGTACTGGGGTATAACCTCAAAAATGATAGAATGATTTCCATTCGGATCCAAGGCAAACCTTTCAACATCACAGTAATCCAAGTCTACGCCCCAACCACTGGTGCTGATGAGGAAGAAGTTGACCGCTTCTATGAAGACCTAGAACAGCTTCTAGAATTAACACCCAAAAAAGATGTCCTTCTCATCATAGGGGATTGGAATGCTAAAGTAGGCAGTCAAGAGGTAAGAGGAATAACAGGCAAGTTTGGTCTTGGAGTACAAAATGAAGCAGGGCAAAGACTGATAGAGTTCTGTCAGGAGAACACATTAGTCATAGCAAACACCCTTTTCCAGCAACACAAACGGCGACTGTACACATGGACTTCACCAGATGGTCTACATCGAAATCAGATTGATTACATTCTTTGCAGCCAAAGATGGAAAAGTTCCATACAGGCAGTCAAAACAAGACCTGGAGCTGACTGTGGCTCAGATCATCAGCTTCTTCTTGCCAAATTCAGGCTTAAACTGAAAAAAGTAGGGAAAACCGCTAGGCCCTCCACGTATGACCTAAATCAGATCCCCTACGAATATACAGTGGAGGTGACAAATAGATTTAGGGGCTTAGATTTGGTAGACAGAGTGCCTGAAGAACTTTGGACGGAGGTCTGTAACATTGTACAGGAGGCAGCAACTAAAACCATCCCAAAGAGGAAGAAATGCAAGAAGGCAAAGTGGCTGTCTGACGAGGCTTTACAAATAGCTGAGGAAAGGAGAGAAGCCAAAAGCAAGGGAGAAAGGGAAAGATATACCCAACTGAATGCAGATTTCCAGAGAACAGCAAGGAGAGATAGGAAGGCCTTTCTAAATGAGTAATGCAAAGAAATAGAGGAAAACAACAGAATGGGGAGGACTAGAGATCTTTTCAAGAAAATTGGAGATGTCAAAGGACAATTTCGTGCTAAGGTAGGCACAATAAAGGACAAAAATGGCAAGGACCTAACAGAAGCAGATGAGATTCAGAAGAGGTGGCAAGAATACACAGAGGAACTCTATAAGGCCGATCTAAATGTTCCTGATAACCACAGTGGTACAGTCACTGAGCTCGAACCTGACATCCTGGAGAGTGAAGTCAAGTGGGCTTTAGAAAGCCTCACTAACAACAAAGCTAGTGGAGGTGACAGCATTCCAGCGGAATTACTCCAAATCTTAAAAGATGATGCTGTCCAAGTGCTGCTCTCCATATGCCAGCAAATTTGGAAAACCCAACAGTGGCCACAAGACTGGAAAAGATCAGTTTACATTCCAATCCCAAAGAAGGGCAATGCCAAAGATTGCTCGAACTACCGCACCATTGCACTCATTTCACATGCTAGCAAGGTCATGCTCAAAATCCTACAAGCTCGGCTTCAGCAGTATGTGAATCGAGAACTACCAGATGTACAAGCTGGTTTCCGAAGAGGCAGAGGAACTAGAGATCAAATTGCCAACCTTCGCTGGATCATGAAGAAAGCAAGAGAGTTCCAGAAAAACATCTACCTCTGCTTCATTGATTATGCTAAAGCCTTTGATTGTGTGGATCACAACAAACTGTGGCAAGTTCTTGAAGAGATGGGAGTTCCAGACCACCTGATCTGCCTTCTGAGAAACCTTTATGCGGGTCAGGAAGCAACAGTTAGAACTGGACATGGAACAACCGACTGGTTTAAAATTGGGAAAGGAGTACGACAAGGCTGTATATTGTCACCCTGCTTATTTAACTTATACGCAGAGTACATCATGAGGAAGGCAGGGCTGGAAGACTCACAAGCTGGAATCAAGATTGCTGGGAGAAACATCAACAACCTCAGATATGCAGACGATACCACTCTACTGGCAGAAAGTGAGGAAGACCTAAAGAACCTTTTGATGAGGGTGAAAGAGGAAAGTGCCAAAATTGGTTTGAAGCTCAACATTAAAAAGACTAAGATCATGGCAACCACTCCCATCACTTCCTGGCAAATAGGAGGGGAAGAAATGGAAGCAGTGACAGACTTTATTTTCCTGGGCTCCAAGATCACCGCAGATGGTGACTGCAGCCATGAAATTAAAAGACGTTTACTTCTTGGGAAGAAAGCTATGGTGAACCTAGATAGCTTAATCAAAAGCCGAGACATCACCCTGCCAACAAAGGTTCGCATAGTCAAAGCGATGGTTTTCCCAGTAGCCATGTATGGCTGTGAGAGCTGGACCATAAGAAAGGCAGAGCGTCGAAGAATCGATGCTTTTGAATTATGGTGTTGGAGAAGACTCTTGAGAGTCCCCTGGACTGCAAAGAGATCCAATCGGTCAATTCTCCAGGAAGTCAAGCCTGATTGCTCCCTGGAAGGACAAATGCTGAAGCTGAAGCTCCAATACTTTGGCCACCTGATGAGAAGAGAGGACTCTTTAGAAAAGACCCTCATGCTGGGAAAGATTGAAGGCAAAAGGAGAAGGGGGCGACAGAGGATGAGATGGTTAGATAGTGTCACCGAAGCAATGAATATGAAATTGGGTGAACTCAGGAAGCTAGTGGAGGACAGGGAGGCCTGGCGTGCTGTGGTCCATGGGGTCGCGAAGAGTCGGACACGACTTAGCGACTGAACAACAAATACCATTGTGTTCTGTGGGGCTTACTGCCAAGAAAGTGTGTATAGGATCGTGGCGGGCCTTAAGCCAATGTGACCAATGTCATCACATTGGACCCCTCACTTTGAGGGGTCTCGCACCAGTGCAGCGAGCCAATTGCCTACTGCAGCAGCCAGAATCTTTATGGGCTGTAGTCAGTGGGGTGAATATAGCAGCTTTACCTTGGGTCCTTGTACCTGCCCTGGCCTCTAAACTGAACCAAAATGGGCATCATCATGTCATCACCAACTATTTCCAGGTGCCACATGTGGCACCACAAATGCTATTCTTGGTGAGTGGAGGCCCTGCGGTGAGGGTGGGGGCCCCACAGGAATGCCATACATTGCCCCCCCCTGCTGCTAGAACTGGCCCTGTGTAGGATTGTAATCTTAGACAGAAAACTGATTGTGTATATGTGTCCCCTCTAGCAAAGATGATTGATTTATTTTAAAAATTATGAGTTGTAATCTGGGGGTTCTATATGTGCTTTGCTGTCTTATTATTAACATATGTAATTAATATATTATCAATATATGAGTTTCTGGAATGGTTAGAAGACCAATATCAATAGACCAGAGACACTTAAACAGGTTTACTTGAAAGATGTTTAGTCCCTTGCATTCTTACTCCAGGGTAAGGTTGCTTAATATCATGGTCCAGTGGTATTCAAACTTTTTAGACCGGGACCCAGTTTTTAGGAGTTTTTAGTTTTATGGCACTTGTGTTGGGACCCACCGGAAGTGATGTCATTAACCTGGAAGTGATGTCATAGCCAGAAGTGACATCATCAAAAAGGAACATAATAACATGTTATGTATGTTATGGTAACATAATAAAATGACTCTCTTGAAATGTAAATTGGCATTCTTGGACTACAGCAATTGTACAACCAGGAAACATCCCTGATAAAAAGCAACATTAGGACAAAATATGATGTAAAAGCACTGAACTAAAAATAAAATAAAAAAACCTCACTTGAAAATTCTCAAGTAAATAGTTTTTTATTTCTTTTTTAGTTACAGGGAAGGGAACATAATCAAACATAGGTAAGGGGAAACAAGGGTTTACACAAAACTCATTTGAAAATTCAAACTATTAACACTCACAAAAGAAATATAAGAGTAAGGTCTGCAGCTTCCAAGATGGCTGCTCCCAGCTTTCCGCAACCCACCTGTCATCAGGCCACGACCCACCAAGTGGTCCCAACCCACAGTTTGAAAAATACTGTCATAGTCTTAACAGTTAAGCTGTTAGTGGTTAAGGCTGTGGAAATGACAGTAAAATATTTTAAGTACCAAAAAATATTCAAAAAAATATTCAACAGAAAAATGCTTTATGACTAATCCAATCTCCAAAATAGGATTCACTTTTATAAAGAACATGAAAAGCAATTTTCCATTTTGATAGCAAAAGCAAACAAACAAAAGAAATCAGTCTTAAAACTAGAATGCGGGATAATCCCTTAACATATTTTCTTTAAGTCTTTATTGTGTTCGTTTATATGGTTTAATTTTTTAAGAGCCAATTTTGGAGGTGGAAACAAGTCATAATTCATCTATAATGCCATTAAATAATTCCACATAACTGCTATTGTTGATTTCATGAACAACCATATATGTGCAGCTTCATTAGGATTACTTTTGTTTTTAATGTGAAAAACACTTCCCATCATTAGGCATTGGCCAATGATGCTTTGCATGTTACTAATGTATTTACAAGTCATCGCTTTTTATATTTATTCTTTGCCCATATTGCTTTTTCTCAGATGGATATTTCAGCTAGATCATTTAACATTTAACAACTTAATTTAGCACATTTTCATAATATTATCTTGTTCTCAGAAGGTTCCATGAGCTTTTGGAGATCACATACAAGAGAAGGGGAGCTGCTTTGCTTGTTCACAATTTGGTGCGACCTGCTGATTGTAGGTGCAGAACCCCAATCCTGATGAATGCATGAGACCTTCTCAATGTGTGCCACATGCACACATCCCTGCTCACATCCTAGTTCTGCCAGAAGCCATCCAGTACAAGGTGGGCATCTGAAAATTGTTAAGTACCTAGAATACTTATCTATTCAGGACCTAGCTATCACATGACAGGTAGCCCAATCCTATCCTGCACTGGAACAGGAAGGCTGGCTGGCCTGCGCTGTATCAGAGGAGCTGATTAGCCAGTGCAGGAATGTTTTGAGAAGGCCAGCCAGCAAAAGAATGGAGTCCAACCTGTCCGTTGGGTGAGGACCTGTCCAGGCTGGACTTACAATCACCTGCTGAAGCTCACTGTCACACAGCCAGAGGAGAGAAGCATACTGTGAAGGCTACATATGGGACTGAGATTGACCCCTGCTAACTGGACAAGAGGCACTTTTTCAAGTGGTGCTCCTCTTATATTTAGCAGGGGGAGAGTAACTGTCCCTCTTCACCCCTGCGCAGTCTTTCTAGTGGCTGTTGCTGGCGGTCTGCCTTGTTTTAGATTGTGAGCCCTTTTGGGACAGGGAGCCATTTAACTTTATTATTATTACTATTTGCCTGTAAACCGCTTTGTGAACTTCGTGTTGAAAAGCGGTATATAAGTACCTTGATTGATTGATTGATTGATTGATTGATTGATTGATTGATTGATTG
>JAJKFI010000001.1:32194489-32208741 GCA_029204185.1 Lerista edwardsae | reverse complement strand
TTGATTGATTGATTGATTGATTGATTGATTGATTGATTGATTGATTGATTGATTGACTGAGGATTCGGTGAATCGCAGAATACTGTATATTTGTAAAAACCCCATTGAAAAATGGAGATTTAGACTAGCCTGCCCGTGTAAGCCACATTGGGCATTCGCTTTGGCATGGGAAAGGTGGGTATAAATTCTTCAAAATAAATAAATAAATAAATAAATAAATAAATAAATCCAGCGCAGGATGTTGCAGCTCAACTCAGAATAAGGGGAATGATTTCTACTTACCCCATGCAGTATAGCAACCACCTCAGTGGGGCTACCAGGATCTGCGCCAGCAAAATTGCTTGCACAAATCTGAGCAGCTGGGTATAACACTGGGCTGCTTGAGAGGGGGTTAGGATATGGTGTAGGTTGCCCAGGCCGGTCTCACTCCCTCCACCTGCCTTTCCCACCTCATGCCTCATGGCACATTTGTGACACTCTCAGGCTGGCGCAAGGGAGTTGCACTGGCCCAGCGAGTGCTTTGGATCGTGCTCCCAATAGTTGTGCAGCATCAGTCAAGGCCGGTAACACTGATTGGAGGAGTCAAAGAGCTCAGTCCTAACTAAATGCAGATAGCGCAGGCTCCTCTGCATCCTGTGGGCAGCTGGAGACCAAGCAGGGGCAGAGAGGTAAGTAAACATTTTTTTACTTACTCATCTTTTTCCCCACATAACCTCCAATGGGTCTACTTGGATCTGCTCCAGCTCTTTAGCTGGCATAAGCTCAAGTGGAGGGAAGAAGTTGCGTCAAAGGCAACGTGGAGGACAGGGTACCAGCAGAGCCATTGATGCCAAAATCTGCCCTCTGCCTGCCCCTGGCACACCTCCCAGAGGTCCAATCTCTTCCCCATTCCACCCTGTGCTGCCCAACCTATGTTCCTTCTGTTGACTTACTGGCACCAACAGGATGAAGGTCTACCCAGGGAATCCTCTGGAACTGGCACCTCTTGCACGGCAAGAACTGCACACGGAATGGCCGCCTGTGGTGTGCTGCACACATCACCAGCAGCCATGTTATGACATTCTGTTAGTATTGGGCTGAAAAGGCCCCTTCTTTTTGCAATGGGATGCTAACCACTGGCAATCAATGCAGAAGGACAAGTATACATGATTTCATGATGTAGGTAGAGTGCCATTTAATTGTACAGGGACATTGTACATTGTACCAAGATCATGGTCAGCTGTGCCTAGCATCATGCACCAGAGTTATGCAGATTTATCTGAAACAGGCGATTTGTGTAGTATCCTGCTGCTGGGTACATTCTTGAACGTGAATTACTTTGTATTAAAAAGGTAAGGGTTTCCCCACGACCGAATGGTCTAGTCGTTACCAACTGTAGGGGGCAGTGCTCATCTCCGTTTCAAAGCCTGGAGAGCCGGCATTTTGTCCGAGGACAAGCTTCTGTGGTCATGTGGCCAGCATGACTCTACACCGTAGTGCATGGAACTCCGTGACCTTCCCACCAAAGTGGTCCCTATTTATCTACTTGCATTTAGGTGCTTTCAAACTGGCAGGAGCTGGAACAAGCAATGGGAGCTCACTCCGTCGCGCGGTCTTGAACTCCCAACCTTCCAGTCGGAAAGCCCAGCAGGAGCAGTTTAACCTGCTGCGCCACCATGTCCCATGCCTTTGTATTATTCCAGTCTTAATAATCTTGTTCTGCTTTCTTCTCTGAGTATGGGGAAGTTGAGGACAAATGCCATACCGTTCTCTTGTCTTTATAACCATTCAGTTACCTACAAATGTGCCAGCTGAGCAGATGTTCTTGCAGGACCAGAGTGGCAAGCACAGTACAAGCACAGTACAGGCTGAGCTGGTTCCAAAGTAATGTGCACCAATTACATCAAAATACACAATGTGTCCTAGGCAGACCAGGTCACTGTTTTCCACCATCGCCCTTTCTGTGCATTATGACTTCCATATGCATTTCAGATGATGTGGAACAAAGAAGTTGAAATAGTGCATTTAATGATCTTGAACTGCTGCCATTTATATTAAAGCACATTATTGAAGCACATTATTCCAAGGATTCACGATTCTGTGTTGGGCCTTTTATAAAACGAGTAATTATGATCACCCTGATTATAGTCAAAGGTGGGAGTCATGAGTGGTTACAGTGGTCCATTTAGGGTCCCCTTTTGGGAACCAGAAACTGTGATTGCAAAATGATGCTGCACACACAGTTCCCCAGCTTGGATCTCTGCATCCACTTTCAAGGACTGATTTCTCAATACTGGATCACTGAAATGTTCCCATCCCTGCAAAGTGGTGACTGGCAGTGTCAAAACTGTATCTGTGTCAAAACTGACCATGTAGACCATTTGTTGGGGTGGCTTGACATGCCCACTGCTGCAAGTACATAAAGCCAGATTTGAGTCCATCTCTGCAATTCTTTCTTTTCTATGCATAAAATGCATTTACCGGCTGTATACACTTCAAGAAAGAGAGTATCTTTATTCTTGATCAAATACAATCGAGTCTTTCATAAGAAATATATCACACATGCAATCTAAAAGCGTAAATACAGAGTTTTTAGATTAATACTTTATGATGTGCTAATAAATATTGCACATGACAGAAACATAATGCTGAAATTGCACTGGCCACAATCCAGAGAGCTTCTGTAGGCACTGCACATAGAAGAGCTTTTCTCATGCACAGTGGGATAGCTGACATTTTGAATAATAACCCACCCCCCAAACAGACATGGACTGTGACACCAGAATGCTGACTGGGCAGGTGTCAGCATCCTGCTTGAAGCTCACCTTGGCAGGTAAAGCCTTGAAATGGGGCTCCCCCAAACTGAAAGATTTGCAAGGATCTGCCAGCTAGGAAAGGCTCCATTTCAATGCCTGTACAAAAGACCTGCCAGCAAGTGCAAAACTGAAACGCCATAAAATAAAACTCTTGAAACAAACAGAACTTTGCCTGTAAACCGCTTTGTGAACTTTGTGTTGAAAAGTGGTATATAAATACTATTTGAATGAATGAATGAATGAATGAATGAATGAATGAATGAATGAATGAACTTAATGGAGCACATTCAACTCTCCTTCTTTCTGTATCTGAAGGCAGTGCCAGCACCAGGTTTCTGGAGGCCTTGGGGCCAAGTCTTGCACAGGATCCTCATGATACTCTCACCAACTCTTGGACAGCACACTAGATGATAGCGAGGGCTCAGGGGCAGTGGTGGGATTCAAATAAATTAACAACTGGTTCTATGTCCTTCAGGGCGGCCTTCAGGGCGGCCACTGCCTTTCTTCCCTCTCACAACCTAAAATTAGCAACTGGTTCTGCGAAATAGGTGAGAACTGGCTGAATTTCACCACTGCTCAGGGGTCAGTCCAACATGATGGGCCTATTTATAGGCATGGGACAGGGTCCAACCTGGCAATCCCTGAGACCCTTGCTAAGAGTCCTTAGGGCCTTTGTTTAGGGCCACTGTTAGTATTCTCAGGGCACAATCCTCACCTGGAGTTAGGCCGGCACAGTGAGGCCAGCAAAGTTTGGCCGGCACAAAGGACACCATAAAGCAGATTTGGACCAGTCTCGGAGTCAGGAAGGATGGCACATGCCTATCTGACTCTGAGAATGATCCAAACATACATCACAGTGTCCTTTGTGCTGGCCTAACTGTGCTGGCCTAACTCAAGGTGAGGATTTTGCCCTCAGTGGCTCTGTCCTTCTCATCAATGAGGTAGTTTCAAAGCCAAATCCCAATTAGAGGGGAGGCAGTGGCATCACTTGAGAGGAGTCACAATGCTGAGTACGGATGGCAGCACAATGCAGCATGTAAGCAGCCCTTTCCCCTTGCCACCAGAGCCATACTGGGCAATAAGAGCAATGCGGAAGAGACACCTCCACATTGGTCTCGCCCAGTGGTGTCATCTAAATGATTTAAGAACAGGTACTGACTTTTGATTGGCACGTGTCGGGACCCGCCCACCGGAAGTGACGTCATAAGCCAGAAGTGATGTCGTGGCAGGAAGTGACATGAAAAAGCCCTTTTTGAGGCCTCAGATGATTTTAAACTGACCCAACAGTTGCAACAGTATTCCACAGCACCCCCCAGAACTAAACATGTTAAGGAGGCCTGGCATCATGTTAAAACCCCAGAGCAACTCATTTTTCAGTGGCAAGGAAAGGAAAGGCTCCGCTTGCTGCCTGCCTGCCTGGCTGGCTCTGAGAACATGCAGGCAACTCAAACATGCAGGAAATTCAAACGTTGCAGAGGGCGGAGTCGACGAGTGGGCGGGCGAATGGGCGGGGCCAGCTGTAATCCTAGAAACCGGTACTCGCGTACCCCCGCGTACCCCCTGCATCACATCACTGGTCTCGCCACCCAGAATGGCTCTGGAAGGGACAAGGGGAAGGGACAATTTGGGGCTCCAACAATATTTAGCATTGTGGCCCCCCTCCAACTATACCACTGGAGGGAGATGAATCAGGATGTTTGGTAACAAGTCTGCTATAATGACTCTGATCCATAGCTATTTTTTTTTGTCCCTCATCTCTTCTCAAGCACCCACAGAGCTGGCATTGTTTACAAAATGTGAATGAAAGCACTTCCTGAATGGATGCGCTTCTGCATCAGTCAACCTTGAACGCCTGAAGTTACTGCATGGAAACTACAAAAAAGAAAGTGACTCAGAGTCAAGTGTGTGCTCTGCTCCCACACATTGCAGGTTCTTCTAAAACACTCCCAAATTGTAGCCTCTTCCTGTGATTGAGACAAAAGTTAAAAGGGGAAGAGCATTTCATGAGCTCATAGAACCAAGAACAAAAGAAGCCCTCCACAGAATCAAGATGTACAAATATACTGTGTCAAAGGCAAAATCTTCCATTATATAAATATGTTGAATCCAATATACAGGTTCAGTGCATATATTTTTTTTACTGTTTTTCTGATTATTTTTTCTATATATTCTTCTTTCTGGATATAATTGTTATTTACGGCACAATCCTAAACACGTTTACTCAGAAGTTAAATCCCACTGAATTCAGTTTGATTAATTCCCTGGTAAATAGTTTATGACAGTGTTCTTCAACCTGTGGGTCAGGACCTCAATGGGGTTGTAAAGCCTCATTTTGGGGGTCGCAGCAAACTTTCCAAACCTATGCAAGAGAGGGCCTGGATCCAATCCAATCATAGTGCTGCCTTTTCAAAACCAAATTCTGGACAGAATCCTGCACAGCCTCTTCTCCCTGTCTTGTTCCGTAGCTTCTAAGGCCAGCCCTGCTCAGACTACCACCTAACACATTAGGTAGGGGGAAATGGGACAGGTGGGAGCAGGGTGGGCGGTGATGGGGGCAGATCAGGTCCTGAGATTTGGGCAGGATTGGCAGTGAGTCTCCGGCCTCATACTTCAGTTATTTATTTATTTATTTATTTATTTATTTATTTATTTATTGGGGTCGTGTCAGGAAAAATGTTGAAGACCACTGGCTTAGGATAACAGCCCTGCTGTGAAACCCAATACGTTTACCCAGAATAGAAGTAAGTCTATTACATTCAATGAGGTTTACTTCTACGTAAGTGTGTATAGCATTGCAACCTAATACCCCAATCCTATTGAATTAGTTAAGACAGGGGAACAGAGTTCCATTGTCATCACAGGCCATACGGCAGCTTACACAGCACGCCGCCACTTTTGGAGCTGCCGTGACAAGTGTTTGCAGTAGCCCATGAACACAGCTAGAAATCGGCTCCAGAGCAGGTAAGCTGGCAGGGAACAGTTTATGGGCAGTAAGGGGGTGGAATTGGGCATGATGGGGGAAGAACTAGGAGGTGGGAGGAGTGGACCTGCCAGCAATGGCACACACCAGGTCTTATCCCCTGTCTCAAAAACTGCCCTGTCTCTTTTCTTTCCTCAGACAATCACCACCAAAATAAGTGGGCATATCCAAGGTAACATATAGGCCACCCCAGGGCTTACACATTTTCACTTACCTCCTGTTTGCCTTCTGGTGTTTCCCCCCAACATAGGATGCAGCCTGCACTTTTTTGGCATTACATCAGAGCTGTTGGTGGGGGCGAGGATTGGAACCTTAAAGTATTTGTAATGAATGGATTTATGTCTGAATACAGTACATTTTCACTTCTCTATTCTTCGGGCACTGTCTTTGTTGTCTGACCCTGAAGTTTGACCCTTAGCAAAGCCCACTCCTAGCAATTAGCTCTTCTAGTACCGACTAGCTCTTCAAGAACATTGGGTAATCTCTGTTGTTATTAATGTCACGTTAGCATTTAGCAATGACAATTATCACAATGTGACAGCTGACTGTACACAGCATAAGGCATACAGTATGTTCTTCCAGCAGTCTGAGCATTAGAGCATTACATCGCTCTAGTCCTTTCCAAGACTTTTAAGTATCTGTATTTCAGAATAGGGTGAGCATGGTAACAGCACCATAAATTAAAACAGTGGTATTCAAACTTTTTAGACTGGAACCCACTTTTTAGAATGGCACTTGTATCGAGACCCACTGGAAGTGATGTCATTAACCTGGAAGGGATGTGGTGGCAGGAAGTGACATCATCAAGCAGGAAGTTCTGTCATTGTAACATAATAAAATGACACTCCTGAAATGCAAATTGGCATTCTTGGACTGCAACAATTGTACAGCCAGGAAACATCTCTAACAGAAAGCAAGATGAGGACAAAATATGGTGTAAAAGCACTGAACTAAAAACTAAAACTAAAAACCCTCACTTGAAAATTCAAACTGTTAACACTCACAAAAGAAATATAGCAAGAGTAAGGCCTGCTTTCCGTGACCCACCTGACATCAGGTCATGACCCACCAAGTGGAACCCAACCCACAGTTTGAATAACACTGAATTAAAACAATACCTTGTAAAAAATAAAAGGGACATTACCACATCTCTCTGAGTAGAGTTATCTATTAAATACGATGTGGGTCACTTTAATTGTTGTCTCAAATATACTGTCTTGGATTCAGAAAACCATGAATGCAATGAGACATTTTTGCCTCCTCCTTCCCACTGTGGTGTCAGTTAGGTTGAGTCATGCAGTGCGAGAGCTCATTGTGTCATCCCCATGATAGACCTCCTCTGGGACCAGGCCATACAGAATAAATAATATCATATGTACAACCTAAATGCAATGAGAGCACTAGGGTTTATTTAATTATTTAAATATAGTACAGTACAGGTCACCCAGCAAACCAGTAACAAACAAAAAACCAGTGGCCAACTTGATGACATTCATATAACTAAATAAGAGTTATAATATGAGCTCTGATACATGGAAATGAGAGCTGACTCATACTTACACCTTATTGGTTCCTTCCTGTAACAACACCTCATTGGCTCTCAGAACAATCATTTTCATTGGTCAGTTCTGAGTTAAGGAAAGCACCTTTTTGTTACAGAATACAATTTTTGTTACAGAATACAAGTTTGTTTTCGTCTTCTGGGTTTTTCCCCCCTATAACCTTTTATAGTACAATATACAGATATTTTAATGCTGTATGTTTCATTGCATTCTGCTGTAAATTACACATCAAACATATATAACAGGATGGTGTTATTTGAAAATACTGATACTTCCACAATTTGGGACAATGGTGTAACCCCTGCCCCTCCCCAAGTGCGTCCCCTGGTGCGGCTCGTCCCCATCTGAATTCATGCTGGTGCCATGCCATGCCAATGTGGATCTTGAACACAAAGAGGTTGAGAAATGATGCCACTGAGAAGAGTCCACATTACCTTGTGACCTATTCAATAACTGAGCAGGGCTAATGTCTTTCTATAAACAGTTGTAGTCTAGCTCCACTTGACTTAATCTACCTTACTGTTTCAAAACTAAGTGTGAAAAATACATTAAAGAACTATGAGCCTGTATGATATTAAAGGAATGCAACAGAAAAATGAATAAGGGTCAATTGACTTCAACTATAAAAGAATTTAGAAGCTTGATTAGAAATACCATCTATACTAGTAAAGTTAATTTTGTTCCATATTTCAACTATGCATTACAATGGCACAAACCAGAATGATAGCCAATAACAATTCAGCCATATCCAAATAATTTAATGGATTCACCATTCTGTAGGTGATGATCAGCCCAAAATAGATTTTAGGTTAAACTTTAGATCACTACACAAATGGAAGAGGGAAAAGAAAGTTAAAAATTGCAGTTAAAGAGCTACATCTAACTGTCATAATCTGTGCTATTTATGTTCTTTTGAGAATGCTATTACTGCTTTTGATTGACATATTTCAATCATGAGTGTTGCTAAGAACCATAAAACCATTTTATTTCATGTTTGTCCACCTCAGCAAGATTTGACCGCTTCCATCCATTTTTCCATCCATGGTTGGAGGTACCATTATTTAACTTCATGTAAGAAGAGAGCTGTAGATTTCAGTGGAATGCATTTGCAAGCAAGCACTGAGCCAAACTACTGGTTCATTTAAGTCCTTGTTGTCTGCTTTGATTGGCAGCTGCACTCCAAGGTCACAAGTGGAGCTTTTTTTTTTTTAGTTTGTGATCTTTTTCTCAGTTCTGCCCCCTACAAATGTTTAAATTACAGATACCAGAGATTCAACCTGGGGTCTTTTTCATGCAAAGAACATGCTCAGTCACTGAGCTCTTTGCTCAAGAGATACTGATTGTGTATATGTTTCATAAACGAAGGGCATAATCCCAACCAACTTTCCAGCACTGACATATCTGTGCCAATGGGGCATGTGCCAATGGGCCAATGGGGCAATTCTGCAGTGTAGTAGTATTCATGGAGGTCAGGGAATGTTTGTTTCCTTACCTTGGAGTTGCATTGCTTTTACCCTTGTGCTGGAAAGCTGGTTAGGATTGCACCCAGGCAGCCCAATCCTGAGCAATGCAATGGTAGCCAAATGGCACCCACGGCAGCCATGCAATTATTGATGGAACTTCAGGGACCCGCCCAGAGACCTGCCAATGGGTCTGCTCAAGTCTGTGCCAACTATTTAACCAGCACAAACTTGAAGGCATCTGTGTCAGGCCACACAGCCTGACTTGGAGGTTAGGATCCAGTGCCGCCCTCCCCATCCACCTGGAGACCGTGCAATGCTGGGGACGGGCAAACTCTCTGCCTGTCGGCCCCAAGTTGTTGCCTCCGGGCGGTGAGCCTTACCACCTGTGCAGTATGTGCCGTATGGCCTGTTTGGGACACTACCACCCACAGTACACCCAAACAGGATTGAGCCCTTAGTAAGGAAAAATGCACCAACACTGTCCCTTTTGAGTCATTTATGTGTTGTTCAGTCGCTAAGTTGTGTCCATATGTGTAGACACTTAATTCATGCTACTGCTAGAAGTGTTTGAAAGCAGTTATTTACTTTACTCTGAAGCAAGCCCATTGGGTTCAGCTAGACATACGCACATGTTCAACTCAATTTGATCTGTCTGTTATTAAGCATGGAAATTATTAAGATAAAAATTACTTTAATTTGTGTAGTTTTCTTGGCAGTGAGGAGAAAAACTCCCCCTCTCCATTTTTGAACAGCTGATGAAAAAGAAATATAATTCATTAACCTTCCAATGAAACAGCTGCTTGTTATGCTCTGTATATTTAGGCAGTAAATATTTTGGCAAGGCAATGATACAGTTTTCAAATGTACAGAGCTTATATAAACTTGTTTTGTGTAGAAATCTGTATATCCCAGAAAGGGAAGGAAGTTAACTTTCATGTGGTTCTTTTTTTTCTTCCTAAATACGTTGCTATATCCCCACTTCCCATTTTTTTTGCTGTCCATGGGGATGAAATGCTGCCAAGGCAATCACAAAATGTCCCCAGGTTTCAGATTAATTTTGAAGTAATGGAACATGATAGCTTATTGCTTGGTCCTCTGACTTGCTGCACAAGGCTATAATAGTGTTGTATGGGAGACAACTATTCCTGGTGTTCCTACCATTGCCAGTGCGGAAACAAAAACTGCTTTTGAAAGTAAGGGATTTTATTAATAGCAACATTAATGCCACTAAAGGCACAATGCTAATGTGGAGTTAGACCAGCACAGTTAGGCCAACAAAGTTTGGCTGCCACAAAGGACACCGTAAAGCAATGCTTTTCAAACTGGTGGGTCATGACCCACCAGCCTGAAGAGCATCGCCCCGTTTCCCTTTAAGGGGTGGGGAGAAGAAAAAAGCAGCCACACAATCCCTTTTCTTATGTCTCCTTTTCTTACAATATTATGATACAATGCAACATTCTTTTATGTTTCTACAAGTTGTGTATTGATCCATAATTTTTCTTGTCTTTGTAGTTCTAGACTGAAGAAGGTGCCACATGACTGTATTGTATTGTGTGACATTGTCTTGAGCTTATAATGGGAATCTTTTTGCATACAAAAACCCAGCGGAGGTGAAAATGTTCAATTGCTTCAAGCATCATCAGCAACTCATTCCTAATAAGACAATAGCTCCTTCTTTGCCAGGACTTCTGATTACTTCTGCCTGAATTGCTCTGCATCCAGCTATAACAATCTCTTATCTCAATTATCTGGATGTTGTCAGAACGCAAATCTAGCTGTAATCCATGCCAATGAAAAAGTAGCACATCACGGAAAAGGATTGGCAACAGCCTCAACCCTGAAATTACTGCTTTCTACAGAGAGTCAATTTTCAAGGAGGTCATTCAAACATACTGTTTTGCACCTATACAATGACATTGAACTAGAAAGGCTATATTTTTGTTGTAACTTTTTGGAAAGTGTCCATCAGTTCTAAATAAAATTGGATGGATTGGGCCCAGTAGAGGGGCAGGATCAGGGGAGATGATATGGGCCATCCCCCTTCCTGGGCCTGATCTGCTGATACAGATCAATTTGAACTTGTGTCAAGGCGCAAGCCTAACCTGGAGTTAGGCCAGCACAGTTAGGCCACCAAAGTTTGGCTGGCACAAGAAACACCGTACAGTATGTTTGGACCCCTTTCAGAGTCAGAAAGGCCAGCACACAGACTTGCACCAACCGCCCTGACCCCAAGAGTGGTCCAAACACGCTTTATGGTGGCCCTTGTGCCTGTCAAACTTTGCTGGCCCAACTGTGCTGGCCTAACTCCAGGTTAGGATTGTGCCCTCAGTGATATAGCTGGCAAATAGCACAGGCTGCCCCCCCACCGGGCACAGGGACAAACGTCCCTTAAACTGAGGAGATTTTTCTCCTGCTAACCTCTGCTGTGGGAAGTAATGTAGCCCCAGAGGCGTTTCTACAGGGATGTCAAAGCTCTAAGTTTTGCAAGAAGCCTTACCCTGTCGTAAATCCCTCCTCTCCCTTGCTGCTGTAGCCAGTAAGCAACGCCAAGATTGGCTAAAACGGTGCAGGAGAGGAGTAATCTCCACTGCAAGGTAAGGCTTCTTGCAAAACTTAGAGCTTTGCCATCCCCGTAGAAACGCCACTGTGTAGCCCATGCTGCTGCTGCAGCATTAGCACAAGGAAGTTTAGGTAGGTTTGGGCTGTGCGCATCACGAAACAAAGGCAGAGAGAAACCATTGCCTCATTAGATAAATCACTGTCCCTTCAATATACAGTTAATCTGCACTATTGTACAGATTAGCCCCTGTACAGATTATTGTACAGATATAGACCCCTGGCAGGGGCAGATCTACAGGGAGGGCAAAGCTCTAATATAAGTGTTGCAAGAAGCCTTACACTGTCATGTAAATCCCTCCTCTCCCTTGCTGCTGTAGCCAGTAAGCAACGCCAAGATGTTGCTTTTCCCTGTGAGGATTGGTTAAAACGGTGCAGGAGAGGAGTGATTTCCACTGCAAGGTAAGGCTTCTTGCAAAACTTAGAGCTTTGCCCTCCCTTAGATCTGCCTCTGACCCGGGAAAGTAGTGTTCCTGAATGCATGAAGAGAGCCCTCCACACAAACATTTGTATCTGCTGGGGTCTGTTCAGATCTTACAGTGGCAAAGCCTCCTGATTTTATCCTCCATGAACATACATTGTATGCATTAATAACATCTGAAAACAAGTGGCATTAAACACGAGTTCAGGTTTTTAAACACAAAAAGGGTGAAAGCACCATGTCCACTGATCTGGTAGCCATGATCATGAAAAAGGGTCAATAGACCCTTTGGTTCCTGCTTCTATGGTCACATAGGGACAGAGTGCCTATACCTTTAGCCATTGTATAATTTTGGCAGGTGTAGCTCAACGGGGAAGGTTGCACCTTTAAAAAGCGGCACCTGCCAAAATTCCCTATTCTATATTATGGTTAGAAGTATAGGAATAATGTCCCTGTTTGTATCTAATAATCCAGGATAATCAAAGTGTATGTTTCTGTGATATATGTGGGTGCAGCTCCTTCTCATGAAAACCAAACCTGAACCTTGGGTATTTGTCCCCCTCCACAAATTTACTGAACATAAGGTAAGAAGTGGTGTTTTTAACAATACAGATACAGCATTTTCATGCTCAGGCTGAGGCAACTTAATGCTTTGCATTATCGATAATAAATAGCAGTAAAATTCAATGTAGAGCAGACCAATTCCTGCAAGGGGAAAATGCAGAGCACTCATTACTTATCTCAAACATCAAATCTAATAGATTCAGCAAGGAAACATTTTCAAGCCCCTTGTTCTCTGCAGGGACAATTCCCAAGTATAGCTTTGAACACCTTGCAGGTTTAATTTAATTACTGTAGCACTGACCTTTTTGTACTATTAACAAATAATCTTTTGTCTCTCTAGACTCGCCTGTTTATTACATTTTGTGCCAACAGCTTTAAGCACATTGATTTCCAATTACCAGTTTATAAAACTGCCAAGTCATCTTTGTCAAATGACTTTTTTTCCCAAGCAGTTTAAAAAGCAGGCAGGAGAACAGCAGTAACTGCATCATTAATTAAAAGTTACAGGAAGAAAATAAAAACTTAACAAAGTTTTTAAAAAACACAACCCTTTCCAATAGCATATAGCATAACAAGCAAGGTCACTGAGCAGGGTTACTGTGAATTCTTTTTTGAACTTGGTTGAATTGTAGTAAATATAATAATGTCACAGTAGTATTATTTGAAATAACTGTTCAAATGTGCCAAAAGAGTAAGGAGTTCAGACATTCTGAAGATATTTGGGATGTCTTCAATGAATGAATGAATGAATGAATGAATGAGAGCTTCAGAGGAGCTCAGTGTACAGAAAAAGCCATGGTGCCTAAACAGCTATTTGCACTTCAAAGGCAGGTTTTGATTTTAATACTAACACGTTTTAAATTTTAATTGAAAAAAGAACTCAAAAGAGGCTGTAACAGAGCTAGAGAAAGTACCAAAAAGGTTAACCAACATGATTTGGCATTGGAGCATCTTCTGTGTGAGGAAAGGTCAACCTCTTTAGTTTGGGCTTTCTAGTTCAGAAAAATAGGAACATAGACATTTGTAAATTATGAATGGAATGGAGAGAGTATATGGCGAGAAATTATTCTCTCTCTCCATGTCAATGAATTGGAATTTTGGGTCATCCAACTGAACTGTTCAAGGCAATCACAAGAGCTCCCCGACCCAATGCATAATGAATCTATGGGATTCATTTTCTGATGATATGGTGCTGGCTATGAACTTAGAGGGGTGTTTTTTTATGATTAAACAAATTCATGACATTGGCAGGCATTCAGAGCAATCTATATTTGAGCGATAGATGCTGAAGACAAACAACCAGTGAAGATTATTTTCATCATATGTTGTTTGTGACTTTTCAAGAAGAACCTGACTTGTCACTGGTCTGTACACGCAACATCTTACAACGGAAATATAAATTTGGGCTTAAGGTTCTAAATTGAAATTTGCACTAGATTGGCCTTTGTCCTGATCCAACAGAGCTCCTCCTGTGTTCTTAGGTGAGCTGGCAGTGGTACATCTACATGCACACAAATAGTGAGGGGGCCTAGTGGGATCATAGTTAACTGCTAACTGGACAAGAGGCACTTTTTCAAGTGGTGCTCCTCTTATATTGAGCAAGGGGAGAGTAATTGTCCCTATTCACCCCTGCGCAGTGTCTTTCTAGAGGCTGTTGCTGGTGGTGGTCTGCATTTTTTATTTTTTTTTAGATTGTGAGCCCTTTTGGGACAGGGAGCCATTTAACTTCATTATTATTATTTGCTTGTAAACCGCTTTGTGAACTTGTGTTGAAAAGCGGTATAAAAATACTGCAATCAAAAAAGATTGATTGATTGATTGATTGATTGATTGATTGATTGATTGATTGAT
>JAJKFI010000001.1:32181254-32194479 GCA_029204185.1 Lerista edwardsae | reverse complement strand
GATTGATTGATTGATTGATTGATTGATTGATTGATTGATTGATTGATTGATTGATTGATTGATTGCTCATGAGCGGGAACATTTCTGGAGGGGGGAACATTTTGCCCCATATGATAAAGTTCTGGAGGGGGAAAAATAAATCACAGTATATATTAGCATTCAGTCTAAACATCCACAGAAATGAGCCCATGGGGAACAGTTCTTTTCATCATATGAATTGATTGGTGATGTTGCTGATAAACAGCATCACTCTGAGAACGTTCAAAGTAGGTAGCCGTGGCGCAGGGAGTGGGTACCCCAGGTGCCAGAGGAGTGTCACCACTAGGGACCAAAATTGTGAAAATGACAGTTTTAAGAAATAATAACATCATGTAATATACTGTTTGATTTGGAATTTCACAAGGAATTCAATGAAAAAAACCAGAATGAAAACTCTTTATTCTATCATACCAAAAAACTAAAAACCAAAAATACTACTTATATAAAAATCGCAGTTTGTTAAAATAGTGGTTTTTAGAAATAATACCATCATGTTATATATCATTCGATATGGAATCTCATGAGGATTTCAAAAAACAAACAAACCATAGTGTGCAATCTTCATTCTATCAAGCATTATGGCCAAAAAACAAACAAAAACAATTGTCTTATATAACGTTATATATGATGCCTACATTGAACTTCCAGATGCAGGAGCAGAACATCAATGAGTACTATGTGCAGGGGAGCAATAGCAGGGGAAGGCACTGATGTTCATCCATTCCTTATGGGGAAATATTCATTGCATTTATTTTCTGGCTATTTTTATTATTCTTTTCATGTCATGACTATTAGTATCTCTCAGTTTCACCTACCTCACAAGTTTGTTGTGAGAACAAAAGAAGGTGAGGAACCACGCACACCATTCTGAGCTCCTTGGAGGAAGAGTGGTATAAACAAATATAAATATAAATATATTTAAAATATAAAACAAATTAACTAAATAAATAAAATGTATGGGTCTTGGGTGTCAAATGACCTAGCTACGCCACTGTGTAGAAGAGAGATAAATAGTGGACTACTATGTGTCAGAGATGTTCTATCAAGTGGTGTCATTCAAATGATTTAGGAACAGGAACTCACTTTTGATTGGCACTTGTTGGGAACCCGGAACCAGCCATGGAGCCCATTAGGATCCGGAACGCCCGTTCTGGTCCGTTCCCCCTGAATGAACCTCACTGGTTCTATCCCATTAATTTCTTCCATACTTCATCTTCCATTCAATTCTCTCCTTCCATTTTGAATCCAGGGAATGGGAGAAGGAGCAGGGCTGGAGACAAGGCGGAAGGGCAACCCCCCTCCCACCATTCTGGTGCCTGGGGCAACCGTCTCAGGAAGCGTCTTGGACAGTCTAACTTTGTAGGACACCATTCAGCGCCATCTTCATTCCTTTTGCCTGTCAAATCTTCAGCAGCAAGAAGTAGCATAACTAGAGGGGCGAAATGGTAAGTCCTGCAGATCCTGCAACACGCCATGTAAGCAGTCCCTCCCACTTGCCATCGGAGCCATTCCAGGCAGCAACGCAATGCTCAGGTGTTCACCAAACCAAACAGCATCTCCTGCGCATTGCTGTCACTGCGGCTCCAATGGCAAGTGGGTGGGATGCTTACACAGCACATTGTGATTCTTGCAGTCTTTATCATCCCCCCCCCCACCATGGGCAGCAGGACTTGTTAGGAAAGACACTGAATACAAAATGGCTAGGTGCATCCTAATGCATAGTACACATTACAGTTTACAGTATCATTTATATCCTGGAAATCTATGGTGCAGCCATATTTAGACAGGAATGGCAGACAGGAAATGGCAGAGTTGGAAAAGAAACTGGAAAGATCAAGAGGTTAAAACACCTTTACTACAAGAAAAGACTGATGCACCTGATGCTCTTTAGACAAGAAAAGGTCAACTAAATAGGTTATGATAGAGGTTTATAAAATTATGAATAACTGGAAAGAAAGAAGATTTATGTTCTAGCTAGAGCTCAAGGGTCACCCAATCAAACTGAATGGCAGTAAGTGTAGGACTGGGAAAAGAAAGTACGTCCTAACAATGGAAAATTCCTTTATGAAATCTATAAGAATAGAAGAAAAGCCCTGCTGGATCAAGCCAAATGCCCCTCTTATCCAGTTTCCTGTTTCCCGCAGTGGCCCAACAGCTGCCTCTGGGATACCAGAAGCAGGGGTAAAGGCAAGCTTCTCTCCTGCCATTGTTCACCTAAAACTAATAAAGTACACAGTGCGGTAACAGCCAATGGCTTAAATAGTTATTTTTAAAGATTAAACAATCCCACTGAGGAGAGAGTTGTTCCTAGTTATTCAGGGTATTTGACAGCTTTAGAAATGAAACCTAGCAGTTATTCTGTGAATATTTTCCTTTTATCTAGATTCAATCTGCTTGTATTAATAATATTCACTATTGTATAGCATGTTCAGGTGTGCAAAGTGCTTCATGTATATTAATCTGATCTTCCCCACATTGTATCTGGGGTCTAGAGGGAGTGGCTTGCTTAAGGCAACCTAGCAAGCAATGCGAGAGAGAGAGAGAGAGAGAGAGAGAGAGAGAGAGAGAGAAGTGATTCAGGGCACATCACCTACAAGTTACGTAGGGACTGTGCCAATCAGCAACCTGAACCCAACAACCCAACGGTAGACCAGGTAATTAGCAGAGTACGTATTGTACGTGGTGTTCATACAATCCAATGATGGAAGTCTCAAGGTACTTAAGAACAACCCCTGTATATTTCTCTCTCTCTTTCTCTCTCTTTTTTTTTTAAATGAGAACTACCTTCTCCTGGTTTCATGTTCAATCATACAACTGATAGTTTGGGAAGTTGTCTAGCAGATTTGATTCCTGTATGCCTTTAATATGACTTCTAGAAATCAAACAAAAACATAGATAGATGTTCAAGGCAATTTCTAAAGATCTGATCATATTTGAGGAAATTTCTTTCAAAGGTATTTGTGTAATCAACAAAAGGCATAGGCTAAGCAAGTGTAATTGAGGGGGGTACAGAAGGAAGCATGAAAGTAGACAGTGCTAGGTCCACTAGGTTTGTAGCCCAAAACCTCTTGATTACCCCTGCCTTGACCAGCAAGTGCATGTGACCCAGGTACTTTCTAGATTGAATAAATTTGGAAATATTTGTACTTACTTGTTTATTATGCCAAATTGCCCAGGAGGGTCCAGTGAGCCATAAGAACATAAGAAGAGCCCTGCTGGATCTGGCCATCTAGTCCAGCTTCCTGTATCACACAGTGGTCCACTAGGTGCCTCAGGAAGCACACAAGACAAGAAGATGCCTGCATCTTTTTGCCACTCCCTTGCACCTGGCATTCTGAAGTAGCCTACTTCTAATGTAAGGAGGTAGCACCACCCATCATGGCCTATAGCCTACGATGGACGATTCCTCCAGAGTCCAATACCCTTTTAAAGGTACCCAGGCCAGATGCTATCACTACCTCCTGTGGCAAGGAGTTCCACAGATTAATTACCCGCTGGGTAAAATAGTATTTCCTTTCATCTGTTCTAACTCTCCCAACCCTCAATTTTAGTGGATGTCCCCTGGCTCTGGTATTGTGAGAAAGTGAAAAGAACATCCCTCTGTCTAATTTTATAAGTCTCAGAACATAATTCTAACTTGAAGTTAGGCTGGCACAGTTAGGCCAGCAAATTTGGCTGGCAAAGGGACACCATAATGTATGTTTGGACCATTCTCAGAGTCAAAGAGGCCAGCACGCAGACGTGCGCCATCCTCCTTGATTCTGAGAGTGGTCCAAATGCACTTTATGGTGGACCTTTGCTGGGATATTGAAGTAAGGCCCTGGGAATTTACAGGCCTGAATGAAAAGGCTTATCACTAGGCCTTGAAGATCAGCAGTAAAGTGCTAATTCATTCTGACTCTGCTTTAGCCTGGTAACAAGATCATGTGATCTCGGGTGGAATGTTGGAGACTATTTAATCAGGCCCAGGGACACTTGTTGCTAGTTCTGCTTTCTGTTTCTCTCTGCGTGTTGCTGCTGCTGGACTTGCAGAAGTTGTTTGCAGAACTTGCTGGAGCTGCTATTTGAAAAGATTTACTGTATCTGTTGTTTGCTGTTCTTTGCTGCAAGAAGCCTACTTCTGGAAATATAGAACTTCTTGCTACACTAATTGTCTGAGTGATTCCTTACTGGAGTTCTGCAACCTTGGCACCTTCCTAAGCCTCACAGCTATAGGTTGCTTTGCACTTTCATCAACCTAAGCCGGCCAAAATTTGATGGCCTAACTATGCTGGCCTAACTCAAGGTTAGGATTGCACTCTCAAGGCACACACACCCTCAGGTGCCTTTTTTCTAGACTGAAGAGCCCCAAACGCTGCAGTCTTTCTTCATAAGGGAGGTGCCCCAGCCCAGTAATCTTTTTCATCGCTCTCTTCTGTACTTTTTCCAGTTCCATTATGTCCTTTTTGAGATGTGGTGACCAGAACTGTACCAGTAGTATTTAAATGCTGGTATTGTAGTCTGTAACGTAGGGCCACAAAGACGCAGGTACAAATCCCAAATCAGTCATGATGCTCTCTTGGGAGCATCATCAGTCTTTCTTGGCTTAATCTACTTCACGGGCAGCGCAATCCTATTGCGTCATAGCATCGACGTAAGTCATAGCATTAATTACGTAAGGGGCATCAACATAAGGGGCAGAGTGCTGAAACGGGGGTGCCAATCGGCACCCCCACATCTGCGCTTGAGCAACGGGACCAGTGCTGCAGGCAGCGCTGGTCCCATTGCACTCATGCTGAGCCTCTCTTGTGTCGGCTGAAGCCAGCCGGCAGCGGGATTGGCGGCAGGAGGGAGATTGTGGGCAGGGGGAGGGACATGGGTGGGTTTGGTAGGTGGCCATATGGCCACATCCTAAGCCCATCCAGGAGGCCGTGCAGCCATGATTTGGGCCGTGCAGTCTTCTCGGATTTGCGCCTGCTATTTAGCAGGCGTACATCTGAGGAGCCCATAGGGGAGGCTGGAGCGCCCCCTACAGTAAGGGAGCACACGCTCCCTTGCCACAGGGAGGCTCCAGCTACACCTAAGCAGCGCTAGGATATGGCACTGGCCCATCAGCTGCACCAGTCCGGCACTGCTTAGGATTGTGCCCTCAGTTGTAGGATGAAATGGGGCATAACCATGTACTCAACAGGCCAGGACATACCAATACGCAAAGAGAGGGCCATTGACAGAATATCTTGCATTAAAATAAATATATTGTGCGTATTTCTTTGCTTGTTTGGTTTTGAAGTTACTTTTGTGGTTTTTCATTACAAATTATGCAGCCACCTCTAGTCCATATATCATCAAGTCTAATTCAGCTAAATGAAATGAAGTTTAAAGATCCAGTTCCATGTTCACCATCAAACTATGTAGTGGCCATGAAACCACAATATACTGTTAGCCTCAAATTGTTTACAGGAGACCTCTGTTGCTTTCTATTATCATTGTTGTATTCTGCTCATAAATGACATCACTGTTGCCATGGTAACAAAGTTACCATTCCAGTTGATAAAGCAGGCCTGCCAAACCTTTATACACATGAATTGAATTGATTACAATGGGATAAATAACATACGGGGGGGGGGAGTTCCAGATTTAGACTATGTATGAATCGGAATCATCCTATTTTGACAACGCTTTGGACAGCTCTATTATACGCTTCCTCAATGAGACCCACAATTTTGGGAAATCAAGTCTTAATAATGTTAAAGCCAAGTAAACACTTATACGGTCTTCCTTCATGCTCACTGACTCTTTCAGATTGATGGTCCAAATGAGCACATTATCTGTGAGACTGAAGAAATGATTTCAGCTACTTATGATACTGATTTTTTTTTAATCTGAGCTTCAAATGGTTCCTCTAGTGATAGGGTTACCAGATACAAACTGAGACAGAGTGCCTATACCGAAGAGGGAATTTTGGCAGGTGCAGCTGTTGAAACCCTTCCATGATGAGCTTCACCTGCCCCAATTCCCTCTTCTATATGATGGTTAAAAGTATAGGCACTCCGTCCCAGTTTGTATCTGGTAACCCTATCTAGAGACACATTTCTTCTCCCCCCCCCAACTATTCATTAGTCTGCAGAGCTGTACTCAGCTCGCAGCGCGCCTGGGGTGGGATGAAGTCACTGTGCCCCCAGCACGGCTGCCCCGCCCTATGTGTTGTCCAGCCACACCTCTTCGTGCCCAGAATCACTCCCTTTAGGAACGATCCAAGCACAAGAGAGGGTGGGGTGGAAAGCGCTTGGTTTTTTCCATGCCGCTGTGTGTAACTGCAGCCAGAGCCCAACATGCTCTCCTCCCCTTCCCCCCCCCCCCGCAGCACCCTCCCTACGTCTCTGTTGTTCTGTCATGAAACTTTAGTTCTAATTATATTCTGTGTTCTGTAAGGGTCCAGTTAGACCAGTTTGGTCACCACCAAACACAGAAGAAAAACAGCAGGGATATTGTGCTTTTTGGAAGAAGAACACAGAGAATGGGACACTGTAGCCAGTTTCTTTCTCTATACCTACTACCTGGGATCATAGATGATTGGGCAAGACCATGTCTCAGTGGTACAGCATGGGATTTAAATGTCCCAGATTCAATTCCTGATGTTTCAATGGTACAGCAAGCTTTGGTGGTTCCAGGTTCAATTCCTGATAGCTCCAGATGGGGCACAAAAAGACCCCTGCCTGAACTCCTGGAGAGCTGCTATTGGACAATGCTGAGCTGAATAGACGAGTGATCTAACCATAGAAAGCAGCTTCTTGTGACTCAGATACAGCAAGCAAATAGGTGGAAGCTCCACCCCTTTCAAATTGGGCTCTCTTCCTTCCTACCTCTGCTATTTTCAGCCTCTTTGCAGCAACCTGGATTCTGAAGCAACCTGAAGGGGCTCTCCTTCAAGTGCTGCCTTGTGCCTCCATCCCAAGTTAAGTAGATGGTGGCTCCTGAGTGAGTCTTTTCTATAGTGGTACCACAAATATGGAATTCCCTTTCAGAGGAATTAAGTACTATCCCCTCCCTCATGGCTTTTCAGAAAGAGCTCAGAACATACCTATTTTGCCTGGCTTTTAGATCAAGGTTAGATGCTTGCCCTCTGTGCCTAAGAACATAAGAAGAGGTCCATTGGATCAGGCCAAAGGCCCATCTAGTCCAGCTTCCTACATCTCGCAGCAGCCCACCAGATGCCTCAGGGAATACACAAGACAACTAGGATCTCGTTACCACTCCCCTGCATCTGGCATTCTGAGGTAGCCTAATTCTAAAGTAAGGAGGTTGCACTAACCATCATGGCCTGTAGCCTGCGATGGACTTTTCCTCCAGAAATCTGTCCAGTCCCCTTTTAAAAGCATCTAGGCCAGATGCCATCACCACCTCTTGTGGCCAGGAGTTCCACAGATTAATTACCCTCTGGGATAGTGTTGTGGCTTGTGTACAGACATGTCCCGGTACCCACTGATTCAGTATCTATGGTTTCAATTATCCACAGATCCCATGGATTTTGGGATGCCTATTTAAAAGATAGAGGAACATTAAACAAACCTCTTTTTTATACCTTGTTGCAGCAAAACCACTGATGTTCCCCTATCTTTAAAAAGGCGTCCCCAGTATCTACGGTTTCAAGTATCCATGGTAGAGTCCAGAACAGAACCTAGGGCATGCCTGTACTTCCCTGGACTAATATCAATCAATCAACAGGATTTATATATCACTTTTCAACACAAAGTGGTTTACACATAAATAATAAAAGTTAAATGGCTACCTGTCCCAAAGTGCTCACAATCAGCGGTGGGATCTAACTGATCCAGGAACTGGAACAGTGACCAGGACTCACCTTTCATTGGTAGCCTGTCCCATCGGTTCCACCGCCTTTCCGCCCGCCGTGTGGGCTGCCCCTGTGGACGCGTCCCACCGCCGCTCGCTCGGGCACCCGGTGTGCCCTCCACCCATCTCCCCAGTGAGCAGGTGCCCCCTCCAAGGCCAGGGGCGCATCGCAGCGCCACATCCATCACGGAGGCGGTGACAAATGGCGGCGGGTGGGCGGAGCTATCCCTAAGTAGGTTCAGGAACAGCCGTTCCGGCGCGTTCCCCCTGGACGACACCACTGCTCACAATCTTAAAAAATGCAGAACATCCCCAGCACTAGAAAAGACACTGCGCAGGGGTGAAGAGGGACAGTTACTCTCCCCCTGCTAAATATAAGAGGAGCACCACTTGAAAAAGAGCCTCTTGCCCAGTTAGTGGGGGTTGATAGGTTCCTCCTTCACAATGGCTTGACAAAATGTGTGGGTTTTGCCTCCTTTATAAATGTTTTTTTGTTTGTTTATTTAATGTGAAAATTAATGATTTAATGCTTTTGTGTGTGTGGTTTTTTAACTTATTGCTGTGTTCATTTTACTTTATTATGGAGCTCTTTAAGCCACCTTGGGCACAGAGGCTTCGCGCGCACGCGGTGTGGTGATGTGCCTGCTGTGGGTGCCGCTGAGGGGGCTGGGCGCACTGGCGGGGAAAGCCGGTGCAGAGCTTGGCCCTCCTGCCTGTCCACACCTCCGAAGCAAGACGCTGATAGTATTGCCATATTACCTGTGTAGCTGAGTTTCTTCCAGATTCTGGGCAAGCCACCCAGTGTCTGTTGGGTCTCTTTGCTCACCCAGATGGCCAGCTCTCATTACTTTTGAAGGACTGTCAGCCAGCAAAATGTGGGTAATGCTGGCGTAATGAGCTTCATGGCTGTTGCAAACTGCCTGGCCTCACCTCAAGCAGTGAGTGTAAAAACATACTGGGGACGCCTGCCATGCAGGTATAGGGAGGTGGGGAGACGGTGGAATGGGGCAGAGGTGAGCAGAACGGAAAGGAGAGTGGGCAGGGAGGAAGGTGGATCAGGTGTGGGAAGGAGGCAGGTTCAGCAGCAGCAGCCAAATTCTACCCCCTTCCCACCTTTACTGGTAATTTAGCCGATTGTCATATCTAAACACTCATTGGCACTATTTGATTTTAATCAAGAATCACTGGGCTCCTCTTGGTTCTCCCCAACAAGAGGGTTCTTCCCCAGATGGGCCTCTTCTTCATGGTTTCCTTATCCTGGCATGGTGGCAGAGGATAACTACCAGTTTCCTTCACATTCAGCCACTGACCCGGTAAAATCAGTGAAGTGGAGAACAAGAATGAGTCCATTGAGTGCTACTCAGAGTGCTACAACATGGGGCAACCCTTGTTGGTCAACCTCCGGCTTCCATTACAGTGTTAGGAAAAGACTAGAGTCACAATTCGGCAGCACAATCCTAACCTGTGCTGGAACAGGAAGGCAAGCCAGCCTACTCTGCATCCACCTGCAGCTAAGAACTGTGCTGGAGCTCACCAAGGGGCAAAAGGAATGGCTCCCCTGCTCCAGGGCAAGCCCCAGCCAGTCTGCTCAGATCTGCACCTGCTGTTTAGCAGGTGCAAATCCAAGCGCCCTGCCATGGCTCATATTGGGGCCACGCAGCCCAGGACTGAGGGGGGGTGGATCCAGCCTAACAGCTGGATTCCGGCTCCCTCCCTCTCTCTGGCCCACCCCACCTGCTGAAATGCCTTCCTTTCACCCTCTCCTCACCCCATTCCGCCTCCCTCTCACCTTCCCCCCACTCAGAAAAGCCCCTCCACTGGCGATTATTGGATTGCACCCTAAATGTATGAGGATGGAAATCATAGTATAACACTATCCACTCAACAAACATGGCTCTTTAAACAAGAAGCAGACCAAGCCAAGCTTTTAACAAGGCAACTGTGTGCAATCCTAACCTGGAGTTAGGTGTTTGCACTACTCTTGGAGTCAGGGAGCCGAGTGCACACATGTGAGCCATCCTCCCTCACTCCAAGGGTGGTCCAAATATGCTTTATGGTGCGTTTGCAACACTCCTAGGCCAGCACAATTCCCTTGTGCTGGCCTAACTCAAGGATTGGATTGCACCCTAAATTTCTATGACTTCTTTTTCTATTTAACCGATAAGGTCGACAAGTATTTGTAAATCTTACTGTTGCTTGTTAGCATGAATATAATGCTTGTTGCAACAGCAACTTTTTACTTTTAAACATTGGATAAAAATGGGCATATCGAACTGTCTAAAACAAGGGCATTTTTAAGAGTTGCGGCAGAACTATGATGCAGCAACAATTATTTTGCCTTTGAATGCATAATATCTTTTATTCATGTCAACTCAGTTGCCTGAATTCTTCCTACTTGGCTTTGTGACAATGTGCTATCCATTCTAGAGGCAAGGAACATGATCAGTACATAGGGCCATGCAGGGAATGTATTATGAGGGCTAAAACCAGGGGAGCACAGTTAATTATAGAGCCATAATAATGAAATTGGGGTGAATGCAGAATAGATTATCATTTTGCCATTTTAAAGCACAATAATTGTATTCCATATAAAATTGATGCTGTTGCTTCCCTATCAGGAAGGCATATTTGGAGAATCTGCTTGATGGATGGGATACGTTGGCACATTTCAAAGGAGAAAAATGGATGAATTACAGAAGTTTAAGCATTTTGGCTGGACAAGTGGTGGTATTTTGTTCTAAACTAGGGTGCAATCCTAACCTGTGCCGGAACAGCACAGGCTGGCAGAATCCTCTGCACTGGAACCTCCACAGGGCAAGGGAACATTCACCCCTTTGCTCCAGGATAGGCACCAGACAGCTCTATGGGCTATTCAGATAGAGGGCACCGATCTGAGTTCCCCGCATGGCCCAAATCGGGACCCCCAGGGACAGGGTTCGCACAGTGAGGCCAGCAAAGTTTGGCGGGCACAAGGGACACCGTAAAGTATGTTTGGACCACTCTCAGAGTCAGAGAGGCCAGCACGCAGACGTGCGCCATCCTCCCTGACTCAGAGTGGTCCAAACAAGCTTTATGGTGTCCCTTGTGCCAGCCCAACTTTGCTGGCCTAATTCCAGGTTAGGAATACGCTCTTAATTTTTCTTCTGATTACTGAGATTTGCCAATCAGAAGTGTAACAACAGTGGATGGTGGCATGGTAAATGCCCCCTCCCACTCACCGATGGACCCCTTCTGAGCAATGCCCAGAAGGGCTCCATTGGTGAGGTGGAGGGGATGCTTACATTGCGCATTGCAACACCTGCAATACCACTCCCACCTCCTATAGCTACACTACTGACACCAATCTACGGCTCAAGTATTTCCTCTGCAACTATGAAGATGGAGGGCTTTCGTTTCAAAGCAAAACGGAACACTCACCCGGATTTCAAGTCACATACCATAGCACATCACAGACCTTATGGATCCAGCAGGACAATATTTCCCACTGTTTATCCATACATTTTGCAACATTCACCCCACTCTAAAAGAGAATTACATGCTCAACCGTCCCAAAACTCAGCTTGCTGTTTTCTTCACAGCAATTTCTCCACAGGCAAAGGGATATCACTGTTAATCTTTAAATGCCACTTTTATCTTCAGCCATCTCCCCTCTTGTCTCCGACCTCAAAGCAATGGTGCCCCAGCTGCACATGTCCCTCCTTAGCATTGTCTACTCTATTTTTCCTTCCTACCATATTTCAACAACTGTCGTTTACCATTGAATCTCAAATAAGCAAACATTCTGTTAGCCAATTGATCCTAAGATTTCTCAGAGGATCAGTTTCAAACAAAGGTTGGGGTTGTTGTTTTTCCCACTTGTGATATTCCAGAGAGTTATTAGAGCAGTACAAAAGAATAATGCTTCATTGACTGGCTTCCACGTGATACCCCCAACTCCCCTATCAAATTCAGAGCGCAATCCTAACCAACTTTCCAGCACTGGGATATAATAAGGGCAATGCAGCTTTGAGAGAAGGGAACAAACACTCCTTAACTTTGAGGAGGCCTCCATGACTGACCCCTCCCCCCTTGCAGGATGCAGTACATGCCCCATTGGGACTGCTATGTCAGTGCTGGAAAGTTGGTTAGGATTGTGCCCTCAGTCTTATATCGATAGTAATGGCAACATTCTTTTTGAAATGTGGCCCAAGTCAATACCATAACTCTCAATTTACAATATCTATCCACAGTTGGCCAACATTATTGATGTGTGTCAGTGAAACTGAGCACTATGAAAAAGAGGCAACAGAGGTTAGATAACAGGAAATTATCTGGTCTCTCATAAACACCAGCAAGCTAAGAATTGATTTGCAACTTTGTTACAGTAATTGGTCAACTTTCAATACTTCCTTGATAAAGATATGAAAGTGCATATAGGAAATGGTTCCAATGTAGCCATAAAATTTCTTCTGTGACAATAGTTTCAGTTTTCTGACCAATGGTTTTCAAAGTAGTTGGTCAAGGTTAATAATGATGGTTGGAGTACAGTGCATGACTTAGCATAGGAAGTTGTGTATGATACGGAGTGAGGTGGTTGGTTCCTGGAACATGGAACCTTCTACATGCTAAGCAGATGGTCTATAGCCCCCTGCTCACTTCTGCACTGAGGGTGAAATTCTAACTTGGAGTTAGGCCGGAACTGTTAGGCCAGCAATGTTTGGCCGGCACAAGGGGCACCGTAAAGCAGTGGTATTCAAACATTTTTGACCGGGACCCACTTTTTAGAATGGCACTCGTGTCGAGACCCACCAGAAGTGATATCATTAACCTACAAGTGATGTTGTGGCAGGACGTGACATCATCAAGCAGGAAGTGCTGTCATTGTAACAATAAAATGCAAATTGGCAAACTGTTAACACTTACAAAAGTAGTATAAAAAGAGTAAGGTCTGAATTTTGCAAGATGGCTGCTCCCAGCTTTCCGTGACCCATCTGACATCAGATCGCGACCCACCAAGTGGATCCCGACCCACAGTTTGAATAACACTGCCATAAAGTATGTTTGGGCCACTCTTGAAGCCAGAGAGGCCAGCACACAGATGTGTGCCATCCTCCCTGACTCTGAGTGTGGGGTAAATGTGCTTTAGTGTGGCTCTCGTGCCAGCCAAACTTTGCTGGCCTAACTGTGCCAGCCTAACTCCAGGTAACACCCTGAGTTAGAATGTTGTCTTCTCAGCCCCAGCAGGCAGAGGCAGGACTGTCAATACCCTCAATGCCAATCATATTAGCAATGTGCCACAAAGGAAGGAAGGAAGGAAGGAAGGAAGGAAGGAAGGAAGGAAGGAAGGAAGGAAGGAAGGAAGGAAGGAAGGAAGGAA
>JAJKFI010000001.1:32143794-32177413 GCA_029204185.1 Lerista edwardsae | reverse complement strand
TACATACATACATACATACATACATACATACATACATACATACATACATACATACATACATACATACATAAAAAGGTAAAGGTTTCCCCATGACCGAATGGTCTAGTCATGACTGCCTGTAGGGGGCAGTACTCATCTCTGGTTCTAAGCCTGTGGAGCCGGCGTTTGTCCTGAGGACAAGCTTCCGTGGTCATGTGGCCGGCATGACTATATGCTGCAGCACAGGGAACGCCATTACCTTCCCACCAAAATGGTCCCTATTTACCTACTTGCATTTGTAGGTGCTTTCGAACTGCTAGGTTGGCAGGAGCTGGGACAAGCAACGGGAGCTCACTCCATCGTGCAGTCTTGAACTCCCAACCTTCCGATCAGAAAGCCCAGCAGCAGCAGATTAACCCACTGTGCCACCATGTCCCACATACATACATACATTCTGTTTATACCGGAAATTGACACAATTTCCAGAACTAAAGCCCAAAAAACGTGTTTGCTTTGGAAATTTTGTTCCTCAAAAGCATATTTAGTCATTCATTCACATCAAAAGTGACAGTCTGTATGGCTTTTGAGACGGCATCTGCAGGAAGAAAGTGAGTGAAGCCACTAAACCCTCCCCCTCCATCAGTGTCAAGAATCATCATTTTAATTTGCCTCTGCACTTTGTGCTCCATGTTTTGTCAGTGACTTAAAGCATAAATGATGCATGTCACTTTGAGTTACTTTGTTTCACTCTCCCTTAGAAGTGATGAACATTCGCTTTCCCCCAAATCCTACTCCACTGGAGCATAGTTTTGACAGTCAGGCTTCTTTGTATTGCACCGTTTAATAAACACCTTATTTCCACAAGAACTTGTCAAGGTTCACTGAAACAATGTTAGTGAACTTAACACTGAACAGTCTACATTTGGAAAGTTACGTTTCTTCCTAATACATTTAAGATTAGCCAACACAAATTCCTTGCTCGAGGGCAAAATGCTCATATAAAATATGTTTCCAATATATGTCAGAAAGCAAAACATCAAAATGTAGTGATGTGGCTTTTCTTGCCTAAGCTTGAGCATGGACAAGTGCCCTGTCAAACCCCAGGAATATGTGGCTCAGAGCTTATGCTACAACTGCTAACGTCGATTACAATGAAGCAATGGGATGGCACTTGCAGATCCTGACAGTGAAGTCTTGTGAGTGTCCACCATTCAAATAGGTTTTGATTCCAATACCAAATCACACTAATACCCCAATCCTAATTGGCTGTTCCTTTCTGCTAGCAGAACAAATGTTCTGCTGGAAGAAGTACCACTGTACCAGCAGGGACACCAAGGCCACCACTGCACATGGCTGGCAGATGTGTACACAGGCTGGTGGAGAAGCCTCCCACCAGTGCCAGTAAGTTGGTAGCAGGGGTAGGTGGTGGGAGCAAAGGTGCAGGAAGCTGGAAGAACTAGAGAGTGTCTGAATGGGGAGGGGGTGCATGGGAGGTGAAACAAGGAGTTAGGAGTGGTTATGGTGCACATGTCCGCTGGTGTCCTAACCCCCATTCTTTCTCTTGCTGTCCTCAGTTCTGCAACATCAAAATAGAAGGCGCAGATCTGGCGCTACCCATTGGGTAGCAGAGGCTTACCCCAAGGTAAGAGAACAAAAGTTCCCTTACCTTGAGAAGACTCCCAGACAGCCCCCTGCTAGATGCAGCATGAACTCCATTGGTGTGGCTGAGCTGCATTGATGGGGGATTTACCTAGTGTTGGGCTGTAAGGGACAGTCGCTCATTGCTAAAAAATGTCAAGATGTTAATATCATTTGCCATTATCACTATGTCTTCCCAGTACAATGGCATAGCTAAGACTTCTGGCATTTGGGGGCACAAAAATGTACCCCATACCCCCATAACACTCCCCCTCCCCCCCCAAAAAAATTAACACCCCATACTGCAACTTAGAGGCCTCTCAATGCCTCATTGTCCTCATAACATAATATAGATACAAAGTAGATGTACATTTGTTTCTAATACCTTTTCCTTCTAAGTATAATATTATATAGCCAATGTAGCCGTTCTTATTAACCATCACTTAGGTTAGCCAAGGAATCAAGGAAGTCAAGGAACCATTCCTTTTGTATTTTAACAGAGCTGACCCACTAACTTGGAAATCTGAGATGTTGGTGAATTCACAGAATTGGGCTTGAGTTTTCCTCATGGTTACCTCTTATAATGTGTATCTCCTGGGCATTTTTCAAGGCTGGGACACTGAGTCCCTTGCCAACTTCCACCTAAAATAAACACATGGTTACCTACCTGTAACTGTAACCCAGTGGCCAGCAATTGACTGAAACGACTGCCGAACGAGTGTCGAGGGATCCTCTGTGTTGCATTCTGAAACTGAGATCAAGCGTGCAAGCTGGAAAAGGAGCTATAGAGAGGAGAGTGAGAATTCTAGTCTTCCTCTAAGAGGCCTCCAGAAGTGCCTTTCAGAGACCCCTAAAACACCCTCCAAGGTATGGTACCAAGGGCAATGTACCTACCTTAGCTAGGCCATTGCCCAGTACATCATAGCTGAGGCTCTAAATGAAAAGTATTCATTTTGTGCAAGCAAACACTATCTGTTTTTTCAAGACCGAACAACAGGTTGTCTGTAGGAAACAAAATGGCAATGAAAATATCTAGTCCTCAAATTATGTTTCATTACCCTCACAAATATCATTTCAGCATGGCCTAATGAAAAATACTAGCCACCCAAAGGCTGTTACATCAAGACAGAATTTCAAGCTATGTCCTAGGGAGAATCGACAAACAGATGAGTAATAAATGAGATTCTCAGAGGGCAGGCAGCCCATTTATAACTGACTAATGGGGCTCCTTAAATAATTCAGGACCTGCAAATTGAGTATTAAAAGTCTAGAAATTGGAGAAGAATAATATATTAAAAGGCAAGAGGCCAGCACTGAAGTCCATTACTCAAAATGATAAAAATGTACTTCTTCAAGATTTGGTGTTAGGAGACATTTCTCCTTGTTAGAGTGTCTCAATGTAAATGCTAATTCATTATGATTAAGTGATTATGAAAAACACTTTATTATGTAGCCACTTGCCATTAGAAGGTTTTTTTGTGTGCGTCTTGTGTGCTACATTCTGTCCTAATGAAATAAGTTACTGTGGAGAAGTGAATCCAAGTCACTGTGGAGAGAAAACTGCCCATTCCATTCAATGATTTCCCCCCTCCAAATGAAACGTCATTTCTGTGACAATATCTTTTAGTATAATGGTCTAGATCAGGGATGGGTCCAAAATCACTCCAAAGCTTCAATCACTATCTAAAGTCACTATCAAAACTGGCATAGGCCTGAGTACCCTGTGCTGCCAGATCGGATCTGGGAGGGAGGATGGAATTCAGGGGGAGCCTATGCCCCCATTCTGTTCTCCTCCCTGGCCTAGTCCTCCCACCCCAGCCCCCATTGCCACCTTCCCTGCTCCGTTCCACCCTTCCCTGTCCTCTCCCACCCTGTGCCACCTCTGTGCTGCTTGTCACTGCACGTACTGGCCCTGGTGCCTGGTACCTCTCCCGCCAAAGTGAGAGGCCACCATATACCTGCGCAGGCCTCCACCCTGGCACCTCCAACCACTTGGCCATTGTGAGGTGCTTTCCGGCACGTTCACAACCACCATCGCCAGGGCAAGTGCGTGGGAGATTAGCAGGGCGGCCCTGGAGGGTTGAGCTGTAATTTGAACCATTTCTGTGCATGGGCCTACAAAGCAGCTAGATTGGGACACCTGATCTGCAGAACACAAGCCTGTGAACGCCTCATTCTAAATCAAGGACAACTGGGTGGGGGAGGGAGGAATGGCACTCGGTTCCCGTATGAGCTGAACGTTGTGAGATGGCCAAATTTGTCTTATGAATCACGCAATTACAAAAGTTGCTGCTATCCCACATATTTCTGAATATGCTAATGTTGAGTTAATGTTTGCATGCACATGACCCAGATGGTAAGAGATCAAGGACGGATTTGATGCTGTTAAAAAAAAATATTCAGTCCTGGAAATCTGAACTGGCACCCTGCATTCCATATGCATTCACAATGTTACTTTGTCAGTTTTGGCAACCTCCTTCAAATATCTCATATATTCATCAAAACTGCTACACATTCATCCAGAAAAAAACATAATTAAATAGTTTGCAAAGGGTAAACCTCACACTGTTGTTGTTTTTAATATTGTTGCAATATCTGCATTCTCACAAAATAGTCAAATACGTGATTCTGGACTGTTTCTGTTTGCAGCTAAGGGCCCAATCCAATTGACGATAGCGCCATTGTAAAAGTACTGGCTGTAAGGGCTTACCACTGGCGCCAGGTCCCAGAACCAAGAGAACCAATGCTAAACCAGCCAGCAGTAAGTCACACTGCCACAGGAAGTGAGCAATCTTGGGATGAGGGGGAAGGTGTGGAGAACACAGAACTGGGCCAGGGGAGGGGCAGATATCGCGATCCCTGGGGTCTGGGACCCCCCAGACAACCCCCCAGAGACCATGGAAGCTGAACCTTCTTCCCTCCTGACCACTAGCAACCCTCAGTGGCCCAGGAGGCTACCCATGCCTAATTGTACTGCCAGGCAACCCCCTAGGTAGCTTAGCCCAGTGTTAAGGCTGGAGTTAGCTGACCTCCATTCCCAGTAGACAAGGCGCACCAGTAGGTAAAGCATAGTAAAATTTATTAAAGCTAAAGAATACGCGACAAAGGCTCCGAGGCCCAAGCAAAACACAGCATAACTACTTAAGAGCACAATGCAAAATAACAAAGCTATCTGGCTACGTCTAAATGGCCTATCGCTCACCTGACAGAGCAGTAACAGGTGGCCCAGGGTGCTCAGTCTGTAGTCTCCCCTACAGACTGAGCATTAGTCTCTTTGTTCCCTTTTCAAAACGCTTCCCAGCCCCCCTCCTTCTGGCTGAGAGGCCCCTGCTCCATCCCCCCTCCTTCCCCCTCCCCCCTTTGAATCCAGAGGTTCAAAGCTGGTAATCCTGATAAGGCCAGGCTTTGGCCAGCAAGGCGCTAGGCTCTGATGTGCTATCTGGCCCCCACGGCCACTGAGATTCCAGACACCACATTGAGGCTCTCTGCTCGGTTCCCAGAGAGGGAGGGAAGGACGGGGGGAGCTGGGCCTGCTAGTTCCAAAATGGAGAAAGGCCGAGGCCTAGCTCGCTTTACTCACGACCACAGAGCACGGGGGGAACTGGCAATGGCCTTCACTGCCCCATCCCATCCTCTGTCGAGCTGTGTGGCCCAACACAGGGGCTCTCAAGTCTGCACCAGCAAAAGTGGTGCAGAGTTAAGGAGGCCCATTGGTAGGCCAGTGCCCTTACCTGGGGAAAGGGGACATTTACCCCTTCTCCCAAGGTGCCTCCTATGGCTGCTGCAGCACCATATGATACAGCAGTAGCTGTTTGGGCACCGCTGCTCCTACGAGAGCCTGGCACCTTAGGATTCGGCTCCCCGTAAATTATGAACGGCTTCAAAAGAACTAGAACATCCAATTTATAAATAGGATGAATTTTTCAAGCACATGGTGTGCTAAAGTGGGCCATGCTTTAGTTTCTTACATGGCATCTGCTACTTATTAATACTCAGCGTTTTAACTGTCCATTATAATAATCAGTTGAATTTGATGGCAGAATAAAACCTATTAACTCTCCTAGCCAATTAATTCAGCACAACACAATTGGGAAGGAATTTTATGAGTCAAGAAAATGAGTAGGTTTTCATCCATCACAAATAGAATTAATTGTTCATCTATCAAATATGAATGTGTAAATTGACAGTGTTTTGAAAGCAGCACTTATTGTTTAATAAACAAATATAATCATTTTACAGTGTTTTTTTTAAAGAATTGGAATTTTTTGATACATTCTTGGCACTGAACAGGTACATTTTACCTGTGTGTGCACATAGAAGGTTTGCTTTGTTTTGCTTTTCGGTTTCCCCCTGTGCAGCTCATTGATAATATCCACAAATCAGTAAACACCTTGGTGCTGGAATCACTTCATTGCTAGACATCTGTAGGTATTTTCATTGTTTCACTTTTATATGTGATGCAGATTCTTATTTCCTTAAATGAGTCCATTTTGGCTTAGAGTTATACACACTTGACACATTCAGGCCTTGCTTCCTGGTGTTAATGTATGGATCAGAGAGGTGCGAAACCGCTTCCAGCTGTGGCTTACCCCCTAGCCCTCCACCATCACTGGTGCTTTTCTTCTCATCCAAATCCAGTACTAGCAAGTGAACCCCTTGCATAGTCTTCCCCTGTTCACTGTGCCTCCATTTCCCTACTGTACATCTTGTGCCTGTCTTGTGTCAACATCTGTATTGTAAGCCCCTCAGAGCAGGGATCTGTCCTCTAGTTCTTTGTAAAGTGCATGAATTGCACTTCTTTACAGAAACAAAACAATCCTATATTGGAGGTGAACTCCGCTGGGAGGAAGAAGTACATATGGCAGAGGCACTGAGCTGGAGTGGTAACTGGTAGGCACAGGAGGGGAGAATCCTCTTGCTCTAAAAATTAGAACCATGCCCCATTTTTTACATGATTGGAGCAGACCTGAATCAGCCCTGGATGACACACAGCTTAGCCATCATCACATCCGTTTGAGTCTGGGGCAAACATGAAATTCTGTGAAATTCAATATCGGCGTATCCTTTAGAGGGGCTCCTAATCCCATGTCCTCAGATCATGTTATTGTCATATCTTCAATTTTTTTTCTTTTAGGCGTTTAATGCTAATGTATATTGTGCCAAATATGTGGTTATTGAGAGGGAGGGGGGAGGGAGGGAGAGGGAGATAGAGAGAGGTATGTTCTTCATTGGAAAAAAAATGATTTGAAGAGAATGTTGTCCATAGAAAATTCAAACTGGATCATTTTAATGTGGTGAAGAAGAAGAAGAAGAAGAAGAAGAAGAAGAAGAAGCATTAAAAATCCAATTCATTGACAATCTAGCTATGAACACTAGCTATAGTATTACACTGTAACTGGATGCAATATCTCAGCATAAAAATACATGTATGTGTTTCACCGTAATCCTTAAAGTCATCCTTTTGAACAGTAAATATTTCTAATATGCATGGCAGTTCAAGTGAATCAAATTAGCAATTAAAAACTCTGCTTTTCAGTGTCAGACCAATTGTGGAAATTGTTTGTTTTGGCAATAAATGAAGCTTGAAGAGCCAAATTGGCAGCAACGCACATTTTATTAACTTTGAGTGTAATGTTTACTGCAGCTAATTTCTAAAATGTATTATTCAGCTGTTGCTGTGTGTTGCAGCATCCAACTATGCTCCACACTGCATCCAGCCTTCCAAACCAAAGTCAACTTTGAAAACAGTGGAACTTACCTGATGTGTTTATGGCCCAGTCCGATGCGGGTCTTCCACTGATGGAACTCATGTTCCATTGATAGAAGGCTTAGGCTGCCGGTGCTTCAGCTACAATGAAAGCACATAAGGTGAATTATTGGCAACTGTGCACATGCCACCAGGCCACCCAGCCACCGCCAGTGCTGGCTGTGGATGTGGAGGGGGAGTATCAGGGAGGGGAGGATTGGGGCAGGGATTGGAGCTGCCTGGAGGTGTGTTGGGGAGAGCAGGGGGTGGATATCAGAGGCAGCAGTTTTGCTGATATCCTATGCCCCCTTTCTAGCCTTGATATGACCCTTGGCCCCACTCAGAGTTGTACCAGCCAAAGAGCTGGCAGAGATCCAAGTAGACCCATTGGGGATCATGGCGCAGTGGAGGAGAAAGTAAAATTTACTTTTCCATTTCTTTTACTTCTCCCTCTGTCATGTTGTGGTCCCCAGCTGGCCCATGAATCCGCTCTGGCACTGCCAAAGAGTATTTGCCAGCTGAGGATAGGATTGAGCCATTAATCATACAGCTCTCAATGGAATTCTAAGATACAGAATGTTCTGAAACTTGTACTGAATGTGGGGTAATATTCACCCACTACAAATATAATTTCATAATTTTGATGCAAATATAGGTAACAAATGCGTTCAGCAATTGTCACCTGTACTGCATCTTTGCCGGCATCTTTGCATCAGAGTGAAACATTTGTTCATGTGATGCCAAACTGTGAGTGAAAAGAAAACTGTTCTGGCCCAGTTTTGACTGGGTCCAAGAAAATTATTCATTTTTTAAAAAGCTTTAAAAGTCATGTGTAATGTGAATCCATTCTGCAGTTCAGGCCCTGTCCCAGGGCACAATCCTAACCTGCAGTTAGCACATTTGGACCACTTGTGGAGTCAGGGAGAATGGCACACATCTGTGTGCTGGCCTTTCTGACTCTGAGTGTGGTCCAAACATACTTTACGGTGTCCCTTGTGTCATCTTAACTGTGCTGGCCTAACTCCAGGTTAGGATTGCGCCCTCAGTCACAGTGAAGTCACTGGAAGCAAAACAGAGTGCTGCATACAACCGTTGCCGTAGGAGCTTCTTGCTAGCCACACTGACCCCTTCATTGGCAAAAGTGGGGGAAGGAAAAAGACATGCAGCATTCATTTGTTTCCCAGCATTTTGGTCATTTGACTCAGGCATGAGCTTTGTCCAGCTCCATCCATATTGGATGATACCCTACTCGTATTTATATCCCCAACTGCAGTTTCTGCATGGAAGCAAATTCACCTGACTGAAAATAGCAATTCATACCAAGTGTGAAGCACTAGCCAAATTACAAGTCTAGTTATCATCTTCAGACTCGAATAGGAAGAGGTGCAATTTGAGAGTTCCAAAAATAAACCCCAGACGTCGTCAAGGTGGATAGGGATGCATGAAGAATTTCCATAGTCTCTTTTTTGACATTGTCAACAACAGGAGACTTATAGGTTTGGAGGTAGAATCATATAAGAATAAGAAAATGATAGTTTAGGGAACATAAAGCAAGTGTAGAATATGTCCTAAGGGCTCGATCATAGTCCAGGCGCCATGCACACCGACACCAGTGCAGTGACTGCTGTTTCCGATGCCCATCCAAGAAATGCCATGCAGGCTCAACCCGCCCAATACCACCAGAACAGCCTGTTCCAGTAATACGCCCAGCATCCATCCAAACCCTGAATTGAGGGTCCCTGTCCCCAAAGGGCTCACAATCTAAAACAAAAACAAAAATCCAGAAGAGACATCAGCAACAGCCACCGGCGCAGTCTCCTGATGTCAGTGGAATGTTCAGTGGTGGACCTAGCGGGAGGGTCCAGGGCGTCACAGGGGCTGGAGCTGCCACAGCTCACCTACCCAAGCTGCCACAGGCACAAAAGCGAGAGACATTTGGTCCACCCACCCACCCGTCCTTGTGCTCAGAGTGTTCCAAAATTAATTACAGCATAGCGGGGACTGCACAGGGGGTGGGGAGCCGGTGTGTGTGTGTGGGGGGGGTGCAAGCATCAACCTGGCCGGGACGGAGCCTTGGCTGGCTCCACCACTCGTAATGTTAGTACAATATCCAAGGAGCCAAATACCAAGTCTACCCAGCCCCAACACTGGCAGCCAGAGAAGCACAACAAGCATGAATTAAGCAGGTAGCAGGAGCAGACTTAGGGCCAATGAGCAGCCACAGCTAGGAGGCCCCTGACGGCCTCCAGAGACACAATACAGGGATGCCATAGCTGTGGTATAAGCAGGAAGGTGCTGACGCAGAGAATTGCTAGGAATTCCCAGCACCCAGGGTCCAAGACCCTTCTGCCACTCGTGCAATTGTACATGTCCAAGAAATATCATTTTGATCATGACAGAAAAGTGGGAGAGAGGGAGGGAGGGAGGGAGGGAGGGAGCATCCATGCAAAACAACTACACATGTCTCTCCATAGCAAAAGTTTGTGTCCCTGTAGGACACCCACACACACAACACTAACTGTGTGGGATTTCTTCAAGTACAAAAGTATCCTCAAATGGGTCCCTAGTTGTACAACCCAGGAAGAGGTATAAAAGTGTCGGACTCAGAAATGTACAGAATCAGGGTATTCATCTCAATATTATTTCCAATCAATTTGGCAAAATAAATGTTGTACTTACATTGGCGGCAAAGTCACCAGAATTTGTTTCCAAGAATAATATCTGTATTCAGGTGATATTTTACATTGGACCAATTCCCAGTTCACAAAGGCAATCAATAACACAGGCCCACCTTTGCTTTCTGTAACATCATTTCTCGATGTGTCATCTCAAGGCAGCCCTGAAAACGCACAATGCTGAAAGGGCAATTTCATCGGTGAGTCACAGGTGAGCTTAGGAAATTATTAATCATGCAATAAAACGGAGACTTTAATTTAGAACTTCACGGGCTCTCCTGTGAATAAACCATCTGTGAGCATCTCTAGATTTAGGCAATGGTTTGATGGGAACAAGAACAGACATGCCTGTGTTACTAAACTGAAAGTTTCCTCTCTAAAATACTGTCCAATCTGTCACCTGTATTGTAGCCCAGTATTGAAAGGGACTTACACAGCTGGAACTTGTGTTCTGGCAACGTAAGATCCTATGCGGCTGCGGCAAAATACAACACACCATACAGCCTGGCTGGATTGGTCAGGTGAATTGTTGGGCCAAAGAAGCGTGAGGCTGCTCTTGGCCCTCCAACAAACAGTACAAAAAGCAGAAAAAGCTCTCTCTCTCTCTCTCTCTCTCTCTCTCTCTCTCTCTCTCTCTCTCTCACACACACACACACACACACACACACACACACACACACACACACACACACATACCACCAGCACCACCACTTACAGAAAAGAGACAAAGACCCAAGCCTATCCAACTTTCTAGTGCCAGTGCAGTCACAATGCAGCCCTGAGGAAGGGAAACACATGGAATAACAAGCGGAGGAGGCCTCTACAGGTTCCTGCCCAATGCAGGATGCAGCACAAGCCCCGTTGGCATGGCTTCATCAGCGCTGGAAAGTTGGATCAGATTTGGCCCCCAAACACAATCACTAAGCATGCAGAAAATGTGGCTTTCCTTGAGCTGACAACAAAGGAAAAACCGTGGGGGATTTGGTGGGTTGTTGGTGAATCTGCACCGCAGACCAAGGTCACTGTGGGTGCAATCCCAGCACCCATGAATGGCACCCCTACATTGGCGCTAGAGCTCTCTGGCCAACACTACCAGCAGGTGGGCCAGCCTGGGGAGGGGTTGGGGTTGGGATGCGGCCATTAGGCTGCATCCAAAGCCCTGTCGGGAGGCCACAAGGCTCCAATTTGGGCCGCATGACTTTCTCGGTTCTGCGCCTTGCCCCGGGGAGGCTGCCCAGTGTAGGAATGCAAATCTCCATTGCTAAGCCGTTGCCAGGCAGGCTAACCTGCAAGCTTGGAGGTAGGAAGAGAATGCTCTTTCGGCTTGCCCCTCCCGCTCTGAGAATGCTTAGAGAAACACATGGGAGGGGCCCTCCTGGAGCTTCACAGGAAATCGGCATGCCAGGCTACTGAGAGAATCCTTGCAGTTAGCAAAACATGGGAGATAAGAGAAGCCCATCAAGTTGTCATATAAGCTGCTTCCCAGCTTACCGTGAGAAACACCAAAAGTTAGTCAGAGAGGCTTTTGCACAAAGCAGCAGAGAGAGGAGTTAGATTTCAAGTAGAGAGTGAGAGAACCACTGGCCAATTAGATGCTTTGTAAATGTGATACATCTACTACTGCATATGCAATTAATTATGTTAATGAACACAGCAATAAAAGGAAGCTGAGACAAAGACGTTCTCAGATTTCTCTGCACAGAGCTCGTGTCGTCTTTCCTGAGTCCTTCCATTCCCCCCTGGAGGGGGAATCCCAACAGCCCAGAGCATCTAAGGTGTGCTGGATTTGGCACAGGTCTGCTGGCCTTGCCAATCCAGTACAATTTAGGACTACGCTCTGTTTCTGTAAGTCTTGACAACACTGAGTTGCAGGGTTCGTGGCAGCAAAGGGCCAACCGAGCCCTAGATGCAAGTAAGTGCTAGCCTTGGGAGCAAGGGAGCTGAGTTGCCTTTATTCCTAGCAAGAAAAGCAGCCCAAGAAGTTTGACTGACCAGCAAGTTCTGACTTCAGCAGTTTTGTAACGCTCAAGGAGATAGAAGACTGGAAAGGAAAGGTGATTGTGGAGTCTTACTGCTCCTGAATGCTGGCTGGCATTCTGATTCTCAGACTAGAATGCAGGTGACCTAATCTAGTGGATTAAGTTCCAGAACAAGGCTGGGGAGCAGGACAAGAAAGGGAATTAACAACAGAAGACTCTACAGCCAAGGGTTTTTATAGCTTTTTGTCCCATAGAATCCGATGGGGTTCTTATGGCAGGCAAAGGACCTCTGTTGCGTCTGCTTTCGTTTTCCCATACAGTTGAGGGTGCAGTTTGAGAGTTGAGAGTGAAGTCTAGGACCTTCTCCTAGATAGAGCTTATTCTAGAAATTGTGAGGACTGCTGGAAGTGTGAAGTTTTTCCTTTGTTTTACAAACATTGCTTTCCTCAAATTCAGGAATCCAGGGAGGTGGTTCTGTTCACAAGACACCAAGTGAACTGTTCCAGTCATGGTCATACCATGGGGGGGGAGTGCCACTGGGCATGGAGCTCCTGGGGCAGGTAGAAGGCCGTGAAGAGGCACATGGTTTTGGCCCACCTGTGCTCCCTTGCCCCCGTATGGCTTTGAAATGGAGGGCATATCAATGGGCGGGGAGGGGGCAGAGAGCTGTCGCTAGGGGCACAGAGCATCGACCTGGCCCCCGGGCAGAGCACGGGCTGGGCACACCACTGAACTGTTAATTCTTTCTCAACTGCGCATACTTTCTTGTTCATCCACAGACTTACTTGTTGCCATTCTACTGTCCAGCTGGATTTGGAGATGGAAGGCTTAATCTACATTATGGATGTATGAAAACCTTATTTACATGTATGAAAGGTATCCATTCAACATTGGACTCCATGGAATAATTAAGCAGAGGTGATAACATGGTTCCAATTAAAAATGTGGCCTTCCTGGCTTGTGGTCTCTTGCCATCATTCCCTTAAACAGATATGTTACAGGCTTGGCCCTTTTCCTCCAGGCAGGCATCTCGCACCCACTACATGCATTTAGGTGCATGTCCCCTGCATACCTTCAAATTAAAGGAAATAAAAACAAAACATGGACCCTTTCACACCTGGTAGAGAAATTTCCCCCAGAATCTCCAGCAAGTGGCTGTTCTTTTAATTCTCTGTCGGAAGTAGTGTGCAAGGCTAGTTTAAAAACTCTTTGAACTTCCTTTTGAAAAGAGAGAACAGCCTGAGCTTAAAAACATTGTAACTGAGAACAGGTGGCTTGCAGCTCTAATGGAGCTGCTGTAATAAACTATATTTTTATCACTTACTTATTTATACATTACATTAATTTCAGCATGGTTATGTGACACATTTTCCAGTGCTCTTTCTGTGCCTTCTGACGATTAAAATTCATGGCTGGGGAAATAAAAAGAGTGAAAATGCACTTTTACTGCCCTTTTATTTTGCGCATAGTTTCTCGTTCCTCCCCAGACTTGCTTGCTGCCATTCAGCTATCTGGGAATATGGAGCGACTTTTAGTAAGACATGGTGGCTGAGATTCCTATCATAAAAAAGCCATTTGGATTTTTGGAAGACAAGTTTTCTATGTCAGTTGCACTCTTCCTTGTTCAAATCAGCATCTAGAAGTATGTGACTTACCTTCACGTCTGCACTTTAAGGAGCCTGAGACAAAAGTAAAAGCATTTTGATGGTAATAAATCTAAACCAGGTGAGAAAGGAAAAGACTAAAAATGGATTTATAAATTGAGCCAAGTCAGCAAGCTCACAGTGGAGCAGGTCTCTGGAAAGGTGGCAGTTGGTGAATTAGGAGGAAGTTTGCATTGTGCTATTTGAATAGAATAAAATTTTTATTACAATAGGGCAAAAATCAGTAAGTACCTGTGCTCACAATGAAATTCAGGATATGTCTGCATTATTAATTTGAATAGATTTATCCATCATGCTGCCTCCTCCAGTGGAGCTCTGGTGCTTGTTGTTCTCTTACAGGAGATATCAGACTCTCTAATGCAGAAGCCTCAATGCCAAAACAATTGCAAATATTTGAGTCTTTTTTTGGGGGGGGGGATACATGCACTTCACTACTGCAAGAGGATAGAGACTGAGAGCACAATCCCAAGCTGGAGTCAGGCCAGCACAGTTAGGCTAGCAAAGTTTGGCCAGCACAAGGGCCACCATAAAGTGTGTTTGGACCACTCTCGGAGTCAGGGAGGATGGTGCACATCTGTGTGCTGGCCTCTCTCACTTTGAGAGTTGTCCAAACATACTTTACGGTGTCCCTTGTGTTGGCCAAACTTTGCTGGCCTAACTGTGTTGGCCTAACTCCAGGTTAGGATTGTGCTCTGAATAAAATTGCAATTATATTGGAGGTGGACCACAGTCTGGCGAATGTACAGCTCCCAGATTCAGCCTTGGCATCTCCAATTAGAGGATCTTAGGCTGGCTACACAGGCCATATTGGGTTATTCTTGTTTCTGCCCCATTCACACCTAAAACAGGGTGTCTAATGATTACAACTAAGATTGAACAGTTTCCAGAAGATCCAAAATTTATTTTCATGGGAAAGATCAAGATGGGCATTTTGTACAGGGAAGAGTACATGATGAAGGAGACATTCCAAATTAAAGACCACAGGCTAATCATGAACATAAAATCACCTAATATCACCAATAAAACATTTCAATGGAAGTCATTCAGCCTTGAATAAGGTAAACAAATAGTCATTGAATAATGAAGTTTAAGCAATGAGATATAAGTAATACAGGCTAAGTATCCCTTCTCCAAACTGCTTGGGATGGGAAGGTGTCTGGATTTTGGATTTGTCTGGACTTCAGAATAATTGCATACATATAATGAGAACTGCTTTCTCTTGCTCTTTTTACTGTTACCCATTTGGGTGCCTCTTTTACATTTTTCAACATCTGTATAGGTACACACCACAGAGCATAGAATTTACAATCTCCACATGGGACTGAGCGCAAGACTTTCTAGTGCTCACACTACAGAAAGTTTTTTAAAAGTCTTAAGACAAAAATGTCTGGTTTTCGGAAGTCCAGACAAGGGATAATCTACCTGTATAGATTGATGTGTTTGTCAACCTGGATTTCAACATGTGAGTCAGCCATCCTATTGTTCATATTCATTCTCTGCTACTTTTGTCTTCCTATCTTCTGTTGTCTTCCCCTTGTCAAAATTTAAACAATACGTTCTTAGGGGCTTTTACCCTGCAAAGAGCCATGCATACTGATAGTAAATACAGGACAAGGGCAGCATATGTTCAAAAGCAAGGAGGATACATTTCCTATACAACATCTACAATACACCACACATACATTCTTTATATACAGTAACAGGTCTATAAAATGAGTCAGTGGCAGAAATCAGCACTGCCTGTGGATAGCAATTTCTTTTACTCGAAAGTCAACAAGGCAATGGAAATAGACTACCTGCGCCCTTCCTTCATGGCTTTCCTCTCATTACTTGCCTCTAAGATGCATCTGCAGTACAAAGAGGAATTTTAATTTAGATTTAAAACTTCACAGGGTCGCACAGCAGGGATTTGATTTGAAGCACCTAATTCCTCTAGAGGTAGAGCCATCTCATTCCAATAGCAGTTAATAGACTATTAAAAGCTCAATTTATGTTGCTTGCACCTTTTTTAAAACCCATCTTTTTTCTTCTTTACTACATAACATAATCTCAACATAGTTTGTTTTGTCTACATTCCAGGAAATGGGTGAAAGCATCATTTGGGCAAGATGTAGACTATAGTAGTAAATATTATGGATAGAACTTCCTGTGGGGGAACCAGGGTGCTGGAAACTCTGGGGCAAAGCTGTACATTGAATCCCCCACAAAGCCTATCAGCAATGTGCAATGCAGTAGTAGGTGGTAGCTGCTCCCCCTTCCTGATCACTGAATGACATCAGGAATCAAACTGACTAAGTACTGGTTCAGGAGTGTTTGTGGCTACTTGAAAACCAGCTCCGCTGGCACACAGATGTGTGAAGGCCCTGGACTTGGAAGTTCACACCTGGTGCTGTTTTTTGTTTGTTTGTTTGTTTGTTTGTTTTTGGAGGGGTGGTGGAAAGGTGGGACAGGGGCATTTTCGGTAAGGGAAGGCAGGCTATTGGGCGGCCCAGGCAGCAGGAGATGGCACTGGCCTGGGCCATGTAGACCAGATTCTATTTGCATCTGGACCATTCCCAGAATCAGGGAGGATGGTGCAAATCTATGTGTCGCCTTCCCTGGCTCCAAGAGTGGTGCAAACGTGCTTTATGGTGCGTTTAGAACACTCCTGGACTGGGTGTTTTAGCCTAACTCCAGGTTAGGATCGCACCCATGATCACATAAACACACAAATGTCTTAAATTGTTGTATGAAAAGCTGCCTTGGGCGTGCCTTGAGGGGAACATAAGACTAATGGAACCCTGACACAGAATTCTTCCATGGCTTTGCTGAGGTGCCATTTGCCTCTGGCCATTGTTTAATATTAATGCTCTAGAGAGCAGCAAAACATGAACAAACGTTTTCACTATCCATGACCCATGAAGAGGTGTTCTTAAACATTTTTTTTATGCAGATTTTCAGCTTTTATAGGTATATATTAAAATATGTATATGTAAAATATGTATATGTGTATATTTTATATGTATATAAAAAATGAGAAGTGCAGAAAGCAGTGTTATGCGTTTTTATTTAATTAGCACCAAAAAAACCCCCACACCTCTTCCCATGACTTTTGTCGTATGCATGATAGTAATGATAGTTTTGACCATCTTAATTTTGACCATAAGGTATCACACTGTAAAAATGTGACCCAGTTTAGGCTGTACCGCTTCAGCCTGAAGTGGGGAGGGGTTGCTTATGAGATTCAATGCTCTGTCATGCAAATAAAAATTCCCTCCAGACATTTCTATCCAGAAAACAAGTTTTCTCATTGGCATTTAAATTTTTTTATATGTAAAAACAAGAAAAATTGCATGGAAGTGTGTCCAGCCATGCACTGGTTTGCCACCACAATAAGAACAATGCCTGAGCTACCTTTATGAACTCCAAAACTTTTGCAAACTCATAAAAGCACAGATTTGTAAATCTACGTGGGTTTTTTTGTTCAGTTCATCATTCCTAAATTCATTTCTTACATTCTCTTTTTAGAACTGGAAAGATCTTCCTATTGACCAGAAGAACTGTAATGTAATATGCTAAAACAACTTTGCTTAAGGCTTTTAATTAAATAAGTACAACGTACATTACAGTCATTTAAATAAAATGCTAATTTTTTGACCGAAATGTATTCATGCCTAAAGGGAAACACAAATGAGTCCAAAGGTTATTGAACTTCTCTGCCTATTATTTTGTGTATGCAAGAAAATTACATAACTACAAATCGCTTTGTTTTTATTATATAGGTATCCTTGTAGGCATAATTTGGATGGAACACCACCAACGTGAAGACCGTTTAGACAACACTACACTACTTTAATGCATCAATGGTTTCTTTTTTTTTTTAATGGCTGGATCACAAAACTAATTGCCACAACTGGGAATACATTATAGGCACTTAGCATAAACAAAGGAAGAAACAAGGCATAAAACAAATTAGTGGCTTCTTGAATAATGAATTAACAGGTGGGAGGGGATGTTGTACCAACCAAATTTTATTGGTTCCTTGAGGCAGGGACTTTGCATCTTTCCTTCCTATACCGCTTACTGCATTTTTCTGCTATGTAGAAATAAACTGAGAGGCCAGTTTCCCCTACAATCTGAATAATCACTTTTGTGGAAAATGAACCTTGGAGCAGGACGTACAAGAACCAAATGTCAATGTTATAGAAAATTCTGCATTTTTAAGCAAGGGATGTGTTTTATTTTGAATTCTCATTGAGCAAGCTAAAGAGCAGGTGAAGGTCTGAGCAAGCCCATTGGGGTGGCTGGCGCTAGCCCTGGGCAAGGGTGCAAATGTGCCTTTGCCCCAGGAAGGCTCCAGCCAGATCCTACCTTGCACTGGATACCTTGCCATTGGTATCCACAGGATACGCTGGCCTTGCCATTCCAGCGCAAGTTAGGATTGTGCCCTGAAAAACTAAAAAAAAACACTGTAACCCATTTATCTTTTTTTTCTTGTTCCACAGCTTTGTAATAAGTTGGTGAGAGATCACCATTATTCTATTATTCATAATTGCTAAACAAATACTTCTCAAATTTTCGTGTTATTTATTTTCTAAACATTACAATCAGCCCTCCAATTCCTGCTAGCATGGAGATGGTGAAGCTAATTTGTAAACGTGATATAGAAACAAACACTAATTAATTGCTATAGGCCTGAAGCCCAAGAATTGGATGTTGAGTTCAAATTAGAGGTGTGTTTTTGTTTCGGGACTAATATTGAAACAGGATAGACAGGCCCCATTTCTTTCCATTTGGTATTCGTTTCCAGACAAACACAATTGCCATGAGTGAGTGAACAGGAATGCATTCCAAGGTTCGGGTCTGATTCATTCCTTCAGTGTTGATTCCTGCAGTCAGTCGCAGCTAGGATAGTGGGACAAAGGGAGAGAATAGGGGGTAAGTTGATGTAATGTGGATTTTCCAATTCTAACTCTCCTGACACATGTCCATCAAAATGGCCACAAATATGATAGGGCCACTTGGGGAAAACTGCCATTACAAAGTGGCAAGGGAAATGGTATGAAGAAACATAAAATCTATGAACTATATATTCTTCATTCTATGTTGGGAAAGAGAGGGAAGAGGAAGAAGAAGGGGTTGAAAATTGTGCTTCATGCTTTGCTTTTTGGAAAAAAAAATAATTCTGCATAGAGTTTAAATTTAATGTATAGCATTGTTTTTCCTTCATTCTGTTAGGGCTTTGCAGCCTTTTGCCTTCTCATGCAAAAATCAATTCTGTGTAGGATTTTAATTCCACCAAACTATTTCTTCTATTGTGAATTGCTTGACTTTAATAAGAACATTTTATTTTTATTTCATGTGACTGGACTCCATCTTCCTTACAATTTTTATACTAATTGTTTCAGTCACCTTGAGCATTTTAGTAATGGAAAGGTGAAATTTAAATTTCCAAAATAAATAAATACAGTCCAGGCATGCCTCAGTATCTACTGATTCGGTATCTACCATTTCAGTTATCCAATTGGGAGTAATTGGTCCAATAGGCTTAAAGCTGGCCCTGCCTTGAGCACAAACACAATTTTTCAAGCAACACTTTAACTTTTGTGCTATTCAACAGCTCATGAACTTTCAGTTCATGTTCGTTTCCCCTGACAGAGAGTAGAGTATACAGCCCTAAGCTATTGAATACACACTAACATTGCCTTTTGAAATGTATTATCCTCAGGATCCAATTATTAATCCAGGTCTCTGAAGCTCACTTGAAAGAATAGTGGCCCCCTCAGAGAAGCTCCTAATCTGTGCACTATAGATCGCAGAGAATTGATGTGTTTTTATTAATTTTCCTCTTAAGCTTTACACCAAAGTTTAAGTCAAAGTCAAACACATTCACAAGAGTTTCAGTCAGCCAACTTTGCATCAAAGAACTTTTAAGATAAAGTGGGGAAGGAATGTGCTTCTACTCCTAGTGTGGCATAAAGGAGAAGAGAACATGAAAAAGAAGGGATGGTACAACTCAGAATAATCTGTTTAAATGTTCTCTTTTTCATGGACTTCTGATCTTTCTGGCATGCTAAGGGCACAAATACTGGCCTCCTAAATATACCTGTTTCACTATGTATAACAGGATGGCAACTTTACAGCTGCACCATTCTTTAGTATGGTGCCATCCTGCTATATTAGGTGAAACAGATGTATTTATAAGGGCTGTGATATGTGTATCATCCAGATACCTGCTTCATACCAAAGCTACATTCAGTTCAGTTCAGGTTGCCTCTTTGTAGCACTTCTCCCTAACAAAATACAGGTGGGCCCACATAGATTATCCACGAGTGACGACAGTGGATTTCATAATCCAGGGGTGCCAGCCCCCTCACCCCCAGGTGGGCTCATCTGTACCTTCTGAACTTGGCCGGAGCTGAGCTCTGGTCAGGTCCAGAGGGTTTTCTGAAGCCCACAGAGGTCGCGTTCAATCATCCACTGCATCTGTGGGATTCAGAATTGCCGTTTAGTCAAACAAAACACTTCTGGTTTCTCAGAAATGATTTACCAATCAATCAGTACTTATATACCGCTTTTCAACATAAAGTTCACAAAGCGGCTTACAGGCAAATAGTAATAATCAAGTGAAATGGCTCCTTGTCCCAAAGGGCTCACAATCTAAAAAATGCAGAATACTACCAGCAACAGCCACTAGCAAAGACACTGCGCAGGGGTGAAGAGGGACAATTGCTCTCCCCCTGCTAAATATAAGAGGAACACTACTTGAAAAAGTGCTTCTTGCTCTGTTAGCAGGAATGAGCTCTGTTATTATTCCTTATAAGGTATTTTGAGGCCTGCAGAGGCATAAAAATGTTACTTCTGGTTTTCCCAGGGAAATTGGAAGTTGCAGTGTTGTTTTCCTAAACGGCCATTCTGAAGCCAGCAGAGGATGTGTGCAGCTCCTGTGGGATTCAGAAAACCCTCCAGGCCTAACCAGAGTTCAGCTCTGGTCAAGTTCAGAGGGTGGGGGTGGGCTCCCAATCCATGGGTTTTAAAACCTGCAGATTGCATTATCCACAGGGGGTTCCAGGAATGGAACTCCCACAGATTTCAAGGGCCCACTGTATATTGAGTTATCCTGTTGCAACAGAGCAAGAAAAAGGTTCACCTTACACCAATTTAACTACTGCAAAGTAATCTGCAGGAGCAGAGCACTTCCATGAGAATTTGACTGAAGGAGATATATGTTTTTCCTATAGAAAGGCCACGGAAATGGGGAAAACTCCAATTTGTGAAAGACATATGATGAGTTGTGGCATCCAGTGGAAATGATTCCCTGGAAACTATACCTCACTATACGTCTTCCAGACCAGCAACATCACCAGTGGTTGGTCAGGTTGAGTGGTGGCTGAGAGCCTATGCATTTCAGAAGGTTCCATCTGTCAAGTCAAATCCTGAATTCAATGGCAAAGTTTACCTTCCACCTTGGGATGCGTGGATACTAAAAGTCAGCTTACACCAATCCACAGTTACCTATGTCTTGGTAACAAACAAGCTTGCTTACTGTAATGCATTAGTAAGGTGACCAACCGTCCTCCTTTAGGGAGGACAGCCCTCCTTTTGTAAGTGCTGTCCTCCCTTGAAAAGTGTCCTCCTACATGTCCTCCTTTTCGATATTGGAAGACTAATCTGTAAATCTCCATATTTGATCAATGCCGATCCGATCCGTTGCGTGTGATGTGATGTATTTGTATTTGACATGATGATTCGTCAAGGCTCGGTGTAAAGAGCAAACAAGAAAAAGCTGGGCCCTGGCCTGACTTTATTTTGAAAGAATTGTAACACAAGCAGGATTGAGAGAGCTTATTTCATTGGTTGTTTGCAAAGGTGTGAAGTTATAGCTGGGGTCAGGAATGCAAGCTATTCAGAAAGGTTACATGTAGCTAGTGCTGAAAGCAGGAGATGGCCCCTTTACCCTGATAGGCTAATTGATTGAGCCTGAGGGGTGTGGCCGCACAACCACCATAAAGACCTTCCAAACTGCAAGACTCCTCCAGATCACCCTCCAAGAAGATCATCAGACCTGATAACGCTTGCAAACCTGCAGACTTTCCTTTTCAAGACTGGAATTGCTGTCTAAGGAACAAGGTGAACAACTAGGGCCTTGTCAGTGATAGGAGCCTAGTTTTCTTTGTTTTATAAGGTATCTCTGTTAGTTCTAGTATGCTTTCTTAGTTGTGTAACCCTTGTTTATCAATAAATTACAATTAAATTTACTAGAAGCTTTGGTTGTCTTTGGAACCAGATAAGATCCAGTGGCTAAAGTGGCACACTTGCCAAATGTTAAGTTACTCATTGGAAAAAGTCCCTGTAGTTGGGACTTGTTTAGCCTGGGGAATTTTAAGGTTAAGAGGAAGTATTCTTAACTTTGGGCCCAGACTAGTAGCAGCAGTTGTGAGCCTTGTTGTGCTTAAGGTCACACGCTGCTGAAAACATCACAGACTCATAGGGGCCCGGAACTGATTAGAGGGCATATGAGCCTGTGATTTACACTCGGTACAGTGCGGTGAGACGCCATTATGAGATGCATGCGCTCCGCACAGGAGACCTTGAGAGAGAGCGCTGCGCGCAAGTGGCTTTGTTTACTTCTTACCGAAACACTACACGGCACATACGCATGCAGTAGACTCACGGTAATTATTTCTTTCTTTCAGTGAATATTCAGTCATACACAGGTAAGCACAATTCACGATTTAGTAATTCATTATCTATTTAATAATTTCCAAATATGTATAATGTTCATTACAAGTTTATACAACTCTGTTGGCATGTAACCATAATTACAATATAAAATGTTACAAATGTTTTTATTATGCACTTATCATATTATAGTGTATTATTGTTGCAATGAATAAAATGTTTCTTTTATTTATGATTTTTCTTCTTCAATTTATTTGTGTCCTCCTTTTCATTGTAAAAAAGTTGGTCACCTTAGCATTAGGAGCTGTGTTTCAAAAGTCTTCAAAAACCTCAAGTGGTTCACAATACTAATAACAGGTTTTTAGGTTAGTAAAGTAGCCCTCCCCCGCCACCAATCACAGGTCCCATACCTGCAGTTTCATTTATCCACAGTTCATAAATTTCCCATTGCACTCATGACTCACAGTTTTTGTTTGTCATCGGGTTGTACATTCAACTGGCAAATATTTCTTATGGCAAGCTATGCTCTGCGTTGGCAGCAGCCATTTTGAATTAACGGCAGTCATTTTGAAGCCATTCTGAAGTTAGTCAGTGAAGTACTGGCAGCCCCCAGAATGCCTTGCAGCCGCCAAGTTATCTCCCGAGAATGCTTTGGAGCCACAGGCCTCCCATCTTCTCCTGCCATCGTACGGCTCTGAAATGGAGCCTGGTGTGGTGTGGAGTGGAACAGTGCACAGGGGCAGAGAAACAACAGAGGGGGAGGACCTCCTCCTCCTCTGTCCCTGGGCAGCCCATTGACTGGGTAAAGGTAAAGGTAAAGGTTTCCCCACGACCGAATGGTCTAGTCGTGACCGACTGTAGGGGGCGGTGCTCATCTCCATTTCTAAGCCTGTAGAGCCAGCGTGTTTGTTTTTTTGTCCGCTCATGTGGCCAGCATGACTCTATGCCGTAGCGCATGGAACGCCGTTACCTTCCCACCAAAGTGGTCCCTATTTATCTACTTGCATTTTTTAGGTGCTTTCGAACTGCTAGGTTGGCAGGAGCTGGGACAAGCAACGGGAGCTCACTCCGTCACACAGTCTCGAACTCCCAACCTTGCGGTTGAAAGCCCAGCAGCAGCGGATTAACTCGCTGCACCACCACGTCCCTTCATTGACTGGGTACACAACTGTAAAAACTTTACTCCATTGCAAACTGAACTTTAAGGTGCTCATGTGTCCCTAAATGGGTATAATTGTTAGCACATTTTGTAGTTGAAGGGGTTTCATTTTGCTTAATACTGGCATTGAGTATTGATAAAAATACTGCAATTGTCTCAAAGTAGAACAAGCAGTTCTACTATGAGAAAATTACAGTATTTTTATCAGCTGGTGATTTTTTTTTTGGTATACTTTTGCCTTAAATAGTTGTCTCTGTGAGCCATCAAAAATGCCACTGTGTCAGAAAGGCATCAGAAAACAGAAGTAATAAACATATAAATAGATCAGGCAAGTTACTGTTTGCAAGCCAGATCAAGGGCAAAGAGTTCATTGATCCTGCTCTTCTGATGAAAGGGAGCTCATTGCATGGGAAGGGATATAGTTCACTAAGTACGATTTATCCTTTTGTAAAGTATTTTGTAAATGAGCTATGATTTTTAAAATGCAGAAATGCCAAGAATTATGGCTAAAGCCATTACTGTAGCTAAATGCAAAGTTAATGAGCTGCAGAGTCTGCTGTTGCATTAAAGTAAATAAACACAAAACTATGACAGGAACATTTAATCAGAAACAATGCATTACACAGTTGCAAGAGAACATTTGAGAAAAGTAGACATGATAGCTAATAAATGGACAATAGTAAGTTGTTCATTTCCCTTTTAAACAGAGAGAGAGAGAGAGAGAGAGAGAGAGAATTTGTAAGGAACATTATTCCCAAGTTATTCAATACTAGCACACCATCTTGTGGATAGAACCACTAATTGAGACTCAGTGGCTTTTTCCATGCCTGCATATTCATAGGACAGGCTAATGCTGCAATCCACACTTATCTGGGAGTAAGCACCACTGAATACTGTGGCACTTACTTCAAAGTGAACATGCATACGATTGTGCTCTAGGCTGTAATATACAGGCTATGTATGCTTGGGTAGTATGGTTTCAGATTGAATTGCATAGTTCTAAACTCAGTGGCCTTTCAGTTCTCCATACACAAAATGTCCACTGGGATTAGTTTTAACTGTAATAACTTTAATCATGCTCAGGATTAGGACCTGATATTGTAATTCACACTAAATGGCAACCTACTTGTCTGCAACAAAGGTCCCTTCACTCCTGGGTGAAATTGCAGTTTAGATGCATTGACTCCCTTGAAATTTTCATCTACACAAATAAATTCCAGATACTCAGCATCCGGAGGAAACAGATGCCAGTTTTGTGAATCCCTGCTCTTAATCATTGACCCAAATGCTGGTTAATGTTCTCAGATTCTAAGAATTAAACTCCACATTTTTTTTAAAGTAAGCATCACATTAAGACTCAAAACAACACCTTACTTTAGTGTTCGAGCAAATCCAATCTTGAAACAGGTAAATGAAAATAAGTAAATCACTATGTGTTTCAAGTGTTGGGATTGTGTTATATTATTTGTTAAGTTGTTCATAACAGGACTGGCCCCCTTTCTGGCCTTCTCCTGTGCCTTTAAGAGAAACCAAATGCAGAAAGTCAGCAGGTGGAGATCTTAAAGGAAAAGTGGGGGGAAATGAGGGAAAAAGCTGAGTAGCTGTACAGTTTAAAGTAGAGGTCTCCAAACCTTTTAGCAAGAGGGCCACATCAAATATCTGGTGTGATGTCAAGGGCCAGAAAAATGCATAAATTTAAATACAAAATTTAAATAAATACATTAGAGACAGAATGTAGATGAATGAATGAACTACTAAAGGCATAGGAGCAAGGCCAGAAAGGGGAGGGCAGCATTTTTGGGGAATCAACCAAAGTTGTCATCACATGTAGGGCAGTAGGCTTATCAACCCACCTAAAAGAATGGAAAGGATTAGCCAATTAGAACAAAAGATAACAGCAGCAAACTTAAGGCATAGGGAGTTTAATAAAACACCAAGGGGAATCTAGTTGAGAACAGAAAATATGGTACATGACTTTGCCTCAAGCAGAAATTCAATGGCCCAGAAATGAAAATTGCTATACTCCCAAAACTCATAGCACAAAAAGAATTGGTATTACTACAAGGATACTTCATGAAGACAGAAGGGATGGTGATTGTACATTCCTGACAGAAGGTAAGAAGAGATATGGTGTCATCTTCAATATCCATATGTAATGGTAATTTATTTCACATAGCAGAAAAAATCTGACTGCATCCTGGATTCTGACCCAAAATGTACATTTTCCATAAAGATTAGACTTTACTGTTCCACCTACCTCTGATATAAGAAGTGACGCAATGTCTCACTGTCCCAGTTCTCTGGATCTAAAGGACTCAGGGATGAAATGTAGAGAAAAAATTACACCTGAATTAAGCTCTTAGGCAGCAATCCTATACACACCTGAGAATGTCCTATTGTATACAATGGAAGATACTTCTAACTGAGTGCACTGTTGATGGTGTAGCGGTACGTTTTGAAATACAAGAGCACAGCGCTCTGTTGGTGGCCACATGAGGCAGAAGCACTCCCAGTCTGCCAGTGGATTGCTAGCCACCTGCCAAACAGGCAAGACAGCAGCAGGGAAGGGGAGGAATGGTTGTATAGCAGCTGTGAAAGGAGTGGGATACGCAGTGATAGGACCCACTTGCTCGGAAACATAACTAGACAAAAAAGTGCCTGGGGCAAGGACGTATATGCGGTGCCCTTGGGCAAAAGGAGGGGCCTCATGCAATCCAGAAGATGCAGCAGGGATTTCAGAAAACGGCCTGGAGAGCTCTCCAAATTCTACTGTTTTGCTGTGCAACAGAAGGGGAAGCTACCTGGGGCTTTTTCTTTAGTTTTTAACATTTTTAAAGTGGGTCCACAGGAAAACTGTGCCGCTTTTAGTGTAGCGCCCTGGGGCAACTGCCCCTAAGACTCCACCCTTGTTACATCTCTGCACGTGCTGGATCCTATTCCCCTTTTCTGCAGCCTCGTTTCTCTCTTCAGATTTTGTGGCAGAGATTTGTGCCAGATTTGTGCCAAAAGTCTGAGGAATCCATTGTGGAGCAAGAAGCTTAGAGCCCTGCTGAATACAGTGCAGCTGTTTTTGGTGCGGCTGGATTTGCGAAGGGGACGAATGATAGGATTTGTTTCGGAGACTGGATAGAAAGGAACAACACTGAGCCAGACAGCAGCCAAGTGCCTTTGAAATGCAGGCCTAGCAATTCCCATGTTTCTGCTGCCATCTTGGGCAGGAGGTTGTAGTCGAGAGGGTTAAAGCTTCCGTTTGCCTGAAGATAACATCCGAAGGTCGCCAGTTCGGGATCACCGGAAGTCTCAGTGAGCGGCAGACCGTGTAAAACTGCGACTGATTAGAGCTGAGCTACAGCTGCCTGTGAGAGGGGAGTGTGCTGGGCCAGCCGCTTCTGTGGTGGGAGCAGAAGCTGCTTATCAGCCAGCAGGAAGGCATATTGTGTGGCCAGAAAGAAGACTACACCATGAAAGTACCAAGTGTATGTTGTATGTTCTTGAAAGATAGAACTTTCTTGTAATTTGTAAAAACCTTTGTGTTTATGAATAAAGCCTGCCTATGTAAACTGCCTTGAGTTAAAGTCAGAGGAGCAATCTAATGACCTAAAAAAGGCGGTATATAAATATGAGCATTATTATTATTATTTTATCTTGCAATGTCCACTACTACTAAGGGCACTGTAAAGGCTTCCCTTTCAATCATCATACACTGACCAATGACTCCCCAGCAACTAGCATCTTAGCAGCACCTTGCTGGCTGTCACTGCATACTGGTCATTGAGTTAATAGTTGTTTGCTGAAACTTTGCAAATGGAAGCACCTTCTGTTTGTAAAAGAACAACCCAAAGGGAGTTGTTATCAGGCTTGGGACCATTCCCAGAAATCCAGCAAGAAGCTTTAGAAAAACGAGATATGCGTAGTTACTCATCCATTTTCACAAGAAATCGGCATACGTTCAGCAAGGGGCTATAATTTCCTACAACTGTACTATTGCAGGTACAACATAACATATCATTTACAAGCTCAGTGAAGAACTGGAAACGCTATGGAACATTAATCAGTAATGAGCACAATTTATGAGAACAGTTGTCCTACAAAGGTGAAGGTATTTCTTCATAATAGGTGCATGTTTCATCTGGTTGTATTTTGCAGTTGGCTTTAGTCAGTATTATGTGTGCAAATGGCTGTCTTAGAGAAGACTATACATCAGCGGAAAGAGTCCCTGAAAGGAGAAAGTGTTTGTTGTATGTCTCTTTGAATTTAGTGAGGACATTTGTCCTTCTTTAGAGTAGTGCAATATAAACTATGCAAATCCTAGCTCCCAGTGGCGAGACCTGAGAGACCAGCTGACAACTCTACTTGCTGTCTCATTTAATTCTGCATGACAGACATCATTGGTAATCAGATGGAGCTCGCCTATTAATTCAGTTCTGTTTACTAATTTGATCCTCTTCGTCATTTCTACCGATCTTCCATCATAGATTACAGTTAGGAATGAGAGAACCTTGTCCATTTATTTCCATGAACCAATTCCATGTGGAGGAGACAAGAGTGCTGGGCTAGAACACTGAAGAGTGGGAAGAGCAGAAGCTAGTACATCATTGGGTAAGGGGAGGCAGATTTGGCATGCTGCCTCAGTCATCAGGAGGTATTGGGCTCTACTTGCTCTACTCTACTTAGTCTCACGCTCTGCTTCTTGCCTACCAACTCTTGAACTGGGCCTTCCAACAATGGCTGTTCTCAATAATTAACCAAATTATGATACATATTCAGCAAGCTCAGAGTGCTTCCATGCGCCTCAGAATCTGATTCTCACTGAAAACCAGAAGTGACTTTTTTTTTTCCAAAATGGCCCTCAGAGGCCATGGGTGGTCAGGCATCTCCTCTTTGGGCCTCAGAAACCCTCTGGACCCAACTAGAGCACATCTCCAGTTGGGTTTGGAGGGTGGACCCCAAATTCTTCAGATGAATGCCTGTGGAATTTGTTATCCAAGGGGTTCCGGGAACAGAATCCCTGCAGATAATGAAAGCCCACTGTAGGTGGAAAGAGATTGGGTGCTGCCCATCAACCTGCTGTCTGAAGTGACTGCTTCAGTTGGCCTCATGGTGAGGCCATGAGTGAAATGCAGCAGAGGCACTTACAGAAAGGTCAAGACTGAGCATCAGGTGAGACAATTATAAGACAATATGCAATGTCACATAGCATCTTATAAAAGCATCTTTCATATAAATAAAGCAAGCTTGTTTTAAGAACAGGAACAATTGTGGAAAGAAAGAAGTCTCCTCCAAAAGGTACAGTACTGTTCCAAGCTACACCACCTGATCAGCACGGCAAAACTCACTCAAGATTTCTCCTGACTTCCTATCCCCTTTTGTACACCATATATAATAAGCATTTCTTATTGTGTCTACTTTTTCTCAGCTATGTCTGTTTCCTTTCTGTAGGTTAATGCAGTGGTAAGAAAATTTTAGCCTTCCAGGGCTGACTTTTTTTGTTTTGCTAAAGACTTGGGATCTACCAGTGTAAAATAGTAGCTTGAGGGGATAGAGCCACTTACAAAATGGCAGTTGTACAATATAGATATAATAGCCCTAAAATTGGCTCCCTACTGGTCCCGATACTGCTTTATGCAGATGATATGGTCTTAATCTCCCGAACTAGTGTAGATCTTAAACGTTTGATTAATGCTTGCATATGCTATCTAACTTCAAACCACCTGCAACTCAATTATGGTAAGTCCAAAATTCCTGTATTTGAAAAATCATGGAAACCACGTTCTTGGTCTTCCAGTGGGAACCATATTCAACAGGTTAAAACCTTTCAAAACCTAGGACTAAACTTTCAATATAAACATCATTGGGCTTCTCATCCTATGCTAGCACTTAGGTCTGCCAAAATTAGTACCCAGGCCATATTTAGATTTTTCTGTTCATGTGGTAACTCATTTGTCCTAGCTGCTATCAATCTATTCAATGCAAAGGTAGTCTCCCAACTTTTATTTGGCATACAGATTTGGCTACCAGCATTTAATGTCGAGGCAGAGAGAGCCCAGTCAAAATTTTCCAAATAAAATTATGGGGTTTCCCTGCACTGTGTCACATATGTGACTCTGTGTTTGGAGAGAGGACAAACATGCCTTAAGACCTTAGCCTGGGCCAGGTTTCTCAAATACTGGCTCCAGATGTGTTATTTCGTTGAACATGCACCCTACTCAAAGCTATCATCTCAGACACTGTGCAACCAGAGGGATTAACTCTGTTCCTTTGCAAAAACAATCTATAGGACTCTCTGCAGATATTCTCGGTGCAGAATCTTTACTTGGTGCATCTAAAATTATTTTGACCAGGTTATTTGACATCGATAGGCAGGAATTATTCACCAAAGTGTCGAAAGTATGTTCACATTTGTATTTACAATTACCGTTAATCTATGTTTGTAAACCAAGGTACGTATATTTAATTGAGAACATACAGGCGCAATGGGCCTTTACGATAGCAAGGTGCAATGTTTTACCTTCTAATGTTCTAAAAGCTTGCTTTAATAATTCTGAAGTAGCTGGCAAAGAGGATGGGTATATATGCAACAAAGGATCCATAGAGAATCTGTCACATGTTCTTTTATACTGCTCTATCTATGAGGATCTTTGGCAAACTAACCTGTATCCCTACTTAAAGCCCCATTCACAGAACTTGGATGATATTTGTATCCGGTTACCATTAGCCTCTGAAGTGCAAATACTTTGGCCACCTCATGAAAAGGGAGGGCTCTTTAGAAAAGACCCTCATGCTGGGAAAGATTGAAGGCAAAAGGAGAAGATTAATAACATTAATCAAACGGCAGAGGATGAGATGGTTAGATAGTGTCACCGAAGCAATGAACATGAAATTGGGCGAACTCCGGAAGCTAGTGGAGGACAGGAAGGCTGGTGTGCTATGGTCCATGGGGTCGCGAAGAGTCGGACACGACTTAGCGACTGAACAACAACAACAACCACTAGCCTCAGAATGCCACAATTTTGTTAGGCAGATCGCAAATTTTCTCTTGCTAGTTATTCAACGGCGCCAAACACTATCCACTCTCCCCCCTAAACATATATGTATGTTTTGCTGTTGTATGTCACTTGTATGTCTATTGCTTAATGCCAATATACGTTTATCATAACCAATATAGATTTCCATTGCTTTTTCACCAATCAGTAGTGCCCTCTGCTCAGTATTCCAACGAAGCCCCCCAAAAGACTGATCTGGAATTTGAACTTGGGTTCCCAGCAGTGGCATAACTGGCTCCTCTGTTACCAGGGACTGTGACTCATGACATCACCCCTGGAAGTGCCTGACTGGGAAGTAATTGCAGAGCTGTGATGACATCACTGCCATTTTCTTCCATGTTATGGTGCACTTCGAGTAGTTGTGCACTAGACTGAGTTTTGGACACAGCCCTCTACAGGTTTTCTTGATGGTCCTCACCACTCAGTGCCCAATCCTATGCTAGAGCAGTTCTGGCAACAGCCATCACAAATGTGCCACAAGGCATGTTGCTGCAACCAGGAGGGGAGAGGTGCTGGCATGGTGCTGGGCTTCCATGCTGATTAGCGGCCTGACAGGATCCCATGGCAATGAGTATCCCACCAAACAGTGGGAAGGCATCTCTGAGCAGTGGAAGGGTGGGAAAGTCAGAGAAGGGGTGAAACTGGGCAGCCTGGGAGTGGTTCAGGCCCAGAAGGGGACAGGAAAAGCAGCAGAGGCTGCCGCCAAACCCTACCCCCCTTCCTGTACCTGAAAGCCCTACACGGGCTCTGGTGAAAATCTGAGCAGACCCATAGATATTGTAGGGGCAGTACATGGGGTAAGGGAACCTTATTTGAGGAGACATCTGGCTGGCTTGATGGCCCTTCAAAATACAGTGGTGGCCATTTTGGCATCGCTGTACCGTGGCACCATCTGCCAGAATAGAATTGGGCTGCCTGTCTTCCCTCAGGTCCAGCAAAACATCTGTAAATTTAGCAAAACTTAATGAAGTATGGTTTTATATGCAAAACCATACTTCATACAATACTGTGTTGTGTGCACCACTCTGTGCTTCTATATGGCAAGGTCTTTCTCAGCTCTATGGGCCAGGTGCAAAAGGGGTTTAGGATTAATCACCACAGGGACTAATACATCAAACAAAATGGAGTCACTCAGGTCATTTCAAAAATGTTTTTTTTCTTCCCTCATTCTGATATGATTCTGATATCTTTATGTGACATTTCAGTGCTTAATATGTTACGGACATTCAAGTTTTCAAATTTTTCCTTTGAGTCAGGGAGACTATGAAGACCATATACCCCAATGCAAGTTTGAGTTATTTCAGTAACACTACCAGAAATATGAAGCAATGTTATTGGCACAGCTGATAGATTCAAACTATAGTTCAGGACTACATGGATTTACAGGTTGAAATACATCTGTGTGAATATATAGGGCTTGCATTATTTGAGCTGCATTAAAAATTCATGAAACTGGGATGTGGAGTAAATGTGCAGGAATCAATCAATCAATCAATTAAATGAGCCAAATCTGTGGTAGGCCTGATATATGGACAATTCTGAAAAGCATTTAAGGAGTACATGAAGCTCAGAGATAAAAATAGATTGAAGACTGAGCACAAGTGGAGGCAGAAGATTGCCTAATCTGCATAGCCTCTCCTTACTAAGAAGCACCCCTTAGTAACAAGCTTGCAACTGCCCCATCCTCTCAACCAGTGATGTCATTCAGGGGGAACGGACCAGAACGGGCGTTCCAGATCCTAATGGGCTCCGTGGTTGGTTCCGGGTTCCCGACAAGTGCCAGTCAAAAGTGAGTTCCTGTTCTTAAATCATCTGAATGACACCACTGCTCTCAACCATAATGTGTCATTTGTTTCTGTGGTTGCCGAGCAACTGACAGTTGGATCATATAATGCTATTGTAAAGGAGGGAGGGAGAAGCAAACTGTCAGTATCTACTCCTTCCCTGGGAGGAAGGTGAAGTCTTCCTCTGGTCTTGCCATGATGGCAACTCAGGGCATGGAGTAATGGGCCCATAGCTAAGCCCATAGTTTACCTTCTTTTCATTGCTCTGTTCTAGGACGAAGTGATCATGAAGAACTCCATCCCCAAGAGAAAGCCAAAAATCTCTTTCACCTAAGAGGAAAACGCCCAGGAGGTAGGTGATTGCGGAAGAAGGTGGTCTTGGAAGTCAACTGAACTAGGAAATTCAGCCACCACCTGAACATACTAATAGGTGTCTTCTAGCAGGGAAGAAAGGAAATGGTGAAGAAAAGCGCACTCTGGTCATAAGAACTTTTTGAGAGGGAAGGGGCTGATGGAGGACTTTGAGGTTTGCATCTTGTAGGAATCTACAAAATGGCCATGAAGGATAGGTGACTATTATTTTGCCCAACTTGCAGAAGGGAAGACTGAGGTATTGTGGCCATTCCAGAGACAAGATTCAAATATAAATTTTCCTTGTTTGCAGTGAGAAATAACTGGCTCCCTTTGGTAGGAATGATTTATTTCTCTGTGTGTCTTCTCTTCCCTCAAAAGATGTTTCTTGAGGAGTCTGACCTTCCTTTTTGAAATGGCAGCTACTCAACAAGGTGCCACCTGATCTAGAGACTTATCCACTGTTTTTATTGGCATTGAAAACAAAGGCGATCTGTAAAATATGCAGCAGCCAGGCACTTACAATCCGACTTTCCATGCAGGCATGTCTAGTTGATGCTGGAGCAATTAATTCCCCCATTGTATTTTCCTGGGCTGCCAGTTAACTCGATTCCTCAATTATTATGACTAATTTGCTGCATCTGGGGTGGCCATTTTGAATCCACTGTGGCCATCTTGAAGCTTTTAACAGCCGTCGCTAAACATCCACAGCTATTTTGAAGCCTCCCAAAGCCATACAAAGCTAACAGTGGCCATTTTGAAGCAGCAGCAGCAGGAGGTGTGGACTGATGGTTGAGCTACTGGTATTGCCTGAAGCTAACCAAATCTGTGGTTTGTTTTTGGATGGGAGATGGATGCCAGGTTGTGACAGGCTGCAGTACCTATGGTGGCAGGACAGAGTTGCTGTGGAGCTGATTACTCAACACAAGCAAGAGCTGTG
>JAJKFI010000001.1:32032824-32122612 GCA_029204185.1 Lerista edwardsae | reverse complement strand
CACGTGTTGCAGTAAACACTTGCTTACTCATGAGTAAAAGCAATCCCATAGCTCAGTTTCGCTTTCCATAAGGTTCAATACTTCTCAGCTTAGAGGAAGGAACTTCCGTCTCAAGTGTTTTTGGGGCCTACGTTCATTGGATCTGGACCATTCTGGCAGTATTGCATTCCTCTCAGCCTGCCCTTTCCAATGCACCATGGCCCACCACCTACACACAAATAAACATGCAGTGTGGCTCAGTTTCCATAGGACTCCATTTTCCTTAGCAGCTTCTCAGCATGCTCAAGACTGAGCATGCTCAGAAGGCTCTGCAGCTCCCTGGTTACAAGCATAGTACTAGGAACAGCTGGGCCATCCATCCAGCATGTGACTTTAAGGTATTTACTGTGTCCCGTCCCGTTCCCCCCCCCACCCCCATCCCCCAATATAAGTCGGGGCCAGATTTTTCTAGTCAATATTTAGGCATAAATTTCTCAATTTGTACATGATTATACATAGTAAGTGTGCAATCATATACACCAGTCTTAGCAGCTTAGGAAACTGCAGATGATGGCACAATAAAAGCCATGGTGGCACAAAATGCCACAATGCAGTCCCAGCATTGTAGATCTAGTTCTGCCAAAAGATGTCCCTCAAGAACTCTGCTGGATCAGGCCAAAGGCCATCTGTTCCAGCTTCTTGTATCACAGTGGTCCACCAGATGCCTCCAGGGGCACACAATGCCAGTGCAACACCACACCAACGTGATTTTGACACTGGGATAGCTACACAACAGTGCAAACTCCCAAACAGGGTGGACATAAGGTTGGGCTGAGGAGGAGTTGGTATGTGCCCTAACCCTAAATCCTGATGCAGTTATGGCGCAATCCTGATAGTGCACCATAATTCTGTGAAAGTCTCATCTTGCCTCATTTTGAACATGTGGATATTTGGGAGGCAAAATATCTTGCTTTTCTTGCATATGGAGAAGAATTAGATATACATAATTGCCGAAAGACCTGCATAAAACACCTATCAGTAAAGAGTAGATTAAGGAAGCAACCCAGTTTAGGCCAGCACAAGTCACAAGGCCGGAGCAACATTTGAAGTATTGCAAACACACCATCAAGTGCGTTTGGACCACTCTTGAAGTCAGGGAGGCCAGCGGACATCTGTGCACCAGCCCCCCTGACTCTGAGAGTGTTGCAAACGTGCTTTATGACATAAGTCACTTGTACTGGCCTAACTCCAGGGTAGGACTGTGTCCTAAATTTCTTAAAGAGATAGAAGATGTACCTGTGGTGGCAGAACAGAGTCGCTGTGGAGCCGATTAGCTCACCACAAGTGAAAGTTGCGGTGGAGTGTGTGAGGAGGCCAGCTGGCAAAGAAAGGAATACGACCTTGAGGACCTGTCCAGGCTTGACTTGCGATTGCCTGCTGAGGCTTGATGGCAGGCAGCCAAAGGAGAGAACAATGTCTGGGCCTGAGCAGTGGTGGGATTTAAATAAATTAACAACCGGTTCTATGACGTCATAGCCGGAGCAAAAAAACAAAACGAAGCCAGCCGATGTAAGCGAGTGGGCGGGGGCCAGCCATTTAACAACCGGTTCTATAGAACCTGGGCGAACCCCCTGAATCCTACCACTGGGCCTGAGGATTGGCGGATCACAAGAATACTGTAGATTTGTAAAAACCCCATTGAAAAAAATGGTGGTTTAGAATAGCCTACTCATGTAAGCCGCCTTGGGCATTTGCTTCGGCATGGGAAAGGCGGGGTATAAATTCTTCAAATAAATAAATAAATAAACAAACAAACAAACAAAGATTAAGCTTTGTAATATCTTTTTAAAAAAATGATGTATTATTTTTACCTGACTTTCATTGCTAAATGCGTCCTAAGAGACCACACATTAAATCAGCAAGCTACTTTGTAAAGGCAAAATTTCCAAGAGGATGTAGTGCTGGGTAGCTCTGCCACATGTTAGTTAATTAAGAGCACAATCCTAACCTGGAGTTAGGCCAGCACAGTTAGGCCAGCAAAGTTTGGCTGGCACAAGGGACACCATAAGTTTGGACCACTCTCATAAGTATGTTTGGACCACTCTTGGAGTCAGAAAGGCCAGCACACAGACATGTGCCATCTTCCCTGACTCCAAGAGTGGTCCAAATACACTGTACCAGTCAAACTTTGCTGGCCTAACTGTGCCAGGCTAACTCCAAGTTGAGAGTGTGCTCTGAAAGGCATAAATAAGTGATTAACCTTTTTGAAAATTGTACAAAATTGTGGGTGCAATTGTGGGCAGCAAGAGTGCTGTACCAGCGCAATGCCAGATTAGGATTGTGCTGTGTATAATACTAAATACAGTACTGTATTTCATGTGCATGTTGTTTTAGGTGTTCTTTCATCACATTTTTTTTATTTGACATGCATTTGATGTTTTTACAAGCTGCCTTGAACCTGAAGCTATGACAGAAAGTGGAACGTTCTCTGTATCTGTCCATACATTTAAATCCATACATTTATCTGTCCATACATTTAAATCCATACGGTATTTGGTGATTCCAGTACAGATGATCCATTGATAATATTGACTTTCAAATGTCTCAACAAAAAGTACACACGTTTTTTCCCTTGTACATATGATGTAAATCCTTTTTTTTTACATTAGACGTGACTGCTTGTATGGGATGCTGAAGTCAGCCCTAGGCTTGCAACAGACTTTAATGTGTAAAGGAATACCCTGAGAAAATGACTGGCCAAATGAAAGGAGCATCTTGCTTTAACCCACATCCCTGAAGGCACAAAAAGTATGGAAACAAACAGAATGTATAAATATATTTTTGTTTCCACCAAGAGGGGACCTATGGGGTTTAAATTTAACAGATCCAACTTTATGTCACATAATCGCCAATTAAGGTGGTGAAATTTTCTTTTTAATGTTACTGAGCAGTCCTTTCACACGTCACTCAAAAATCAGATCTAATCATCCATTAGATTATATGTCTGATCACTGGATTTTTCTCTAGCCATGGGCTGCCAACTTATGCACACTTTCCTGGGAGCAAGCAAAACCATTGAACACAATATGGAATTTACTTTGGAATAGACATGTTTAGGATTGTACTGCAATCAAATAATGAACATGAACTTCCATGAACAAGCTGGAAGCAAGTGTTCAAAGGAAAGAAATGTCAGTTAAAGGCAATTAAAAAGTGCATATCATGCCTCTTGCACGTGTTATCTTGCCAGGGTTCTCCATATAAATAAGCAAGCAATGGGAAGTTCCAGCTGCTGCTTGAACACTTCAAAGCTTTCATTTTGCTAAAAGAGACAACTTTTGAAAGTTCATACACCTTCTGAAAAGTTCACACTATTACGGGAATTTTCCCTTTCATGTTTGTCTATATCTCCAGATGTGTGACTGCAGATGTTCTTGCTTTGCAGATTTTGAATTACTGAATTTTAGCTGCGGAATAAAGATGGAACTTTCTATGATCCTAAGATCACAAATATGTTGCTATAATACACTTGTGTTGGTACCCAACCCGTCTTTCTCATCCTCAATTTTCATGGGCTTCTTATTCATGAACGCAGCAATTATGTTGGCCTCGAGGTAAGCAAATGAATAAATGAAATGAGATCAATGAAGTAAGTAAATTAAAATCAATGTCGCTACAACCCAAAGATTAAAACAAATCAATAATACAGTTGCTTTGAAGATTACAAGAACAGACAGCCTTTTGTATAAGGCTAGTCAAAAGGAAATTTAGAAGGGGGGATATGATTGCACTATAAATGATTCTTCTGTGTAAAAGTGTAGAAATTAATTTAAGAAACAGATTTTAGTGTGAAGTCATAGATTTGAATACCTTAATTTTGAAATAATAATAATAATAATAATAATAATAATAATAATAATAATACATGTATTTATATACCGCCTTTCTTAAGGTCACTAGATTTCTCTAATGATTACAACTCAAGGCGGTTTACATAGGCAGACTTTTTTCACAAACCCGAAGGTTTTTACAATTTACAGAATGTTCTATCTTTCAAGAACCACACTCAAACAGATCTTTCTTTCTGGATTTAGCCTTCTTTCTTTAGCCACCCGTCTGTTGTCTGCTGGCTGATGAGGCTTCCCTGCTCTCACCAGAGATGCAGCTGAGTTCAGCACACTCCTCCTCCCACAAGGCAGCTGAAACTCAGCTTTTAATCAGCTGCAGTTTACAAGGCCTGCCGCTCACACAGACTTCCGGGAGTCTCGAGCTCACGACCTTGAGATCTTCAGTTGTTATCTTCGGGCAAACGGAGGCATTAACCGTCTCGGCTAAATCTTCTGCCCACACAGGAAGAAATCACAGGAATATTTAGTCGAGAGAGTTAATGCCTCCGTTTGCCTGAAGATAAGAGCTAAAAATCTGAAGGTCGCCAGCTCAGGACTACCGGAAGTCTCTGTGAGCGGCAGACCTTGCAAACTGCAGCTGATTAAAAGCTGAGTTCCAGCTGCCTCGTGGGAGGAGGAGTGTGCTGGTTAGCTGCGTCTCTGGTGGGAGCAGGGAAGCCTCTTATCAGCCAGCAGAAGACAGACGGGTGGCTAAGAAAGAAGACTAAATCCAGAAAGATCCATCTGTATGAGTGTTGTTCTTGAAAGATAGAACGTTTCTGTATAATTGTAAAAAACTTCGGGTTTGTGAATAAAGTCTGCCTATGTAAACTGCCTTGAGTTACAGTCATTAGAGTAATCTAGTGATCTTAAGAAAGGCGGTATATAAATATGAGCATTAGCATTAATATGAGCTCTTTGATACCCAAAGTTCATGCACCATGAACTGAATCATGCATCCTGGAATCTGGTTTTTGTGTGTACAGTAAGTGCATATGTGTTTTCAAAACAGAATGTAATCCTGCTCACCTTCCAAACATTGGTTATCCACGGATCCTAAACATCTAAATGGGGCTTATAGTTTCAGCCTCTACTGGATTTTTTATTTTTATTTTTGAATTCATAGGTACAGTGCTTAATACATGGCAATTGCTATATTTGATTGTATAACTGCAATACAAATTGGCTGTCAGCGCAATCCTATACCCCCTTTAGCGCCAGCGCTGCACTCTTGTGCTGGCCGAACGCTGTAGCACACGTGCCATAAAGCGCGTCCACATTAGCGCTATGGCGCTCAGCCGGCGCAAGCGGCAGCGCCAACACTCGGGTGCCACCGCAACTGTTGGCAGCGCCGGCTGTGCTCCAGTTGAGTGCCGGTGTAGCTCGGTCAGCGCAGGGCCTCTGCAAGGGCATTCCAGAGGCGTTCTGGGGGCGTAACTGGGCGGTGCAGCGGGTGGAGACAGCGGTTGTGACACAAGACATCCTAATGCCGGTTCCCAGACATGGCGGCCCCAATTTGGGCTGCTCCCCTGCATGTTCCTCTGCGCCTGCTGTTTTGCTGGTGCAGATCCAAGCAGACCCATAGGGGTGACTGTGGCTTATGCGAGTGCAAGGGGAAAACCTCCCCTTGTCCTGCACTTTGCTGCTGCCGCCTCTGAATGGGCCTGTGGATATGACTCTGTTATGTTGGCCTTACTAGGCCGGCATAAGGTAGGATTGTGCTCTGTGTCTGATACAAGTCTTACAAAGGAAATTCAGCTGTGAAGTTTTTAATTCTGCATTTTTTTGCACAATTAAATAAAGGAGATGCAGGCTGTTTTAAAGACAATATATACAGGAGATGATTTGAGTTTCACATTGCAGTTTGCTCAGTCAGCTGGTTGCCCACTTGGGATTGCTTGTAATAATGGAACAAAAGTAAAAATATTAAGGTTAAAAAAAAAAAACAATTGGCGAACAGTGCACAGTGGCTGTATTTTTCAGGGATTTTTTAGTTTAGGCAGCAGTCAATGGTATTGATTTTTCCCCTAATACGAATACAGCTTGTTGTTAATAGATGCTCCCAGCATAGCATGTAATAGCTGGGATGCTGAGAATTGCTGAAATAACTGGCTACTGGGATATGAAGTGTTATTTCAACATTTTCTCACATCTGCTTTTTGTTTTGGCAGCCTGCAATCTCACTCCTGCTAACCCTGTCCTTTGTGGACCACTCAGCAGCAGTGCCAATAGGAAACAAAGAAAATGAAAGGAACATATTATTCTTCTGAAACACTGGGAATTTTGCTTGCACGGTAATATTCAGTCTGCGTGTGCCTCTTTCTAAGTGCCATGTCAAAAAGCATTTCTTTGAACTGGAGGACATTGGAGAATCTTGAGGTTTCAAATGCAAGGCCCCAAACTAACAACCTGATCCGAAGGGTGGGTTTCCACACAGACAGTGGATGTTTGTTTTTTCCTTATCAATGTCCCATGTTGATTATTTGATTATTTGAATATAATTGAAGCATTTCCTACCCAACTTCAGAGCAGCTTTTTCATCCTCAAGGTCCACTTACATGGTTTCTGGCTTCAGGCTTCTCCCTATTATCATTGTGTTAAGAGTTCACGCTTGCCTCATGGAACTGGAGAGGTGGCTACCTTCCAGCCAGAGAATAAAGGAATTGTCAGAGATGATTTTCTAAACCTAAACTGAGTTAGGACAGCATAAACTAAGCCAGCAAAGTTTGACCAGCAGAAGGGACACTGTAAAGTATGTTTGGACCACTTCAGTGATGTCATGCAGGGGGTACGCGGGGGTACGCGAGTACCGGTTTCTAGGATTACGGCTGGCCCCTCCCATTCACCCGCCCACTCGTCGACTCCGCCCCCTGCAACGTTTGAATTTCCTGCATGTTTGAGTTGCCTGCATGTTCTCAGAGCCAGGCAGGCAGGCAGGCAGCAAGCGGAGCCTTGCCTTGCCTTGCCACTGAAAAATGAGCTGTTCTGGGGTTTTGGGACTGTTGGGTCACTTTAACATGATGCCAGGCCTCCTTAACATGTTCTGGGGGTGCTGTGGAATACTGTTGCAACTGTCGGGTCAGTTTAAAATCATCTGAGGCCTCAAAAAGGGCTTTTTTCATGTCCCTTCCTGCCACGACATCACTTCTGGCTTATGACATCACTTCCGGTGGGCGGGTCCCGACACATGCCAATCAAAAGTGAGTACCTGTTCTTAAATCATTTAGATGACACCACTGGACCACTCTCGGAGTCAGAGAGGCCGGCACACAGATGTGCGCCATCCTCCCTGACTCCTAGAGTGGTCCAAAAACGCTTTATGGTGGCGCTTGTGCTGGCCGAACTTTGCTGTGTTAGCTTATGCCGGCCTAACTTCAGGTTAGGATTGCACTCTAGGTGGAACTAATATGACCACCCCAAAGTGTATTATTACACTTTCCATTTATTTAAAGCACAATAATCAGGGGAATAGCAGGGAAGGCAACACCCATGGAAAAGGAGGATGCCAAATATATCCCAATATTTGGATTATGATGTACAATTCTATCTGCCAAACCTCAAGAAAAATATTGTAGAGTTGGAAAAGGTGCAACCCAAAATTATCAGACATCTGCAGCACCTTCCTTACAAGGAAGCATTTGGACTTATTAGCTTACAAAAATAACAAAGGGGGTATATGATTAAGGGTGCAATGCTATACCACGCATGGTCCATAGGGTTGAGCTGCCCGATATAAAATTATGCCCAGTGGGGTACCCAGAGAAAATTGAGGCTAAAGAACTGAGAGTTTTGCTGTAATGGGAAGGAAGGGGGAAAGGGAGAAGATCTGGGGAAGCTAAGGACATGAGTCCCAAATCCTAACCAACTTTCCAGCACTGACATAGCTGTGCCAAGGGTGTATGTGCTACATCCTGCAGTTTGGGGGCAGTCACAGAGGCCTCCTCAAGGGAAGGAAATATTTGTTCCCTTACGTCGGAGCTGCACTGCCCATAACCCATTGCTAGAAAGTTGGTTAGGATTGTGCCTTGTGAAGGATTTCTATTGCTTTGGTACTGGTGAAAAACCATGGCTGAGAACACAATCCTAACCTGGAGTTAGGCCAGCGCAGTTAGGCCAGCAAAGTTTGACTGGCACAAGGGCCACCATAAAGTATGTTTGGACCACTCTCTGAGTCTGAGAGGCCAGCACACAGATGTGCACCATCCTCCCTGATTCTGAGAGTGGTCCAAACGCATTTTATGGTGGCCCTTGTGCCAGCCAAACTTTGCTGCCCTAACTATGCCTAACTATGCTAACTAGGATTGCGCCCTGACTCACAGTTCTTTGTAGCCTGAATCATTGACTAAAGGCAAGGTGTGAGCCCTTTGGTGGGCAATGAAATCATTTCACTTCCTAGTGAAATGGGTGAAATGGGAGGAAGGGGGTGATTGCCCTGATAAATCAGAGGTGTGGTCTTCCTCTTGGCTTGTAGATCTCTTGCCATCAGTCCTAGAGCTTATATGACAATTACAGGCTGTGGCTATGCCATCCTGGCAGGCACCTTGCACCACATACACATGTTAACTTGCATATTCCCTGTGCACAGCAAAATAATTGGAAAAAAGAACTATCAGGCATTAAACCATCCTAGCAGCACTAACAGAGCTCCTCATGTCAACCCATATGGCATACACTGTCCTTTTCCTAGATTCTACAGCAATTATGCTATTTATAGTCTGGGATGCTACATGCATGTTATATTTCCTCACAAATGAGAACATGACTGTTGTTCTTTTGTTATGGAATAAGGAAACAGAACCAAAGAGGTCAGAACAAGGTAAGGCTATGCAAGTTCTTCACACAGAAGTACTTTTAAGATATGCAGGGACTCGATAGTATTCTTTACATAATGGCTCTACTATTGTTGATTCTCCATCTGATGCAAAATTCCTCTCTCAAAATTACGCTTGGCAGAGTCCCAAATGCTACTTAGAAGCAGGTTTATGTAAAAGGATTACAGCCAAGCAACAATAATTGTCCTTAAAACTGCATGGTTCCAAGAGGCAATTTAGCCTGGGAACCCTTCCATGCACGTAAAAATGAAGCTGAGAGATTCTTGTTCTTTCCTTTTAGCACCAACTGTCATTGGTGAGAGAACTGAAACTCAGAATATCTCAGGAGGCTGACGAGACAAAAACACAGGAGAAGGTGAAATCAAACCAGAGCTACAAAGAGATGTGATTGGTAAAGTAGATAATCTAGTAAACTCCAAATTTAGGAGGCTTTTAGGTTATCCCCAACCAGTTTCCCACTCTTCCAATTGCAATGCATTGGGGACCACATTTTAGTGCCTTTTACTGGGAGCCTGATCCTGAAGGCTCTATTGCTGGTGGTACCACTGGCTCCAGGTGTTATAAATGTGCCGTAAAGCACATTTAGGCACCCCGTGAGGAGGGAGTGCCAGCCCTGGGCCAGCACCAGTGTTTCTCAGTCTCAGCGCCATGGAACTGATGGTGCAGCACCAGACCACAGTCAGTGACTACAGCGGTGCAGTTTGGGGGGCACATCGGGGACTGGGAGGTTGGAAGGGAGTCGCAGCATCCCCAGCCCTCCGTGTCAGCTTTCAAGCCCAACACGTGCTGCCTCAGTCTCTGCCTGCAAAATAGCAGGTGGAGACTGGAGTAGACTCAGTGCGGGGCTTGCAGCTTTCCCTGAGGGAAGAGGATGAACATCCCCTTTTCCCAAAGAAACTCTAGCGGCTGACAATGGCTGCTGTGGCTTCCACAGGTAGCCTGTTTTGTCATCGTTGTGGCTCCTGTTTTGGCGGCACTGCTCTTATGGGAGCAGAGGCGTATCTAACCTGTAGCCCAGGGTGGCACGAGCCATGGGCGCTGGGCGGCGGTGGGGTGCCATTGCACACAGTCCGCGGGGAAACCGCGCGCTCTTTGCCCTGCCTGCCTTCCCTTGCCTCCATTACACTCTGAAATGGAGCTTTTCCGGGAACAGGGAGGTGTGTCAGAGCGACACACGGGGGCAGGGTGACGTCCTGGGGGCGCATGCCTGCCATGGGTGCGCTTGGGCCTCCGTTCGTCCCTGTATGGGAGCCTGGTAGCTTAGGATCGGGCTGTGGGTCTTCTTAAGGCCATATATATGCCAATGCATGTAGCGTAAATGTGCTTCTTACTGGAAGCCTCCCCATTTTTAATAAAACCAGATGAATGGGAGGGTGATGGGACCAGGTAGAAAAGGAGGACAAACTTCCCACATGGCGTTTTAAAGGTCAAAATCACTCTGAAGACCTGGGTCAGGAGTTGAGGCTTTCTCCGGTTTGAATGGCCCCTATTGTACAAACTGGTCCAAGACCAGAGATATTTACCATAACAATACTTGTTGTCCCCACAGTGGGACTTACTTCTGAATAAACATGTCTAGGATTACACTGTAAGTCCCACTGAACCATATGGGGCTTACTTCTAAGGAGACATGCATAGGATTGTTCTGTTGCAGCTAACTTTATATATGTTTCAAAAGGCTGGCTTCCTTCTAAAATGCCACAAACTACAGCTTTTTAGTTATTATCAAATATCTACAGATGAGTTTTCAGTTTATATTAGACACAGAACAACAAAGATACAATAAAGTCCAATGAAGTACCAGAGGATTAGAGATGTAACTTTGAAAGACGAAATTCCTCCATGACTTATACTGTAACAGTCTCAGCATAAGTTTGTACTGACACTATTCTCAAAGAGAAACAATTAAGAAGAAAAATGTATTAAGATCATGTATAAGCAATGGCTTGATGGGCATGTATAATTATCACACAAGAAAAGATTTTCTTGTGAGCCAAGGGGATAGCCGTCACACTTGATAAAGCAGAACATTCATATAACAGCTTTAAAACGTGCAATAATGTGTTGATGACATGGAAAAAAAAATGAGCTTCTGTTTCTTTCAATGGCACACGTTTTGTTACATGACGACGCCTTGAAATTTTGTGTAGCAATGATCAGAATGGCAGTGTGGTGTGTGGTGATCAAATGGTAACTACTAGTCCTTTGGATGTTGGGTTGCTATAGGGTCTAGTCAATGTACCCAGAACGTTTTTCTTCCCTTCTACCAATTATATCCAAGTAAAGGGATAAAAAACCATTGCCTGGGAATCTAAATATACTGAAAAGATTGTTCAGTATACATGCCAACACCACACAGCTCAGAGAGAGATGGGTTTAGCCAGGCCTGGACTAAGTCCTCCTGGCACCTGAGGTAGCATGCCAAATGCTACCCCTCTTCTGAACACATCAGCTTCTGGTCCTCCGCCACACTAGCTCATGGCTCTCTGGCTTTGTCCCTTCCTTTTCCAAACTACGGAGTAGGATGAACAGCAGCAGTGGAGGCGAGAGGGGGGAGATAAGTGGTGCCCCTACTGCCTGAGGTGACCACTCCAGATGGCCTCATGGATGGGTACAGCAAGAAAGCACTATATGCCAGTGCTGTTCCTATGTGTGGTGATAGGGGCAAAATGCTAAGTGTTGCAGCAGCCTGAGTGATTTGCTGCTTGTAGAACCGGCTCAGAGGCTTTGCTGTCCAAGCCACAAATGGCTCTGGAGGCAAGGAGGAGGGGCCACACTACACAGGAGCTCAGGCTCCTGTAGGAATGCCACTGCTTTATGCACAACGTCCCCATGAAGCATTGCCTACGTATTAAGGTCATCCACAAAACTCATATATGAGTGCTCAGAATTTTACATTTGTATTCAACAGGGCACTTGTGTTACACAAATGTCTACATCTTTGCAGACATGTTTCTCAAATATTTTCAGTACTGTATCACTGGGCTAAGAAGCTACTGTTTACATGTAGGGCTTGCTCCTTGTCATTTTTCCTACCAGTAACATAGGAATTCTAGTGTTGGAGAATATATTTTTAAAATGTTACAATGTGGTTACTGGAGAAAAAAAGATTGGAGAAAGAGCATCCACGTTATAATGATATTTGCTTGCTTGCTTGCTTGCTTGCTTACTTGCTTGAAAAATTTATATCTTGCCTTTCCCATGCTGAAGCAAATGCATAAGGTGGCTTACATGGGCAGGCTTGTCTAAAACACCATTTTTCAATGGTTTTTTTTTTTTTTTACAAATATACATTATTCTGTGATTCACCAAATCCTCACCCCAGATGTAGCCTCCACAGTGTGGCTTCATGCCATCAAGCTTCAGCAGGCAATCGTAAGTCAAGCCTGGACAGGTGCTTAAGGTCATACAATGTTCTTTTGCCAGCTGGCCTTCTCACACACTCCCCCACAACTCTCACTTGTGATGACTTATCAGCTCATCAGTGCCTCCAACATGCCACAATGGGTACAGCAGTTTGTCAAAGCATGACATTCCCAGGACAATCGTATGGACTGCGCAGTGTCAGTGCAACGGGGTTGCACCAACACTGCGCACTTAGCGCTGACGTGGGGGCACCGATCAGCACTAACCGATCAGCACTAACGATCGGCACTAAGGCAATGGTCCCATGGCACCCGTGCAGTGCCTCCCTGGCATCGGCCGAAGCCGGACGGCACAAGGGAGGCGCCATGACAGGGCAGCTCGGGGATTGGAGGGACGAGTGCGGGAGGAGGGCAGGACTTAGGCAGGATGTGGGCGGGTCCAGGATTCAGCCATACGGCCGAATCCTAGACCCATTTGGGAGGCTGTGCGGCCCCAATTTGGGCCACGCAGTCTCCTCGGATCTGCACCTGCTATTTAGAAGGTGCAGATCCGAGGAGCCCATAGGGGAGGCTGTAACCTCCCCTATGGTAAAGGAGCACACGTTCCCTTGCCATGGAGAGGCTCCAGCCTGTCCTGTGCAGTGCTAGGATATGGCACTGGCCCGTGAGCCTCGCCAGTCCAGTGCTGTTTAGGAGTGCGCCCATCCAAAAACAAGTTCACAGATTCTACTGCTTAGCTTCAGGCAGTACTGACAGCTCAACTATCAGCCCCAACGTCCTGTCCTGAAATTTTAGACATAAAACTGTTCCATGTTTCCTAAAACTGAGGGGCTGGGTGATTTTTAACTGTGATGTGTGTTTAATTCAAATTATATCTTTAATTTATATCTTTGATATCCGCTATGAGCGATAAATTCACAACAGTATTTTTAACACAGTCACATAAGTTTGTATTTAAATGTAAATACTAAAAATATTTGAGGATATATTTTCATTGTTCCCTTCATTGTCTGATGTCCTTCAAGTGATTGTCTTCTACAACCATTCTGGACCTTTCTTAAGTTATCACCTTGAGGGCACCGCCTAACTAACTTTCCAGCACTGACCTGACTGCCAATGAGGCATGCACAGTGTCCTGCAGTTGGGGGGCAGTCAGGGAGGCCTCCGCAAGGTAAGGGAATGTTTGTTCCCTTACCTCAGAGCTGCATTGCCCTTACCCCGGTGCTGGAAATTTGGTTTAGGGTTGCACCCTGGGTTCTTGTGTCCAGACCTGTAAATGGTACATGCAGGTATATAAATCTTGCAAATACTGTATCGACCAGGACTATTTATTCCTTTCTGAGTCCTGAAATTCTGCTGCTGTTAATATTTATTATTGTTAATAATACATTTTTTTCATAGAGAGGCAGGCATGGTATTGAATATCTCATCTTTGGCCCTTAGACTCTTTGCAAAACTTGCTGCCACATACCCAGTTATGCATGAGTATCAGATGTGGGATTTGGAATTTTTTACATCTTTATTGATTTTCATTTTGTTACAGTCTGCCTTCCTCTCCAGTGAGAGCTGACATTGAATTTTTAACTTCTCCTATTCATTTAGAAGTGGAGAACATTTATATCTGTTGTGGGAAAAATTCAGAACCAGCTTGGTGTATCCCTTGTTAGAAAACTAATGCAGTATGTATTTATCTAATAAACTGTCCCTAACTGAGACTCATGCAAGATGTTAATGCATTATTCAGTGTTCAATCAGCCTAACAGAATTGTGATATTAATAAATGATACTCATGTGTTAATGCACTTTAGCAGCCTTCAAAAATGGAAGTCAGTTAGCTATTTTTAAAACAGGATAATGCTTTCTGTTGTGAAAATCTATAATTAAGAGGGTTTAGGAACTGTGAAAACAGTTGTCTACAGATCAATGTTTGGTAGTTAGCAAGTGGAAACCCTTCCAAAAGGATTGCCCTTCAATATAAACAGGTGTAAAAACAGAGATGTTTTATCGTTTGTTTTCCATTTAACACTCTCACCATTCAGAAGACACACCTATATTCCAAAGTTATTTTTTTAGAAAATGGAGATATTTGGAGAATACAACTGATTATGTCTATTCTATACATTAAGCCTGGAACTCCAGGGTCTGGACCAGCACCAAATTTTGACAGTGCTTATTATATCCACTGAACTGGATGTCTTCTGGGTGGTAGTTATTACCTGTGAAGCTCTAAACAATTTAGAGGAGTCTGTTCTGTATATGAAACTGCAGGCCCTGCAAGATAGATGGTGGCACCTACCAAGTGGATCTCTTTGTTGTGGGGGACTAATTTTGGCAGTGAGGTTACCAAACTTACTATTTATTTATTTTTATGAGCTACTTCTGTGGTTTTATGGTAATCTTATTTGGTTGTTAATTTTAGCTGCTGTGTCAAGATTTTTGGTTTTTGTTTCTTGGTGCAATCCTAACCTGGAGTTAGGCCGGTCCAGTTAGGCCAGCATAGTTTGGCTGGCACAAGGGCCATCGTAAAGCGCTTTTGGACCACTCTCGGAGTCCGGGAAGATGATGCACATCTGTGTGCTGGGCCTCTCTGACTCCAAGCGTGGTCCAAACATACTTTATGGTGGCCCTTGTGCCGGCTAAACTTTGCTGGCCTAACTCCAGGTTAGGACTGGGCACTCAGTTCATGTTTAATTTGATTTTATTATATAGATGTTCTTATTGGATTGCTAGCTGCCTTGGTGCCTCCAATTTTGGAGAGGCCTGGAGCTCCTCACTAGTGCTAAAGTCTGAGAATAAGATGCTCAAATGCCCAGAACAAAGCTGCTTCAGGTGCATTATGAGTAAAAAAATGCAGTCACCCAAAAAGTGCTTTGCTGCAACAAAAATAGATCCCTACCCCTATTGCCAGCACCAAGGCAATTCCCAAGCAACCTTAAGGGATTCTCAGAAAATTAAAAGGGGGCCCAACAGAGGCTCCATTGTTAGGGGTCCCTTCAAGCTTGAAGCCGGTCCTGAGTTTAGGTCCATTTTTTCCAGTGCATCAAGTAACCTAACCAGTGGTGTCATTCTATAATGAAGTGCCGGAACGCAGGCGGGACGTACCCCTTGATTGACAGGGGCCCCGCGACGCGTCGCCGCCTGCTGTTCCGCCGCGGAGGGCTTCTTCCAGGTGGCGCGCCCCTCCGCGGCTCTCCGCAGCACCCAGCGCGCCACCCAGGCAAGCGGGCACCCCCTCCGAAGCCAGGGGTGCCCGCGCGGGGCTCGGAACGGTGGCGACGCGTCAGAACCGCGCAGCCAATCACGCGGTAAGTCCCGCCCACCGTTCCGGCACTTCATTATAGAATGACACCACTGAACCTAACCATTTCGGCTGTAGAGTGTGTGAAAAATGTCTATCAGAACTGAACACAGAAAGCGTGCTTAACATGATTTTGGGGTCATTTTTACACATCTTACATATTCATTTAAGTCTTGTTATGCTTCATCTGGAGCAATGCCAACCTGTATCTAAAACTCCCACAGCGGGGTTTGCAGCTTGTTATGTAACATGACATGGCTAAATGACAAAATGTTAGCTCCCTACGAAACTGTCATGTTGCATGTACCCTGTTACAGTGATAAAGGAAGCAATTAGCTTAAACAGACGCTCTGCTGCTTGGGCAACAAAGATGTCAAACGGAGAAATGTCAGATGGAAGAGACAAAAGCCACTGTTGACGTCAAAAGAATGAGATCAAATATTCTGAATGGACCTTGATATCAGTGTGCCAGCCACTTCTCTCTTGAACACTTCCAGATGAAGTCAATCGTGTGAGAAAAGGTGCACAAAGAGAAATTACAGCAACTCACAACATTTCTTTTCTGGACCCTTAAAAATCTCCAGCCCTCCTTGCACAACCTGATTGTCTATGTACAGATGCGGAAAGTACCAATTTTCAATGCCATTTGCCAGCTTTGATGGTTTTGTAAATTAGATTGAATGAGTCACTTATCTCATTAAGTGATGTCAAAATTCTTTGCAAAGCAAAGCACTGAAGCCAGCAAATTATACCAAAGTTTGTGCTTCCAAGATCTTGACAGCAAATTGCTGAATTTTGAAATGCAAAATGGTAGAGCCCCAAATGATCTAGTCTCACTTTTTCTGTTCAGCTAGAACAGTGGTTCCCAAACATTTTAGCAGCAGGGCCCACTTTTAAAATGATTCTCTATCAGGACCCACCTAGCTTTACAGGACTACCCACCCCAAAACGTTCCACTTAAACAGCTGCAGGAGCCTCTGTTTATATTCTTTTTACTATGGTGGTGGTGGTGCACCTTCTAGAGTGTTGATCTCTAAGTTAGATAAGGACCATTCTGGTTGTCTTGTGCTCCCCTTTGCCTGGCCTTCAATAGCAGCTGAGACCCATTTTCCTAATCTCAACTAAACACGCACATGACTCACAGTGTAATCTTATGCTGTGCTGGATTCGTGCCCTTACACCGGGGGAGGCTCTGGCCTCCCCAATGGCTTCCTTGGATCTGTGCCTGTGATTTCATGCACACAGGTCCAAGGAAGCCACGCAGTTGCATCCCAACCTCACCCCCTCCCCTGGGCAGTCATGTCCGCAGGGCCAGCCTTAAGTTATTGTGATCTAAGAACGACATCGGTCCGTGCTTCAGAGGCCCGCCTTAGTGGGCCCCACCCTGTTTCTTCTTGCTGACTGCTTCTGCACCTGGAGCACATTGTTCCCCCAGCCACCGTTTCCCTTTTAAATTTCCCCTTTATGGCAGATAAAGGGGAATTGGAGCTGCAAGCTTAAAGGCAATTGTGTGCTTCTGCACTTGGAGTGCAGTTTTTCCTCAACTGCCATTTCTCCCTTAAGGCTTTGACTCAGCGGCACAGAACTGCAAGCAGGCTGGTTTTCTTGCCCCTTTTCACGTGAGCAAGAGGCAGTCTGAGGCAAGCCTTTGCAAAGTGGCTGCAGAACCAACCACATCTCTCACCCCAGCCGAGCTGAAGATGGGGAAATAGGAGGGCCGCGCCCTTCTGTACTGTAGGTTGGAAGAAGGACCTGGCAGTGGGTCTCAGCTGTGCTAGGACCTGCTCCTGTAGGCTGCCAGAGTTTGTAGTCACTAGGAGGAAATTTTAAATCTGGATGAATGCTGGAAAAGTGTTTGGCTCAGTGTGGGCAGCTACAGCAGCTAACGAGATAAATAGGCAGTTGTTTATTTTAAAAATTTGGCAGACTCCAGTAACAGGGTAGGGTTTTCTGCAGACACTGCAAGTAAGGGGGGGGGGAGAATGCAAAAGGAACAGTCATTCCCGTCTGGAGGTAGGGAGTGCCTATAACACTTACCATGCAACCTAAGCTTCTGCATGTTTACCTGTACTCTAAATCCCACTGTATTCCAAAAGGCTTGCTTCCAGGAAAGCAGACATAGGCTCAAATACAACAGCTGCTCAGGCTAGTTTGGATAACTTTTCTATTTTGATTTTAAATGCCCTCTGTTTTCTTAGGTGATCTGATTTATAGCTTCTTCACCTTTTAAAAGTAATGTATAGTAGTTTCTTGCAAATGTGAGGCAGAACTCATTGAATCCTTATTTTGAAGCACTTACTCTAGAGCAGACCTAGCAAACCTTACTCTAATGTAAACAAACCTCAGAAACAAGATGTTTGGTGCTTAAGTGTCTTCCAAAGTGCAGTTAAGTGTAGTTTTTTCCAAGGAAGATAGTTTTTGGTTTGAATTCAGGAAGAGATTGAGATAATTTAATTTTGCAAAAATAAAATAAAAAATGCTTCAGCCAGTTGGTGAGTAGCTGGATCCTAGTCACATCTACTCAGAGCTCAACTATTCAAATATAAAGTCTTTCCAGCCAAAACTGAGTGGCAACTTTTGTTGGAATGCCATAAATTACCGTACAACTTGTTTTCAAAACTATCCTTGCCATGAGGACTTTGTAATATGAAATCAGAGGGAATTTAACAGATCAACATTTAATTCTTTTATGTGACATACACTTGTTTTGAGTGGGGCTGCTAATTGAATTACAGGCCTTAGGATTACAAGTGATAACATGGTGATCCCTTGTATGGGGTGGGAACACAAAATATGAACTCAGATAATTGCCAGGAGCAAGATAATAGGGTATTTCCTATGGTATTGAGATTCATTGTTCATTTTGCTGCTTGTGCGGCACTGTGTGAAATGGCATTGTTTTATACATTTTAGATATTTATTGATATTTATATGGATGGATGTGTGTATGGGATGAGTGGATGATGGTTTTGGTGTTGTGTGTTGTTGAGTGAGGAGGTTGTGTAGTCCACGCCCTGGAGTACTTCAAAAAATTTCATTGTACGTTATATATAATGACAAATCAAGTATCTAATCTAATATAACGCTCCCTAATAGTTCACTTGAGACTAAATTGCAGTCTTTTTTTTTTTTAACTTGGTAGAAGTTAAATGTCTGTGATCCTAAATGTGCACCCACTGGGATCATGGCTGGATTGAAAACATCAGTAAGGGTTTCATGGGAATGAATGTTCTAGTAATGGGCTGGATTTGTGTGTTGCATACAGTGGAGTTGTGGTGGTGCCTGGGAGGGTGGGAAGACAGTGACTTTTTTCAAAAGAGAAAATTTAGGCAGGTGCAGCTTTTGAAACTTTTCCATGATGAGCTGAATCTGCCCAAATTCCCTCTTCTATGCAATGGTTAAAAGGGGACGTGGTGGTGCAGCAAGTTAATCCGCTGTTGCTGGGCTTTCAACCGCAAGGTTGGGAGTTTGAGACTGCATGACGGAGTGAGCTCCTGTTGCTTGTCCCAGCTCCTGCCAACCTAGCAGTTCGAAAGCACCTAAAAAATGCAAGTAGATAAATAGGGACCACTTTGGTGGGAAGGTAACGGCGTTCCGTGCGCTACGGCGCAGAGTCATGCTGGCCACATGATCGGACAAAAACACCGGCTCTACAGGCTTTGAAACGGAGATGAGCACCGCCCCCTACAGTCGGTCACAACTAGACCATTCGGTCGTGGGGAAAGCTTTTATACAATGGTTAAAGGCACTGTATCTGGTAAACCTACAATTAGCACACAATGAAAATAAAGCAATGAACAACAGCACAGCAATCAAAAGCAGCAGGAAAACCATCAAGGCCATTAAACTCCATTAAAAGCTATTAAAAGTCAAAGAAAACTTAAAACAACAACCACCACCCTGCAGTGAAAAGTCATCAGACTAGACCAACTTTAGACAGCTAAAGAGGAGATGCCACTATCAATAAGTCCTTATGGCTACAGTCCTACAGCCCAATCCTATGTCTTCTCAGAAATAAACCCCATTGTGTTCAATGGGGCTTACCCACCGGAAACTCTGTATAGGATTGCAGCCCTAGTCACACTTAGCTGAGAATATGTTCCACTAAACTCAATGGGACTTACTTCTAAGTAGACATGCATAGGCTTGTACTGTTTCCTTTGGCCACCTATTTAGCTCAGAGGATGGACCACTCAGAGCTGGTTTTTGACCGCCTATTTTAAAACTTGAGAGGTTTGTGATAGGAGCAAAAGCTCATTCAGTTAGCCTGGCTAAAGGCCATTTAGAAAGAATGGGTGTAGTGTAACGAGGTGGGGGAAGACAGAAGGGAGAGAGGATCGGGTCCACAAGGAGGGCAGGAATGCCAGCAGTCTCTGCCACCAAATCCTAACCCTCCTCCCAAGCCATGCAGCCCAACACAGATCTCCTCAGCTCTGTTAATTTATGAAACAACAAAAGACTGGTGAAATTCCACGTGTTGTATCGCCACAGGCATGTTCTAGGAGTTGGGCATGAGTCAAGTTGTGGAGGGTCAAGTTGTGGAGGGGTGTGTGTAGAAACTCTCAACTCAAATTTGGAGACTCGTTCCCAACACTGCTAATCATTATAACACACTTTACTTGCTTTAGGAGAGCAGTGGTTATATTTAGCATGACAATAAATGATGCTGATCATCACCGTAACAAAAGAAAGATGGAATTTTGTTGATTATTCAACTAAAATAAATATAAGCACACGGAACTCGTTCTGGCACTTCATACAGAAATGCTGGAAACAGAAAGATATAACGCTGGTCCAATTCTATCCAATTTTTCAGCGCCAATACAGCCATGCCAATGGGGTACACTCTATGTCCTATGGTGGAGGGGCAATCATGGAGACCACCTCAAGGTAAAAGGACATTTGTTCCCTTACCTTGGAGCTGTGTTGTGACTGCATCAGCACTGGAAAATTGGTTAGGTTTGGGGTATCAGTTCCTGGAGTGGCTGTGAAACGGTATCAGAAGTCTTAGAAGGACTCTGAGCCTAAGTGTTGCTTAGGTTAACACAGAAATATACTCCCGTGAAGAAATTTCACAGCCCAATTCAATGCTGTGCTGGAGCATAGCATTGGAGCATGCACAGTACTGGAACACAGCACAGCAATGGGAGTGTGCAGGAGTCTCCCAAGCCCTTACACAACGGAAGGCTCCTGCCTCCCCAGTGGCTTCTTTGGATCTGCGCCTGTGATTTCAGGACCGCGTGGCCCAGGGCCAAGGCCTTGGATGCGGCCTAACTCAACTGCCAGCCCACAAACCTCCTGCCTGCCTGCTCTCCTCCCAGAACCTCCCTTGCACCAGCCAGGTTCGGCTCCCCATTGGCCTCTCGGGCCAACACTACTGGTAGCATCGGCTCGAGCGCTGTAGCACCAATGTGGGGGTGCCAGTCTGCGTCCCCACGTCGGCACTATTTACATAGCACCGAAGCAACCACATTGTGTCAGCACTACACCATCTATTGGATTGTGCCCTCAGTTTCAACGTTTCTTGTAAATCTATCCTTGAAGTAAGCAATTTGAAATGCAATCTGTCTAATCACTTAATCCGAATGATCTCCAGCTGAATTCTTTACCTGTAGCATTCAGTTCTTACAGATCTATACTGCCTTTCTTCCAACATAGTGGCATAGATAAGGTTCCCATATGGTCTTTCATCCCCAAAATGACCAGAGGCAGTTTCAGCAAGATTGTTGCCTCTTGTGCCTGGAGACCATTCCTCCTTGGCGCTAGGACTCTTGTCAGAATACTTTAGGAAAGGTCTATTTTGGCAACCCATCAAATATTAATGAAATGCCAGCAGGAACATTTTCAAACAGTCGCAATGCACTGTAATCGTCAATCAGTCCAGAGAATTAGTGTATGAAGTAATGTTATTAATGTACTATTACTGTTGGAAGGGTTGTATAATTATCCTTTGCCTTGCTGACTTGCCACTATGCTATGTACTAAATTTTAATGAAACTTGCCTTTGTCATGTTGCAACATAGCAGATTAAAAGTAGAGGCTAATCCTGATTTGGACCTTCAGGGACCATTCATTGCCATGTATAATTCATTTTCTCTACGTAAATGTCATAAGCGTGAAGAGTTCTGGCTTGTACTGAGGCAGGTCTCACAAAAGGATGTAGTTAATTACTTACTACCCATGTCCTGCTGGGCATCTCTGCATGTGCCTCTTTGGCATGTGAGTGATAACTGGTTGTCAGGACACATCTAATTAACAGCAATAGGCAGAACTTTCCATATTAAAACTTCAGCAGCTCATTGCCTTGAGCATTGGCTAATTTGTATTTTTGAATCTCCAAATGACATGGAATAATTTAGCATCCATTGCTTCCAGTTGTGCTGATTTGAGTCTCATTTTTGCCTTTTTAATAATCAAACACACACCCGCCTTTCTTTCATTTGGTGTCAGAATTACAAGTGACCTTGGCGCGTTAACACAGACAGCATGGACAGAGCCTGTGTGGGTTGTCACTTGGTAATCAAACACTATTTTCTAACACGAATGATCGTTGTTGGAAATGCGTGAGGCATAAATGAATGTTGACTCTTTAAAAGTTAATGTTTGTTGCCATGTTTTGTTTCTGCCCTTTGTATCATTGGGGAATACTGAATTCAATATTGGAAATAGTTCCAAGTTGCCTGAAATACAGGCCTCAGATGATGTCATACTGATCTTTCTTCATTTCAGAGCGCAATCCTAAGCAGCACTGGATTGGCAAGGCCGACGGGCCTGTGCCAAATCCTAGCATTGCTTTGGGGAGGCTGGAGACTCCCAACGGCAAGGGCGTGTTCACGCCCTTACTGTTGGAGAGGCTCCAGCCTCCCCAATGCGCTCCTCAGTTCTGCGCCTGCTGAACTGCTAAACAGCAGGCAAACTGCTAAACTGAAGAGGTCACGTGGCCCGAATCAGGGCCGTGCGGGCTCCCAATAGGATTCAGCCTTATGGCCGAATCCCAAGCGCACCTACGTCCCCCCCAGCCCCCCTCCCCCCGCCAATCCCATGTCTGAGCGGACACAGAGCCTCCCTCATGAAGGCCGGCTTCGACTGATGTGAGGGAGGCTTGCTCTCATGCCAACACTACTCGTGTTCGACGCTCAACGTCACTCTTCAACCTCCCTTTTCCCAGCCTGCTCCTCTCACCTCCCTAGTGCACTCAATGCAGTCACTACCCACTTGCTGCTGTCATCGTGGCAATGATTGGGGGCGCAATCCTAAGCTGTGGTGGGACAAGCAGTCGGTGGGCCTGCACTGTATCCAGCACAGCTTGGGAGGCCGCTGGAGCCTCCCCGGGGCAAGGGCACATTTGTGCCCTTGCAGCCTCCCCTCCCCTATAGGTTCTGCGGTCTGCACCTGCGAAATTGCGGGTGCAGGTCTAAGGCAGCCTGAATTGGGGCTGTGTGGCCCAGGGACAAGGCCTTGGATGCAGCCTAATGGCTGCATTCCAGTCCCACCCCGGGCCAGCATGTTGGATTGCACCCTTACCTTGTACCTTGTTTTCTTTCCTTCTGGAAGTGGAGGAGAGGAGGATGGTGGGAGACTCTGGTGGGCCACTGTGAGAAGCTGAACTAGATGGACCTCGGTCTGATTCAGTCGGGCTCTTCTTACGTTCTTAGCCATATTTGGACTGCTGTGGGTAAATGACTAACAGTATGGCTGAGATGAATTATCTGTTAAAAATATGTAAATGAACAGCCCATAGTTTCAGATTTGGTGACAAATGTTCCAACAAATTTGCTTTAAAAGAAGAAAACTATGTATGCTGTTAAAAGAGAGGTTTATTCTTTGGTTAGCTCTTTGGTTTAATAAATACCTTCCTGTCGTGGCTAATGTGGAGTGAAATGGTGAACATGCACATATATACACTGGTGGCTGAACGTACAGAATATGTTTCATACTGCCCAGTCAACATGCATAGTTGCAAAGGTATATTTAAGAATGTGTACATGTGGATAGTATAGGGTAGCATGCACACTGGCTGGTAAATGCACATGTTAGCTGCTTGAGTAGTATGCAAGTAGTCTGGGTAATGAATGACATTTATATGGGTGTTATGCATGTTAACTCAATGGAGTAAAAAAATTGGGAAATCTATTAACGTGCTTCATTGGGGATTTTTTTTATATTGATCAGGCAATGTATGGACTCACCTGTTATTGTTGTCAATTGTTGCACAATCTCTGTCTTCATGTGAATGTGCACCATAAAGATGCTTTGGCTCTAATTAATTGGTGCAGGAACAAAATTTCTTGAACAAGTGTTTTAAAAAATAGTACTTTAAATACTGTTGAATAAGATACAACACATTATGCATGGGATTTCTTATTCCTGCTAGTTGTCATATGTTGGCCTACCAATTACTGTCATAATTTGAGATGCAAAGGTTGAGCAGCATGTCCAATGTATGTCTGAACATGCCCATGCAGCTTAGAAGGAAACAACATTTTCTATAGCTAAATCCCAAAGTCTGCCAACAAAAACAGATTTGCATGCAGCTTGTAGCACTTTAATTGCACGTCAAATGAACAAAAATTGTGCCTTCACGCAAAATTAAGCTCATGTTTGTAGGTATTACTTTTTCTATAAAGCCTCTGATTAATTCAATTACCTGAGAAGTACAACTTTTGTTTGTTCTTTTAATTTAAAGCAAAGTTTTTAGTTCTCATCTTTGCAGATTGGGGAAAAGAAAATCTGGAGTGGATGAATTTACATAGCCAAAAAATCCAGAATATAGGGAGAAACCCATTAAAATTCAACATCACATGATTTAAAGATTTAAGATGACATTTCCCAGTGACATGTTTAGAAGGTTCTTGCAGAAACTTTGCAACCTATATTGCTGCAGTAAAGCAAAGATCTAGTAAATAAATGTGGCATATGCTTCTTCATGGGAAACCTGTATGCATTCAGCCTCTTTAGATCTACGGACTGAAGGTCAAACTACACAGAATATTTAAAACATTACTCTCCCTGACAAGGTACGAACCCAGTCCAATGGGTTGGATTCTCAGAAGTGTCTCATTTTAGTCAAAGGGGCTTACTCTCAGGTAAGCGTGGTCAGGACTGCAGCGTTAGTTTTTCTATTATCACTAGCAGCTGAATCAGGGCCGCTGATAGATTGGAACTGCAAAGAAGAGGCTTAACCCTACTACCCCATGGCAACCCATGTGGCTGCTGTTTCCCTGTTATAAAATTTCCATTGGGTTTTGAAGATTTGGGGATAGGTGTAAATGCCACCTAAACCCTCTCTGGTTTGTTTGTTTATTTGAAGAATTTATACCCCACCTTTCCCATGACGAAGCAAATGCCCAAGGCAGCTTACACTGAACAAAGTACAATGTAACCACAATAAGTAAAACAAAAAACCCAAAAACAAATAAAAGCATTTATTTTTCTTACTTGTTTCTTATTTATTTTTCACATTTTTATATCAGCCTTCCTGATATAAAGGAGCTCAGGGCAGTGTACATGGTTCCTCCTCTCCTTTTGTCTTCACAATGACCCTCTGAGGTAGGTTAGGCTGAGAGACAGTGACTGGTCACCCAGGATGCTTCGTGGCTAAGCAGATGGGGAAAACAATTAAGTTTTGCAAGCAGCCACGCCCCCTCCTGTTTGGAGCCATTCATAACCAACGTAGCCTCTAGCCACTGGGAATGGCTCTGAAGAAGAGGGGGGTGGAGTGGCTGCTTGCAAAATTTAGTGCTATGATCCCCCTCTAGGTACACTTCTGTAGGGATTTGAACTTGAATCTTCCAGGTCTAAGTTCAACTCCCACTATATCCTCTCGTTCTGCTATGTCAGGAGTCCTCAAGCTATGGCCTGCAGGCCAAATACGGCCTCCAAGGCTATTTACCCAGCCCGCCCAATAAATACGAGGAAGGGTTCAAGACAACTGTTTTGTAGGCGTTTTTCGCATGGTTCCCCAGAGGGAAACCATGTTTTCCAGCCAGATGAGCAGTGTGCCCTTACATAGGACGCCCAGAATGGCGGGTCCATTGCCCCAGCAACCCTCAAGCAGGCCTCATGTTGCTGTTAGGCCCAGCCTGCATGGTGTCCGTGCAGTGGCTCCCAGGGCCCCACCGGGGGTGGCCGTGTGGTGAGGACTGGGTCGCCCCCCCCAACAGTCTGAGGGACAGTGAACTGGCCCCATGTTTTAAAAGTTTGAGGACCCCTGTGCTATGTGGTGGCCTCCACTTTTATATTAAAGAAAAACGATATCCATCAGAGCTAACTTGTGACATTAGATGTCACATGTACTATACTTTGGCCCATTAATATGTAGTTTGATTCTAAATGCTTATCTATTTTTTCAGTCTCAAATAGTAACTGTGGAAGAAATTGATCTGAATTGTGACCATGCTATGTGGAATGGAGGACATCCTTTCTCCCCATTATGGTCCTAATCTGAATTGGCCCCTCAGTGGCTTCTATTTTCCTGAAGGGCAAATGTTCATTTTATAGCTCTTACAACTGATGCTTTCCATATGCTTTGTTTCTAATTAAGGTTTCACTATTCATTGGTTATTTTCTCTCCAAACGCTCTGACCTCTCATTTCACATAATATAGACTCAGATGTTTCATCATTTGAAAAGACTCAGATTTCATAATTTGTGAGCTTTTTTGCCTGTGCACTAACAAACTAACATGGCTGTCCCTGAAGACATGTCATAATTTCTGCATAATATTCTTTGAGTTGTTTTTAATACTATTTTCCACATACATACACAAAACCTCTACAATAATGCAAAAATTCAATCATCCCCTTTACCATCTGGAATGTAGTCTTTTTATTTCTTGACACATTCATGAGTTCTGGAAATTATGGAGCAGATACTCTGATATAATTCAACTTTAAAAGGTAAAGGTAAAGGTTTCCCCACGACCGAATGGTCTAGTCGTGACCGACTGTAGGGGGCGGTGCTCATCTCCGTTTCAAAGCCTGTGAGCCGGCGTTTTTGTCCGATCATGGTGGCCAGCATGATTCTACGCCGTAGCGCACGGAACGCCGTTACCTTCCCACCAAAGTGGTCCCTATTTATCTACTTGCATTTTAGGTGCTTTCGAACTGCTAGGTTGGCAGGAGCTGGGACGAGCAACGGGAGCTCACTCCGTCATGCAGTCTCGAACTCCCAACCTTGCGGTTGAAAGCCCAGTGACAGCGGATTAACTCGCTGCGCCACCACGTCCCTTAATTCAACTTTAATCTTTCTTTATTCCAGCACTGATGTGTTTGGACTTGCTTGTTTGTTCCACTGATGATTCTAAGAGAAAATCTGGCTCTGTTACTTGCAGAATAAACGTTTAGCTAGCTGGCCAAGGAGAAATACTGCAGAATTCAGAATAGCCTTTAGTCTCTGCTGCAGCGCTTGATCCTGAGGGCTCTGTCATTGGCAGTATGAGCATACCGCTGGCTCTAGGTGTTGTAAAGATGCCATAAAGCACATTTATGGCACCCATAAAGTAGGGAGCACCTGCGCTGGACCAGCACCAGTTGATGCTGCACCTCAGTGCAGGCAGAACGGCCAGCCAGCACTCCAGCAGCTTCGGCCACTGGTAAGGCCCGTTGGAGCGGGGAGAAGGTGGAGAGGAGGTAGAACTGGGTAGAGGAGAGGAGAAGTGGACCTGCATTGGTGGTGGGTTGATCATATCAATCTACATCTGGCTGGATTCATCATGGGCCTCCTCCTTAAAAAATATTAAGCTGTTCATGTGAGATTGCACCAGTGAAAGGGTACAGAGGCCTTGTTTGGGGCCTGGACACCAAGACTGAGTTCATCAACCAAGCAATTCCAAAACTAGAGACCCCCACGCTTAAAAGCTTTGACAGAAATACTGCCAAGAAGCCAATGATATCACCCTGAAGGGCCTCGCATACCCTGAATGCCACTGCAGACAACATGGCTGGAGAGAGATAATGGAGAGGCAACAGAACGCCAGATCTCAGGCCACAGAAGTGGTCCTTCAAGACTTTCTATTCCCTAGCAAGGGGATGAAGCAAGGTTGGCAAAATGTGAACGTACGGCTGTCCGAAACCTCTTGCAGATTTTCATCCTTATTCTATCCGTGTTTCAAACCACCCCCATCCGCATGTTAAATTGAAACTGGCACAGTTACAAATGTTTCTTCTTGACACTGAGTGAATGCTAATGCCCCAGTCTCCAAGGGCTAAGCACTACACAGACACACAAAAAATTGCCTTATGAAGATATAAAATGTAGCTTTATATTTTATATGTAAAAATTGAGTTTTCATATTTTTAAAAAATGTGTGTATAAATAAATATATAGTGTTTCTAGGAGAGGGTTAGTCACAGATGGAAACTTGTGCGATCAGGGCAAAACTTTCCTCCACAGTAGTCAACATTGATGAATGGATCTGTAACCTGGAGTCTTCTTTTGGAAGGTATTTCTGATTAATACTGTAAAATGTAGGCCTTCTTGAATTGGGAAGGAGCATACAGTATATGAACAAGATATTCCCACTACAAAGAAAAATAGAAAGCCCATTCATTTCCTCCACACTCTGAAATGGACTGTGATTAAGAATACAGATATTGTCCCTCTTCCCCCACCGTATGTCAGAATGGATATTAACCTTTACACGGCTCTAGTTTTTGTCCAGGGGCAAGAATTCTCAAAGGGAAACATAGATGTGATAGTAGTGTTAACTAGTAAGTGATAGGAGCATTATTACCAAGCGGATGGGGCAGGCGCGTTCGTGCCAACAAGCCAGATGGTGGCAGTTTTGGGTGAGTCCTGTCAGGCCACATAGAAGTAGGCAGGTGGGGGGGGGGCTGAGCAAGTGGGCCTTTATTTGATGTCATCTACAAACTAGGCTACCTCTCATTACCAGGAGAGTGTGGCAGATTGAAGTGCCGCATAATTGAAGGGAAAGGAGGAAGGGAAGTGAGGTGCCTCTCTCCTGTCCATTGGGGAGTCATTTACCTGCCCACTGCCCTCCCTCTCCATGTGCTCATTCACTCTCCTCTTCAAGGCAGGGTGGGTGGCAAAATTGGGGGGGGGAATTCAAGCAGTTCTGAGGCATAGATGCCCACTTTATTGTCCAACTAGCTCAGTCTGACTGGCAGCACTCTAAAGAGAATATTCTCAGCTGATCCTGGAGATTGAACATGGGGAGCTCTGAATGTAAAGCAAATGCTTTACCACAGAGCTATGACTCCTCCATAAATGCTAAAGCCCATAGGAGGTCATTCACCATATTTGGGAACTAGTAGTTCATTTGATTTCTAATGAAGGCATTCTTGTGTTGCATTAATATGTGTAGTAAGACTTTTCAGAGCCCAATCCTATGCATGTAAGCGCAGAAGTAAATCCCATTATAGTCAACAGGGCTTACTCCCAGGTAAGTGTGGAGAGGAATGCAGCCTCAGTGTCCCTTCACAAGAGGAAATTTGGAAATAAATGTCTCCTTGTTTATGACATCCTAGAAATGAAAGGTGTTTTCAAAATGTCTTTAATATCTGCTGTTTATAATATAATATGCGAGTTGCATGCCTGATGAAGAATTATGCTACTAGGTTATGTAAGAAATTAGTATATAATGGAATGGAATGATAAATGACCTTGTCTAAAATGATGCACATTTTATTAGAAAGGGAAATGGTGTTATAAAGAGGAAAGTGAAGCTTTCTGAAATAGAACAGTAAAGTACTGTATTATCTAGATGTTTCCTTATGCACTTTAAGCAAGTTCAGCAAATCACAATGTAATAACCTCAATTCTTGTGGTCAGTTCTACTTCATCACACACCCGAGGGTGTGTGTGAATGCACGTGCACGCAAAGTCACAAGGATGCCAATTATAGTATTTAAAGGACCTCAGAAATACCTTGGAACCGTAGGCCGTCCCAAAGTGTGCGTGAAAGAGGGGTAACAAATGCCCCCTTAGACAAGTAGCTTGCCCATTCTTCATATGCCAAAGGCTTATCTAGTTGAGCATCCTCTTTTTCCACAGTGGGCAGCTAGGTGCACTAGGAAGCTTAAATGCAGATAAAGGCATATCCCTCTCCTACCATTGCTCCCCACCCAGAGGCATATGGCTTTGATCCCAGATGTATCAAGTAGTGGTCATGATTGCTAGCCATTGATAACTCTTTCCCCTTTTCTGAACCTTGACTGATCCCCTTTTAAAGCCTGGAACTAATGGTTATTGTCAAATCCAATAGTACTGAATTTTGCAGTTTAGTTACATGCTGTGTGAAGAACTCACATCTGGTATCTCATCTGGTCTTTGGATGATGGTTGGCTGTCTACCCCCTATCCCTCTGGGATACTGTCATAGTTTGTTCACTCCCCTAGTCAATTGTTTTCCCACCCTCCAAAGGGCCTGATGAGAAATGGGTCTAACTTCATTCTTGAACATTATCTGTGTTCCCCTTAAATGTTTAATGTTTTGTTTTTTGTTTTTCTTATTATGGTTACATTGTACTTTGTTGTTCTCTGTAAGCCGCCCTGGGCATTTGCTTCGGCTTGGGAAAGGCAGGGTATAACTTCTTCAAATAAAAATAAATTCCTTTCATCTGCCCTGGAAAGTGTTGGACCCATTGCCAACTCAGGGCCCAGTCCTATCCAGTTTTCCAGGACTGATACAGCTGCGCCAATGGGGCATACATTACATCCTGTGGGGGGGGCAGAGGCAGCATCTGGTGCTGTGATCTGGTGCAAAAGCTCATTGTGTTGCCCCCATGATAGACCTCTTCCCATACCAGACCATGCAGAATAAGTTACAATATCATAAACACAGCCTAAATGCAGTGGCATCCCTAGTATTTGTGTAACCCGCCCCCCCCCCAATTAATTTTATTTATTTAAATATATAACAGTACAGGTCAACTAATAAATCAGTAGCCAACAAAAAAGCAGTGGTCAACTTGATGATACACAACTGAATAAGAGTTCTAGTATTAGTTCTGATACATGGAAATAAGTGCTGACTCATACAACACCTTATTGGTTCCTGCTATGTCACAATCACCACATTGGCACTCGGAACAATTATTGGTCATTCATTCATTGGTCAGTTGTGAGTTAAGCAAATCCACTTTTTGTTACATAAGGCAGTTGTGTTTTCCTTTTCTGGTTATTTGGCTATAAACTTTGAAATACAAATATCTGTTTTATATTAAAAGTGCTTTGTTTCATTAAATTACATATTGAATGATATATAACAAGATGGTATTATTTAGAAATACCACGTTTTTCACCATTTTGGCCAGTAGTGGTGTCATACACACCCCCTAAGTGTGTCAACCAGTGCAGTCTGCACCCCCTAGTGCAGTTAGAGAGGGCAGTCAGAGAGGTCTCCTCAAAGTAAGAGCATGTTTATTCCTTTATATTGGGACTGCATTGCATCTACAAAGAGCTGGAAAGTTGGATAGGATTGGCCTTAAGTCTGCTGCCCAAAGCATGCTTGCTTGAAACATAACTCGGTCAAAATTAATAGAACTTACTCTGGTAAAAATATATTGGGTATCAGTGTTAAACAGCACACTGGACAATTTTGAATACTCCTTTTTTTTACCATTGAGCATGGTTTTTGATTTAGATATTAGAGAATGCTCATTATTTAGTATGGATTTCTAGAGACACTTCACATTGCATTACATTAAATTAAAAGGCCTTTAATCCAGTGTTAGAAAATATAAGAAAGACTCCAATCCTATACATGTGGCTTTGATTTTTAATAACAGGTGAAGTTCTCTCCTGTGAGGGATATTTTCCCTGATGGCTCCCCTCTGTCTGATCTCTGAAGCCTGGGATAGTGGTAGCAGATGCAAAATACCAAGTATTTATCTCTGCACAGCACAGTGTCTTTCTCGTGACTGTTACTGGTGGTGTTCTCCATTCCTTTAGATTGTGAGCCCTTTTGGGACAGGGGGCCATTTAACTTTAATGTTATTATTTGCTTGTAAACCGCTTTGTGAACTTTATGTTGAAAAGCGGTATATAAATACTAGTGATTGATCGATCGATTGTTCAGCTGCTGGTCCACTAAAAAGTACTCGGGAAGCAGTAAGGGGTGTAGGCAAGTTAAACAGAAGGCACTGCTCCCTTTGTCAACCTTCCTTTTTCCAGCATTCATTTTCTCCCCTTTTTTCTTGATACATCTTCCCAGCAGAAAGCCTCCCTCCAGCTTCTACAAGCCCCAGGAAAGGAGATAGGTGTGTGCGCATCAGAGTGGCAATTCTTCTGTGCATAATGTCTTAGGTCTAAGTGCGAATGAATTCAATAGAATTTACATTCATACAAATACAGGAAGCTGCCTCATTCCCATTCATCTATCAGGCTCAGTACAGTGTCTTGCCTATGGTGACTGACAGGGCAGCCCTCCAGAGATTCAGACAAGGGTCTTTTCCATGGTTTGAACCTAGGACCTTCTGCATGCAAAGCAGGTGCTCAAAGCAGGTACAGCCTTTCCCCACTAAAGGCTAAAAATGCATAGTTTTATGCCATAAGAATGCATAAGAATGCATTTTGCACTCAATGTAATATTTCCCAGTTGTTTAGTATGGACAGCAGAAGAGACAATCTGCTACTACAGTATACACACAGCCTAATATAGTGCCTGCATTTTACTTGGAACACTGGTGCTTAGCCTCATTGTGTACTTATTGTACAATGCTACAAAAAAGCATGGCACAAACTATTTTAGCATCCTTTGTTTACAAACAAATGTGTGACCACCCATCAAGAGCTGAATATTAGTACTGCCGTATGCTGCAATGGCAGCTGAGCTGTCATAAATGACTGGTTGAGATGAACACACAGAGGGTAAATCCATCAATGACTACTGTGTGATGATAGCAACATCCATTTTCGGAGGCAGCGTGCCTCGGACAACCAGATGCTGGAGATTAACAGTATGAGATGGATATTGCCATCATGTCCTGGAGGCATCTGTGTGGTCACTGCCAACAGACAGAATGCTGAGCTTGACGGACCACTGTTGTGATTGGGCATGTCATTTCTTCCACTCTTAATTCTGAAAGGTTCACAGATCCAAATGTGAAACCACAAATCCTGCAAAATAGAGGCATCTGACACTCATTTAGATGTAACTTTTAAAAAAATCCAGTTTTGAAGGAATGCAATTCCTAAACAACACTGCCATCCAGAGGCGAGTGAACCATCACTGTACAATTTAATATGGGATGATTGGATTAACTGTACAGTATGCACAGAAAAATCCAAATAGATTAATGCACACTCACATCAAGTCTCAATACTAAATAATATTTATTAGGAGTGCACCCACATAGCATGCATTGTAGTGCTATTGATTCTGCACAGAAAATTTTTGGTATGAAATTGAGACAAGGAGCACAGTTGCAACTTCAAAGATGTGAAGTAGATGAAAATAGATGCTGAGCATTTGAATACAGAGCCACAGGCTCTGAATTCAGAAATCCATGCAAATGTGTTCAGAAGTGATGCATAAAACACAAGATGACATAAAAAGAACAGTACAGAAGCAAAATCCATAGAGGTGAAGAAGTGCAGCAGCTTACAAAAGATTAAGATAAAAATTATAGCATTTTGAGAGCACAATCCTAAACTGGAGTCAGGCCAGCATAAACTAAGCCAGCAAATTTTGGCCAGCACAAGGGCCACCATAAAGCTTGTCTGGACTACTCTCGGAGTCAGGGAGGATGGCTCACATCTGTGCTGGCCTCCAACTCTGAGACTGGTCCAAACATACTTTATGGTGTCCCTTCTGCTGGCTGAGTTTATGCCGGCCTAACTCAGTTTATGATTGCAACCTAAGAGTCACAAATATCTCTCTGTCTGTCTGTCTGTCTCTCTCTGTGTGTGTGTGAGTGAGTGAGTGAGTGAGAGAGAGAGAGAGAGCAGTTCTGAAAATCTCACCCCACCCTCCCAACATTGATTCTGAGAAACAGAATCATGCATAGTTCATATTGGAACTGCATTATAGCAACATCAGGTTTAGTCACCACCCCAAGGGCTGGCAGATTGCATTGGGTTATGATTTGTGGGCCAATTAAGAATCCTTTTACACATGCCTGACCAGGCTCCACCCCTGGCATTGCCTTTGACATCCCAACTGAGAACACTTTTCCTTTTTCCTTTATAAGTAGATGCCACTAATTCCTGTGGGAAAACAAAAATGCTGCACATGTGCACAAAGTATATACATAGTGCAATCACCTGGAGTTAGGTTGGCACAGTTAGGCCAGCAAAGTTTGGCTGTTAGTTTGGACCACTCTCAGAGTCAGAGAGGCCTGCACCATCCTCCCTTTAAAGCTATTCTTTAAGCACTATCCTTTAAAGCAACATTGTATTCTCACACAATAATAATGTCATTACAGTGTTACCTTTTTATTTTGCTCTTCCTCTAAGAAGCTCAGAGTGAAAAACATGATGACATTACTTTCACAGCAACCCTGAGAGGTAGATTAGATCAAAGAGACTAGCCAAGCCTACACAATAGAACTGTTCACATGCTCCCGCCGGATATAGTTATTCATGTGTAACAGATTGCACACATTTTGTTACAGGGTCTTGGGATGATATTTCCCCATTCTTTTGCCCATCAGAAGGCATTCCTTCTTTACTGTCTTTACCTTTACTCTTACTATCATTGTCTAGCACAGAGACAAGAAGACAGGAGAAAATCCCAATACATGTATAGGCCATTTTTTTTTTTGGGTACAAATTAGAGAAGCCCTCTTGGGATAAATATGAAACCTTAATTTTAATAGAAATGTATCTGCTTTAACTAGTGACTGTAATCTGAACCCAGGTTTCTCCAGTCAAAGCATAAACACTATGCTACTTTAGCTATCTGGCTTAGATTGTGGCAATTCACTACTGCTGCCACCAGTATTACTGCTAGCGCTAATATAAAATGGACATTTTTAGAAAAAATGGAGCTTCCAGGGAGTGCAAAGGAATCATTCATGGCTGATTGAAATGCCACTCCATCCCATGTCACTATTTACAGGGACGAAATTGGGGAGATAATTGCAGTGATTTTGGGCAGTGTGAGTGATTTTCAGGGATAGTGGATGAAATTGATTGGCTATAGCACTTCTCACCATGGCCTCCATTTTGCATTTCCCATAGCATAATTCTGTCTGGTGCATATGGGAATTATCTGTACTACCTGGAGATACTAGGGTTTGAACCAAGGACCTTTGCATGCCAAGAAGATGCTTTCACTTAGCACAGCCCTTCCTAAACAGAAACCTGAAACTTCCCCTCTGTGTAAATCAGTTAGGGTACAATCCTAACCAATTTTCCAGCACTGACATCATGGTGCCAATGAGGCATGTGCTGCATCCTGCAACTGGGAGGCAGGAATTATTTATTTATTTATTTATTATTAGATTTTTACCCCGCCTTATTGTGCCCGAAGGCACCCAACGTCCTTAATTAAGCACCAGTTTCTGGTCTTTAACAAGAACAATGTAATGTCATCTAATAAATGTTCACTCACTTCTAGATTTTTCTTTAATTAAATAAAAACAAATTTTACAAACACATGTGTTTCCAGAAGTGAAAACTAGTTTCCCCCCTAATTACTGTATACGTTTGGGAATGGAGCAATTTTAGATCAGCATAGCATGAATTATTAATATAACTATTAACCCCTTTCCAACCCAAACCCAAGCTGCAGAGGATGTTTTCTAACTCAGTATCATGCAAAACTCAGTGGCATAGCAGAGCCATGAGAACAATATTTTGGAAATGATATCCAGCAGGAACTGAAATTGCCGATTTTAAGAAACAACAGTATTCGGTGGGTTTGGCTGAGAAGGGGTTCTTGCTCTTATACCAGTTGGGATGGTATAAAAGCATCTATTGCACATAGAGCAATCCTATACATGTTTACTCAGAAGTAAACACAATTATTTTCAGTAGGACTTACGGGAAAATGTGTATACGACTGAAATCTAAATTTTCAGTTTCCATTTAGTTCATAACCAGAAGCATAATGGGAAGATGACAAAAATCTTCTAGACGTCAGTAATCCTGGTGGTGCTTTTTTCTTAGCACTGCACGCCCTTTCTCATCCTGTAGGTAGGCTCAGCAATTCCCTGAACCTTTGGGGCAAAAATATTCACGTTCCGATGACTGGCGAACTAAGAATTGGAAGAAATTCACAGTGCCAACCAATTTGTGCCTCCTTAGAAGTAAACCTCACTTAGTTCAATGGGATTTACTCCCACGTACGAGTGTTGGGGCCTCGGCAGATGGATTGCCTAGAGAGCAACTGGTCTCACAAGTACTGTACTGGCGACAGAGTCCAGTACCCCCACGGGCTTTTATGGTTTCTAAAGGAGAATAGCCACTATCTCTTTGTCCCACTGTGCTAAAATCATTTTGAATAAAGCAGAAGTTGACTGAAAGCGCAAGCCTATGCGTACCTACTCACAGGGAAGTCTTACTGTACTCTGCGGGGCTTATTCCCAAATTAAGTGTGCAGGCTTGAAGCCTCAGCAGTTTACCAAACACGTGCTCTTTACACCTTAAGTCTGCAAAACTGTAGACCGGAACTTACATCATGCTCAACAACATCCATTCATGCATCCCTCCCTCTCGCTTCCTTTCTTTTCTTTTTAACCAAGGATGTTGTTTTAACAGTCTGTAATGGAATTCTCTCAAATCCAAAAGCCCTGCACCCATAGAGGAAAGATCACTAGAGGCGGCATGCTTTACTAATCAATATAATAGGAACCAATTGAGGCCAGGGGGCGGGCTTAGCAGCCATGTTGGCGTACTCAAAACATTGCTCATTCCAAGCATTTCAGATTGCTTTTCTGGTACTGTTAAGGACTGAATAATTTACTTCTGAAATAAAAACTCACGAAAATAACAACGTGTGATCGTGTAGAAACATCAGTGGTAACCATATTATAAGTTAATATGCAATTCCAAGGTTTAATTCCGCATAATTATATTACTGAACACACCGGACGAAATGCTACTTGCTGTCTATTTAAACTCGGATTGCACTGTTTTGACAGACTTATTTTTTGAAATCTGCACAAGCAGAAATAAAGTGTGAATGGGAAGGAAAGAAAAAAAGGGGAGGGTGGGCAAAAATTAGATAAATATGTAGGAAAATTACATTAAAATCTCTTCATAACACAAGTAGTTGTCAATAGGAGAGTAATTCTTTTTTACTTCTAGACTATTAAGAGTTTTTCTTAAACTTCTACACTCACCCCCCCTCCATAAAACAAATTCTGTTAATGTTCAGAATTTCGAAAATATTACAGTAGAAAATGGAAGGTGGGGGAAAAGTGTAAACGGGAAGGGGGAAAACGGAGGGGGGAAATATATATATATATATATATATATATATATAAACCTTCTAGACCATTAACAGTGGGTGTCAGAAAATGGTGAATAAGACTGCTAGGAACAACGAGAAATTACACAGCTTCAAAAAAAATGTACTCACTGAACGGTCGTTTTATTGAACCGATGTAATGTGAATACATGAAACTTTCCGTGGAAATTAAATCCCATTTTTCGTTCAGCGATTCGCACACCCGTATGCAGAACACGCAGGCATGCTTAAAGAGGTTGACATTAACTTTTACAAACGTGCAGGGAGATTTTTATTCGTGAATTCGCGGCAATCGACCTCCTTGGCGGGAAAGATATGACTCAGCCATATTTGTATACCCATGGCTTCAAGAACAGGTCCTCACGCCGCCTCTAGTGATCTTTCCTCTATGCCTGCACCGCACACAGCGTGGATCGAATGGGAGCGTGTGCGCACGCGCACGTGCCTCTACCAGAGAGAGTAGACCAGAGCGTCGGCCTGTGGGAGGGAGCTGGTGAGAAGCGCGCAGGCGCGTAGTTTCGGTTGGTTCGCTCCGGGAAAACGTGACGCCCGAAGAGCCGTCGGTTGGAAGAGGGGTCCCCCGGCTTGGGGTTCTCCTGTCGCTGAGGGTAGCTGTGAAAGAGCCCAGCAGCGGTGATGGCCCAGCCCTTGAACCTCAACAATGAGGTGAGCTCCGAGTCCCGCGCCTGGAGTGGGACGCGGCCTCACGTGTTAGGCGGTCGGCTGCGATAGTATGAGAGGCACCTGTGGCGGGAGGCGGGCACCGTTGGCAAGGAAGGCGGCGGTGGGGGGAGGTTAAAGCTGCCCCTCCCGCGTAGGTAGGTGTGGGCAGTGAAAGACGTGCCCGTCTGTCTAGGGTAAAACCGCGTGTTGTGTATTTTCATTAGTGCTGCTTGCACTGTCCAGAGCGGTGTATCCTGTGCGGATTGCTCCTCTTTTGTTACTTTATTCTTGTTGCGACAGCTAAGTGATTTGCATCTTGCAACTGTAGCAAGGTGAGCAAGTATTATATTGTTATAACCTCAAAGCGGCTGAGAGGGAGTGGCTTTCCTAAAACCATCCGATGAGTTTGGGAAAGGCGGAGTCAAGATTCAGGCCAGGGAAGTCCTGATTTGCAGTTCAGGCTCTCGACCACTAGAGAGACAATTGCCTAAAAGCCCTTACCTGTTCCCAGTCAGCGTAGACAACTCTGAGCAGGATTGATCAATAATCTGACTCCGACTCTCTGAAGCAGCTTCCTATCTTGTGTACTGACCTAAGGATGATAGGGATTTGTTCCGTCTCTTACTGGTACTGTAACTCAGTTCTGCAGGCCACTATACACATATTCAATACGCTTTCATTCTACGCATTATGTTCTGTGCCTTTCATTCTGAATTTGATCAGATGATTTGAGCTTGAGTCAGTAGTTATACACTAAAAGGTTTTTATGGATGTAGAAAATACTTTTAAGGTCACAAATGTGACAAAATGAATTGTTAAACTAGAAAGCCAGAATGGTGCAGTCAGTAATTCTGGTGTTCGATTTAGTCCTGGAAGATCCAGATTTAAATGCTTGTTTGGCCATGATGCTTCCTTGGGTCAGCCCAGTGTATCTCACAGGCTTCTTGTGAGGACAAAAGGAGGAAGGAACTATGTTCATCATCCTGGGCTCCTTGGAAGAAAGGTGGTATAAAAATATGAAACATAAATCGTATTCTTTGAACTTGAAGATTTCACACTGAATTTTCCTACACGTAGTGGGGGAAAAACAACCCTGTGGCTTGGTTATTGTCGGAAATTCTTCCAATCTTCTGAGGAGCAGAAGGTTCCCCTCTTGTAGCAGGTATTTGTTGGATTTTAATGCAGCACTATGTGCTAATGGTGTACACCAAAAGAACCATTTTGGATAAACAGAATGGGGCTTTTGAGAGCTGCTTTACTTGCTTGGTGAGGCTTCAGTCCTTTGTACTGACCTTGTCCTTTCTCATGGTACACCAGCACATGGCAACCAAGCCTTTGCAAACTCTGGACTTTCCTGATCTCTGGACACTGTGGGAAAAGCAGCTTTCAACCAGGATACTGAAGGATAGTCTATTTCCATACAAGCCTGTCTGTGTACTGGTCATCTTCAGAAGCCTTCTTCCGTATGGATCTTCTGTCTGAAGGTTGGCAGGTGGCAATCAGGGAGGAGGCCTTCTTGGTTATGAAATGCTATTTTAAATGATGCTCACTTGGCACCTTTTCTTGACTGTTTTCTTTTCTGGTGTCTTATTGGTACCCTGTAATGGTCTTTTTTTTTCCCAGGTTTTTATTTGGAGAGGCAGGATGTAAATCACTTAAAATAAAATGCAAACTTTTAATTTTAACCATCAGGGACAAATCATAGATTTACGTTACAGATTTCTTACTTCTATGATTCTTCAACGTAGCATACTTTATAGATAAACTGGTCAAATATTCCATGGTCAAATATTCAGCAGTGTGTGTAAACTTGTTTGTGTGCAAATTGTTCAGTCTGTTGCTAGGTGGCAGCACATTATTGATAATAGCTCTTTCTTGGCTATAGCTATTTGTACAGACTCTTACAGATAACATTTAAATTGCAGACCAATTAACCACATCTTTGTATTTAAGGTAGTGTCAGAGCATATTTAGTTTAGCTATTATCTCCTTTCCCACTGATGACCCATTTTAACTGCTAGTTTGTAGAGCTATGGGGCTGGTAACTTCAGAATTTCCTCTTTCCAGTGGGGCATACCAATTGAACTCGGTGGGCTTACTTGTGAGGAGACATGTGTGGAAAATAGCCTTCCTTTCAGGGCTGGTACAGGGTGGGAGGGAGAGAGAGACCTGAGCTGCTGAATGAAGGGAAGTGTAGGATATGTGCTCCACATGATGCTCCTTTCCTGAGTGTTCAAGAGAATCTCCCTCTAGAACATTATTATTATTATTATTTATTTGATTTGTATCCCGCCTTTCCGCCACAAGGCCCTCAAGGCGGCATTTACAAGGTTAAAAACACAGTAAAAAACAATTAAAAACAGTATTAAAAGACAATAAAAACACTATTAAAAATACAACATACAACAAATTAATCCCTAGGATCATAAAATATATAAAAAGAATGCAAAAAAAGCCAGCCAGCCTGTCAGCAACTAAAAGCCTGCTGAAATAAAAAGGTCTTCAGCCCCCGCCGAAATACCGCCAAGGAGGGAGCAGTTCTTAACTCCAAGAGGAGGGTATTCCAAAGTTGGGGTGCCACCGCCGAGAAGGCTCTCCTACTGGCCGCCACCCCTCTCACCTCTCCTGGTGGCGGCACCGTCAAGAGAGCCCCCCCAGATGACCTCAGAGTACGGGTCAGATTATATGGGAGGAGGCGGTCCCTCAAATACCCTGGGCCCGAGCCGTAAAGGGCTTTAAAGGTCAACACCAGCACTTTGAATTTGGCCCGGAACAGAACCGGCAGCCAGTGTAGTCGCCGAAGCAGTGGCTCGACAGAGTCAAACCGACGTGCCCCAGCAACCACCCGAGCAGCCGCGTTCTGTACTAGTTGTAATTTCCGGACCGTCTTCAAAGGCAGCCCCACGTAGAGCGCATTGCAATAGTCTAATCTAGATGTCACTAGGGCATGGGTCACTGTGGCCAGGTCCGCGCAGCTCAGGTACGGTCGCAGCTGGCGGATCAGCCGAAGCTGAGCAAAGGCTCCCCTGGCCACCGCCGACACCTGAGACTCCAGGTGCAGCTGTGAATCCAGGAGAACCCCAAGCTGCGGACCTGCTCCTTCAGAGGGAGTGCAACCCCATTCAGAGCAGGGCGATAGTCCAATACCCGAGCTGTGGATTTCCGGACCAAGAGCACCTCTGTCTTATCCGGATTTAATTTCAGCTTGTTCGCCCTCATCCAGCCCCCAACTGCCTCCAGACAACGATTCAGGACCTCAACTGCCTCCTCAGAATCAGGGGGAAAGGAGAGATAAAGTTGGGTGTCATCAGCATATTGATGGCACCCCACCCCAAACCCCCGGATGACCTCTCCCAGCGGTTTCATGTAGATGTTAAATAGCATGGGGGATAAGATAGACCCTTGCGGCACCCCAAACTTAAGAGGTCGGGGTGCCGAACAAGCATCCCCCAGCACCACCTTCTGGGATCTGTCAGCCAGGAAGGAGCGGAACCACTGCAAAACAGTGCCTCCAAGCCCCAACCCAGCCAGCCGACCCAGAAGGACACCATGGTCGATGGTGTCGAAGGCCGCTGAGAGGTCCAGCAGGACCAACAGGGACGCACTCCCCCTGTCCATTCCTCGGCGTAGGTCATCCACCAAGGCGACCAAGGCAGTCTCCGTCCCAAACCCCGGCCTGAAGCCAGATTGGAATGGGTCCAGATAGTCCGTTTCCTCCAGAACCCTCTGCAGCTGGGACGCCACCACCCGCTCAATCACCTTGCCCAGAAATGGGATATTTGAGACTGGCCGAAAGTTATTTAGATTAGTGGGATCCAGGGAGGGTTTTTTCAGGAGGGGGCGAACTATCGCCCGCTTCAAAGCAGGCGGCAGCACCCCCTCCCTCAAAGATGAATTCACCACCCTCCCCGTCCACTCGGCCAGCCCTCCCCGGGCAGCTCTAATTAGCCATGCTGGGCAAGGGTCGAGCGGGCAAGCAGCAGGTCTCACACTGCAGAGAATCCTGTCCACATCCTCAGGTTCTACAAGCTGAAAAGAATCCCAAATTGTAGGATAGACAGGTTCCCCAGGGACATCACTAGAAATGCCCACAGCGGTGTCCAAGTCGTGCCGAATCTGATCGACCTTCTCTGCAAAATGGTTTGCAAATTCGTCACAGCGAGCCTCCGTGTGATCCTCCCCTCCAATAGGGGGGGGCAGATGTAGAAGGCTACGGACCACACGAAAAAGCTCAGCTGGACGGTTCTCCGCAGAAGCAATGGTGGCAGAGAAGTGAGCTCTCTTAGCTGCCACCACCGCCCTAGAATATGATCTTAACTGGGCTCTAGCCTGGGTACGGTCAGATTCGGCACGAGTCTTTCGCCACTGACGCTCTAGACGCCTGCCCTGCCGCTTCATCATCCGCAGCTCCTCAGAAAACCAAGGAGCTGCTCTGATTCTGCGATTGGGCAGGGGACGCTCGGGAGCGATCTCATCCAGGGCCCTGGCCATCTCCGTATTCCAGAGGTCGACCAGGGCGCCGGGTGGATGGACTCCCAAACTCGGGCCTGCGAACCAAATCCGTTCCAGCATAATGCTCTCAGGTGCAGTGAGGTGATGGTGAAGCGTTTCTATTCTGCCCAGGAGCCTCCTATCTTTGCAGCTGATATTTGTGCAGCTTCACACCGGGCAGCCACAACTGCTGGAAAATCAATGCACAGAGCATTCTTGGGCAGTGTGTAGTGGAAATGGGCTGTCTGACATGAAGCTGTGTGGTGAATGAGAGGCTCTTGTGTGGGATGGCTTTGCCACTGCCCCACCATGCCTGGGAGCATCACTGGGCACTGCAGGCTGTAGCGGTGGCGGTCCCTGCTCTAGAACGGTGTCCCCCTTACTATTCCTCCTGTGCATCCCCTGACCTGCTCCTGTTCACTCTGCTCCAGCAGCTGTTGCGCTTTCCAACAAAGACAGCTCCTCAGACTAGACAGCTATTCTGTCAGTCCTAGGAACAAAGTACGAGTTGCCCTGGGAACCTTAATTTGCAAATCCCAGGGGTTAACTCACATTTGGTTATCTCTGCCATTCAGTAAAGATTCTATTAGAACAACTAAATTTTTATATTGTTGTAAACGCATTTTCCTGCCATTTTTTCCTGTGTAGCCTTATATTGTTATAGTATATATTATAAAATAATATATAATTAAAAGTTGGACCACTGCTATTTGCAAATCTGTTCTCAGATAGACATGGCGATGGTCCACTGTGAGGGTGAAACCATTATATGTCTCAGTTCTACATAGTCTAGTCTCATCGGGAGTGGCTTTTGCTGTGGAAAGCGTGTGTGTATATAGATTTCCTCTCGCACATTTATTTTTGTTATTCATGATGGCTTAAACAGCCAAGCTATTTGCCGGAAAGAATTGTTTATTACCTAGAGGAGAGCTGACTGCCTGCAAGGGTGGTCCAACTAAAAAGGGAGGAAGTATCCTAATGGGTTCACTTTTCCTTTCTAAGGTTAAATAAGGTAAACAATACATTAGACTAAAGGAGGAAATTCATGATTTCATCCATCTTCTGAGTGTCTGCTTCATATAACTTTAAAGAGCTTGCTGCTCTTTATTGACAGGCAATAATTTTATTCTTTTGGTCTGAGAATATGAATGTGTGAAATGTTACAAGTGGATTCCTTCATAGTATTTTAGTTTTTTTGAGAATGCATTCAATGGCTTTCTCTTGTTTATGGTGGTGTTAATATGAAAGCAAGTGGTTGAGCAATAAGAATTTCCTGTGAAGGATTGAGTTTTGCTTAAAAATCTGACATTCTTCACAGACCATGTCAGTGTTCCGAGCAACTATTTCTGCAAAGCTTATGAAATTTCCAAGTTTAGTCTCTCAGATTCAGGGGAACAGTATTTTATTTTCCCCCAGGCACTTTTCCAGCAGCTGCTATTCAAGTCGCCACATCATCAGTTGCAGAACTTTAAGGGCAAACTGTAATCAGCTCTTCAAGTGCATTTACTTTCAGCAGATTATGAAGAAGTTTGTGTGCAAAAGTAGTGCGCAAAAGTAATGTGAACAATATTAAATAGCTAAACTTGAGAGAGAAATTCTGTTCCCTTTCCCCCCCCCCCCCCCCGTTCAGAGTGGTTTGTATAAAGTGCATGTGGCTGGGCCACGTAGGCTAGTTGGAGATTGCCAAAAATAAAACGTGTGGTTGCTCACTTGGCTGGTGCATAATTAAGAAAAAATGCAAGCCCAGTCACGGGGACTTGCTGTAGACTTATTGCTGATGAAGAAAGCAGCTACAGTTTAATAGTCTATAGGTGCCTGTAGAATCTATTTAAAATTATTCTGTTTAATACAGCTCATTCACAATTGGTGTCCATAAAGCACATTTGCATCACTTTGTGATTTCAGCAGGCCAGTGCAAAGACATTCGCCTACCTCCCAACACCAGATCCAGACCAGTGAGGGGCAAGTTTAGGCTGGCACAGAGGATTGGAGAATATGGTGGGAGTGGAATGGGGGCATTTGGGGGCAGAGGGAATGTGGACCAGGACTAGGTGGGGTGAGACTGACCTGGGCTACTTAGCCCTTCCCCCAGCCCAGCATTAGATTGGACTGCTTGGATTTGCGCCAGCAATTTTGCTGGTGCAGATCCAAATAGCCCTATGGGGTGGCTGGGGCATTACTCAGGAAGGCGATAAATATCTCTTTACTCCAAGTTGCACTCCAGCCACCTTGTATCCTGCTCTGGGTACAGCGCAGGCCACCTGGCCTGCCTGTTTTAGTGCAGGATAGGATGGGGCAGTTAATTGTAGTCATTGAACTATTAAAATCAGTATTGCAATTTCAAAATTCACATAATGCAACTAAAAACAGGAGTTAGTAGGTCTTTGTGTTATAATATCGAGAGCCAGGATGCGTAGGGGCCTGGGAACTGGACTTGAAGACTCAGCCATGAAGCTTCCTGGATGACCTTGGGCCAGTCACGATTTCTCAGTCTAATGTACCTCACAGGATTGTTTTGAAGATCAAAGAAGAGAAGGAACTCCTTCCCTGAGTGCACGACCCTGAGCTCCTTGGAGCAAGGATAATGAACATAAACTTGAAATGCTTTTCTAATAACTAACCAACCAATTGAGACGGGAATAAAATTCAATTTATCTACGCCTCTTTGAATTATTTATGTATTTACATAAGAACATAAGAAGAGCCCTGCTGGATCAGGCCAAAGGCCCATCTAGTCCAGTTTCCTGTATCTCACAGCGGCCCACCAGGTGCCCCAGGGAGGCATGAGACAACAAGATGCTTGGATCCCATTGTTACTCCCTTGCACCCGGTACTCTGAAGTAGCCCACCACCAATGTAAGGAGGTTGCCCAATCCATCATTGCCTGTAGCCCACGATGGACCTTTCCTCCAGAAATCCTCCAATCCCCTCTTAAAGGCATCTAGACCAGATCTAGGCAAGAGTTCCACAGATTAACTACCACACTGTAGTAAAAGTACATCCTTCTATCTGTTTTAACTCTCCCAACCCTCAGTTTTAGCGGATGCCCCTTGGTCCTGGTGTTTTGAGAGAGGGAAAAGAACATCCCTTTATCGACTGTATCCCTTCCGTGCATAATTTTGTATGTCTCAATCATGTCCCCCCTCAGGCACCTTTTTTCTAGGCTGAAGAGCCCCAAATGCTGCAGTCTTTCTTCATAAGGGAGGTCCCCCAGCCCCGTAATCATTTTCGTCGCTCTCTTCTGCACCTTTTCCATGTCCACTATGTCCTTTTTGAAATGCGGCAACCAGAACTGTACACAATACTCCAAGGTGTGGCCTTACCATCGATTTGTACAATGGCATGATAATATTGGCTGTTTTATTCTCAACCCCTTTTTTAATTACCCCAAGCATGAAATTGCCTCCGCACACTGGGTCGATACCTTCATTGAATTGTCCACCAGCACCCCAAGATCCCTCTCTTGAGCTGTCACAGACAGCTCAGAACCCACTAGCCTATAGGTGAAGTTTTGGTTTTTGGTCCCAACGTGCATCACTTTACACTTGTCTACGTTGAAACGCATCTGCCATTTTGCTGCCCATTCACCCAATTTGGAGAGATCCTTCTGGAGCTCTTCACAATCCCTTCTGGTCTTCAGCACCTGGAAAAGTTTTGTGTCATCCGCAAACTTGGCCACCTCACTGCTTATCCCTGTCTCCAGGTCATTTATGAACAAGTTGAAAAGCACCGGCCCCAAGTTAATTTCATGGAAGTTAATTTCATGGATAGCAAAAATGGCCCTTACTGTATGCTCTCCTGCTCTACTCTAGCCCAGTGATGGTGAACCTATGACATGCGTGTCAAAGGTGACACGCCAAAGCATTTTCGGTGACACGCTGAGCCAGAGAAGTTAAGGGCTGCGCGTGTGCAGGCCAACAACTAGTGGTGCCCGGATGAAGCTGCCGGCACTTACAAGACTTCCTTCCCTGAGCCAGGGCTGGGTGAGAGACAGTCAGAAGTAACCCCGCCCCCAAGTCCTTTCCCGCAGGGGTGGGAGGTACATGGTCCCAGGGGCAACAGTCCACCATGGGGAGTTGCGTGCTTGGCGCTGCCTCCTCCACTTCCATTTTCACTTCCCGCTCCGCCCACAAGTGAACCCCTGCCCTGCTCGCAGGTGCTGCCTGGAGTGCTGCGAGGCCAGCTGCATCCGCCAAAGTGAAGTGACTCCCAGGTAGGTGTGCTGGGCGCACTCTGTTCCCAGCCACAGGTTGCAGCGGCTCACCTGGCGCTTTGCCGTCCCGCCTGCTTGCCACTTCGGCTCCGCTCCCCACTTGCCCGAGAGCAGCTGCTGCACAGGGCCTTGCTAAGAAGCACTTCCGCCCACTTCCTAGGAGTGACGGAGTTGGAGCCCCACCGCCCTGGTGCGCATCATCCCCCCCGGTTCCCCACACACACTGCCATTTCTCTTCCTGCTTTCGTTTTTGCAGAGGGGTTTTTCAAGGCGTGGGGTACCCCTGGCCACGTGGAAGGAAAGCCACCTAGTTCTTGAGCAGGCGGTGCGTCTCTCTAGTCTCCTTTCTGATTATGCCCAGAGGCTAAGTCCATGCGATTTAGAGGCAGTTGGTGCCATTTCATCTGGCGCTCTTGGGCAAGCCTCACTTCCTGCAGCAGCCGCAGCGCTCAAGAGCAGATCCGCAACTCAGCTTCCCTTGCCTGGAGATACCCCCTCCCCTGTGCTCCTGGCACATAATTTTTTGTCTTTTGTTCTGGCGGGGGGTGTGTGTGTGTGAGAGAGTGACAGACACACCAGTAGAGTTGAGTTATGAATTTTCCAAATTTCCGACACACCAAGCCTAAAAGGTTCACCATCACTGCTCTAGACTAAGGAGCATTGAACCATGTCAACATTTGAACGAATAGCTTACAGAGGGCAACTAGGTATGGACATAGTTGGATATTTGGAAACCTTTTGTAGCTATATACACATACTGTAATTGTTTATGGGTTATGATTTATAGTGTACCAAAGACCTTTGAACCATGCTCTGTCATGATTCTGTTAATCTATGCTTTGCACAGCTGCTGTGTGTACTATCCATACTCAACACTTCTCAGATTGTAAGATGGTTCTATTAGAGAGGTGCAGGTTGGAGAAGTACCAGCCGCTCTTTTTCTTTTCTTACACTTTAAGGCAGTCCCTGAAATAAATCCCATTTGGGTTTTGATGGTTGTTTGCTTATGCTCTGTGGCTTGAGTATCACTTTATCTGAATACAAGCCACATGCAGTTTAGAGGGCCTTGTCAGAGCACCACGCATTTGACCACAAAATGAGGTGAGGAGGTAGGAATGGCAGACAGAGCTCATAGTGATGTGTGTATTCTTCATGTTATGGTTCTGTTGAAAACAAAAGATGTTTGTTGTTCAGTCGCTAAGTCGTGTCCGACTCTTTGCGACCCCATGGACCACAGCACGCCAGGCCTCCCTGTCCTCCACTAGCTTCCGGAGTTCGCCCAATTTCATGTTCATTGCTTCGGTGACACTGTCTAACCATCTCATCCTCTGCCGCCCCCTTCTCCTTTTGCCTTCAATCTTTCCCAGCACGAGGGTCTTTTCTAAAGAGTCCACTCTTCTCATGAGGTGGCCAAAGTACTTGAGCTTCAGCTTCAGAATTTATCCTTCCAGGGAGCAATCAGGCTTGACTTCCTGGAGGATTGACCGATTGGATCTCCTCGCAGTCCAGGGGACTCGCAAGACTCTTCTCCAACACCATAATTCAAAAGCATCTATTCTTCGGCACTCTGCCTTTCTTATGGTCCAGCTCTCACATCCTTACATTGCTACTGGGAAAACCATCGCTTTGACTATGCGAACCTTTGTTGGCAGGGTGATGTCTCGGCTTTTGATTAAGTTGTCTAGGTTCGCCATAGCTTTTCTCCCAAGAAGTAAACGTCTTTTAATTTCAAGGCTGCAGTCACCATCTGCGATGATCTTGGAGCCCAGGAAAATAAACTCTGTCACTGCTTCCATTTCTTCCCCTTCTATTTGCCAGGAAGTGATGGGAGTGGTTGCCATGATCTTAGTTTTTTTAATGTTGAGCTTCAAGCCAATTTTGGCACTTTTCCTTCCACCCACATCAGAAGGTTCTTTAGGTCTTCCTCACTTTCTGCCATTAAAGTGGTATCGTCGGCATATCTGAGGTTGTTGATATTTCTCCCAGCAATCTTGATTCCAGCTTGTGAATCATCCAGCCCTGCCTTCCTCATGATGTACTCTGCATATCTATCTATTTATTTATTTATTTAAAAGATTTTTACCCCGCCTTTATGCCCGAAGGCACTCAAGGCGGCAGGTTAAATAAGCAGGGTGACAGTATACAGCCTTGTCGTACTCCTTTCCCAATTTGAAACCAGTCGGTTGTTCCATGTCCAGTTCTAACTGTAGCTTCCTGACCTGCATACAGGTTTCTCAGAAGGCAGATCAGGTGGTCTGGTACTCCCATCTCTTCAAGAACTTGCCACAGTTTGTTGTGATCCACACAATCAAAGGCTTTAGCATAGTCAATGAAGCAGAGGTAGATGTTTTTCTGGAACTCTCTTGCTTTCTCCATGATCCAGCGAATGTTGGCAATTTGATCTCTAGTTCCTCTGCCTCTTCGGAAACCAGCTTGTACATCTGGTAGTTCTCGATCCACATACTGCTGAAGCCTAGCTTGTAGGATTTTGAGCATCACCTTGCTAGCATGGGAAATGAGTGCAATGGTGCGGTAGTTCGAGCAATCTTTGGCATTGCCCTTCTTTGGGATTGGAATGTAAACTGATCTTTTCCAGTCTTGTGGCCACTGTTGGGTTTTCCAAATTTGCTGGCATATGGAGTGCAGCACTTTGACAGCATCATCTTTTAAGGTTTTGAGTAACTCCGCTGGAATGCTGTCAGCTCCACTAGCTTTGTTGTTAGTGAGGCTTTCTAAAGCCCACTTGACTTCACACTCCAGGATGTCAGGTTCGAGCTTTGTTGTTAGTGAGGCTTTCTAAAGCCCACTTGACTTCACACTCCAGGATGTCAGGTCCGAGCTCAGTGACTGCACCATTGTGGTTATCAGGAACATTTAGATCGGCCTTATATAGTTCCTCTGTGTATTCTTGCCACCTCTTCTTAATCTCATCTGCTTCTGTTATGTCCTTGCCGTTCTTGTCCTTTATTGTGCCTACCTTTGCACGGAATTGTCCTTTGACATCTCAAATTCTATTGTTTTCCTCTATTTCTTTGCATTGCTCATTGAGGAAGGCCTTCCTATCTCTCTTTGCTGTTCTCTGGAAATCTGCATTCAGTTGGATATATCTTTCCCTTTCTCCCTTGCTTTTGGCTTCCCTTCTTTCCTCAGCTATTTGTAAAGCCTTTTCAGACAGCCACTTTGCCTTCTTGCATTTCTTTCTCTTTGGGATGGTTTTAGTTGCTGCCTCCTGTACAATGTTACAGACCTCCATCCAAAGTTCTTCAGGCACTCTGTCTACCAAATCTAAGCCCCTAAATCTATTTGTCACCTCCACTGTATATTTGTATGGGATCTGATTTAGGTCATACGGGGAGGGCCTAGTGGTTTTCCCTACTTTTTTCAGTTTAAGCCTGAATTTGGCAATAAGAAGCTCATGATCTGAGCCACAGTCAGCTCCAGGTCTTGCTTTTACTGCCTGTATAGAACTTCTCCATCTTTGGCTGCAAAGAATGTAATCAATCTGATTTCGATGTAGACCATCTGGTGAAGTCCATGTGTACAGTCGCCGTTTGTGTTGCTGGAAAAGCGTGTTTGCTATGACTAATGTGTTCTCCTGACAAAACTCTATCAGTCTTTGCCCTGCTTTATTTTGTACTCCAAGACCAAACTTGCCTGTTACTCCTATTACCTCTTGACTGCCTACTTTAGCATTCCAATCCCCTATGATGAGAAGGATATCTTTTTTGAGTGTTAATTCTAGAAGCTGTTCTAGGTCTTCATAGAAACGGTCAACTTCTTCCTCTTCAGCACCAGTGGTTGGGGCGTAGACTGGGATTACTGTGATGTTGAAAGGTTTGCCTTGGATCCGAATGGAAATCATTCTATCATTTTTGAGGTTATACCCCAGTACTGCTGTTCTCACTCTCTTGTTCACTATGAAGGCTACTCCATTTCTTCTAAGGGATTCCTGCCCACAGTAGCAGATGTAATGGTCCTCTGAATTAAATTCTCCCATTCCTGTCCATTTTAGTTCACTAACTCCCATGATGTCGATGTTCAGCCTTGACATCTCACGTTTGACCACATCTAGCTTACCTTGATTCATACATCTGACATTCCAGGTTCCTATGCAGTATTGTTCTTTGCAGCATCGCACTTTCCTTTCACTTCCAGACACATCCACAGCTGAGCTTCCTTCCGGTTTTGGCCCAGCTACTTCACTCTTTCTGGAGCTACTAGTACTCGTGTTCTGCTCTTCCCCAGTAGCATCATGGACACCTTCCGACCTGAGGGTCTCATCTTCCAGTGTCATATCGTTTAGCCTTTTAGTTTTGTAATCCATGGGGTTTTCTTGGCAAGAGTACTGGAGTGGGTTGCCATTTCCTTCTCCAGCGGATCACGTTTAGTCAGAACTCTCTACTATGACCTGTCCATCTTGGGTAACCCTACATGGCATAGTTCACAGCTTCATTGAGCTATTCAAGCCCCTTCGCCATGACAAGGCAGTGATCCATGAAAGGGTCACAAAAGATGGACCTTAATGATTTAATCTTGGAGGAGAAAGCCGACCTGGTATGTATCACGGAGACCTGGCTGGATGAGCTGGGCGGGGTTAATCTTTCCCAGATTTGTCCACTGGTTTTCCGGGTACTGCAGCAGCCACGGCTACAGGGGCGGGGAGGTGGGGTTGCGATGGTCTATCGGGATTCCATCCGTCTCACCAGATACCCTGTTCAGCAGTCCACCGGGTTTGAGTGCCTTCGCGTTGTGTTGGAGGGGCGAGACAGAACGGGGATTCTGCTGGTGTACCGCCCGCCTTGCTGCCCAGCAGTCTCCCTGCCTGAGCTGACGGAGCTTGTCTCGAGCATGGTGTTGGAGTCCCCCCACCTTCTGGTGTTGGGGGACTTTAATGTCCATGCCGAGGCCCCGGCAACATCTGCAGCTCAGGACTTCATGGCCTCCATGGCAACCATGGGTCTGTCTCAAAAAATATCTGCCCCGACACATGAGGCGGGACACACGCTGGACCTGGTGTTTACTGCGGGGCAGGTTGATGGTGATCTGGAGGTGGAGGAGATTAAGATCACTCCTTTGTCATGGACAGATCACTGTCTGGTGGGATTTAGGCTTGTTGCGGCTTCTCACCTCTGCAATGGTGGGGGATCACACTTTATGATCCGCCCTCGGAGGCTGATGGATCCAGACGGATTCCTGAGGGCTCTGGGGGATTTTCCTGTTGCCAGAGTTGGAGATCCACCCGGTGCCCTGGTGGACCTCTGGAATATGGAGATGGCCAGGGCCCTGGATGAGATTGCTCCTGAGCGTCCTCTGCCCAGTCGCAGAATCAGAGCCGCTCCTTGGTTTTCTGAGGAGCTGCGAACGATGAAGCGACAGAGCAGACGACTAGAGCGTCGGTGGCGAAAGACTCGTGCCGAATCTGACCGGACACGGGCTAAGGCCCAATTAAAAGCTTATTCCAGAGCAATGGTGGTGGCGAAGAGAGCTCACCTCTCTGCCACCATTGCGTCTGCAGAGAACCGTCCGGCTGAGCTCTTCCGTGTGGTCCGCAGTCTGTTACATCTTGCCCCCCTTACTGGTAGGGAGGAGCACATGGAGGCTCGCTGTGACGAGTTCGCTAGACATTTTGCAGACAAGGTCGATCAGATCCGGCATGACTTGGACGCTGCTGTGGGCAGATCTAGTGATGTCCCCGGGGAACCTGTCTATCCTATCATTTGGGATTCTTTTCAGTTTGTAGAGCCTGAGGATGTGGACAGGATTCTCTGGAGTGTGAGACCTGCTGCTTGCCCGCTCGACCCTTGCCCGGCATGGCTAATTAGAGCTGCCCGGGGAGGGCTGGCCGAGTGGACGGGGAGGGTAGTGAATGCATCTCTGAAGGAGGGGGTGCTCCCGCCTGCTTTGAAGCGGGCGGTGGTTCGCCCCCTCCTGAAGAAGCCCTCCCTGGATCCCTCAAATTTAAACAACTTTCGGCCAGTATCCAATATCCCATTTCTGGGCAAGGTGATTGAGCGGGTGGTGGCGTCCCAGCTTCAGAGGGTTCTGGAGGAAACGGATTATCTGGACCCATTCCAATCTGGCTTCAGGCCGGGGTTTGGGACGGAGACTACCTTGGTCGCCTTGGTGGATGACCTGCGCCGGGGGATGGACGGGGGAAGTGCGACCCTGTTAGTCCTGCTGGACCTCTCGGCGGCTTTCGACACCATCGACCATGGTGTCCTTCTGGGTCGTTTGGCCGGGTTGGGGCTTGGAGGCACTGTTTTGAAGTGGTTCCGCTCCTTCCTGGCTGACAGATCCCAGATGGTGGTGCTGGGGGACTCTTGTTCGGCACCCCGACCTCTTAGGTTTGGGGTGCCGCAAGGTTCCATCTTATCCCCCATGCTGTTTAACATCTACATGAAACCGCTGGGAGAGGTCATCCGGGGGTTTGGAGTGGGGTGCCATCAATATGCTGATGACACCCAACTTTATCTCTCCTTTCCCCCTGATTCTGAGGAGGCGGTTGAGGTCCTGGATCGCTTTCTGGAGGCAGTTGGGGGCTGGATGCGGGCAAACAAGCTGAAATTAAATCCGGATAAGACAGAGGTGCTTTTGGTTCGGAAATCCACAGCTCGGGTATTGGACTATCGTCCTGCTCTGAATGGGGTCGCACTTCCTCTGAAGGAGCAGGTTCGCAGCTTGGGGGTTCTCCTGGATTCACAGTTACACCTGGAGTCCCAGGTGGCGGCTGTGGCCAGGGGAGCCTTTGCTCAGCTTCGGCTGATCCGCCAGCTGCGGCCGTACCTGAGCTGTGCGGACCTGGCCACAGTGACCCATGCCCTAGTGACATCTAGATTAGACTATTGCAATGCGCTCTACGTGGGGCTGCCTTTGAAGACGGTCCGAAAATTACAACTAGTACAGAACGCGGCGGCTCGGGTGGTTGCTGGGGCACGTCGGTTTGACTCTGTCGAGCCGCTGCTTCGGCGACTACACTGGCTGCCGGTTCTGTTCCGGGCCCAATTCAAAGTGCTAGTTTTGACTTTTAAAGCCCTTTACAGCTCGGGTCCGGGGTATTTGAGGGACCGCCTCCTTCTATATAATCCAACCCGTACTCTTAGATCATCTGGGGGCCCTTCTGACTGTGCCGCCACCAGGAGAAGTAAGAGGAGTGGCGGCCAGGAAGAGAGCCTTCTCGGTGGTGGCCCCCCAACTCTGGAACACCCTTCCCCTCGAATTGAGAACTGCTCCCTCTCTGTTTACATTTCGGCGGGGGCTGAAGACCTTTTTATTCCAAAAAGCTTTTAATTGTTGACAGGTTGGCTGGCTGGTTATTATGATCCACGGGGCTTGTGTCTTATTTTATTTTTTAATTGTTTTTAAATTGTGTTTTTTAATCTTGATTGTTTATTGTTTAATACTGTTTTTAACTGTTTTTAATGTTAACTGTTATACTTTATTTTTATCCTTTTTAATATTGTAAGCCGCCTTGGACATCTGCCTTGGCAGAGGAAAGGCGGGGTAGAAATTTATTAAATAAATAAATAAATAAAAGATGTTAATGAGCAGTAACTGGTACAAAACCTAGTTTAAACCTGTGTGCTCATGTAGCGTAGCGGCTAAGACACAGAGCTATGAATGGTGAAGCTCCTGGATTGAAACTTGCTCCTTCTGTAAGCTCCTGTAGTTTGGGAAACACCATTACTTCTCAACCCCATATGCAAAATTGAGGCAGTACTGGCCTACCTTGCGTTTCAGTCCAGTAGAACATTCCGAAGTGCCAGATCGTTGCTGTGTATTGTTGTGGTGTCCTAATGATTACAACAATGGTCTTTGTTTCAAGGGAGGAGGAGAAACTATCAAAATATTTGAAGGGGCTAATAAGAAGCAGTAAAACACAGTAGACTGCTGTGATATATATGAAATTGGGTGTTTACAAGAACAAGCTGATAATTTGCTGCTTGTCTCAAAGTCCAGTTTACTATTGGAAAGCAAGAGTGTCTGCACAACATTGTGATGGGATGATTAAATTAGATCAGTCCTTTGATGTAGCAAGTCTCATGTAATATAGTTGAAACTTGAGGTAAAGAATTCATAGGCTATCTATTTTCCAACATCCCATTTTCCCATATTTTCAATATGGCTGTCCTAGTTGCTTTGCAACCCACCTGAAATTGGCTTGTGAGTGGGTCCTGACCATTGGCATGGGCCAAGATCCGACAATCCAACAAATCATGGATAGTTAGCCAATGTGTTGAACCTACATGCCCACTTCTTTCTCCTTCACTTTTCTTCTCGGTGTGGGTGAAGCACTGTAACAGAAGAGTATTTGTTAAACTTCAATTCATTGCAGCTCACCTGGGAACTTTGGAACTGTTGCTTACAAATAAAACTAGAAAGCAACAGTTGGATGCTGGTTTCATATCCTGGTTTTTAAACTACAGATCTTTGGTTCATGCAACAAGTAAAGCTAACAAGTCATAATTCTTTACAAATAGAGATGGGAAAATGCACAGGCTCATCACTCTAATCCAACAAATCACAGTTTGTTGCATCATCTGAACTGGGTCAGTATGTCCTTTTTAAGCAGTCATATGCTTAATATTTCTATAAAACCTGTAACCATATTTAAAGTGATAGGTGTCTGTGCATTCACATAAAATCATTAACTATGAATTGAAAGTTTAACGTGAGAGATTGGTTTGTCTGTATTCAGAGTTTAACTAGATGACTGAGATCTTATGAGTCTTCAGAATTTTTTTTAACTGTTTAATGAATAACTCTTTTTCTAATACCACTTGGGTTCATGAGTAAAATTTTTGTGACTTAGCAAATAGTGTTTAACCTCCAAGTTAATTTCCAATTTTCTAAATTTCCAGTTCTACCATTTGATTTTTATATTTCCTGTCAAATTGCTGGTTAGAAGGATTGTCTCTGCCTCCGTAGTTACAGTAGGAAATAATAATGTCAAATTAGGTTTGACATAAGCAATAACTGTCTTGGAAGAATTGTATTGTTTATAGATAGTGGGAAAATATGACCCACAAGGCTTCTGGAAATCTTGAAATATAAATCACCATAACCCAAGAACTGCCTCTTGAAAATTCTAGACCATAAGCCAGGGATTCAGAATCTGCATTTCTGAGAGTCTGGGTTTTTCTTGTAGGACTGATCCCACTCCCCCCCCCCTTTCCAGCATCCATCCTTTTCTAATAACTCTTAGGGGGCTTCAGCTCAAGAGGGCAGGCGAGTGGGCAAAAGATCTGTGGAGCTAGTTGTGGGTTTTCAGGATTGTTTCTTTGAATTGTAGTCTGAGATCCAAAACTTCATTCCAGTTGATCCTTTAAGATTTTGAAACCTGAAGTCAGTAGCTATTTCAGCTGACATAGCCTCTGCAGCCATTCATGGTATCAGCAATCTCTGGTTGTGTAAACTGACCTTGGAACAAAGGTTTTGCAAAATCCCAAAAGTTTTACTGTAATACTTGAAAGTTCTTTCCAGTGGATCATTCTTTTGGTATATTTGTTTCATTTGTGTGTGTGTTTCATTTCAGTTGCTAGACCAGTGATGGCAAACCTGTTGGGTTTGCTGTGTCAAAAATGCCTAACTTGACTCTACTGGCATGTCACTGCCCACCCCCTACAAAAGAGAAACAATTATTTACATATTCTTTTATCTTAAAAAATACAGTCAGATCATTTGTGGGGCTATGCATTATATAAAGAAACATCAAATCATTACAAAAACAAACTCAGTTGTTGTTGGGTGTTGGCAAATGCTGGTGTGTCACACAAAATGTCGTGGCGTGTTGCCTTTGCATAAGTCAGCCATCACTGTGCTAGACTGTAGTCCAGCAATTTTCAATAAGTGTGGCATGGAAGATTGGTGTGCTGCAGATGGTCTGCAAGTGTGCTGTGAGATTTTTATGGAAGGGTCAATTGTAAAAAAAAAAAAAAAATCTGGTGGTATGCCTTGACCATTTCAGCATCTTGACAGTATGCTTTGAAAAGGTTGAAAAGTGCCATCAAATTATTCCAAATTTAGTCCATCAAATTATTCCAATCTGAACCATATAAGAGAAAATTGGTCCTGAGGGTATTGTCACTTACTGTATGATTACTTTGTTATGGTTGAATCCCACTGAAATCACTGGAGCTTAGCCATAACAATTCTGTTCTGTGCTGGAATAGGCAGGTCATGAAAACCGGCCAAAATCATGCACCCGTGTCCTAACCCTCAAAGAACAGTTGTCAGCTGTTGTCAGGTGTAAGAGCTGTTGTCAACATTTCATGGCTGGCAGCTGCCCTCCTGGAACTGACCCCCTTCTGGTGGTCTGATTTTGTCGGATCCTTCCCCTGTCACTCTGCACACCTAGTACTGACTGGAACAGTTGACGGAACTATTGTTAGGGTTCTTGGTGGGTTCGAAATAACACAGGTGCCTGATTGTGGCCCATTTTCATGACTTGCGGATGCCCTCTTGGAGACAACCCACTTCTGGTGGGATGACTGCGTCGGATTTTTGTTCTGTTAATATGTACCCCGAGTACTGTCAGAAACAGTTGTCAGACCTTTTGTTAGAGGTGTTTGCAGGTTGGGTGGTTTTCGGCCCTAAATTGACCGGACTATCAGTACAGGGATTTATTTTTGTTGCCTTGTGTTGCGCAGCAGCCACCCTATGGAGCTACTCGGATCTACACCAGTGAAATAGCTAGTGCAGTTCCCAGCAGCCCAGTGTAATGTCGGTCTGGCTGGGACCGGGGTTAGGACCCAGGCCAGTCCCACCCACCCCAGACCCAGTCCACCCACCGGTCTGCCTTCCTCCTTCCCCCAAACGACCCTGTTCTGCCCTCCCGCCAAACCTAGTTTTTGGATAGACTCACAACTCTGAAGGTGAATTTAATTGCCAGCACATGTTAGAGAAAGAATGTTTTAGCACTTGATTCATATAACACACAAAGTTTGACATAGAAAATCTTGTTTCACCCTAATACAGAATTCCAAAGTTTTGTTTGCGCTGACCTGCAAAGCAGGAGCGGTTGGGTGGGAAAGGCATGCTTAACCTATGCTGCCCTGTCAATTTTTTTCTCTGCAATCTTTATTCCCTCCCACCCACCCCCATCATATTGAGTGGTCACAGAGGAGAAGTTGTGAAGGAAGAAACAGCAGGAAGGCAAGGGTTAAACACCTCCTACATCTCCCCTGTTAATTTTCATGTGGATGTGGACATTCCCCTTTAGGCACTGAATATCTAGCCTTGCTCTTAAGTTTGTTTGTTTTTAAAATTTCACAGGGTATATTTTTGTTCCAGTTTTTTTCTAATATGCTTCTAGACACTCTGAGAGTGTCCAGAAAGAAAGATAGCTTTTTTATCACTGTAAAATGTATGCTAATTTAGAATTGATTGCACAGGCTTTCTTTGTTTTATATTTAGATTAAGCTTAATCAGTGTGAAGCGGTTTTTGTCTGTACCTTTCTTTATTTCATGCATATGAGATGGGGGAATGTTTTACCCCCATTTAAATTTATGGCAAGCCCTGAATACAAAGCAAAGTCAAATCCAGCAAGTTAGAAAGGGAATGTATGTTTTACTGCCAATTTAACAGAATTGTGACCATACCATGTGTGTTCTATATAAAGCTTGCCACAGCTGTATGTCAATTTAAAAGAGGCCTCAGAAGGGGGCTAAAATCGAGATTATAAATGCAGAAATCATTATTGTTTTAGAATTGGCCATTCAGGAAACATCGTTTTCAAGTTTTCATTACTTTCAGACCAAGTTCCTTAATCTGTTAGGATATGACTGTTACTCACTTTACTATAACTACAGCTTTAGATGACATTTTCAATGTTATAAATGTTGAATCATGAGAACTTCATTAAGGATTAGCTTTAACTACTCTCTGCTTTTAAGAGATGTGAAGTAGAAATTCACAAGTGGTATTTCCTGTGTGTGGATAAGGATGTAATTATGAAACGCTGTATCAATTGTTTAATTACCATGAGCACCATATTTTATAGAATCAAACACACAACTCCTGGATTTCATTTTCAATTAGTGAGCCAGATTAAAACCTATATCTATTTAATATAGGAGGCAACAGAACAACATTTCTGACAAGAATATGGAAAGTCTCATCTATTATGATGGTGGTGAACACTGAGAGCAGCAGCTCGTCAGTTATGGTCATTTGTGTGGGCACAGGCCTTCCTAGTTGGTATCTCACATCCTATCCTGGAATTAAGGCGGCACAAGTCTCTTGTGCTGACCCAAGAATGTTGCAAACGCACTGTAAAGCACATTTGGACCACTCTCGGAGTTAGGGAGGATGGTGCACATATGTGTGCTTTACAGTGCGTTTGCAACACTCTTGAGCCAGCACAAGAGACTTGTGCCACCCTAATTCCAGGATAGGATTGTGCCCTTATGGAGGCAAACTGGTTATGTTACTTTGGGGTAACATAACCCCGAGCTTAACTTTGGGGTTCTCAAAGCATGTGTCTCAATGCCTTAGGGTTTTGTGGAATGCTCCCAATGGCCCCTACAACCTGTTCTCTTGGATGCCACCATCTTGTATTTCTAAAAATCTCATGAGATTTGGGTGCCACATCTGAACTCCAGTGAGATTTTGCAAGATCCAAGGTGGTGGCACCTGGCTAGGCTAGGTCTTCTCCAAACCAGGGTTCACCACCACCCTTTACTTGTTAGGTATTTGGCATCATCTGGATTGGGGCATATCTAGTTTCAGTCTTATTGCTAGTTTCCCAGAAATAAAACTGTACAATAACAATTCAAATCTTACGACTGCTTTTCCTTCTCAAGAATAGTCTTTATGGCTATCTAGTCTGCTCTGCAGAACTTTTATAAAGGTAAAGTGCTTGCTTTGTATGTTGAAAGATGTAGCTTCTATTCCTGGTATCTCCAGGTAGGGATGCAAAAAGCTCCCTTTTGAAATTGGGGAGAACCATTCCTATGCAGCATCTCAGTAGGGGATGCTAAGTTTAGGTAGACCCAATGGTCTGACTCAGTAGAAGGCAGTTCCCTGTAATATCCTTAGTTTTGTAGGACTGCAAAAACTTTTTAATTGAAGAGTTCAGCCTGTGTGGTTGTGCCCAAGTGTATCAAGCAGATTACAGAGCTGTGGCTTGGCTCACAGTCAGTTTTTCTACCCATTTTTGTTTCACATGACTCTCTTCTCATGAATGTGCACGTCTGTAATCACCTGTTTAATTATAGAGCAGAGGTAGCAGGGGTGACTTACATGATATGTCTGAGGCAACTTCTTCAATCATTTATTTATTTATTTTATTTGAAGAATTTATAGCCCGCCAGGCTGAAGCAAATGCCCAAGGCAGTTTACAGAGAACAAAAAAGTACAATGTAACCACAATAAGTTAAACATTAAGAAAAGAAGGGGAAAAAACATGGCAGTACTTTATTTACCTTAAACACATTTAAGGTCCCCCCCATTGTATTAGGAAGGTGTATTAAAATACCATCAAAACTGGTGTATAGTACAGAATGGCCTAGATACCTTGTTCTACCTAAAATTTAAAAAGTGTCTCTAGAGCTATGGCGTGAAGTACTTATTCAGGATTGTGTTTCAGTCTGTGGTTCAAACTTATTTTGATTTCTTGGTCTGGAACCATTATTGGAGTAGCTTGACTGAGAGTTTCCTAAGTCCTTTAGAAATGAAAAGGGAACACCTCTACTCCCTGTTTGGTAGCTTATGTAATATAAAAGACATGAAGGCATTCAGATTTTTTTTTTCCAACTCCAGCTCTCTTTGGGGGAAAAACACCTATATCAAACAGGAGTTAAATTAAAATTGAGAGAAGTATGTTCTATTATGGATTAATTGGCTTGAAATAACTATATTTTATATGTGAACTTTAAAACAGTTTTTGAAGATGAAATATGTATCCTTTAGATCACACAATGACTTATACTGTTGTGTTCCTTCTTAGGGCCAGTTCACACTGCTGTTGGGTACATGGAAGAGCCTTCAAATTCTGCATGTATTGACTCCCTGCTCACGGCCATTTAGTAAGGTGTAATTTTGGATATGTGCAAAATTAAGCTCTGAATGCTTGAAAAGTGCTATTGGCAGGAGCAGTCAAGCCACTTAAGCAGCAGTTGCATGTTACAAGGTGGCTACAAGCAGAGTCCTTGTATGGCAGGCTCTTGAAATACTAGTATTCTCAGGACCTAAATTACATTTATTTGAATGGAACTGGTATCCATTGACTGTGATCAGTTACCCCCAGGTTTGCACACTAGAATCATAATCTGAGTTGATGTATAGAGTGAGCTTTTCCAAGGGATTAATACTGTGTTAGAGTTTTATAATGTAGTCATTGTAAAATGTTCTTGGATCTTTACTTGGATGCTTAGGAATGGAGCACACATCTAATTCTGGAAGGGCAGTGTTTCCTTTTTCACACTGTATTGTGTGATTGTGCTTTAAACTGTAGATATGCATGAGACCTTGTTTTCCCCTTTTGGTCAGACTTTCCTGTGAGTGTTCTTAAATTCTTGGCTGTAGGTTAGCTTAAGTTGGATATCTGAAGCAAGCCCCCAAAGAAGCCAAGCACAACATTTTATTCTAATGTAACATTTCTTTCCAAAATTTGCCACCCCTTACACGGTCTTTGTACTGTACAGTATAATCTTTGGCTGTGGTCCAGTGAGTTCTTGAGCATACCCTACCCTCTTAGCATTCCATCCACATCCCATTCTCTAATGCATGTGCTAGATTAGAAGCAACAAAATCTTTCTGTAGCTCAATCATTGTTATGTCCATAAATACCAACTACTTAGGATTCCACTGGCTATATGAAAGTCAGCTAGGAAAGTCTACTTGATCAAATTTCTCAAGTAAGCTGGATCTGTAGGTTTTATCTGGCAGGTTTGTTTTGGCTGCATAGGAAAAATTCATTATAGTTGAGTAATTGCCTCAGATGTGTATAAAGAAATATTCAGAATGCAGGCTTAAGAATCATTTCCATATTATGATTATGTTATATTGACTGAGAATGCTTTATGTTTGTAAACAACATTTTTGAATTTCTTTGCAGGAAGCATAGTCTTCAGCAAAAGTGTTATTCTTGAGACTTCCAAACGCAGACTGAAAATTCCAGTTTCCTGTCTCTCCATTTTATCTGACTGCAACCCAGTTCAAATCTTATCTTGGATTATTTGCCCCTCTTCCCATTATGTTTCTGTGTTTGCTAATGATTAGCTTTAAAGGTTTCAAACTTGCTGTTCCCAGTCGTCTGCTACATAGAATTTGCCTTTACCCAACTGTTTTCGTCAACATATTGCAATTACTAAAAATCCATATCAATTGCACACATTTTACTCAATGCGATGCAGTATGCACACAGCATGTATACATAATTATGAATCTGTATGTGTACAGTTTTTCATGTTACATTCCATTTACTTAAAATGGTACATGCTATTTGAACATTTTTTGTATTGACTTTTAAAGTGAATGTATGTACTGTCATCTACACATAGCTGTGTATGCAAAGTAGTATGCTAATAGCCCTTTTAAAATTGAAAATATTTTAGAACACTATATAAAATATACTATACTAAATTATACTATACACCAGTGGTTCCCAAACTGGGTTGGGACCTACCAGTGGCTGATGAGCCAAATTCAAGTGGGTTGTGAAGCACCTAGAGCAGCTATATTGAAAAGATGGGATACTGATAAGGGGGAGAGCTATGTGGTTGTTTTGCTTGTGTCAAGGTTGTAAATAGGCTTTTTTCTGATTCATTTTGCTATTGGGAAATGGCTGAGAAATAACCCAACAGATTGTTGCATTCTCAGAAAAGCCTTAAAAGATCTTTCTATAATTCATTTGAACTACTGAACTTGTAAAAATGTCAGAAGATGAAGCCACACCTTTTCAGATGAGTGCTGGGAAAGGCAGTCCTTGGGTATTTCGATTATTACACAGCATTTTCCAGTCTGTAGGTTGTGACCCACCACTGGGTCAATTTCCTGGGCTATTCCTCCTTAAGGAATAAGGACGAATTTCTGCCCCCAATTTCTGCCTTTGGGCAGAAAGGCGGGATATAAATTAAATAAATAAATAAATAAATAATAAGGGGAGTGGCCCCAGGTAGTGACCTGTTCGTGCAAAAACAGGAAGTGCTTTCCATGTGAAACAGGGTTTTTTACTCCGTCCATGCTATAGGCTGGTGTGACCCCCTCCCCCACTGTGAAGATAGGAACCCCTTAGGTGCCTGCAGCACTGTGATTGCTGTGATGCTGTTGGGCACTCCCTGCCCCAGTCCCCACCAGCACTTTCAGTGGTTCCAACATCCAAACTTTGGAAATTTGGGAACCACTGTTCTAAGCTATTTAAGGTAACAACCAGCACCTTAAATGTAATTGAGAAACAAATTATCAGCCAGTAAAGCTAAAACAGCAAAAATGTTGTATGATCTTGGAATTTGGTCTCAGTCCACAGGGTCTAGTTGAAGATCTTGAATGATTTTCAATGTTTTTGACTTTGTAATCAAATCCTCAGTATAATCAAGGTGTGAATGACTCGCTAAGACTGGTTGTTCCAAGAATAATGTAGCTGGCTAAAAATGGGTACAAACATTCCAGACCACAGACATTATCTGGGTATCTGGAAGCAAGGAGCACTCTCCTGTGAATCTGGGACTTCAAGGGAAATGCAACCCCCAGCTCAGCACAGGCTTACTTTGTATCTTCTGACCAGAAGCATCTCTGTTGTGTGCAGATTTCACTTCAGATTGTTGGCAGAAATTCAGTCCCATTAGTGTCCTCAAGCAGTTGTTCAGGATGTTTCCAGCCTTCCTATCCTGAGAAGAAAAGGGGTGAGTGAAAGAGCTGTGTGCCATAGATGATTATACTCATTCCCCAAAATCTTGGATGACTTCACCAAGTGGTTTAAGGCAGATGTTAAAAGTGAAACACAGAATGGAATTTTGTGGAACTCCATGGGTCAAGGCACACAGCTGTAATGTCTCGGCACTACTTTCTGGAACTTACCTTCTTGGAAGGAGCCAGCATAGAATTGTCAGTCCAGAAAAGTGTACTGAAAAGTCAGACCAGAAAAGTGTACTGTGGTTGATGTGCTGAAAGGTCCATCAGAATCAATGGAGACATGCTCCTCCTGTCTAGTTCCTAGTGTAGATCACCTATGAGGGCAAGCAAGACAATCCCAAAACCCCGATGGAAAGCGATATTATAATATAGTGATTTTTGACTTTTTTCATCTGCTGGCACACTGACAAAGCACTAAAATTGTCAAGGCAACTTTTTGACAATGCATTCCCCAATGGATATAAATGATGCAACTAATATATGAGACACCCCCCCCAACTTCCAAAGAGCATCTGCAGACCATTTGCAGCACACCAATGTGCCATGCCACATTGGTTGAAAATATGCTATAATGAGTCAAGATAATTGGTTCCAACCAACAAGACCTCCATCTTGTTTGGATTGAGCTTCAGGGTATTGGCCCCATCCAGTTTACTGATTTTAGATATCTGTTTAGAATATCCACAGCCTAAACAGAGACAGTGAAAAGAAGAAATAAATTCTGGTTATGTTGACATATTAATGGTAACCAGCTTCTTCAGTGACCTTCTCCAGTGGCTTCTTGTATATATGTTGACTAGTATGGAAGGCCATATGAAAAATTCTAGCATCACTATTAACTACCAGAAAACATGGGGCTCTGAATTTATACCTCAGACACAATATCCATTGATACGATGGTATTTGAAAGCCACTGAGAGATTTAGGAGAACTAACATAAAGGTGGCAACTAAAGTAGGGTCAGTTCCTAAATTTGGTTGGAAACTTGATTGGAATAGATCTAGATAGTCATCCAGAAATACCTGGAGTTGAATGGTTACCATCTGTTCTATATCTTCTCTGAAAAAAAGAAAGCCCAGCCAGGGTTGACATAATTGACTGGATTTTGGAAGTACTTTTCAGATATATGTAAGTACCCATTTATTCCCTTTAGGGAATAGGTTCCCTAAGAAACACAAATGGATGTCAAATGGCTGTGATTTAAAGAGAAAATTCTGGCTTCTTTGGAAAGCAGGAAAAGTGAACCACTTTTCTGTGAATTAGATCCTGTTAGAAGTGTTCCGTGAAAAGCATTCTGGTTAAGTATGGCACACATTTTACGGGAATTTGCTCTAATAAACCTGATTAGATACTTGGTGCATTCAATAGCTGACTATCAAGGTTTCAACTGGTGCAGAAATTCCTGCTATGAAAATTGCATGATGGAAAGAGCTGCACCTGTTGAACAGTTGCCTAACACACCAAAATCCAAGGGACCATGTCACTTGCTTGGAACAGTCATGGCCAGTCTGCTCAAAAGGAAGGTTATTAAGGCACCTGATCTTTATAGCTTAGCCAAAAGAGTGTGGTGGGATTTCAAAGAGCTTCTAAGTAAAATATTTTGCTGTTCAATGAAGTTGTGTACTTTTTGAGCATACTTCCTTCCAAACACCATCAAGGAGGATATTTGTGGAGAGCTACTTGCTATTACAGGAACAACATATTTATATTTTAACTTTGGTCTGTATAAATACTTCTGCAATGTTTCCTGTTGGCACAGAAGTAGGAAGAAAGGTGTTGGCTAATGTGAAATATAACCATGAACCTGTTTCTAATCCATGAACCATTGGTTTCAAGATACAAACACTTCTGTCTTCAAAAAGTCTTTTAAAAGGCTTTTAATTGTAGCATTTTGAGGGTTTATTTAATCAACATATATGCATTTTCTGACCTTTTCTAATCTAAGTGGTCAGAATAGCCCTTTTAGTTTTAACCAGTTCCATCTTCCTAGTACCATGCAATCAGGAAGTTGTCAGCACATTCAAAATTTAAATAAACAAGGGCTGTTTGAAGCAGTGGTTGTTTTTATTTCATTATCACCGTTTTCTTCACCCTCTATAAATAGTATTCATGGTTGGTATAAGGATGATGCAAGGAATATTGAGAGTGAAGTAGGGAATTGTGTGCAGCTCCCAGAGATAGTGCTGCATGAATAGTGGAGAAAGCCATTACTTACTTACACGGCTTAAATGGCTGACCTGTTAAATTGGTCAGCCAAATTACAGTAACTCTTTGATAACCCTCCCTGTACAGAAGAGAGAACTTCCTAGTCCAGCTCTCCAGGTGGGGAGACAAGATAATAGTGCTATGAACATAGGACTGCTTCAAAAGTTGGTTTTCTACAGACATTCCAGGTATTTTCTAGTTTGCAAGTCGGAATCAACTAGTGGGTGTAGAGCTTTCTTTCCCTCTGACATTTTCCTTTGGTTAGGGCTTATCATCTGTATAATAGGTCTCCAAACTTTTCAATACAAATGCCATCGTATATTTTACACATTTTAGTGGGCTGAAAAAAAATCCATTTTATACACGAATGAAATTTAAATGAATTATGAAGTTTTACTTGGATTTTTTTTTTTTTTTGTAATCAGCATGATATAACTCAGAACAAAAAAAGAAATGTGGCAATTACAAAGAAACAATACCATGCTTAAACTGAGAAATAATATGTAATGCAGTATTATTCAAACTGTGGGTCGGGACCCACTTGGTGAGTTGCGACCTGATGTCAGGTGGGTTGCAGAAAGCTGTGAACAGCCATCTTGGAAACTGCAGGTCTTACTCTTGTTATATTCCTTTTGTGAGTGAACAATTTTCAAGTGAGGGTTCTTTAAATTTTGTTTTTAGTTCAGTGCTTTTACACAATACTTTGTCCTAATTTTGCTTTCTGTCAAGGATGTTTCATGGTTGTACAATTGCTGCATCCAAGAGTACAGGTTTGCATTTCAGAATTGTCATTTTATTATGTTACAATGACAGTACTTCCTGCTTGATGATGTCACTTCCTGCCACATCACTTCCAGGTCAATGACATCACTTCTGGTGGGTCCCAACGTGAGTGCCATTCTAAAAAGTGGATCCCAGTATAAAAAATTTGAATACCACTGATGTAATGAGTAAAAATGTCAAACATTAGCAAATGCTCTGACCAAAAAAAGCTGCGGGCCAGATAAAATCTTGTGGCATGTTGGATGTGGCCCCCGGGACACCCCTGGTATAGTACATTTCAAGTACTCAAAACATTACACATACATTAATTCAGTAATAATTTCAACAGCACAGTAAGCTGGGCTAGAATGATTATTCCTATTATGAGTGTGGGATGCTGGACCTGACAGAATGGTGTCAGAAAGTGGCTATTTTACCATGAAATGATATTGGAAAGAGCCTGTTATGGAAAGAGTGAGTAAAGGTTTGCATTAACATAGTCTTAAAATATTTATGTTGTCAACAGAAGGAAGTCTTGTCCAGGAAAAGAAAGTACAGGTGTGTGTTTGCAGTAATGTCAGGTTCATAAATGAACAAGTTACAAAAATAAGCTGTCTCAACCTGCAGCCTAGCCTTAAGAATATTTAACATACCAGCCAAGTAATGTCTTGGCTCTCTCATGGCTTCTTTCTATTTCAGACATATTTTTAGACTGTTGGATTCATTCTTCAACTGGCGTACTTGCAAAATGTAGTCTATTTTTTTTAAAAAAATATAAATTTGAATTCAGAATTTTGTTAAACAAGGGAGATAACTTACAAAAGCTTTTTAGAAACTTGGGGTATGATGTACGTTAGAAGATTGTGATTTTTATTCTGTTTTATTTTTTTCTCAAAATAGGTTGTGAAGATGAGAAAAGAGGTGAAGAAGGTCAGAGTTCTCACAATTCGCAGGCTAACAAGACACATTACAAAACTCAAGGCAAAAAGGTTAGTTGAGTTTTCTCTCAGTATAATTTTGATGTAGAACATAGTTTCAAATAAAAACTTGCCCTCTTACTGAATTCTAGAGTCTCCTACTGCCACAACTATTATGCCATATAAATAGGATAATAGTATGCAACAACCAGTCACCATTCATTGAATTTGAAGTGGTATCATAGTAACCATGCCTACTCTGAACTTAAGGAGCCTTTCCTTCTCTCGCCAATATTCCAGTAGTATGTAGGATAGTGGTGAGGCCTACCACGCTAAAGAGATTCCAGGAGCAGTATTCTTGGTATGGAAGTACGGAAAGTTCCTCTTCCACGTCTGGTTTCCCTGGCCATCGTCATATTGGCTGGGTACTATTTTTCATAGTTTTGTCATCATAATTCCATTTTTTGCAAGAGCCATCTGATCTTGCAAAAAAAAGTTCTTGGAGAAGCTGCAGTTGAACTATCTTCATGTTGATATAACTTCCATGTATAAGAAAAACCTTGCTGGAGTCATGCCAAGGGCCTATCTAGTCCAGCTTCCTGTATCTCACAGTGGCCCACCTGATGCCTCAGGGAGAACACAAGACAACCAGATATTTGTATCTCGCTACCACTCCCCTGCATCTGGCATTCTAAGGTAGCCTATTACCCTTGCACCACCCCCAAGGAAAACACGAGACTGAGGCAGAGTTAAACTCCAGTTTAACTTCATTAGAAACACAAGTGTAAGTCAAGAAACCTATTGAATACCCATCCCTCCCTCCCCAGTGTGGGGTACACAAAAAAACTGCCATCCATGGCCAATTCAGATGACAGGGAAAAAAATCAGATTGGACATACTGTCATAGCTTGTAGCCTGTCATAGTTTTTCTCCATAAATCTGTCCAGTCCCCTTTTCAAGGCATCCAGGCCAGACACCATCATCCCACATCTTGTGACAAGGAGTTCCACAGACTAATTACATGCAGACTAATTACCAGATACCACTGGGAGCACTTAGGACAACAAGATACCTGTATCCTGATTCCACTCCCTTGTATCAGGTATTCAGAGATAGTCCACCTCTAAAAGTTGGGGGCTGTATACAATCATTATGTACTTATGTAACTTGTGATGTACTTTTCTTCTAGAAATCTGTCCAATTCCCTTTTAAAGGTATCTAGGCCAGGTACCATCACCACATCCTGTGGCAACAGGTTCCACAGATTAATTACATGTTGGTTAAAGAAATATTTCCTTTTTTCCATTCTAACTCTTCCACCACTCAGTTTTATTGGATGAACCCTGATTCTGGTATTGTGTGAGAGGGAAAAGAACATCCTTCTATCCATCCCATGCATAATTTTGTGTTTGAATCATGTCCCCCTTCAGGCTCCTGAAGAGCCCCGAACTTTGCAGCCTTTCCTCATAAGGGAGGACCTAACCCACTAACCATTTTGGTTGCTCTCTTCTTATCTCCATGTTTTTCAGTTCCACTATATCCTTTTTGACATATGGTAACAAGAACTGGACACAGTACTCCAGATGTGGCCTTACCTTCAATTTGTGCAATATAATTGTTTATATGTGAGGTCAGCATTCCACAATTATTCGGTGACTTCCATCGCCACTCCACAATTATGGTTGCTTCCTGGGCAGCCTCCCCTCCACCTTGCACTTGGTTCTTCTGTGGAGCAGGGGAGGCAGGCAGGGGATAACTTGTGGCCTGTGGCACCTTGGAATACTTTGCCAAATGTGACCTATAATACCCCCTCCTCATGTTTCCCTCTCTTGCTCTGAGGCAGGAAAGTGTGGAGCCTGGCTCTTCAGCGGCATTCAGCTGAGATGTCTAATGACCCCTTCCTTCCTCACTTCCTCTTCTGCTCTAGAGCAGACAAGGAAGCATGGGGTAGACTCACTCCAGGGCTGCTCCATGGAGCATAGCCAAAGCTTGCTTAACAACTTCATTCAGGGACACAAGATGCAGGAATCTTGTTGTCTTGTGTGCTACCTGAGTCATCTGGTGGGCCACTGTGAAAGAGGAAGCTGCACTAGATGGGCCTTTGGCCTTATCCAGCAGGGCTCTTCATGTGTTCTTATGACACTGGTCCACTTGTCATGACAAGAAAGGCAACCCAAGTTGTGTGCGCCTGTATGAAAGAAGATCATTGTTGCAAAACAAAATTTTGTAAGAATTGTGAAAAATGTTATACAATTCTTACCCACAAGAAGATTCATCATTCTTCCAGGAATATTGTTTTTCTTTGTAATTCCTGCACGGTATTCTAAAGGATAACACCATGGTATAGTTTTACAGTGGATTTATGTAATGACATTAGTACCACTAAATTTACAAGTAATAGATGGTGGACAGAGGAGGAGTTGGAAGTATGCCTTGAGATACTTGACACAATTCTGTTTCACTGTACATTGCTCATGTCAATTGATGGAACTCCCAGATTTCCTAACCCTGGCTAGATAGTGAAGAAAACCATATGTGCACCATGTGTATATAAGTTTGCATTTTAGAAACAGAGAAAAAGATTACCATACTGTTGGTAACAATTATAATGGTTTGTTTTCCAACTATTAATAGCTGAACATAATATTGAAGTATCGAAATGCCTTCCTCTTTCAGGGGCTCTGAAGATGCAGTATTGAAAAATAATAAGCGTGCACAGCGGTTGCTGGAAGAAATTCATGCCATGAAGGTACCACTATGCATATGTCTCAGATATATACTGTACTGAAATTGTAAACATCTGTTAATTCCTTTTTTTGAACACCCTTCTAATAAACCCTTTCAGAGTTTGTATGTACCAATTCTTGCTGTAAATGTAACATCTGAGAGAACAAAAAAAGCACCAAGTTGGTGGTAGATTATTTTTAAATGTGTATTTTACTGTTTAGGGCTACAGCTGTCAAGGTACTAGACTAATTTGACTTTAGGAATTGCCAAGCTAAACTTGCATTTATTTCCAACAGTCTTGTGCGCCTTTAAGTTTTAATTCCAGAACTAAGCTATTACTGTAAAGTGCTTGTGCTGTTCAGGACTGTGGATGACCATTCTGGCGGTTGACATCATAATTCCTAGTCTTTCTACTTGCCAACTCCTTACATTTTTGTGTGGTGCTGTCACCGCTGTAATGTGCAAAGCAGTAACTGACAAAATGGATTGAAACCAAAGTATTTTTTCTTCTACAGCCAGAGTATTCATTAGCATTCGCAAGCCTTTTTTTACTTCTCTTACACTGACATGCTCCACTCTTAAATGTCTGGCAGGCTCTTGAGTAACAGAACGTTTTTGTAGCAATGAATAACTTAATTATACCATGTCTTTCTTTTTACTTTTAAAGCTGTAAACATTGCACAAATTATAAGAGCCATCTTGTAGTCTTAATATCAAAGATTAAACACCGGGACTATTATTTTGTCCTTTTAATGAATGCTTGTTTCTGTATCATGAACTGATCCATAGTACTTTTTTTTTTACCACATATGAACATTTTCAAATATTTCAAAACCTGAAGATCTTGCCAGAAATTGAAAGTTAATTGAACAATCTCTCCCATGTCACTACTGAAGGCCTGTAGCACTGCTTCATAAAGTCTGAAGTAGTGCTACAGATCTTCATGAGCTTTTGAATGGCTTTCCAAGCACGTAGCAAATCAACTGAAAAAATTTATGCTTAGTATGCTAACATTTGTTGCCGGTCTCTTTAAATTTTTTATCTCAACTCTTGTGATACAGGTTAACAGAGCTCTGTTTAGTACAACAAAATGCGCAGCCCAAAATAGAGAATAACAGTAGAACTGAGTAAATTTAATTAAAGTATGTGTTTGTATAGCACCATCCATGTAGATGGTGCTTTACAGAAAATGAATAGATACCTTCGAGAGAGAGAGAGAGAGAGAGAGAGAGAGAGAGAGAATTCAATAGCAGAAAGGGAAGGAAGTTGGTTCAGGAAAAGATGAAGGAAAAACATGTCTGTCTGAAACATTGTTGATATGTCTGTCTGAGACCTCATTACAGCATAGTATGAGGAAGAGGTTCACAGAAAGGCTGCTTTTTGAGGGATGATTCAAAGAATATCAGGGAGGTTGCATCATAGAAGCATTGTGGGTGGCAGCTCCGGAAGTGGGGAGCAGCTTGAAAAAGGTCTAAGGAGGAAGGAGGGCATATTCAGATGGCAGAAGCTGATGGAGTAAAGTTCAGACGCATGGTGTTTGTTAGGCTATGAGAGCTGAAAAATAGGGCAGCAATGAATTGGAATGTTGACATGAGATATTTGTGCAGAATTTAGGAAAGGTTGGGTAGTCAGCGTACAGATTTGATATGTTCGATGCTTTAGGAGCACCAAGATACATACAAACATTTTTGTCGGAGTGCTGGATAGAAAAAAAGGGAACTAAGATAAGGCACGGGATGTGGTGGCGCTGCGGGTTAAACCTCTGAGCCTCTGATTGGAAGGTTAGCAATTCAAGACCACGCAATGGAGTGAACTCCCGTTGTTTGTCCCAGCTCCTGCCAACCTAGCAGTTCGAAATTCATGTAAAAATGCGAGTAGATAAATAGGGACCACTTCGGTGGGAAGGTTGCGCCTTTCTGTGCGCCTTGGTGTACATCATGCTGGCCATATGACTACGGAAACTTGTCCTTTGACAAACACTGGCTCTTCAGCTTAGAAACGGAGATGAGCATCGCCCCCTACAGTTGGTCACAACTAGACCATTCAGTCGTGGGGAAACCTTTTTAAGATAAGGCAATGGCAAGAGAAGACTGCATTACAGTAACCAAAGTGAGAAAGGACTAGGTATGCATCAGAAATTTTGCTAACTTGGACAGAGCAGAAGGCTCATATTTTTATAATTCTGTTAATGGATCAAAAATGATTTTGTTACCAACTTAATGAGGATCAGTTTTGGATCTGCTGATTAGCCATTCAGGTGGAATTATCAATGAGGCACTTAAAGATGCTGAACTGGAGGAATGGAAAGAGTTCTGGGTGTTCTGTGGGGAAGTAGAGCAAGATACAATCAGCTGTAGGATTTGAGTGGTCACTTGGAGGCATTGTATAGTGAAAGAGGAGCAGAGACCTAAGAGCAGATGGAAAGCAGAAAAGTTTTTATTTATAGAAACATTGAAGGAGTAATTAGGTAGGATGCGAAAGAATTGAAGACAAGTTATGAAAACCTAGGCAGAATACTGAGAAAATAACAATAACAAAGGTGGTAGAAAAGGAGGATGGTGCATGGGTAGAGGCCCTCAGACATGGCAGTGAGAGAATCCAGTAATTTTGGCGAGGGCAGTTTCAGTGGAATGTTGAACAACAGAAGCCAGATTGCAATGAATCAAAAGCAGAGTTGGAGGGAATAAATACAGGAGGAAAGAAAATTGAGTCAGAGGGGGGAAAAACAGCATACTTCATGTTGTTGGACATAGACTAGAAAGGAAATTTAACAGTAGCAGCAGAACAAGAATGAGTCAAAGGACTTTTTTGAGAATGGTATACTTCAAAGCAGTAGAGAAGGAACCTGACGGGGGAGATGGGAGAATTTCAGGGGAGAAGTGTCTCTGCAGGGGATAGGGTCAAGGGGCCATAACATGGGTTTGATGAGGACAACATGGTAGTAAACTTCTTAAGGAAGGAAAGTAAGAAAGAGGAAAGCTGTGAGGGAATTGTAGAAGAGAGGAGAGCTGGAAGAGGGATTAAAAATTGGAGAGAAGTGGAGAGGTCAGGATGGACAGTTTTTATATGAAAAACGCTTGAGCATGGAGGCAAACGGCAGTGGGGAAGGCTTTACAATGGTAGAAAAGAGGCATTTAGGGTTGGTATGTATTAGAGAGATGCAGTATTGGTGTTTATCTAGTAAATGATGGGAAAGAAGGATGAATTTGTAGTGAACAAAGTTGACTAGTTCTCTGTGTGTTCCTCCGGAGGCATTCAATTTCACAAGAGCATGAATGGACATATCAGATGGAGGAAGTAAGCCAGGCTGGTAATGTGGGTGGAATGTGTGAAGAGCTGAGGGTGGAGGCTGCAGAGTTTGGGAGTAGGCAGAAATGAGAGGAGAGAACAATATTTTCAAAGAGAGGTACTGGATCATCTTTCCCACATTCCATCAAATATGTCTTGCTTAATGCTTTTATATTTGGGAACTGCAGAACATAGTGTGCTGTTCCTTATTGGCCAAGCAGCAGTGATTTTGTTTGTAATTCAATTACTGTTTCACATACTAATGTTCATATTTATGACCCTTCGTAACCTAACAGTGATTGATCCACCAAGTCACTTTTGAGAGGGCAAGGTATAGATATACAGTCAAGCTGTGTTATACTTGCTCAAATTCAGGTGTACATTCTCAGCCACAAAAAAAAAACAAAAAAGAAGAAAACAAGAAAACCAGCAGTTTAAACTGTTCCCACCGTTCCACTCACAAGTTATGTGCCCTGGGGTGAGCATGATACGGTATAATGAATTTGCTGTTCTGTCAGTCTCAGTTCCTGCATGCTGCTTGTTTTAAAAGAGACAGTATGTATTTTTTGGACTTAGGTAGTTTTGACTATACATGATTTTCCCCATATGCGTTGACCCAGAACCTAACCCTTGCACAAGATATGGCTTGACTGTATTGTACAGGCTTTTATTACCTTGACACATATATTTGGCCCTGATACACCTGTTGTATCATGATCATGCACAATTGCTCAGAGAATGCAGCTTGCAACAATACCATGCCGTTCTATAAAGAAAGTAAAATTTCATTTGGACTAAGGGGACTCCTTATGTAGAAGGACAGGAGGAAGACAGTGGTCCAGAAAGCTATGTAGTTTTCAGGAAATGGGGTGGGGGGCAGAGGCTGGCACTTCTTGCTTGATGGAAATTAGTGAAGCGCCCCCTGTTGGTACTCTCTGGTAGTGCCCCTGGAAACAGCTGAGCCAAACGACGAAGAAATAAAAGCAAAGCAGACGTTGCATTTCGTGGTTAGACCAGGCAATTGTATTTGTAGTTGCAGGCAATCTCGTTAGTCAAAAACACAGTCCAGAAGTCAGGTTCCACAGATAGTACAGTTGTCAGCAAGTCAGATAGCAGCTCAAGCATTAATTCAGGTGTTCTTACAAGGTAGTCAGATGAATAGGATGTCCAGCAGCATCTCCCTCCTCCAGCATTACTTGCCATTCCAACCCAACAATGATGGGTGGTGAGGCCACTCCTTAAATACCTCCTTCAGGTAGTTACCACTAATCAGTGGTCTGGTTATTGCGGCCTTACCATATGTGCTACTCTGCACATAGGCATTTTAGCCTTGATGAAGACAGCTGGCCTTGTTAAAGGCACATAGCTTCTTCTACACAGGTGTTGGCTAATTAATTTCTCCTGAGTTAGGAGTTTTACTGAGAAAATGCTCTCAGGCCTCCATGCTTTTGCCTCACTGAAAAATGGAGTCCTGACAGTCACTTCCAGCTATGACATCACTTCCAGGTTAATGACATTGTTTCCTATGCGTCCCAACACAAGTGCCGTTCTAAAAAGTGGGCCTTGGTTTAAAAAGTTGGAAAACCACTGGTTTAAGGCCTTCAACATTATCTTCAATTTTCCAGGCAAAAGATGGTGAGTATTTGGTAGACATTGAGAGTAATGTTTTTATTTACAGCGTATTTGATCTTGGACTAGATAACACCAAAGTGGCCTGGCACAAGCATTCTTTTTCCTTTGACAGTCACTCCTTGGTTTTGTTTTTTATTAGAGGCAACAAATGGTTTTATGTAGCAATCTGATGCTAAGTTTCAATGCTAGACATGCCCTTCTTTGTTGGGAAACAACATTGGTTAAAAATTCCAGCTACGTGGATGCAGAAGAACTGGGTTAATTGTTTGCAGGACTCCTTGAAGCTATTGGAACAGAAAACTGTTTTTAGATTCTTCAGACTTCATGTTGCTGGAACTGTGTAAAACATTTATTTTAAAATCCAGGAAAGAGAGAGAATGCAATGATCCTAGCTAGTTCTGCCTCTGTCTGCAATTTATTTCATAGGGGTTCAGAAAGGCCACATAAGTTCTTTTTATGAAGAAGTATGATGATAGTATAACTCTTTGACTTCTAAGGCAATGTCATTTTGGACAATTTGTATCATTTTAGAAGTTAGGGCATGATTTACATTTTTTGTGCACATGTGACACTGTTTAGAAATCAACATTCTGGACCAGTGCAGGCATAGTAGATGTGCTCTCTAAACCACAGTGGCGAGGCTGTGGATTGCATGCTTTCTCTGAGAGTAAATTTCCTCCTTCTGCTGTTAATATTAACGCTAGCTAAAGCTAAACAGTTTCCATGCCTCACCAGAATCTTCATACTGGGATTTGTGAATTTCCTCCTCTTATTGGTGGTGCCTACAGAAAGCAGATTGGTTGATTGCCTTATCTTAGTTTTATCTTGGTCATAGATATGATATGTGGGATGTCACCATAAAGAGACATCCAAACTGAATGAATGCTGAACATTTTTTTTCTTGTTACTACTGTTGAAGCAAGAAATATGTGACTGGTCTCAATAGTATTTGAAAATTATCACTTTATAATGAATGTAAACAATTAAAGAGACCAGAACTGTTTTCAGTACCAAAGATGTGGCCACACTATACACAAACAGATTTATATAGGGGCAATATAATATTAGCAGTCTTGTTATCAATCCCTAGCATGGAATTTGCCTTTTTCACAGCTGTTGCAATTCTGGGTTGACATTCATTGAGCTATATACACAACCCCAAAATCTCTTCTCTGGTTTGAAAAGATCTCAGTTCAGGAGATGGTGTCATAAATAATTTAGATTTATTGAGTAATGACAGCTAGTAAAATCAAAAATAGTGGCTTACCCTTTTGCCCAGAAATGAATGTAAAAATCTGTATCTAATTGTGTTGGCCTTTCATTCCTTCAATTTCAACAGTTTTTTAGTCTAATATCACTTTTTCTGCAGGTCCTGTGAAATGCCTGGCAAGTTATCCAGAAGCCGAGTGCAACGTAATAGTTTAGATATTCAGAATGTGTTCGTTAGAAATCAAGTTGCAATGGACGAGTTCAAAATTTGCTAAAATAACTGAAAGTATTTCCACAAATAAAAAAGGAATAAGACCATGAATTTTGCATGGATTTTCAGTAGACTTTAATTATAAAACTTTTTTGCATATAGCTTTCCTGCATGCCCGTACACACTGATTGTATTGTAGCTATAGTAGCAGGCAACTACTATATTACTGGTGTATCTGTTTCTCTGAAATATAGGATCTAGAATAAAGTTTACACTTAGAGAAGAATAGGACTCCTTTGTCATACCATTTGTATCAGAGAAGGTATTTGCAAGATGAGAGCTGGTAGCTAAGGATATTTCTTTTACAGTCAATCCTCACTACCTGTGGATTTGCTACCCACAGCAGGATAGATGCCTATGCCCCTCAATTTGCGGTCTGCTGTTTCTGTGCCATCTGCAAGCTCATATTACCATGGTTCTCAAACTTTTTAAACCAGAACCCACTTTTTAGAATGGCACTTGTGGCAGGGACCCACCTGAAGTGATGTTATTGACCTGGATGTGATGTTATAGCCAGAAGTGACATCATCAAGGCTGAAGTGCCATCATTGTGACATAATGAAATGACACTCCTGGAATTCAAATTGGCATTCTTGGACTCCATCAATTGCACAATCATGAAACACCTCTGACAGAAAGCATGATTAGGACAAAATATGTGAAAGCACTGAACTAAAAACAAAATTTTTAAAACACTCACTTGAAAATTAAAACTGTTCACTCACAAAAGGAATATAGCAAGAGTAAGGTCTGCAGCTTCCAAGATGGCTGCTCCCAGCTTTCTGCGACCCACCTGACAGCAGGTCAGGAACCATCAAGTGGGTCCTGACCCACAGTTATAGAAACACTGTCATAGTAGATGCCTATAAGGTTCTCACACTAAACGTATTAGTAGCAAAATAGTATGGGTTATTTGCTAGAAGCAAACTTCCCTTACTGCCACCAGTGCATCAAACATAGCTAGCTAGTTCCCAGATTTTGGTTATGTGGAAACTGACTTGGATATTTCTGCAAATTCACAACCTTTTCCACTTTTCACAAATTTGGAAAACCCAGAATAGAAAAAAACATTTGACATCAGTGTTCTTTGGTCTCCCCACCCCCACCCCTTTTTAAAATTTCTTTGAATCCTCTAGTGCAGTAGTTCTCACACTTTTTAGCATTGGGATCCACCTAAAAATATTTTCCTTTTACCAACTGCACCAGCATACATGGCTATAATGGTTATTGGACAGCAGTGCTTCCCCCCCCCCAAGTAGCAAGTTGGTTAACCCTTGATTCTACCCTGTCAGCTTCACGAACTACTATACCCAAAATTTGTTCGTGACCATGGTGGGCCATGGACCCTCAGTTGGGAGCCACTGCCCTAATGAAAACTATGCTAACTTAGTTCATACTGCAGAATTTAAATGCTTTGAATGTTACCTTGAGTTGGCTATAGATGTGACAAGTGTTAGTAAAAAGCATATAAGAACTTGCTTGTATCCATTTTTTTAAAACACACAAGCGGCATGCACACACACATTCTCCACTTTGCCTTTTTGTTACTGATTTCTGAATTTTTTTTAAAAAAAATAAACATCAGTAACTAAAATGTGGAAGTATAGAAATAATGCTGTGCATGTGATTAATTACTCTTTCTAAATTTGGAAATGAAGGAGAGAGAATTAATATTGTGACTTCTAGAACTGCATGTCCAAACATAATCTAGTCCTAGCATAATAGGACTTCTCAGCATTTTGTTCCTGCCATTGCTTTCAAGTAACATTTTGGTTTTGTCTTGGGAAAGGTGAAATGGAATATATTGCAAGTAAAAATTAGAGGATACTGTCCCAAGTGAATGCTGACTTTCAAAACGTTAGGATTTCTAAGGAAATGAAACATGCAAACATTATAATTATGGCTTCTCTGATTGCCCCACTGAATGATGTTATGACCTAGTTTTTTTCTTCCTTTGTCCAACTTGGTTTTTTCTAGTGTTGATAGCTGAAATACTTTCCTGCAGTAGCTTGTAAAGAGAAACTTGAAAAGCTACTGCTCTAAAAAAAATTACCACAAAATTACTGTCTTGCTCATTGATGCTTACATCCTAGAGGAAAGGCAGCAAATTATATTTTCCATATGCGACTACTGAATTGAACAGGGATCTTCAAAAAGATCCTCTACTTATTCTCTCTAAAATGCCATGATCATGAAGTCCTGTTTTAACTTTAAAACGAAGGTTTTTGCTTCCATTTTCTCTTGCATGCCTGTTGAATAATGCAAGTAGTTTTAGGAACTTGTTGTATTAAAGGCATTAATTGTGTGAATACCTATGTACCTGTGTAGCACAATCTGATGCCAGTTTAACTGAGTACAAATTGGGATACATTTAACTGTAGGCTTTTTCTGTATCCACGTCATGTTTTGTGTTAACATGACCCAAACTTTAACCAAGGAAAATATCCAAAGAACTACTTTATGCCTTCCAAGGATTTCTTCATCTCCAGTATCTGTCTTTCTGCATCAGACCCTCAGTTCATGTTGTAGTATTTACCAGTCTGCAGGTTGGGACCAACCAGTGGGTCGTGAAAAGTTTCTGAAGTTTTTTTTAAACAAAAACCTTTGCAAACACCCTTGCCCAGTTTGCAGATTTGCAGCAGCGGGCAATCCAGATGAAAAGATTGTTCTGCTCTCGTGGCTGGAATGGTAACTTGTGGTATGAGGTCATCTTCATCTCCCCAAATTAAAATCTCACATTTTCCTATTTTCTCTAATTGGCATGCCATATATCAAGTGTTAACCCAGTTTCAGCCTTTTGTCTTGCCTGGAAGACCCTAACTACAAATATTGCTCTCCAGTTCAGCCTTCTAGGTACCTGTAATGACTATAAAGGTTTGGGGATACAGTCCTTAAACTCCATTTCTAATGAGAGTCTGGAAAATGTCACACAATATATACACATCCTATATGTAAGGTCTCTAGCAGCCTTGGGAGCACATGACCCTGATTATTTATTGATTATTCATAAATAGAAATGTTTCTTTCTAGATAACTTTTGTATGTCTTGTAAAGCTATGTGGGTTGCAATTGTCATTTAAAGAGTGGGTCCCAGTGCTAAAATGTTTGGGAAGCCCTGCCATATTGCAAACTGCACAAAGACTTACTGTTTGTGAAATCCAAATCTGCCACTTCATTGTGCATTCTTTTCTGCAGCTCTTTGGATTCTGGCCATTCTTTGGAGTGTGTGGTGACTTAATGGTATTCTAGTTTGACCTCTCTCACATTTATCAGCAAAGAGGAAAGGTTTCACAGAAATAGGCATTATGTTTTGTTGGACGGGTGGCAGTGAGGTGTGTCATAACTGCATCAACAATCCAATCCCACATCTGTGTGGGATTAGTTAGTATGTCAACAAAGACTGATTCATGATAAGATCAACCCGCATACGGTTTAGCGAAAGTATAATGCACAAATAAGAGTATGTTTAAGTGCTAGTTGTACCATAGCCATGCTAATGTGCAGTGCTTTGTATACGATCATGGCTGCACAGCATCTTTTGCATTGGAATGTAAGTAAATAAAATTGGTCCAAAAGATAAAATAAGAGCACTTTTCAGAGTATGCATATCTAAAACTTAGGACTGGTATCTGAAAATGAGATAAAACTGTGGGCGAGACAGGACAGAGATTCTGTTGATGTTCCATCCACCTTGCTGCCTAATAGATTCCCTGGCTAGGGTAGTTGTTATGATGGGGGTTATAACTGCCCTCCCCTTGGGTAACTGCCGCTGCCACCAGCCCAGGCTTAATACAACAAAAAGGAGCTCCTGGGCAAATCCCCTCTTGAAAGAAAACCAATTAAATAGAAGAAATAAAAACCCAATTTTATTAACATACATTAAAAGTTACAAATAAAATCAGAGCCTCTGTATTATAAAATCCAAATAGTAAAAATACAAGCTAAGGGTCTCTCCTCCACTCCTCCCTAATAAAATCTTCTGCTTATAAATTAGCTAAGAGGAACTCAAAAGGACAAACAAAAGACATCTACATACTCTGACTACAACCAGCTATCACTGCCTCCCTCATTTCTTATAATCACAGTGCACAATGAGGTTAACCTTCCCTGAGAGCAGCAAAAGGGTTCTGTTCCCTGAGGCTTTTAACTTTATCCCAGTGACACTAATCACCCTCACCTGAGCCATTTACACCTGAGTAGTTCTTTTCCAACCACTGATAAAAAACAAGGTCTACATGAAACCACAATTTCATGACAGTAGTCATGGTGATGTATTGTTCCTGATTGGTGGTACTTCAGTGTCCATTACGAGGCCCCACAGCTCCTCTTGGTTGTCACCCCCAGATGACAGCTGTGGCTGGGGGAGAGCTTTGCCCACCTTTGGCTTGTGTGCCAGCTGCAGCCATACCTGAATCAATTGAATCTGGCTAAGGTGGCCCATGCCTTGGTGACATTGTGTCTAGACCAGAGATTCTCAAACTTTTTGGCACCAGGACCCACTTTTTAGAATGACAATCTGTACAGGACCCACTGGAAGTGTTATATTGGACAGAAAGGTCATCATTGTGATGCCAGAGCCTGCTGGTTTCCTTAGAAAGCAGCAATAAGTTGGGCTATTTCTCAGTTATTTTCCAATAGCAAAGTGAATCAGAAAGGAAAAGCCTATTTAAACTAGCAAAACTAGACACAAGCAAAACTACCACACAACTCTCCCCCTTTCCAGCATCCCATCTTCCTATATTTTCAATATGGCTGCTCCAGATGGTTTGCAACCTACCTAAAATTGGCTTGCAGCGGTGGGTCTTGTCTCACAGATTGGGAACCACTGGTCTAGACTGAGGCTGTGTGTATAAGAGATGCCACCTGCCTATTCATTAAGTCTAGAGAGGAGCTGGAGTTAAGAACTAATCAGTTAACTGAATCTCTTAATTGTATTTCTAAGCTGAAACTACATAACATGAGGGCTGAATGTTTGAATACTCCTTTTACATAAACACTGTTAGATTGGAAAAGCTGCTTGTTTCACTTAGCCTTTTGATCCTTAAGTTCTGACTGAGGACCAAACTACTGAAGTACCAACTGCGCACTGGGTTCAGGGACTGGAAAGAAAAGCATCTCAAAGCTTTGCAAAGGGCAGGGTCTTTGGCAACCTAGGGACTTATGGTAGTGGAGAAATGACCAGGCAAGTCAGCAGCAGGAGTCATGGGCTCTCTGGACCGAACTATTACAGTCACCATGACTAATTGGGAGAGGCTATAGGATTTGTGGGCAGACAGAACTCGAAATAGCATAGCTTGTTGAATCAGCTAATGACAGCTGCCAGTGTGCTTATGCAATAAGCACCACTTACTACAATGCTGCAAGTCAGCCATCCCTTATCTGAAATCTGAGCATCTTGTATCCCTTCCTAAGAAATCTTTCATACCTAATTTTGTGGAAGAAGAATGCAGTCATTTCACTTCTATACATTAGATATTTTTCCGTTTTAATAATGAACATAGTATTATTTACCAGTGGTGTCTGTTTGAAAAGGTGCTATGTGCAAAAGTGTTAGAATGTTAAACAGGAGGAATGTGATTAATGATTAATTTAATTATACTCTCATACTCTTATTAATCATACTCTCATCACCAGCATGTTTCTCTTTGTGACTAGTCTTAACCTCCACTTTGATAAAAGAAAGTACTGTAACTGCACTGAATGTTTTTTTAATTATTTTAATGTACACCTATGTCTATTAAATTTGCCTTTTGTGTATGATGAATTTAAGAACAAAAGAAGACCCCCACTGGATCAGATTGAAGGCCCATCTAGTCCAGCTTCCTGTATCTCACAAGAGGCTTCAGGGAGCACAAGACAACAAAACTTTTTTTAAAAAAAATTGCATCTCGTTGCCACTTGCCTGCATCCAGCACTCTGGTGTAGCCTACCTCTAAAATAAATACATTTCTCCACCCATCATGGCCTGTAGCTGCAATGATGCACAATTCTATTTAATTACTTGATTGTGATAGGTATATATTAAATTGTATGCTGAACTGTACATACATTACATGTAGGAAATATTACAGTATTGGTCTAGCTCAGTGATGGCAAACCTTTTGGGCTCAGCATGTCAAAACTTCAGAAAATGCTTAACTTGACTCTGCTGGTATATCAACCCCCACTCCCAAACAAAAGAGAAACAATTCTTTACATTCATTTATGTAAATAAAAAATACAGTCCAATCATGTGTGGTGCTATGTATTATATAAAGAAACATCAGATAATTACAAATATGAAACATGAGTGAAACAAACTCAGTTTTTGTCAGATGTGGGTGAACGCTGATGTGTCACCCCAAATGTTGTGGAGTATCATCTTTGACACACATGTCATAGGTTCACCATCGCTGGTCTAGCTGGTAGCATTCAAAGCACCAAAAAGCTGGTAACACAAAGCACCAAAAATTTGATCTCTTAAATGAGTGAAATAGCTAGCCAAGAAAGTTTGGAAAGATGAATTGACAAAATGAGATGGTTTATTTTCTTAAAGGTCAGGGTGACTTTCTGGCAGGAAAATTACTGAACAAAGAGGTTACTGGAATATATAGTTTGTCTGTGGGTTTTTGGATAGGGATACTTATTTACCTGTTTATGAAACTTGTTTGTGTATTTAAAATCTCTCTGGGTTTAACAGAGACTGAGTCTGGATCCCTCAAACTTGTAAGCAGGTCCTTGATGCGGGTCTGTGAGCCAAATTTATTAATAAAAGATTAAAAAAACTAAAACTGCTGCTGAAACTTCTTATACTTGCATTCATGTCAAAGAGCTAAAATTTGTACCTAGCAATTAATTTCAGCTAAGGATCAAAAGTTTCAAGGTACCTTAGAATAGAAAAACCTTGTTATCTGGCCTGCTTGTTTTTTGGCTGTGTGTTTATGACTTTCTGTGTCGCTGTAAGTTGTAGATGTTTGCATTAAAATCACTCTAGATGTCTATGATTTCATTAAAATATACAGGTGGAGCCTTCTCAGCCACGGTTTTCCTATCCGCTGGTTTGACTTAGCGTGGAGCAACCACAGAAGAGAAAGGCTCTTTTAGTTAAACGTGCTGTTAATTAGTAGTCAGCTTTTTTTTTTTAAAAAAAAAAGCTCTTACTATGGCAATGTGGCTGCAGCCATTCTCCAGGGGCTTTGAGCAGATTAGTTTCCATTAGCTCTGAGATAAGACCTCCCTCAACCCAGGAAGTGTGATTAATCACTTTCATTTTGCATTTTTTCACCTTGCTCCAGGGTGAAGGGAAGATGTCATACCTCAGAACTAATGGATACTAATTTGCTTTAATCCCCTGGAGAATGGCTGCAGCCACATTGTCATTGTGTCTCGAAACCTTTATTGGCATATAAACAAACTTCACAAACATAAATACAATTACAACACTGATCAGGGTAAAAGAAGCAAAATAAATAGAGGAATGAGCTCGAAACAACAAGCAAAATCATAAGTTATGGGTTAAAATGGAAATTTCCAATAGGTATCCTGCAACGGCAAATGTAATAGAAGGACAAAGATCTCTCAGGAACAAGGAAAGGGAATTGGGAAAAAGAGAGAGCCACGGTTCAAGGAATAGCTGACAAAGGGAGAAGTGAGCCGGGCAATGAAATAAAATATGATCCAAGGTGTCCGGCACCAAGTGACAGAAAAAACAGAACCTATTGGCATAGAGGATATTGGAAAAACGGCCTACATGGACCGCAGAAGGAAAAATATTCAGGCGGGCTAACATAAAAGCTCTTCTCTGACCAGTATTGATTAATAGAGAGAAATAGTTAGAGGGGCATCCTAAGGAGGGAGGAAGGCTAAAGAAGAAGGGAGAACAGGTGGGGTTCAGATCAGCTGATAGGATCTCGTACTCGACTTGCCAGAGTTTGGATTTAATCAAGGAGTGGGCCTGTTGTATTCCAGTATCAGTGAGGGATTCTAGGTTTAATCCTAGAGAAAGGAGTTAAGTTTAGATTCAACCAGTTTGAGCCAGTTCGATGAATAAGAATCGCTGAGAAGGTCGAGAAGGAGAGAATTAGGAATGGGGTGAAGATGAATACGGAGCCATATTTGAAGGTGATGGCCCAGCCAATGGTGGAAGGAAGGTGGGTCCCCAATACAAGTACCAAGGTGGAAAGGCGGATCATGTTGGGGACACCTAGAATCTTCCTAAAAAAGACAACTGCAATAGAATCGAGGTCATAATTGACGGCCTCTATCCAGATGGGTGCCCCATAGAGAAGGTCTCGAAATTCCATCTCGAAATTCCATCATTCTTCTGGCAATCAATTCGTTCCAGCAGCATTGCATATTTTTCGGTCTAAACTTCTATCCCACATTGTCATTAAAGACAAGCTTTTTATAAATGCTGACTGCTAATAAACGGCACGTGTTTTGTTTTTTAATGGGATTTCTTTTAATGCTTTTTTTGGAATCCATGAGGATTCCTGGAATGGACCCCTAATGGACAAAAAGGCTCCATCTATCCTTGAAATGAAACTGGTTTGAGTTGGCCAAAGGGAATAGATTTCAGAGGCCAGAGTAGTAGTGAATCCCATAGTTATTCTACAATATGGGATATGAACTACCGTAGATGGGGGGGCACTTGGTCACATGACCCAGGTGGCCTTCTTTGGGAGGCAGCCCTGCCCCCCTCACTCACCCTCTGCCCCTTCTGAAAGTGACTAGAGTTTTTGGGAAAAAATGGAAGTTACTTTTTAAGGCCTCCTGAAGGCCTCAGAACATCTTATCTTCCAGATGCAATCGGAGCATAGCTGCGGTCGTGTTCGGAGGGGATGGCCCTGGAAGGTGTGTCCCTGGACAGCATACCTTCCAGCTACACCACTGTGTACATAGACATATGAAAGAAATGCGCGTGTGCATGTCTGAGATGTCCATTTCTATGAGCTTTGTGACGGATATGCAAGATTGCCAGGTTTTCCAATGCACGAAGGGGTTCTCATTTAATGTAAGTTAGAGAGGGTAGGTGGTGAAGTCATGGTGTAAGATTACTGTGATTAATTGTTCTGGTCTGACTAATACAATGTGGAAAAGAACACTGCTAATAAAGCCTGGTCTGGTTTGAACATTTCCTAAAAGACAATACTGTATTTGATTTTGCAAGCAGCAAAGTGGTTAATCCTAATTTTGGCTCCACTCTCTTTCCCTATGTATTTTTCATTATATATTGTTCCCATTTTAGGATTAGTAGTTAGTTGCTGTGCACATTTAAAACATCACAGTGTATTACCTGTTACCTCTAATCTTACTGTTTCCTCTAATTTGTTTTTCAAATTAGCATTACATGCACAAGCTATTTATTGAACTTCACAATATGCTTCTGACCTTAAAATATGTGCAGTTGTGTTGGTGTAAAGACTGATGTGTGCCAGTATTGACATAATATCTTTAGCCATGGTGCTGGGCTATTTCCCTTCTGTGGGGTTTTGAGTTATGATTTGTTAAAACATTTTTTTGCCAGCATTGGTAGCAAAACATAATACGTAGAATGTGGGCGCTGTCTTGTCCTTGATTCATTGTATTTCTTTGACAACCCAATTCAGTTGTACTAGTTCAGCCAGCAGTACAAGCTTATCATTGTATACTATCTAAATACTTATTTGTTGACTCAACAGATATCAGCCTTAAACAAGAATTTGGACACAGTTGATATCAAATTACAAGTAGCTTTATAGACTCTTGGGGAGGGGGAAGATTCCCTTGGAACTCTTTGTCAACAGTAAGTCATTGGACAGCTGGTAAAATCTTTTTTTCAGAGGTAATGAGGGTATTTTTTCCCTCTGATTGGCAAAGGAACTTTAAATGATATTTCCATCTGCAGATGTTAGTGTAAAACTGACCACAATAGCAGTCACATGACTGGAACTTCCACCACAATTTTATGACAAGATATTTTCCCCTTATTCTTTCAAGTCAACAATTCCAGATTTGTCAAATCACTTACATTTCTTACCATCAACAATTAGCTTTAAAATAGACTGCTCTAACCAAAGCACAGCAAAATCTTATGCCTTTGCCTTATTGTAGCCTATTTGGAAAGAATGTGTTTCATTTTATATGAAACAAGGTCAGATTATTCTAGTGAACTATGAATTCAGCCCTACTTGGAATGTTGCTCTTATGGAGTTGCCAGTGTGCAGAAGAATACATGCACCGAAGAACGTAATGTCTTGCATTCATTAGAACTAGATTTATCAATTTAAATTTTACCTTTGGAGGTTGTAATGTGAGTTGTGGTTGCTGAAAGGTGAAAGAAATGTCTTCTACACATAGTTTTAAATAATTTTTTAGCATACTCCATCCTGAACTCTGGGATTTAAGGTGGGACTAGACTAAGTTCTTGTGAGCTGTTGCCCAGTTCAAGTATTATAACAGCTGGAGAGGGCAAGAACTCTTCATCAGTATATGATGTTCACTAGGGATTTGGTGTATTTCTATATATTGGCTAAGAAGTGTAACATTGTTGCTTAGGGTACTCCAGGCTGTATATTCTACTCCCAATGAAGGCAACGAACGAATTTGCATTCAAAGCAAGAGGAGACGCTGTATTGTTCACAAGCACTGACAATAGGAGAAGACGTCTTACATGCCTTAGCACACCATACTGAGGGTTGTACTGCTAAATGAGGGAAATAGAATAAGGAAGCTATAGAGCAATCATTTTCAACCAGTGTGCCATGGCACACTGGTGTGCCTCAGATGGTCTGTAGGTGTGCCACAAGAATTTGGGAAGGTCATTTGTTAGTAGGGCCACTGGGGGGATGCAGTGCAGTGTGCCTTGTCACACTACAGTCAGTTGTAAAAAAAAAAACTAATGGTGTGCCTTGTCAGTGTGCCATTAGTTAAAACAGATTGAAAACCGCTACTATAGAGTATATGCATATACACTCTAGTGGGCCATTAAAAAGAGCAATGCAGAGTGTTGCACAGACAGAAGAACATCTATGGATCCAGGCTCAATGTTCTCACTCAACACTCTCCCACTGTCTTCTGCCACCATTCTGTGAGTGTAAAAATGATCAATTCTTTTTGTTGTTACAGGAAATAAAGCTGGATCAAGTCACCAAATTAGCACTTGCAACAGATATTAATTTTGAGCTTGTCTGCAAAAAGGTAAGATTCTTTGTATATTTGTATTTAGTAGCATATACTTGCTTGAAACACATCCCATAGTGACCATGAGCACATATATTTAGATTAGTAGTTCCCAAACTCTGTGCTGTGGAGCTGCAGAAACCAGTCAAGGAATCCTCATGAAAGACTTGCCCCCCTTTACCACGTATATAATTTTAGCCCTAACAGGGAACTGCAGCTAATGATCCAGTAGGTCAAAGGAGCTGCAGTAGAAAACATTTAGGAACCACTGATTTAGAACCTTCCCCCAAAATTTTGTTGCAATAACAAACATATGAAAAGGCTTCTAATGCTGTGCCAGTACAACATTGGTGTTGCTTGCAATTATGTCACTGAAGATACTTGAGAGCACTTGAGAGACTACATCTGTAGTCTTTTCCCAACTTCAGATGTGTGAATTGAGCACAATGGCATTTGTGATCAAAAATTTCCACTCTCAATTCCTCTTCCAATAGCATTGTCAGTCTCTCTTCTCCTCTTCTCTCCTCCCCCCTTTCCCAACATGCTACATCATTCTGAAGGTAATGAAGGCAGCAAGCATTTCTTTATAGTCAGCAGATATTTGTTTAGGTGTGTTAAGCCTTTGAGATCAGAAAATTTTGAGAGCATTTTCTAAAATATACCAAGTTGGTATATATACCAAGTTCAAGTTGTTTGAACTGATTTTTTGTTTGCCATATTTTATTGCTGAGCATGAACGATCCTTACTGAAGCCAAAACAGATTTCCTTCAAATGACTACATAGATCTGGGACAGAGTTGCCCACTTGAGAAAACTGGCAATCGATCCTGAAAGCTGAGCCAGGATGTATTTTGGGGATTTACAAGAGTGACTTTTGCACAATCTATAAATTATTTAAGCACTCAACAATTCAATGTCCGATGCTTTTTTTTTTGCTAAATTTTCTTTTTCATAAGAAGCACTTTTTCCAGTGGTGTTCATCTTATATTTAGCAGGGGGAGAGTAACTGTCCCTCTTCACCCCTGCGCAGTCTTTCTAGTGGCTGTTGCTGGCGGTCTGCCTTTTTTTAGATTGTGAGCCCTTTTGGGACAGGGAGCCATTTAACTTTATTATTACTATTTGCCTGTAAACCGCTTTGTGAACTTCGTGTTGAAAAGCGGTATATAAGTACCTGTTGATTGATTGATAAATAAAAGCTTTAGTTCCACAAATTGATGTCTTAAAATGAAATTTCCATGGTTTATCATTGCTTGAAGTCATTAACATTGTTAAAACTGTTATTTTAGACCTCCTTCTCTAAAGAGAGAACTTAATGACAAGAACTTCATGTGAGAGAAATGAGAAACTTGTGGTTATTGAGGGCCATCCTGTTGGCAGATGGTTATAAACTGGGCCTGCATTATCAGCAGATTTTCAAATCTGTGGATGGCGAACCCCAAGGTGGTGAGGGCCCACCTTGACCCTCGAAACCTTATTGGAGCTAAGCTGGGCTAAGCTAAGCTTCACGTGACTGGGCCTCAGGATGGTGAAAATCAGAAGTGACTTTTTATGCCTAAATGGACATTCTGAGGCCCACAGAGGCCACAGGCTGTCACACGCAGTCTCTGTGGGCCTCTGAAAAACCTCTGTGCCCAACTGGAGCTCAGCTTTAGTCAGGTTTGGTTAGGGTGAGCCTCGAATGTCACAGGCTTCAGTACCTGCAGAGTTCGGTATCTGTGGGAGTTCCAGGTATGGAATTCCTGCAGATATTGAGGGCCCACTGGAATAAGAAAGAGGCAGCTACTTTTGGGGGGCCTGTTCCATCATTTGTGTGTCCCAGATTTGGCTGCACTTATCCAGAAATTTAGAGTCTTCAGTTTTCTACCTATCTTCTAACTTCCATTCCCTGGTCTCAGTTTTTTTTTTCAGGAAAACTTCTAATCTTTCAGAAAATGTGCAGTTAGGAAACAGAACTATACATACATACATACATACATACATACATACATACATATTTTCTTGCTCTGTGTACAGTTGTATAATTTGAGTGTAGAAGTTGGATTCCTTTGATGCAGTCCCAGTTTCTAAGCAGAATCACTACATATAATAGGTTTAAATCACTGGTGTGTTCAGATTTGGGAGAGAGATGTCTTTATTAAAAAAAACTAAGCTACAATTTGTTATTGTATTACTATAATAATGTGATTATATTGCTCCAGGTGCAGGAGGCAATTGTTGTGCTCTTCTAGGTGTTGAATAGGATTGTTGCCAGGTTAATGGATAATCCTTTCTGCCACTATGTTCAACTAGTATGCACTATTATCTCAAGTGGAACGGAAGAAGCTGTTCACTTTGTATTGGGCAAGGACAGGGTGGACTCGAGAGCCAGCCTGCAGGACGGAGTTTGGTGACCCCGATATAAAGAGATGTCTTTTTGCTCCTTCCATGATCATATTGTTCAATTGTTGTATTAAATGGTTAGGTATTATAGTTCTATGTAACATTGTATTACCTGCTTTGAGAGCAGCCTACAAATATAATAAATGCAAACTATAACTGCATTTCTTAAAAACATAGATTCATCCTAGGGGTGTTTATTTTTGTTAGAAACACAAAACACTGCCTCTTGGGTGTGAGAAATCTGAATTAAAGCAAAAACACACACACACACACACACACACACACACACACACACACACACACA
>JAJKFI010000001.1:31992000-32032814 GCA_029204185.1 Lerista edwardsae | reverse complement strand
ACACACACACACACACACACACACACACACACACACACACACACACACACCATATTTTGGTGGTTAAGGTATTTTCCAAAAATTAAAATAGATTTCCAATTAGAAATAATACTGTAGCTGCATCTGCTGACACTATATCACCTACCTACTACACTTTAAAAGCATTTAAAATTACTAAAAATGAGTTTAGAAGAAAACACATATCACCACTTTCTGCCTTTTGAAGCACAAAATCTGCGAAAAAATAACACCATTTTCAAACACCCATAATTCATCTTTTGAATTACATTTCATGGCTGTCTTTTAAACAATGTGCATTAAGGCTAGCTCTGTTTTCATTGGCTTTTCTGAAGTGTGTACCCCAACTTGAAGTTTCGCTGTTAACTTAAGGCTGTTAACTTGGAAAACATTATATTGGTATCAGTGTGTGGTGTTCATACATTAAGAGGATGCAAGCTGCAGTGGCCTGCCTGCTGGTTTTTGGCTTAGTAAGTCTTGTGAGCTACTGACATCAGTGACATCTTGTTCTTAATATGTGGTTTTGAGATGTGAATCTTGGGATTCTGTCAACAAATAGCCTCTTTGCTATTTGCACTGTAGATGCATTCCACAGGCAAGTGTTTGCTAGTACAAGAGGTCTTCTGGGGGTCTTCACATCTTTGGGAACAGAACTGTTGCTGGAGTGTCCCTAGTTACTTTTCTCAGCATGGCTTTTGGCAGGCTAAAATGCTAGAAATTCTTACATATAAATATAATAAAGATGTTTTTTGTGTGCTTCAGAATGCACAAGACAGGGTATCCTAGGAATAACCTTTATTCAGATGAAAGGGTCTTTTGAACCTGTCTGGAATGGAAATGACAGTGGGTGTTTGAAAACCACTACTTCCTGATAAATTTCCATGGCAAATAGATGATAACTTCAAACAAAAATGGTTGTGGTTACTTTGAGAACATTGGTGATGTGTCAGTGTTACACGAAGGTGTAAGATTTGTCTGCCTCTGACTAACTGTTCCTGTAATATATAATTCAACCCTGTGAGCTTAAAAACACTTGTACTTTTGAACTGTACACTTAAATATTTTTACAATCTTAAGAATTTTAATGCTCAGTGCCAAAGGTTTTCATTCCGTCTAGTGGCCTTTGAGCAGAGGTGAAGTAGCTCAGAATGGCTTCAAGTGTTAGATGTAGACGTTGGATTAACATATAAATATTTGAATAGATGATCTGAGTGCCTTACAATGTCCTTCTGTTTTACTACGTTCCTTTGCTTGGCTACTCTCAGTGGTAGCTTTCTTTCTGATTAATGCATTCTGGTTTACGCATTATCGATACCATGTGGCAGTCCCATGAAATGGCTTCCTTCAGCAGCTGTAGAAAACGTATATAATAGCACAGCTTGCCAGATGGATCGCCTCATTTCACAAAGCATCCCCTCACTACCCAGAGCTTTTTGAGATGGGATTGCTCTGAGGCAATCCACATAATGAAATTCTTTATTAAAAAAACATTCAGAATAATTGCTGCATGTAATCTGGTTCAAGGAGATTTCACATGGCCCTGTAATATCAGGTTCTTAAGGATGACAGGTATGAAGGTCTTTTCTACTGATTGCAGATAAACCAAATTGCAGACAGATTTAATTCTGAAGTGGAATTTGCCTATTGCCCGTTTCCTATTGCTACAATTTTGTCTTATTGCGTCCCCTGCCAATGTAAGGTATTTGCTTAGCTGAGCGAGGAATGCAGGCAGCAGTCTGGAGAAATCAAAGATTCTGTTAGTGTGGGAAAAACAGTAAAAACTTATTTGAGGTAGCATTTAATAACTAGAATTATGCAATTATGTGTTAAGATGCGCTTTGGATTATATTCAGATTTATTCTTTCACTTGTGGGTTTTTTTTGCATGCACAGAGGTGCAAGGTTGTTGTAGACAGATGTTTGTATGCAAAGACTAGACTTCGGGTGTGTGCAACGTCTGTTCCACATTGCCTAACTCAACATGTCACTTGTGAGCATAAAAAGTTAAAATACATTGTTGCACAATATTTTAAATAAACTTCCAAAGTTCCAAAAGAGTACAATTTGATTTTTAGACACGTCAGCTAGTACTGTATTCTGGTAGCACAATCTGCTGTCTTTTCAAACCAGAGGAGTTGAGGTTCCATAGGTGAAGCCGAACAAATGTAGAAATCTCTTCTGATTACACCTCAGAAAGCCCTTATATTAGCACTCCCAGTAGTGTTGCTAGAGGGGTGCAGTCTGCACCAGGTGAAGGGCTGATGCACACTGGGAGGGGGTAATGCACCACTCACCCATTGCCACTGCCCTGTGGGAACCTCCAGCCTGTTTGGAAGTGCCTCCCTTCCAAGTGCAGGCTGGAGGTTCCCAGGGCCCGAGTGCGCTTGTGCTAGGCTCACTCAGTCCCTGCTAACTGGGAAAGAGGCACTTTTCCAAGTGGTGTTCCTCTTATATTTAGCAGGGGGAGAGTAACTGTCGCTCTTCACCCCAGCGCAGTGTCTTTTCTAGCGGCTGTTACTGGTAGTGTTCTGCATTTTTTAGACTGGGAGACCTTTTGGAACAGGGAGCCATTTAACTTTATTATTTGCCTGTAAACCGCTTTGGGAACTTCATGTTGAAAAGCAGTACATAAATACTTATAGATTGATTGACTCAAGCACACTAGGTCTTTGGAAACTTCTTGCCCTTAGCTTTGAAGGGAAAGAGTTTCTCTGTGGCATGGCGAACTTGTGCAAGGCTGATGCATACACGCTAGGCCACTGGGAACTCTGGCCTGAGTTTGGAGGTGCCTGCCCTTCCAAACCTGGACTGGAGTTTCAAGATGTCTCGTGTGCTCAAGTGAAGGCTTGCGCAAGTACATGAGGCCTCTGGGAACTCCGGCCCGTGTTTAGGGGAACCTGCCTCTCCTAACTCAGGCCAGGGTTTTCCCGAGGCCATGCATACTTGCACGTTTATGCGGGAGGCGGGGTGATGTGTTGGGGCAAAGGTACATCATCACACCCACTGCCCAGGGCATTGCCCCGGCCACTGCATGGGGGTGAAGTGGCCTCCCGTACCAGATGCCACTGATGCCACTGCACTGTCTACAATATAAAAAAGTTGCTTTTTCACTGTTATGGTTTAAAAACATTTTAAGTAGCCCATATTTATCATGGTGCATTCCTTTCTGAGAGGTTTGTTTGTATTTTTATTTCTTTATGGTTTTTGTGTAAACAAGGTACTGAGAATTGCACCCACAATCTTGGTTGCTTTGGGTTTCCAGACTTTTACGTTCAACAGGTGATGAGAAGAAACAGTTGTGTCGTAAGAGAGTTAATAATAGACCAGTTTAAACTATACCTATATTTTCCGGCCAGCCTTGCGTGTTTAAAAATGTGTGTGTGCTTCTGGTCCATGGTCATCCTGGCCCCTCTCTTCCCCAGTAAATCTTGCTCTACTCATTAGAGCAGTACGTCATATACAGTGGAGGTGACAAATAGATTTAGGGGCTTAGATTTGGTAGACAGAGTGCCTGAAGAACTTTGGACGGAGGTCTGTAACATTGTACAGGAAGGAGCAACTAGAACCATCCCAAAGAGAAAGAAATGCAAGAAGGCAAAGTGGCTGTCTGACGAGGCTTTACAAATAGCTGAGGAAAGAAGGGAAGCAAAAAGCAAGGGAAAAAGGGAAAGATATACCCAATTGAATGCAGATTTCCGGAGAACAGCAAGGAGAGATGGGAAGGCCTTCCTAAATAAGCAATGCAAAGAAATCGAGGAAAACAATAGAATGGGAAAGACTAGAGATCTTTTCAAGAAAATTGGAGATGTCAAAGGACAATTTCATGCTAAGGTAGGCACAATAAAGGACAAGAATGGCAAGGACCTAACAGAAGCAGATGAGATTAAGAAGAGGTGGCAAGAATACACAGAGGAACTCTATAAGGCCAATCTCAATGTTCCTGATAACCACAATGGTGCGGTCACTGAGCTCGAACCTGACATCCTGGAGTGTGAAGTCAAGTGGGCTTTAGAAAGCATCACTAACAACAAAGCTAGCGGAGGTGACAGCATTCCAGCGGAATTACTCAAAATCTTAAAAGATAATGCTGTCAAAGTGTTGCACTCCATATGCCAGCAAATTTGGAAAACCCAACAGTGGCCACAAGACTGGAAAAGATCAGTTTACATTCCAATCCCAAAGAAGGGCAATGCCAAAGATTGTTGAAAATACTGCACCATTGCACTCATTTCCCATGCTAGCAAGGTGATGCTCAAAATCCTACAAGCTAGTCTTCAGCAATATGTGAATCGAGAACTACCAGATGTACAAGCTGGTTTCCGAAGAGGCAGAGGAACTAGAGATCAAATTGCCAACCTTCGCTGGATCATGGAAAAGCAAGAGAGTTCCAGAAAAACATCTACCTCTGCTTCATTGACTATGCCAAAGCCTTTGATTGTGTGGATCACAACAAACTGTGGCACGTTCTTGAAGAGATGGGAGTACCAAACCACTTTCTCTGTCTTCTGAGAAACCTGTATGCGGGCCAGGAAGCAACAGTTAGAACTGGACATGGAACAACTGATTGCTTTGAAATTGGGAAAGGAATACGACAAGGCTGTATACTGTCACCCTGCTTATTTAACTTATATGCAGAGTACATCATGAGGAAGGCTGGGCTGGATGATTCACAAGCTGGAATCAAGATTGTTGGGAGAAATATCAACAACCTCAGATATGCAGACGATACCATTCTAATGGCAGAAAGTGAGCCTTCTCACTTTCTCAAGAACCTTCTGATGAGGGTGAAAGAGGAAAGTGCCAAAATTGGCTTGAAGCTCAACATTAAAAAAACTAAGATCATGGCCACCACTCCCATCACTTCCTGGCAAATAGAAGCAGTGACATAGAATAGAAATGGAAGCAGTGACAGACTTTATTTTCCTGGGCTCCAAGATCACCGCGGATGGTGACTGCAGCCATGAAATTAAAAGATGTTTATTTCTTGGGAGGAAAGCTATGGCGAACCTGGACAACTTAATAAAAAGCCAAGATATCACCCTGCCAACAAATGTTCACATAGTCAAAGCTATGGTTTTCCCAGTAGCAATGTATGGATGTGAGAGCTGGACCATAAGGAAGCCAGAGCACCAAAGATGCTTTTGAATTATGGTGTTGGAGAAGACTCTTGAGAGTCCCCTGGACTGCAAGGAGATCCGATCAGTCAATCCTCCAGGAAGTCAAGCCTGATTGCTCCATGGAAGGACAAATCCTGAAGTTGAAGCTCCAATACTTTGGCCACCTCATGGGAAGAGAGGACTCTTTAGAAAAGACCCTCATGCTGGGAAAGATTGAAGGCAAAAGGAGAAGGGGGCAGCAGAGGATGAGATGGTTAGACAGTGTCACCGAAGCGATGAACATGAAATTGGGCCAACTCCGGAAGCTAGTGGAGGACAGGGAGGCCTGGCGTGCTGTGGTCCATGGGGTTGCGAGGAGTCGGACATGACTTAGCGACTGAACAACAACAATGAACTGCTCTCCCAGTTCCCACTATTGCATCAAGGAAGCAGTAGAAGCAATGGAGGAACATGATAAAAATATCATTCATCCTGCTCCAGGGAGCAAGTTCCATTGAAGTTCATTGAACTTAAGTAGCTCATGATTGGCTTGTCTTACTAACAAGTAAGTAGGGTTTAGTCATGACTAATTTTCTTAGAATTATGCTCAGAATATATGGGGGATTCACCCAAAATCTAGGTTGCAAAGACTGAAATATGAAAAGAACTAGAGATAATTATCTCAAAATATACCTCATGGTACGGTCCTATACTTTTGTTCTTTTCAGAGGACAGCTAAAATATTAGATCAGTTAATATGTAGAATCCATCCATCGGCTTGATAGCATGTTTTTTATCATTCAAATAGATTTCCTTTTTTTTTTCCTGATACAGCTCAATTGTACAGCAACAGACAGAGCAATTGCTAGACTGGCAACCCACCCACTGTTGAAAACAAAAATAACTGATATTAAAGGTAAGTTGAAGATTAGCCAAAACCATGCACATTGGAGCTTGAACAGAGTTTTTTTTCTTATTCAGTGACCTTGTGTCAATTAACCCTGTCAATTCAATGCCAATTAACCTTGACACTTGAAACGTTTTAGACTGGCTGTTTGCAAAAGTCTGAGGCTAAATGTTTTGCATGCTGTCTACCTCGTTGTAAGAGAAATCTCAAAGAAATGCAATATTTCCGTAGATGCCTGAACCTGCGCCTCCTTCAGGGAGTTCAGAGTGTTTTTGTCTTGGCATATCTAAAAAACAAATAAAAACGTCATGGTATAGTTAGATGCACCACTCTGCGTATGTCTTATTTATACTGTACTACTGAATATGTAGTGGGATTACCAAAACTTTTAATTGTAACTATAGCTGTTTCTCGAGTTGCTAAAACCACTGAAATGGAACAAAGGTTCAGAGGGTTGTGGTAAAACTATGAAAATAATGTGGTTGAAACGTTTATGGTTCAGCTTTTTAAGATGTTTCAGGAATGAGACAGAGCTACCTAATCCTAATGCATGTTTACTTGGAAGTAAATCCCACTGTGCCTAGGGCTGAGGCCAAACTTCCCATTACATATGTTCTTGCTTTTTTGAGATATCTAGCAAAAAAGCACTATCTTTCTTTTCACATTCTGTTACTTGGATATTTATTTTTAACACTGGGGTGATATTCCATCCTTTTTCAGACCTCTGCAACCTGCCAACTGACCTCTTCCACTGTCGTCATAGCAATGGTCAGAGTGGGAAGCACACTTGGGAGGTGATAGTCCAAACCCCCTACGCAGTGCAGCATCCCTGACAGATGCCTGTCCGGTCTCTACTTGAAAACCTCCAAAGGGGAAGAGCCTGCTACTGCACAAGGCAGACTGTTCCAGTGCAGAACAGCTCTTGCAGTTAGCAGGTCCTTCCTCATGTGATGCCTAAACCCTCTAGTTTAAATTAACTGGTTCTAGTGCAGCCCTGAGAAGCCACAGAGTAAGTTTGCTCTTCTTCCATGTCATATCAGATATTTGAAGATGGCTACCATATCTCCCTTGTCCTTTGTTTTTTAAACTAAGCATACTAAGCTCTCTTAACCATTTCTCGTACTATTGGCTATAAGAATTGTGGTATTTTTGAATCTGTTTAAGTGAATCTGTTTAGAATGCTGGCTAAAGATCTGTACATTGTAACATTGTTGCAGTAGTGTAAACCAGAGATACTTATTTTTCTAGCTGCCGTCAAAGCCTTTAAAGATGCAAGACAGAAGCCAGCTCGGACAACTTCTTCAGAAGGGTGTAAATTGGAAGAGCCGCTCACCACGCAACCCAAGGTGACCCAGCATTCCAGCAGCAGCATACATAGCAAACCATATAAACAAGCGGAAAACCAAGACAAGAGAGAAATGAAAGAGAAGCCAGACACTGACATGGGAAAGAAGCTCATTTATGAGAATCTGAGAACTGCAGACAGTGAGGAAAAATGTCCCTCAGATGACTTTACAGTGCAGTCTGTGGATCGTGATGAATTAATTCATCCAAGTCAAACAGAAAAGACCGTCTGTCCAGAAGGAAACAAATATCTGAGTGGAATCCTGAGCAGGGAAGTGGATGAATCTGACAGTGATGCAAGTCAGACTGAGGAAACTGGAACAGAGAAGGAGTATTTTGATGACAGCACTGAAGAGAGGTTCTATCATCAGTCGTCCGTCTCTGAAGAAAGCGACAGCGATGATGATTTCTTTATTGGCAAAATGAAGAGGACGAAAAAGAGGGGAGCAGCTGGTACAGCAGAGAGAGTCAAAGGCCTGCCTTCCAACAAGCCACAGGGCTCCGAATATGATACTGCGCAGGACACAAATGGTAGCTCTCCAAGTTCAAAAGCAGCGAAGTTACAATCTGTATTTTGCAGTTCCTTGTCCAATTCAAAACAGAAATCAAAAACCATGAAAAGGTAAGGGGCTTTTCTCCCTGTAAAATAACACAGGCCTTGTGGAATTGGCAGACTGGAAAACTTTTTTTTCAGAATTGATGGTAGTTTTTTATATAAGTACATAAGTGTAGTTTTCCACTCAAGTGGCACTAGAAACACCCATGGTGAACATGTAGCATTAAATGTCCTGAGAAGCTCTTCTGCAATTGTACAATTTATGCAGACTAAAGAACGTCACTACCTCCCTGCAGCCCTCAAACTATTCAAGGCAAAGGCAGCAGCCCAAATTATTTTATGGTGCCCAACTGGGTCCGTTCCTGAATATCAAGATATTAGAGCGTGTATAATAAAAAGTTTTAGGGCAGCTTTTGGGCAGTGTTGGAGAGACATCTCCAACGTAAAGTCACTGAGACTTGGAGACTGAACAGATCAAAATTGAGGCCAGGGTTTGGATTGTCACTCTTGTGTACTGGCTGAGATTGCTGTATTTGCCAGCTGGTCTTGCCCTGCTAACTTTGTAATATGACTACAAATCCAGATGGACTCAGTTAATTGAGCTGAGAATAGTCTGCCTGGGTCTCCCCTTGTTGACCTTACCAAATGTGGGATTTGAACAGGCAAGGGTAACCATCAAGCAGCATACTATGGATATTGAAAGGCAAAGCGATCCCAACAGTGTCACAGAATTTTACATCAGGGAAGCCCTTGGATATAGTGTAGCTGCTGCACCCTATCTCACCCAGCTGGAGATGCACAAACATAGAAGGGCATTTACTATGGCATACATCTGTGGACTTCCCTCAACAGTGTCTGAGGGACGTTATTAAAAAATCCCATTGTTGGAGCACCTTTGTCCTTGTGGCCTAGAACAATTTGAGACCACGGAACATGTGCTGTTGTATACGTATTATACATATACGTATTATAGAAAGATTCGAGCTGCCTTCATCTCCCCATTTTTGAGTCAATTTCCAGGTCATACGTGCCAACAATATACTTATTTACTATTATCTGATTTTAACCAGCACTTACATATAGTGCTGCAAAAAAAATTTCGGCTGCAAGAAGTATATGGAATATGATGTTGAAAGAGCATGGTCCCACTTATCTGGATTGAAGAGAGTGTTTGGGAAGCAAGGTTAACCTTAAATATGGCTTACTATGTAAGATGCACTAGCATTAGTAATCAAGTAGATCCCTGTAAATAGGGAATCTATTAATCCAGATGGAAGTCCATCATGGTATTGGCAACATAGAAATGACTTAAACTGAATTTTAAATTTAACTGTCAGTATTCTGTCTTTTCATGATTCTGCACTGTACTGATTTTATTTCTCGGTTGGCCTTTGAGCATAATAAAGTCCACTCTGTTCATCTATCCATACTAACCTAATGTGGGGTAGTGATTCCAAAATAACTTGTAGCATATATTGTAATGTTTTGATTCTTCAAAGGGAAATAAGTTGATTGAGGGGTGGAAATTCAACTTATTTTTTTCTGCCTTTTCCTAGAACTGTTAGAGACCACTGTCCCCGAAACAGAATGGGTAATGCAGGTTGGTATTGCTTCTTCATGTTTGATTCTTGAAGTAACAGTAAAAGTCCATTTTGTGTTATAAGTGATATAATTGATGTAATTTCCAGATGCATTAGTATTTTGTAAAATGTTTTGCTATTCAGGTGTAATGCCAACTGAGGTTCTTTTTGTATTATGAACAAAAGTCTTGGACTTGCACAATTGCTCCTCCCTCACACTTGATGCTTCAGAACTTCCAGTGACCACATGTAAGGGAATGGGTGGCTATGCCAAGGAAACACTGGAGTTTATTTTCATGACTCCAAACCATGTTTGGCATGATGCCTTAGTCCAGGGCTCTCCAAACCTCGGCCCATTTCCTGGATCTGGGGTTTGGGAAAATCACTCCCCCCTGTGAGCAGCACTTACTGTTCCGCTGCAGTGCTGCTCCAGTTCCCAGTCTATCTCGTACCAAGGGATGTTCTGGGCAGTCGCTTCTCCCTGGACAGCCTGACGCACAACCTTCTGGGAGGCGGGGCGATAAACGCGACCACACAGAGCATCCCTGGCACCAGATTGGCTGGGAAATGGAGCAGCGCTGCAATGGAACAATAAGCACCAATTGGGATGGGGAGGGAGTTTTTGGGACCCAGCGGTCTCCAGTTTGGAGACCACTGCCTTAGACTACCCTCTAATTTTTGCAGATTGAATTTTCCAAAGATTTTGAAATACTTTATTAAAAGCTATGGTTGTGCAGTGTTTTGCCATTTGCTCTCCATTTAAGTAATCTACATGATTCTAGTGAAGGCACTTTCTCTACATGTAAGCATAATGATGTCATTGGAGGTGTACATCAGAGGTATAAGAAATGAACAATACGTAATATATTATCTGGCAAAAACTTGAAAAAATGCACTTGGCGCATAAGTGCTTGGTGTGTTTTAACTGTTGTTTCAGTTCATACTCTGTTAATTCTTGCACAGCTTCTGGCAAAAAATTCCCACAGAAACAGTTGTCCAAAGATACAGGTAAGAAGCAAGATCTGAAGAGAGCGCGGTTGGAACAACCTCTTCATCCTTCATGGGAAGCAAGCAGGAAACGTCAAGAGCAAGTATCTCAGATTGCAGCATTCCAGGGGAAAAGAATTAAATTTGAAGATTAATTTTACTTCCTTTTCAAGGCGTTTTAAAGATCCTATTTTTTCACATGTTGTATCTTATGATCCTGTCGATATAAACTGAACAGCTAGTTGCCTTGAGGTGGACATTATTTACTGTGTGCCTGGTCAGCTGGGTAAGTGAAAAAGGTGTTTTGAAGACAACTACTGTATTTTCAGCCAATATTATTTTCAATTCGTAGTTCTGTTATATATAAAATATACAGATCTTGACATCACGTTGTAAAAGGCCCTTTGTAATGGAAACAGTCATCTTAGCTTTGGCCATTTTGTCAACATTTCATTTGTTCCAGTAGGCAAATTTTTAAATGCAAATTTTTGTGAAAGATTGAGGGTGTCAATATATAGGTGTCTCGCCATATCCGCAGGGAATCCATGTATATCCAAACCACTGATAAAAAGGAACCCCGTACCTACTGTGTTGCATCAAGTTCTCCGGTCTCTTCCTTTGCAGCCTGTTATAGAATGCTAGAAGAGGAATGCAAGAAGCAGCCATCCGGAACACTAAGGAACCAATCCTATCCAACTTTCCAGCACCAATGTAGCTGCACTGCAGCCCCAAGATAAGAGAGCAAACATTCTCTTACCTTGAGGAGGCCTCTGTAACTGCCTCCCCAATGCAGGATGCAGCACACATGCCATTGGCACAGCTGTATCAGTGCTGGAAAGTTGGATAGGATTGGCCCCTAAGAGAACCATAAAAGTCTCCCTCCTCCAGCGTTCAGGTTCCTTTTCTAGTTGGGTTCTTGTTGGGTTCTCTTTTTAAGAAAGAGACAGGATTGTGTGGCACCACAGTAAAGGAAGATTAAGGTAATGGGCGTGGTGGCCTGGAGAATTGTGGGTACAGGAAACAGGCAGATTCAGGGGCGCCTGTATGTGGAAATGACAGTTGTACGTGAGTACATTTATGCATAAAGTTCTGTAGTTATCACAAGTATTTTTTTCTGTATACGTTTTCAATTGCTATATGTAAGTTGTTACACTCTAAAATAAATTCGACTGCATTATAGGTTATATATTAGATGATTACATTTTGGGAATGATGTTTGCGGACAGCATAGTTCTTTTCCTTAAAACGTGACCTGAAGCAATTACATGAATAGAAGTCTCGATGCAGTACGTTGGAATGTAAATAATTGAAATACATTGTCGAATATACCTATTAAAATGGGGATGGATGGATGGATGGATACATAATATTGTAAAATCATGCTTGTAAATACCACTGAAATGCTGTTTACTGCATTAAATTAAAGTTGAAAATGAGCATATATGCAGGAAAACACTCGTGGACTAAAACTCATTGGTTTGGCATCACATAGTAGATCTTTTATACATAATGGTAACAGAAAACAACTTTTTGCTAATACAGTTCTCCCTCATCTTAGGCATGATTGACTTGTGTGAAGCTATATGTGCTTTATCTGGAAATGGCCTCTGGAGGGTCCTTGTAAGTCATTCTGGCTAGCAGTGTCAAAATCCACCACAGAGGATGGGGTAGGAAGCACTGGAAAGTTTTGAAAACTACTGAACTAAATGTTATGTACCATATTGTTTACTGTGATTATCAGTATATTGTAACTGTGCTATATAATTCTTCAACCTCTATGATCTACAGTACTGCTTATGATTTAGCTCTGTTATTTCTCTGTACATCTGTATTATTTCCACCATACATTTAGGTGGATTCACGGCTTTTATTTCACTCCAGGTCATATTTGTTCCATTTCCTATGCTAATGGACCTGTGTCTAAGGCTGACAATCCTACACACACTTAATAAGGCCCAAGGCCCATTATATATAGTCTTACTACTGAGTATAACATGCATAGGTGTGTGATACTTATGAAAGGCCCAGCACACTGAAATCTCCAGTTGGCACTATTTCCTTTTGTTTACACCCTCCACACCACTATTGTTAGTCATATAGAACTTTTGATCTGCTCTGCATGACTGATTACTATTCTGACTGCTACTGATCTGACTACTATGTACGTTAAGTTCTTTTAGCTCTCTGCCTGACCCTTGCTATCCTCAGCAGTACCTCCTGAGAATCACCACTCACTCAAACCACTGAATTCCTGAAACTATGACTTCTCAATAGCTCACATTTTTAATTGTACACAAAAACGCAAATATGTCACACTTCAGGTATTTTCCTAGTATCTAAATATTCCTCTTAATTTATAAGAGTACAATATTTTGGTGAAAACAAGGGAGATGTTCTGAGCACGTGAAATATTTTATTGAGGTCATTTTCACATAAATTTGCAACCATGATACAAGAATGTAACACAAAAATGCAGAAGTGCAATGAAGAATACAAAGCTAGTGTACAACTAATTAGAAATAAATTTTTGGAGAAAGATGCATAAGTTTTCAAAGGCTCTTTGGAAAATAGAACTATTTAAAATTCCCTACAAGTGAAATTTGTAACATTTGGCTGCTTGCACGTTTCCTGACAAACTTTTTTTTTTCAAGTTAAAAATACAGAAGCACCTTTAATATCTGGAATGTGGAAACAATATATTTGTCGTACTCTTAAAACACACAGAGACTGCTTTCAATGAAATGAATATGCTTCAGGTTTATGTAAATTAAGAATGTAAAAATAGCTGATCGAAAAAAATGCTCATTTATTTAACAGAAATCCCTTAGATATCATCATGAATCATTATACTTAGACAAAGCCTTCTGTGCTGCATGTTGAATAACAGAACCACCAAAATGGGTCAAGAAAATGCCTATGTGAAGGTGACAATGTGTCATCCAACAAGAAGGAAAAAAATTTTCCGCAAACTAGTATGATGTAGCTCACTGATTCCTTTCTTAGTTCAAGAGCCACAAAATATCCGAATTGCAATGATAATTTGGAGCAATTCATAAATTGCTTCCTTTCACATTAACTTTGGCAATTTGCACCTGGACTAAAGCATGATTCAAGGTACCAAATGTTTCTTATTTACAAGAACCAGCAGCTAATCTGCATTTTATCAACTCAAAGCAAAGTGTGGATGGGGAATATTCAAGCATTGCAGAGCCCTACATAATGATCCCCGTATTGCAGTGACTCTGATTATCAGGTAGTCAGACCTACCACTTGAGCAGCCACCATTATCTTTCTCAAGTTCCTACTCCATTTCAGCCTCTTTTGTTCCTGGTGCTGCTCCCAATGCATACTTTAAAAAAAACCAAAGCAATAAACAAGTACACATATGGAACTGGGTTTGCTTTTATATTGTTGACATATGAAGGGTGACAGCATGTGTGAATGCGTAGTATTGCAAAGAAGGCAGGCTGGTGGCCACCAAAACCATCACAGAAGAGGCAGGCAAGGACATAGGCAAGTAGAAAGGAAGAACAGGTATTTGTCAGGCTGATCACAACTTCTGGGAATGTTGTGGCCCCAGATAGAAAGATAAGCATTTTTCTTCCATTTATAAAATAAAATTACAGTATTGATAGCCTAGAAGAGGTTTAGATTCACCCAGGCAATCTTAAAATGTGCACTGTTTACAATCATGCAACGTCACCAAGAAAACATTGTCTCAAACTACTGTGTGTTCCCTAAGCTTAGTGTATCATCTATTGAAATACAAGGAATGCACTCAAAATTTAGCCATAGCCAGCCAATTAGGTATAGCCCATGTTATTTATAGATCATTTTCACTTGCCTACCAGGCTGTGAAAGCTGGTGGTCTGGGCAGAGAAGTGGGAGCTCGGACATTATTTCACGGTTTTGGAAAAAATCAGCTTTTAAATTGGATTTTATGCAAAGGAGGAATCATTTCTCCCCTTAAAACAACCAGTTGTCATTTTGGGGTTCTCATTTTTACTTCTAAGTATTTCAAGTTTGGTTCTTGAACTGTGAATGCACATTCTATTTTGCATTTGCCAAGTGTTCTCATTGTATTTTATGCTATGGTATTTGCTATGGAGTGGATAATGGTTGCATTTCCCCCCCCCCCCATTATTTCTGGGTAGCTACACAGCTTAAATGTGCAGTATCTGTAGGTTCATGGGAATATAATTCATTCCACCAGACCAGGCTATACCTTTTGAGGTGTCTTTCTTCTTTTGATGCCATCTGATGAATATATTACTGCTAAACTTTATTTTTAATATGTGTTAATGTTTTTAATAACTTCTCAATAAACCTAACACTTCCTTTTAAACTTTTAAAACTGCAGAATTTGGGGCATTTGCAGAATTTGCAGAATCATTATAATCATGCCCAACTTTTCTTCTCCAGCCCCCATCATTTTACTTAACATCCATTCCAGTGAAGGTGTCTGGGGACTGTTGCTTGTTACTTTGTAATTTCAGTTCATTACAGGTTGAGTATCCCTCATCCGGACTGCTTGAGACAGGAAGGTGCCTGGATTTTGGATTTGTCTGTATTTCAGAATAATTACATAAATATAATGAGAAATCCGTCCTCTTGCTCTTTTCATTGTTACCCATTTGGGTGTCTGCTGGCCTCTTTGACATTTTTCAACAATGGCACACACCATAGAGCAGAGAACAGAACATACAGCCTGTATGTGGGAAAGAGCACAAGTCTGGATTTTGGATGTCCAGATAAGGTAACATATACCTGTATAATTTCCCTACAATGCGTTTGTTTTAGTTAAAACTTGTTTGACTGAAATAATAGGAAATATTGGGAGAAATAGCAATTTTGTAAATGTTCTTAGACTGCAATCTTATACAACCTTTCCTGAGAATAAGCTGCAGTGAATACAATGGAACTTACTTCTCAGAAGATATGCATAGGATTGTGGTATTCATTACCAAAGTTCTGTTCTGGGGAAGTGGTCCCCAAATGCCTATAACTGAAATCTTTCTTCCCACAAAGGTTAAAAAAAATAAAGCAGTCTGTCTGCAGCAAGTATTACAAATGTGCAATTTAGAATTCCATAATTCTTTTGAGGAGTAAGTGGTTTATGGCAAAATATCAATATACGTGTGGCTTTAAAAATTTGCCTGCTAAAGTACATTTTAAAATGTAAACATGTTTCATGTGTAACAAGGCAACCAACAGGTGTGTACACATTGTTCCACTAAACAGTCCTTAAAACATGAGCAATACATTTTGACCAAAGCACAGAAAAGTATGAAGTTAAGAGTATGAAGTTAGCTTTTCTATACTGCTGCATGCTTTGGTTTCCCAACTGGCTTTTGGCTTTTTCTCCATAAGCACCACTTTCTTCCTGCTGCAGTTTTTTTTTCTTCAGTATTACACAGCCACAACCCAAAGAATTATGGAATTAGTTCCATGTCCTCGAAATCTTTGGACAGCAGGGCCCCACACCCACCTTCTCACAACTATAGTGGACAAGAATGTCAAAAGCAATGTTGTAATCTGATGGGGTGACCTGTTGTTCAAACAAAAATAGTATGATATGGTCCTGGTCCTGCACAACCCCCTGGATGCAAAGCAGCTCTTTGGATCTCAGCCTATGTGAACACCCTTTAAAAAAAATTTAAGCTCATTCACAGATGGTGTACTGATTTCCAGTAGTCAAAGGGCAGGCATTCTGTGAATGGGCTAACTTCCTATAGGGTTGAAACTCTGTTTATAAACCACCTATTTTGCTGTTATCAGAAGCAGAAATGTATGAACAGAGCAACACACTTCATTCCAAAGAAGATCTTAATGCTTCAAAGTCACATTAAAATTCTTCATATATAATCTGGTCCTTTTTTCGGTTTTCAAAAGTGTTTACATCCTATTTCAGTTTATAAAATAATTTCATCTCCAAACATGGGCATAAACATCCTTTCATCCTAATACCTACAAAAGAAGAAAGAAACAATGGTTACATACAATATATATCACATACCAGGAACTAAATAGTAAATTAGGAATAGATAAAATTAAGCAAACAATTAACAAGTTACTTTTTTCTCTGCTTAAATCGTTATCACTAATTGACATAAGAGGCACAGAATAAAAGACAAATATCTACATAGACATTCATGGGTCTCTTTGTAAGTTTATCTAAACAGTGATCTTAGAAATGTTTCATTTCCAAACAGAATTGTGCCTGGTGTTCTTTTAAAAAAGAGGCTGTTCTGTTGTTTAAGACCAGCTCTTAGCACAGTGAGAAGCTGTGACAAATTCCTTTTGCAGCTCTGCTAATATCACTGCTGACCTCTAAGAATCCAGCTGTTCTAGTTCTTAGACTCCCACAAATTTGCACTGCTAAAAATACCCTGTAGTCTGGAGCATGGCCCCTAAGCGTGGTGATTCTTTAAACCAACTGTAACTTTGAACTAATGATATCAAAAATATAAATTTAATGGATTGTTTTACTGTGTAATCTAAGCTTATTATACTGGTAAATATAGTGGTAGCATTTGAAAAGCACCTAATGTGCTATTGAGCATAAGGCCAGGGATAAACATGTAAATAGCAATTGGCCAAAAACAGAGATAGAGAACTTAATCCTTTGCATGTATACTCAGAAGTCCCATTATAGTCAAAAGGGGTTTTATTTGGGCTTATTCTCAGGTAAGTGTGGATAGGATTACAGCATAAGGGCCCAATCCTAACCAACTTTCCAGCACTGATGCAGCCATGCCAATTGGGTGTACGCTGCATCTTGCAATGGGGAAACAATCACAGAGGCTTCCTCAAGGTAAGGCAATGTTTGTTTCCTTAACTTGGGGCAGCATTGAGGCTGCATCAGCCCTGGAAAGTTGAGTAGAGTTGGGCCCTTAAAGATTTATTTGTTGTACATCAGTCAATCCATGCTAATCACTGAAGGCCTGATGCACAACTTTGCAGCGAATGCAGATGTCCAGTCTCATTGAGCACCCTGACCCTACATAGCAACAAGAGACTACTAGCATCTGCTGTTCTTTTCCATTGAAGTGACACTGCTGTGACTGAGAAGAATGGCACAGAACTGAGAACAAAACAGTGCATATAGCTTTGTTGGCTCCTGAAATGAAAAAAAAAGTTCAGTTTTAGAAATCACGGGTAGCTGTACCAATGTGTGATCCAGTTTCCACACACAGCTGTAGACACTTTTGTGTCTCCATTAAGTTAGGAGCGCAGTTGTGGGTCTGAAGAATGTGCTAGCCTGACAGTGTGTGGACAAGCCCTAAGGCAGACTGGTATAAGTAGCAAATCAACATAGACTTGTTTGGAATTCCTTATTATATCATATGGCTTTTTGGGGCTTTCTCCTGTGGAATGGATACGTAGTATTCTGGGAATTCCTAGAGCCAGAAATAACAGATGAGACTTACTGAGCCTGTGCAGCAGTAGGAATGTACAAATCCTTCTAAACCCTCATAACAAATTTTTTAAATGGAAAGTATTTCAGAAAGAATCTGAAAGTGCCTTGCACTGGCAAGCAAGTCAACACTTGCATTATTATAGGTTCATTCGAGGCTATTCAATTATACTGATTTAATGAAAAGTTAAAGGCTAAAGCACAAAAGTTAAAGGCTAAAGCAGGAGTGGAGCACCTATAAACTTAAGAGAAATGACCAGGGACACTATGAAGTACATAATGGTGCATTTTCTAGGTCTCTCATTTCAAACACTCTTTTTATCTGTAAAAAAACGTTATACTATTGCAAAGGCAACAAGAAAGCACTTACGGTGAAATTGTACAGCCTGAGGCATATGCATGGTGGCCTGTATAGCGGATATCACAGCGTACAACATTGTTGGAGTAGTCTGATTCTGGTACCAAATAGCTAGGGTTTACACTGACCTGCAAAAGAAATGCATGCTGTACTTTTTTACTTTCACACGACATCATACAATTCTGGCTTAAAAACAAACAGGATACCTTCAGAATGTAGTTTCCTGGCTTCACATCTGTAATATCAATCCACTGACAGTCTATGTCAGCATTGTATGTGTCATAACAACCAGGACTCAGTCCCTAGAAACATAGTGTAGATAAAAGTGAGGGCTTGGCACCTTTTTTGTTGTTGTCAACACACTATTAACATAGCTAAAGTAAACATGAAAAGAAAACTCATTAAACAATTGATCAGTTATCCCACAGTGTCATGGGATACTCATCTTTATAGAAATTCTGTACCTGATTTTCTAAAACTCTTTTAATTTCCTTACAACCCTTTTGTTCAAAACAACACTGAGGGCGCAATCCTAACGTGTGCTGGAAAGGCAAGGCTGGCAGGCCTGCGCTGTATCCAGAGCAAGCTGGAGCAGGCAGGAACTTCCCTGGGACAAAGGCAGCACTGAGCAAGCCACATGGCACAAACCGCTGGGCTGCTGCAAGTGGCTAGCGTCAACCCTAGGGCAATAGTTGGATTGAGCCCTAAGTGTAGTAAGCCTTGACTTTCAAACATCCATGCCAATTTTTCTGTCTTAAAACTAGCAGCTATTTTGCTAATATTTTGCTAAATATTTTGTTATTTTTTGTTTAAAAAAAATCTCTAAATGAAAAATTAGTAAAACCTTTTACTAACATGGCTCTATACAGATACTTGGTCCTATTTCCAATATGAATATCATGATCATCATAACCCATCACAGAACTATTCAAAAACTGTTGTGCTACATTCTGAAAATGATTCATTCTGTTTGCCATTTCATATTCCACTTTGTCAAACCAAGGTAACCACTTGGCCCAACTTAGTTCTCTGTTTGCTATCTCTATTCCTGATTGCTGTTCTGATGGATTAATTAAAGAAGAAAAGCTGTATGCTAACATTAGGAAACCTATTATTGTCCTGAAAAGATCCTCCATTCCAGCCATGAGCACACGGACATTTAGAGTCTATGTAATAAGTGAGGTCCAGGTCCTTTTCTCCGGCCTGTAATCATTCCAAGTGAAGTCTGACTGCCCCATGAAAAGTACAGTGTTTGGCCACAACTGTGTGTCACTTGGCAGGAGTCAAGAACTTGCTATGGAGAAGAAGGTCATGGGTATATTGAGAGCTGGCAGACACATACATTTTTTGGAACTGGAATCTGGATGTAGTTTTCAACTGCTCAGGAAAATACTTCACATAAGCATAGGTCTGGAAGCAACAGAAGTGGCCACAAAAATTCTAAGGAAATTCGAAGTAGCAATACATTTCAATGCCTGTTTGTAAGAGCAGACAATAAGTTACAAGGGCAAACTCCACAAGGGGCTAACTCCACAACTTTCTCAGGAACCTTTTGTTCAATATGGAGATAGCCCTTAATTGTGTAGTGCAATTGGTTCAACACACTACCACCAGATCCGAAAACCTAACTAAACTTAAGTAATCCTGCACCATATGATGGGAGGTTTTAAGACCTACTAATATTTTCGTCAATGGCAAAACTATAGAACATAAGAAGAGCCCTGCTGCATCAGACCAAAGGCCCATCTAGTCCAGCTTCCTGTGTCTCACATTGGCCCACCAGATGCCTCAGGGAGCACACAAGACAACAAGATGTCTGCATCCTGTTGCCACTCCCTTGCACCTGGCATTCTGAAGAAGACACAGCACAGTGCAATGTTGAGCTAGGGTCAGCCCAAGTCTCCTGTGCCGGCCCAAGAGTGTCACAACCATGCTGTAAACATGTTTGTGATAACTCAGGCAGTGGGGAGACTGGCATATAGACGTGTGGGCCTGCAGTACCCAGGTAAGGCCAGTTTAGGGAAGCGAGCGTGGGGGATTGGGGAGGGTGGGGGAAGATGGAATGGGCCAGGGGAGGGCCTCTCGGAATTATGCCACCTCCTCATGCCATTCCAGCTTCTCTTTTGAAGGAGAAGTCAGAATGGCATGGCAGGGAGATAGAAAAGCCCCACCACACCCACCACTGCCTGCAGCCAACTGAACCTGCAAGTGACTTGGGTGGCTCGAACCCAGAACTAATTGGTGGTAATATCATCATGTCACCACCAATTACTTCTGTGTCTGCACAGCTGGCAGGAAATGCCAGAGTTGTAGGACCCCCAGCCAAAAGAAGTTAAATCTCCCTGCTTTACACCATTGTCTGGCCCTCATCCTGCTATGATATACTATGCTGTCTCCCCAACCTCCTCTAGAAGCTGCTTTAGGTCCATAAGTGTATAAAATCGTAAGTTATGAAACTGGCTATCATACTATTCCTATGCTGCACTGATGTTCCATTGCCAGTTCAAACTAATCTGAAATCAGATTATAAATAACTGTATCTTACCTGTGTATGTGCTGTACACGCATAGCGCCTATAGTAACCATAATCACAAGAAGTATCTTCGAGACAAAAACTTGCTTTGTGTCCTTCAGCTACTCTCCTATGTGAGCTTGCTTCAAGCAAGTCATAATGGCTGAATTCATCCATGCTGTGGTAATGTCTGTTGAACCACAGGCAAATTAGTAGACAGGTCTGCTTGTTCTTAAGAGTTAAATCAACAATGACAATTATAATTGTAGCCCAACAAAACTACCTTTACAACCTATCTTTATAACCACTAATCAAAATTAAAAATGAATGGGTTAAAATTTTGTGGTATTTGATGATATGCTCTTTACATGTTTCCATTATTCAACAATTATATAAAATTGTAGCCTTAAAACTGCTCTATATTTGTTTAAAGATAAAGAAATACACTAACTCTGTTATTTAAAAATGTCTTGTTGCAATAAGAATAGCAAGTGCCTTTCCTATTGATGCTAGTGCTGGCAATAAGCCCTTACCGCCGGCACCACTGTCACGAAAGTGCCATAAGGCACTTCCACCACCAGCGATAAGGGTTTACCGCCAGCGCTGACCCAGTGCCAGTTCTTGGTGCCTGGAGGAGCTGACGCAGGGCCAATGGGCAGTAATTTTCCCGGGGGGGGGGGGTAGGGCCAGAACTGGGTGGGGAAGGGGCAGAGCAGGGGTAGGACCAGTAGTGTCAGCCTACCGGTACGCTGGGCGTGTCTTCCGGGTGAGCGGCAGCGCAATCGCGGCGTTCTGTTGCGTAACGGCGAAAGCCCGCCCGCTTTCGCCGTTACGTAACAGAACGCCGCGATTGCGCTGCCGCTCACCCGGAAGACACGCCCAGCGTACCGGTAGGCTGACACTACTGGGTAGGACCGGCCGTGGCCTCCACAGCTGGATCCTAACCTCCATGTCGAGCTATGTGGCAAAATAGCTGGTGTAGACGTGAGGAGACCCAAAGTCGATTCAACCTTACAGGGATGAATGTTCCCTTCTCCCAAGGCGCTGGTAGGATGCAGTGGTAGCCATTTGGCTACTGCTGTGCCTCCAGTGACCAGGCAGCATAGTACTGGGCTGTCCATGGCTATACATGAGAAGTACATTACCCTAGGCATTGTTTATTTAATTGAAAATACTTCTATATTGTCTACATACTACTTTCCGTTTGTGACGTTTTGCAGTTACTGCTTATGGCCTCTAATACAGTCCAGGTTAGTAACAATAACAAACACTTCAACATAAAAATCCCCTTTCCTGACCCAAAGTCATAAGCACAAGTTTGCCAAGTTTGTGGTCTAAGAAAGTGGGAATTGAAATCTACTTTCTGTTGTGTGGTGGGGTTCACATCATAAAGCCATCATGAAGTTAGCATGTGTCTTTGAATTTTGCAAATCCAGAAGTCTTGATTTGGGAAAATTACAAGACATTCCCATTCAGTTCAAAAGATTTGGACGGGCCAAGTGTGGTATCAGAGCTAAAATGACATCTTCCTCTTACAGAGCTCAATAGTTATGTCTTATGTACCCAAGACGCATACAGAATTAAAATAAGTACATTGAAATAAACAATATGTCTGTCATATCTGTATTGGCTCCAAGATATTTCTTGGATGCATCCCACGTTTAGTGTGAAGGACATCCAGGCCACTGTAGCTAGTTTCCACACACCAGAAATGAAAGAGGAAAAAAACTAATCACAACAAAGAAATACCAAGAGAACATAATTGAAAAGTACCATACTGAGCACTTCACTCACTGATGACAGCTGTGCCACTCCCAAGAATATCGTGGACGGCTTGGTAAAAAATCTGATGTGCCCTGATTTTTCACTCTCTGGGGGAACCTCAGAAGCACTCTGTTATCATAGTCTCTGACATCTGACCTGTAAGCTGAGCTGCAATTATGTAAAAAATAAGCAAACATAAAATAGTTGTGAAACGGACTGTTAACCAGGTTTTGATTTAGGTGATATTTGGATGTTTCAAAATTGTTGAATACTCTCTTTTCTGATTTGCTGAGCATCTAAAATGACATTGGTTGCATCCATAGGGTTACCAGATCCAAACTGGGACCTTTGACCATTGTATAGCAAAGGGAATTTGGGCAGGTGCAGCTCATCATGGAAGTTGCACCTGCCCAAATTCCCTCTTCTGTACCATGATTCTGGCACTCTGTCCCAGTTTGTACTTGGTAACCCTATGCATCCAGGGCTATTCTACTACCAAGCCCAACACAGTGGTTCAGGATCTGGCAGTGGAAGCCACTGCTACCGCCACCACTCTTCAGCCAGGCCAGCTTTTCCCCTCCTCCTGCCCAGTTATGCCCCCCCACCTCCCCAATAGGCCTTACTGCTGGCCTGTGCTGCTGGAGTGCAGGCCGGCCATACCACCTGTTCTGAGGCACAGCGCTGACTGGCATGGCCCCAGCACGGGCAGTACTTACTCTCCGGGTGCTATAAACATGCTTTATAAACACAGAGCCAGCGGCTCTATAAAACCCACAGCACTGAGTCCTCAGTGTGTTGGTATCTGCTGAGACAGAGCACGTGCCATTTCTTCTGCCTGCTTAACTTCATGCCCTTGTATCTTCCTCTCCTGCCAATTTCAGCAGAACTCAGTTGTCCATATATGTAGCTGTCCCTTGTTTTAAACATCTCAGCTGAGAAACAAATGGGAGTTTTGTGATATTCTGACCTTTGGATTAATTTCACAACTATAAAATTTTATTTTTTTAATTGAAGTCAAGCAGTATTATTGTTAACGATGTATTTTTATGTTACTCACCAGTACTATCAGTTGTAAACATTTGCAAAAATCATAACTGGTGTGTTAAGACTAGTGGCAATGTAGGAACTAATTTTCAGACATTGGTTTACATTTTAAAAAATTCAATTCAAATTAAACTTGACAAAAAGTCATTTTGAGTTCAATTCCAAGCAAAACAGGGAAATTCTTTTTTCCTCAAAGAGACCAAGGATAAAACCAGTAGTGAAGCTGACTACAGTTTTCCAAGAGAGTAATCAAAACCTGATAGATCTTCAGCACCTCATAGATTTAAAACATTTCTCAAAAGATTCTAAAAGCTACTTTTGGTTTTCTCTCTTTATGCTAATTTTTGAATGATGTTAATGCAAGATACAATTTACATAAGAAATCAAATGTGTACTGTAAGTAATGTAGGTTTTAAATGTATATTATGATTTAGATTTGAGGCAAAGCTGACATAAGGGTCATAGATCAACATCCTTACAGCATGGTACTATATATGTTTACTCAGAAGGAAGTGCCACCAAGTTCGATGAGCATTCAAAGTAAATGTGCATGGGATTACAACTTTGTTATTAAATGTATTGCATTGAGGAAACTGTCCATGAGTAATTAGCCCTCAAAAGCAATTGATGGTTGAAACTGGAATAATCTAATAGGAACTATAGTAGAATTCCAAAGACTCAGCACCTTTGGAACCTAGGTGGTGCAGGATTATTGGAAATGTTGGACTGTCAGGTAGTACTAGCCCAATCTTGATGATCCCCGGATCTAGCACTGTGCCACTATAAAGAGGGGCTCAGTACATCCTATCCAGTGGTGTCATTCAAATGATTTAGGAACAGGAACTCACTTTTGATTGGCACTTGTTGGGAACCCGGAACCAGCCACAGAGCCCGTTAGGATCCGGAACACCCGTTCTGCTCCGTTCTCCCTGAATGACATCACTGCATTCGCCTCCCTAGGAATCTGGAGTCGCTCCCTTTAACCCTCTGAGTGCCGGCCAACCAAGAAGAAAAGCTCTTTGCAGAGGAATTGGGAGGGGGGAGGAGGGAGTGAAGTGGGCGGAGTCAGCCCTAATTTTAACTAGTGGAACTAAATTCCCCCACGTTTCCCCCTGCATGACATCACTGATCCTATCCAACTCTCCAGCACTGATGCAGGCAGACCAACAGGGTGTACGCTGCATCCTGTGGTGGGGAGCCAGTAATGGAGGCTTCCTCTAGTTAAGGGGACGTTTTTCTCTTATCCTGGGGCTGCATTGCAGCTACATTAGTGCTGGAAACCTGGATAGGACTGGGCCCTTAACTGTCTCCAATGGCTTCTGTAGGGTTTCTCAGAGTCACCATGGTGGACTCAGATGTGATTGCCCTGTGCAAGGGCCAGTGAGGTTCAGGACTGTGCTCCCAAGCCAGGAGCACTCTCAGGCAGTTTTGAAGCCAGAGTATCAGGAATTCCAGACTACTGGATACCAGACTATTGGAGATGTACTGCAGCTTAAAAAAAAAAAACATACTGTGGAGTCTTCACAGTCAGATGCATTCAGAGGGGGCTTTTTAAAAAAAAATTAAGAAAACACTGGATTAATGAAAAACAGGCATTGGAAAGGCAATAATTCAACAATGAAGGCATGAAAGTCTTATACCTTTGTCATCAAACTCCCAAGAGAAAATGGTAATGTATTTTATGAACTCAATTCTATCAGGAGTCCAGATTCAATATGGTGAAGTCTGGAAGCCTGAGTGCATTTTCTCTGTGAAAACCCCTATGACAGGCTCAGCTAATTAGCAAACACCTGTGAGAAGAAGCAATGTGCCTTCATTAAGGCCAGCTGTGTGGGATGCCTACGTGCAGAACTGCATACATTGTGGGGCCGCAACAACCAGAGCTCTGATTGGTGTTAATTCCTCTGAGAGAAGTACTTAAGGGGATGCCTCACCTCCTATCCGTGTGGATTGAAAAGGCAAGGAATGCTGAAGGAGGGAGGTGCTTTATGTATTTTATACATAAAATTATTTTATTTAACAATGTGTTTTAAGAACTCAATTCTTTAAGCTACTTTAAAGCTGTTTACGTTACAGCTCCCTTCCCACCTTAAGTCACCAGCAAGATTTGGAATCCTTCACCAGCACGTCCTAAAGTGTGCTTCGAAAATAAAAGATGCCACTTCAGTGGGCTCTATTTTCAAGCTCTAGATCTCGTCATCAGCTTCAATAGGGAATTGAAGCAGTTTTTAGAAGGCAGTGGCTGTGCTTACCTTGCCAGGCAGTTCTCTTCAGCAGCACACCTCAGGTTGTACATGGATGTCCTCTGGACATAAGTGGATGCTTGGATGTAGTAAGGATCTGGCACTAAGTCAGGAAGACCTGCAATGCATCAAACCAACCACACAACAGCAGCATCAAGCCCAGGACATGTTTCTAAACTTCATGCTATGTAATAATTGCCAAGAGGAGACACAACTGATGCCTTCTGTACACTCTTCTCCAATCCAGAAGTCCCTCACCCGAGACAGGTTAACAAGATCAAGTGCCAATTCCTCAAGAACAAAGAAAATGTGTTTTCTGCAGATTAGCAGAGACTGTGTACCAGTCTATTCTGCTCATCATTCTTCTCTCATAAATCTTCAAGGCATTCCTGCATAAGGACACCAGCTGAGGAGTGAACTTAAGTACCAGAAATATATCAGATACTGTGAAGCTGTGCTCTTTGCTTTATGGAACTGTAACTGTGCTGAAACAAAAGTCTGTGGGCATCCATTAGGCAGGCTGGGATGTTCTGCATTAGTTCCACAAGTTTAAAAAAATGGGCATTTAAAAAGAGGGACATCTGGCAACCCTTCCTAGGAACCATTTGTTCTGTGCACTGGAGGTGGGAAGAAAGGGGTGAGAGGCCTCAATGTTTCTTTTCCCCAGGGCTTGGCCCATCCATGGGCAGAAATTGATGGAAGGCAGCCACCTAAATCTGGCCACTCCTCCTCCTCCTCTCTCCCACCATTGGAAAAGGAAGAGGGGGTGCAGCATAAAATGTGAAGGGGAGGAGAGTGGTGGGTAGCCACATTTCCTCCTTTGTTCCATCCCCTTCTTCCTTTTCCAATCCAAGAAATGGGAGGAGCAGAGGCTGGGACATCAACAGATGGGGGTGGGGAATTGCTGCCAAGTGCCAGAAGGTCTTCAGATAGATCTGGATGGAACAGGGCTCAATTTGAACCGTAGGTCCACTCTCTGTTGTCATGGAACAGTAAGATAATAGAACGTCCTCAGCATGTGGACTTGGAAGGTTCCAGGTCAGTGAGCTCCAGCATCTCTTTAAGAAATGAAACACTGCTAAGATGACTGAGGAGACATGTATTTACTTATTATTTATACTGCCCTTTCTCCAAGGAACTCAGGGTTGTTTTCATCATTCCAACCCTTCTTGTGCCATCACAACAACCCTGTGAGGGAGGTGAGAGGTAGTGACAGGCCCAAGGTCACCCAGGAAGCTTCATGGCCGAGTGCGGATCTGAAGCTGGATCTTCCAGGTCCAAACTACAGACTACACCATCCTGGCTCTTTGTCATAAAACCTTCTCCACCCCTCGCGCCACTACTGAGTTATAACTGCTGTGGGGGGAGAAGGCATTTTAAAAAAACAAAAAAATTATTTTTACTCCTTTTATTTTTGGTTAAAATTAGCACTGAAAAGTGTCCATCCCCTCGCGCGAGATTGACCACAGATTGACCCTGTTGATCATACAGTGCATATGGGGTGGAGAGCAAGAGGTGAGAACCAGAGGGCGAGTAGATCTGGAATCCGCCTGCTTGCCAGCTGGCCGGGATTCGAGAACTCTGTCTAGCGTGGAAGACGGGATTGGACACGCGGCGCCCCCCCCCCAATAAGAGGGATGGGTTTTGAGATAATGGCTCTATCAGTGGCTAACCGAGAATTTGCCAGTAGACATGGAATGACTGTCTTTGCGCAAATGGGCAACGGGTTTCCACTTCCCGCGTCTTTATAACGGCGGTAAGTCCAAGGCCAACAGGGCGGTCTGAGGGTCAACACCGACGTGACAGCAGGAGATCCGTGATCGGATCACCCGCGTTTTTTTAAATGGCTCAAATGCAGCCGCGGGGTGGGGGTGGGGTGAATTCCGATCTGGTCCGCCGCGCTCGGGTTAACCCTTCCCGCACCGTTTTCCCATCCGGAATGCGCCGCCATCGGCGCGCTGTTTGCTCAGGACAGACCATACAGATCGGGGCCACTTCCCTGGGTGCAAGTAAGCCCCACTGCAGATTGTGGGGGTTACTCCCCAGGAAATACGCCTAGGCTTGGGCCGCGCGCGGGTGCCGCGTAGCGGCTGCAGCGCCCGGTCTTACCGTACTGGAAGTAGCCGGTGCCATATCCGGGCCGGTAGCGGCCGTTCTGCCGGGGCCGCTCATAGTTGTCATAGTAGTTGTAATAAGGGTTGTCGTCCGAGTACTTGTAAGGGTTGTAGGGGTCGTCGCCCACCATGACGTCGGCCCGGCGCGGCAGCTGCAGGTTGCTCAGTGGAGGCCGGCTGCTGCCATTGCCCGCCCTGGAGGGGGCGCTCTCGAGGGGAGAGGCCAGGGGCGCCCCCTGGGAGCTGCCGCCGGCCTGAGTCCTGTGGCCCCGGTCGCCGCCCGCATTAGCGCTGGGTCGCTGCTGGTAGCCGGCCTGGAACCAGTGTTGCGCCTCCGGCCTCCTGCTAGTGGTGGCGGCGGGTGCAGCTGCGCCTCCATCGGAGGCACCCGCCGGCTCCCTGCGGGGGGAAGTGCCGTTGCCCTGGAGGAGCAGAACGTGGCCGCCTTGCGCGGGATCCTGGGTGCTCCTGCGCCGCGCGGGCTGGTACTGGGAGCCCACGCTGAGGAGACTATAGACCTGCCCGTTGTTCTCCCACTGAATCCTTTGCCTCCACACGGCGGGCGGAGGCGGCGGGGGGTTCCTCGGCGGCAGCCCGCCCGCCGGCAGCCACAGCAGGCAACTCCAGTAGACGCACGCCTGCAGCTGGGCGAGCCCCAGGAGAGCCGGCGGCCGAGAGAGGAGTCGCATCCCGGCGGCGGGGGCAAGGGGGATCCCCAGGCAGCGGCGCTCCTGCGCGGAGAGGATGGACGGGAAAGGCCCCCTGCCCTCGGTCCCTTCCTCCCGCAGGCCACGGGCCCAGGCACAAAGGGGTGGCGGGCGCTGCTTGACTGATCTCCTCCTGCTCTTCCTCTGCCCACTTTCGCCTTCTGCGAAGAAAAGGAGGCGCAGCGAGGCGCACTTCGTCTCTCCCTATGGCTTGCGCGGGTGTCTGGAGTGGAGCGGCTGGAGGGAGGGACGGAGCGAGGGAGGGCGGCAGGGGGAGGAGATGAGGGCTTTTTAAACTTTCTGGCACACTTGCAAAGTTACACAAGCCCATTCTGGCGGGCGGCTTCTCCGCTATTTGTTCACGTAATGCCATTGGAAACGTGCGGGTCCGACAGTCCTCACATCTGCCCTCCCTTCCCTTCCCATCCCTCGGGCTGCAGCTTCTTGTCCCGTCGTCCCCACGCCCAGGCAGGCAAACAAAACAAGGCGCACCGGAGGGGGGGGGCTTCGGCTGGCGTGGGAGGGGGCTCTCTGGGTTGGAAGCCCCTCACCGCCTAGGGGTGAACATGCAGGCATCTCACTTCCCTCAGACTGCTCCGGCTGCCAGGTGGTGGGGCACTGCCAAAGTATGCACACAGAAAAATGCTATTAGATCATCAGCCCGACTTGAGAGGCAGACAAGAAAGCAGAGGAAGGGGAAGACGGAACATGTTTTCTGGGAACTATTTTCACGATGGACATCTCCCACAATCTGAGCCCTGGCAGCCCTCGCTGGTGGTGACAGGGGAAAGCAACACTCCCCAGTTCCTCCTCAAATAAACTCCAGCATACCGAGCTTTGTTTTTCCCCAACTGAGTCACGCGATAGCTTCGTGACCAACGTGTCTCCTGGAGGAGAGGTTCACTTCAACATGAGGGATGTTTTTCCCCCCACAGGACAAAGTGTCCATCCCCTTGAGAATAAATTGATAAAGAAGTGTGTGTGTGGGGGGGGGGAGAATCCCTCTTGGGCATTTTTTTAAAGACCCTTCAAACACAATGCTATCAGCCCAACACCCTGTTGCAGTGAAGCCCCTTCACCTGTTTCTCTCCTAAGAGAGCAGTTTGAAAATCTACAAAAGACTGGCTGGCACTCCATTATTTATCAAGAATCTGCAACAAGTTAGAGTGCATTTGCTGATGAATCATTGCAAAGGAACGATGCAGAATAACATTGAGCTCTTTCATCTCATTTGGAAGTCAGGCCCGTTGATTTCAATAGGAATTAATTTCAAGGAAGTATGTTTAGGCTTTTAATACTGAACTACAGTACTTTGTTACAATTCACACAGAGAGAGATAGGTTGAGGTGTTTACCTTCTTGAAAATGAGTTTTACTTCATGTATTTGCCTTCCATTCTCAGATTATTCTCGATCCTCAAGTCCTGCTACCTGCTCAAATAGGCATCTTTTAATGTGTTGGCTCATATAGAGCAGGAAGACAGCAACTATCCCCATGTATCTCATGCATCTTTGCTTGTATTAAAAAACAATTGTGAGCTCCTTTGGGAGAGGGAATTATTATCTTCTTATGCCTTTGCTATGTAAACCACTTTGAGAATAGTCTGGTTCAAAATATATGAAGGGCCCAATCCTATCAAACTTACCAGCGCTTATACATCACTGCCTAAGGGACATGCTCTGGATCCTGTAAGGCAGTCATGGAGGTCTTTTCAAGATGAGGAAACGTTAGCTTGGGGCTACATTGCAGCTGCATCAATGCTGGAAATTTGGACAGGGCTGGGTCTAAAGTACATAAAGTACATAAAGCTGGTGAGAGGAGCGGAGATGACAACCCTTCAAGTGAGAGTGAATGAGTTTCCTGTTAGACAACCATGGGAGGCAAGTTCAGCCAAAGAGATGCTGGACTGTGAAGGATACCATCTGGGTGAAAAACATTCTATGCAAGATTAGAACCTATGAATATAAATCCCTATATGGGGTTAAGAAAGCTGGCCTATGTAAACCACCTTGATGAAAGTCAGAGAAGAGATCCAATGACAAGAAAGGCAGTATATAAATACTGGAATGATGATAACCTAGAGCAACCTTTCCAAACTCTTTAAAGGGGGTGGATGTTCAGAGGAAGGGGTGAGGTTGCTCTGTAAATGCAGTTATCTCACCCCTTCCTTCCCTCTGGCTCTTTAAATGAAGAGAAGCAAACTCAGCATAGGTTGCACAGCCTCTGCAAACAAGCCCTGAAGCATCCACTATGCCATGTGCTATTTTTAGCCTCTCCGAGAAGCAACCACTGTCACCAAACAAGCAGCAGAAGCACCTCCCAAAGCTGAAAGCAGCCCTTTCCAGTGGTGTCATTCAAATGATTTAGGAATAGGAACTCACTTTTGAGTTCAAATTCAAATGTTGAAAAAAAAACAAACCCGGAAGCAACCACGGAGCCCGTTAGGATCCGGAACGCCCGTTCTGGTCCGTTCCCCCTGAATGACATCACTGGCCCTTTCCCACATCTTCAGCACATCTGTCCTAGCCCAGCTAGTCTGATTTAGAAGTATGCACCACCTCCTTGCACAGAGGCTGGGACTACAAACTTTACATAAGGTCAAAAGTACATGTTGAGGCTTATGTAAATCAGGGACCTGCTGTACAGTATTTTCCACATTGCACAGAAACCACAAAGTGATACAATTAGCCTACTCAAAACTGACAAAGAACAGAATTTGGTAGAATATTATGGTCCTAGCTGTTCCAAATCCTCAAAAAGTTATGCTTGTTGTAATACAATATTTTTATTTTTTCACATTTTTATATCACCCTGAAGTCACTCATGCTTTTGAGGAATCCATCACAAATTCATCATAGATCCAAAACAGTTGCCGTGCTTTCTTCATTAGTCTCACAATGTATGCATACTTGTCATATTTCAATACATGTCGTGTTCAGTGCGCTCCATGATTAATTTACAAGACAATCCATTTTCTGTGATCTCACCAAAGCCTAACCTGAGATTTAAGAAGAAACACACAGTACAAGTCCTATGGTGCAATGTGACTCAAACAGAAGGACCAGAATGACAAGTAAAGATATTTGCCAGAATAACAAGATATTAACACAGTTCCCACAGACTACAAAGTCCATAATGCAGTATGATGGGCAGCACAATCCAAACCCCAACCTTCGGCCAATGGAAGTCACTTGTGTCAGCTGAGTGCTGTCGCAAATGCATCATAAAGCACATCCTTGCCAGGTCTTCTGGAGCACACCTGCTGTAAGCTGCTCCTGCACCAACTAAGTTTGCCTGGCGTAGTATAGGGGCTATTCTGGGTGGGGAAAGGGTGGAAAGGGGCAGGGGGAGGATGTTCCAGTGGGTGGAGCGGCCCAGGGAGGGGGTTAGAGTTTGATTTTGGCCTATCGGCCACATCCAAACCACATCCCCGTTCCATGCAGCCCCAATTCAGGCAGCGCAGTGTGCCCGGACTTGTGCCTGCCATACAGTGGGCACAGATCCGAACAGCCCCATAGGGATGGCTGGTGCCTACCCCGGGGTAAGGGGATGAACGTGCCCTTGCCCCATGGAGGGTCCAGCCTGCTCCCAACCCATATTGAATACAGCGCAAGCAGGCAAGCCTGCCTGTTCTAGCTCAGGTTTGGGTTGCACCCTTAGAACAGTTCTTCAACCGTGAGGTCAGGACCCCAAAGGAAATGAAAATTGAAGACCACTGGGCAAAGCATCTGAGGTACCCCGTCAGGTATCAGGAGATTGTGTCCCAGTCCTGCTCAGGTTCCTTACAATTGTGCCTTACAACAGTTTTCACCAGTGCCAGGCTTCATGGTAACTTTTACTGCTCTCTGGGATAAGAACATTTAATTACAGTGACCAGCACTTAGGAAGGCATAACAAGGAGTGGGGAGTGGGCAGATATGGTCCTGGGAGGGGGCAGAATCAATGCTGGGTTCCCAGAGGCAGATCTAAGAAAGGGCAAAGCTCTAAGTGTTGCAAGAAGCCTTACCCTGTCATGTAAATCCCTCCTCTCCCTTGCTGCTGTAGCCAGTAAGCAACGCCAAGATGTTGCTGTTCCCTGTGAGGATTGGCTAGAACAGTGCAGGAGAGGAGTGATTTCCACTGCAAGGGAAGGCTTCTTGCAAAACTTAGAGATTTGCCCTCCCTTAGATCTGCCTCTGTGGGTCCCCATCTCATACATTTAGTTATTGGGGTCATGGCACGGAAAAGGTTGAAGACCACTGGCTTAGAACAAAATATCCACTTGTGAGTTAAAGTATTTTGCCCTCCCCCTATAAGTACAATTCTCATGCACAATCTGGTGCCTTTATCAAAAGTGACCAGCTGATTACATTGAAGACATAGAAACAGAACTGTACATTGTTAAACAATGCAATATGCAGAATTTCCCACAACCCATGGAACGAATGGCCAAGCTTTGGTTCGTTAGAGGCAAAAAAAACAAGAAACACCCCCTCTCTTGGCTGGCTTCTGAAAAGCCTTGTTCTTGCAAGATTCCATGGCAAAGCTGCACTTTGCTTAACCTTTGCTTATTCAGACCTACAAACAATGCCACATGCTGGGAGTAATTGAGAAGTCCCAGTCACACCCTTCCCAGGGTGTTACATAGTAGGAGACAACTTGAAGAACCAAGCTCTCTGAGCCAGGAATGGCTCTGAAGGGGAGGGGGAGGGGGAGGGGCCATGTTACACAGGATCTCAGGCTCCTGCAGCACTTAGCATTTTGCCCTCCCTATTGGAATGCCACTGGCTGAAAATGTGGGATATTAAAGTTGATGATGACGATGATGATGAAGACTCTCAGAGAATTTCAGCACAGCAGGAACTCTAATTCGTCCAGTTACTTCAGACCGAAAAATTAGAGACTCTTCAGATCAGCACTGTGATAAATATTGTGATGATGCTCACATAAGCAAAAATATGTATTTAAGGAAACACTATAAACAGTATTCTAGTATATTTTATCCAACTGATATAATATTCCAATACAACTCTGCAGGACAGATTGCTATTTGTTATTCTCAGACTGAACCATCTCAAGCCCCTTAAAACTTTTTTATTTGTGGTCACTTGGATTTTTTTCTTCACTCTGTGTCCCTGAGAGGAGCAGACAATGACTAAGTCAGAGGAAAATGGAAAATCTGGGAAACTGGAAAATACAACTATGAATAAAATGAGCCCTCTGTCTTTCTAATCTTCACATAAATCTTCCCAGCTTCACAAATAGCTTGTTGTTTCCCAATGTGTGATATTAGAAAATGTTTCCACACAGTATGGGATTCCAGCCATAGTTTTTGTCCTTTTCTTGATGACTTCACAGTTTTTTTTAGTATAAAAATGAAGAAAGCAACCTTGCTGCCCTCTGATTGGAACAAATATTTTTACTATTTTTTCCAATGTACTTTCTGTTGTGTGTCTAATGAATTAGGAGTTCATGAATCATAATAGTTATAGATCATCACTCCTGAAGTCTTCTAGTGGTTATTTGTTCATAAAGGCCTGGTGTTCTCTGTGGGATCAATTAATCAAAGTATATACTGCTTTTCAACTAAAAGTTCACAAAGCGGTTTACAGGCAAATAATAGTAAAAAAGTTAAATGGCTCCCTGTCCCAAAAGGGCTCACAATCTTAATAAAATGCAGACCACCCCCAGCAACAGCCACTAGAAAAGACACTGTGCTGGGGTGAAGAGGGACAATTACTCTCCCCCTGATAAATATAAGGAACACCACTTGAAAAAGTGCCTTTTGGTCAGTTAGCAGGGGTAAAGTCTTCTAGTGGTTATATTCTTTTTAAAAAAGATACACAGCTAATGATGTATGGTGTTAAAACACAAAAATTAAATCACAAAATCACTTGGATTTCTAGGTCTTAGGGCCCAATCCAAATGTTGTTCTATCACTGATACAGCTGAATGCTATAATGTTCCCTCATCATGAGCCAGCCTCAGTGACTGCCCTTCCCACCACAGTATGAAATTGTATGAACTGTATGAAACTAGTAAAATCAAGATAAAGTAGTTTATATTCGTCCTTTTCACTTATTAAACCATTTGAGCAGCATTCACACAATGTGGGGAGCAAACGTGTCACTGCGGTTTTCACTCCTGACATGCTTCCAAAGCCCACCTCCCACTCTCTTCACGGAAAGCGTTTGTCAGGCCACTGTGTTTTGCAGTCTTCGTGTAGCAGGTGCAAAAAGACAATAATGTCTCTTGTTGATTTGCTCATTTAGAAGTAACACTTCATTTCAGGATGTGCACCCCCTGCATGTGCTATCTTCACATTGGCACAAACCATGTGTGTTACAGCAGGAAAACAGTTTTGCCTCCTATGATTTTTACTAGAGGCAAGTACGTTCCTTTGCATAGAAGCAGTGCCTTTCAGTATCTGTAATATGCCAGTGACCCCAGAGGGAGGGGTGGGTGTTCAGTAGGTTTCATGTTTTACATTTGTATTCAATAAAGTTAAACCCCACTCTCATTCCGGTGTCTTCCTTGGGGGGGGGACAGAGGTTCAAGGGTAATAGGCAGCGATGGGATCTACAAATGACCTGGGGGAACGCTGGGCGGGACTTAGGCGGGACATCCGGGTGATTGGCAGCCCGTCCGCGGCAATCCGCAGCTGCCCTGGCCTCGGGGGGGCTCCTGCTTGCAGCGGTGGACGGGTGAGGGTCGCGCTGAGTGCTTGGGCAAGCAGCGGTGGGGCACGATAACCGGGGGCAGCCCCCCCCAAGGCCAGGACAGCTGCACAACGCTGCGGACGGGCAGCCAATCATGCGGAAGCCCCACGTAAGTCCCGCCCAGCATTCCCCCAGGACGTTTGTAGATCCCATCGCTGGTAATAAGCTACCTCAGAATGCCAAATGCAGGGGAGTGGCAGCGAGATACAACATAAGAACATAAGAACATAAGAAGAGCCCTGCTGGATCAGGCCAAAGGCCCATCTAGTCCAGCTTCCTATATCTCACAGCGGCCCACCAGGTGCCCCAGGGAGGCATGAGACAACAAGATGCTTGCATCCTGTTGCCACTCCCTTGCACCCGGTAACAGTAGCCCTCCACCTTTGTAAGGAGGTTGCACAATCCATCATTGCCTATAGCCCACGATGGACCTTTCCTCCAGAAATCCGTCCAATCCCCTCTTAAAGGCATCAAGACCAGATGCCATCACCACCTCCTGTGGCAAAGAGTTCCACAGATTAAAAAAAAATACTGGGTAAAAAAAAAATACTTCCTTTTATCTGTTTTAACTCTCCCAACCCTCAGTTTTAGCGGATGTCCCCTGGTTCTGGTGTTTTGAGAGAGGGAAAAGAACATCCCTTTATCGACTCTATCCCTTCCATGCATAATTTTGTATGTCTCAATCATGTTCCCCTTCAGGCGCCTTTTTTCTAGACTGAAGCTGCAGTCTTTCTTCATAAGGGAGGTGCCCCAGCCCCATAATCATTTTTGTTGCTGTCTTCTGCACCTTTTCCAGCTCCACTATGTCCTTTTTGAGATGCAGCGACCAGAACTGGACACAATATTCCAGGTGTGGCCTTACCATCGATTTGTACAATGGCATGATAATATTGGCTGTTTTCTTCTCAACCCCTTTTTTAATTACCCCAAGCATGGAACTGGCCTTCTTAATTGCTGCCGCACACTGGGTCAACACCTTCATTGAATTTTCCACCAGCAGCCCAAGATCTCTCTCCTGAGCTGTCACAGACAACTGAGAACCCATTAGCCTATAGGTGAAGTTTTGGTTTTTGGCCCCAACGTGCATCACTTTACATTTGTCTATGTTGAAACGCATCTGCCAATTTGCTGCCCATTCCCCCAACTTGGAGAGATCCTTCTGGAGCTCTTCACAATCCTTTCTGGTTTTCACCACCCGGAAAAGTTTAGTGTCATCTGCAAACTTGGCCACCTCACTGCTTATCCCTGTCTCCAGGTCATTTATGAGTAAGTTGAAAAGCACGGGCCCCAAGACAGATCCCTGGGGCATTCCACTTTTCACCTCTCTCCATTGTGAACATTGCCCATTTACCCCCACTCTCTGTTTCCTGGCCCTCAACCAATTCTGGATCCATAAGAGGACCTGCCCTCTTATTCCCTGACTGTGAAGTTTCTTCAGCAGCCTTTGGTGGGGGACTGTGTCAAACGCCTTCTGAAAATCCAGGTATATGATATCCACAGGTTCACCCATATCCACGTGCCTGTTGACCTTTTCAAAGAATTCCAAAAGGTTTGTGAGGCAAGACTTACCCTTACAGAAGCCATGCTGACTTTCTTTTAGCAGTACTTGTTCCTCTACGTGTTTTAGGATTTTTCTTTGATGAGGCTTTCCACCATCTTACCCAGAACAGACGTTAGGCTGATCAGCCTGTAGTTTCCAGGGTCCCCCCTTCTCCCTTTTTAAAAGATTGGCGTGACATTGGCTATCCTTTAATCCTCTGGCACTGTGGCCGTTTGAAGGGACAAGTTGCATACTCTAGTTAAGAGGTCAGCAACTTCGTTCTTTAGTTCCTTAATAACTCTTGGGTGTATACCATCTGGCCCTGGTGACTTATTTATATGTAGTTTATCGATTTGATCTAAAACATCTTCTTTATTAACCATTATCTGCTTTAATTCCTTAGTTAGGAAGGGCTGTTCGGGCTGTGGTATCTGCCCAAGTTCTTCTGCTGTGAAGACGGATGCAAATAATTCATTTAATTTCTCTGCAATCTCCAAGTCCCCTTTTATCTCCTCTTTCCCTCCCTCACCATCCAGCGGGCCAACCGCCTCTCTGGCAGGTTTCCTGCTTCTAACATATTTGAAGAAGCTTTTATTATTCCCCTTTATGTTGCTAGCCATGCATTCCTCAAATGCTTTCTTGGCCTCCCATATCACCTTCTTACTTGTCTTTTGCCAGGGTTTATGTTGTTTTTTATTCTCCTCACTGGGGCAAGACTTCCATTTACGGAAGGAAGCTTCCTTGCTCTTTACAGCTTCTCTCACTTTGTTTGTCAGCCATGCAGGCACCCTCCTGGACCTTGTCGAACCCTTTTTTCTTTGCGGTATACACTTCCACTGGGCCTCTACTACTGTTATTTTAAACAGCCTCCATGCAGCCTGAAGGGATTGGACTCTTTTTACCTTCCCTTTCAATTTCTTCCTAACTAGCCTCCTCATTTCAGGGAAATCTGCCCTTCGAAAGTCAAGGGTTCTTGTGTCAGATTTGCTCTGCACTCTTTCCTGGACATGCATGGCAAAATCAATCGCAGCATGGTCACTGTTCCCCAATGGCTCAGTAACACTTACATCCCTAACTAGGTCCCGAGTACCACACAATATTAAATCCAGAGTCGCCTGTCCTCTAGTCGGCTCCATGACTAGCTGCTCTAAGGCACAGTCATTTAGCACGTCAAGGAATCCGGTCTCTCTTTCTTGACCAGAGCAGCAGTTGACCCAGTCAATATGAGGATAATTGAAGTCCCCCATGATTACAATCCTGTCTCTCTTGGTCACTGCCCTGATTTGTTTCCTCATTTCAAGGTCACCTTCAAGTTTTTGATCGGGAGGACGATAGCACCCCCCCCCCCACTATTACATTGCTCTTACGGCCTGGTAGTTTAACCCACAGTGACTCTATGGTGGAGTCAGGCCCACCTTCAGTTTCTACTCTGCTGGATTCTATCCCTTCTTTGATATAGATGGCCACCTCTCCGCCAACACGCCCTTCCCTGTATCTGGTTGTCTTGTGTTCTCCCTGAGGCATCTGGTGGGCTGCTGTAGGATACAGGAAGCTGGACTAGATGGGCCCTTGGCCTGACCCAGCAAGGCTTATTTTTAACACAAATATCCAGAAACACAAGAGAAAATCTTCTCTCTGAAGAAAATAAGGAAGATTATGTTCAATAATTTTTCAGAGTTTTTGAGAAGAAAATGCAACATCTGATGTCACCTTGGCTCAAACAAAAATGAATACATATTTTAATAGTTCTGGAGAGTGAAATATATCACATGAAAACCTTGACCAATCATATGTAGGAAAGAACTATTTTTACTTTGACCAAAGCCATCTTCCTTTTCTGTTTTTTTTTAAACTGCTGGGTCTTTGAAATTATAAGTTATGGTGCCTGTCTAAAGGGAGTTTCCTTCTGAAGAAAAACAAAGAAAATTACAAGCCTGGGTCCAGTAGACCTATTTATTGTTGTTTATGTCTGCAGAGAGCCTTGAAGAAGCTCAGGGTCCAGCTTCATGTTTTACTGGGGAAAATTTGGTAACAGGCTGTTTTTCTTCTTACACTCCAAGGTAACAGACTTCTTTAAATAATTTCTTATAAATACATGCATCAGAGGGTGCAGAGGTAAAAGAAGAAGAAAAAAGAGAAAGAAATGTGCTTATGTTTTTAGGACAGAGGGTTCCTAAAGTTGCACCAAATACTTTTCCTAAGTACAAATTCTTCCATGGAATTTCATCTGGGACACTGTCCAGTTGAACACTTCCTTCCACATCTGCTCAAGAAAAAGTTCCCGACAGCAGCTTCTGGATTGCTTTACGTTTTCCTTTCATCTAGACGGTGCATCTTCACATATATGCTATTCATGTGACAGTGTGACTATGTTCATGGCTAGAAGTGTATCTCGGTATGAGTGGTCTAATAAGGTCGGAGAAAATGCAAAGCCAGACTGAGCCCAGTTTTATTAAAAATAACATAATGTGTTCATTCAATGCTTTATGCTTGGCTAGCAATCACCATTTTATTCATTTGGGTTTATCGCCCTCTCCTGGTCTAAGACTGTAATTTTTGTATTTGGGTGAAACATAGCACATGCCAAATAAAACAAGAATAAAAACAAATGTAAGAAAAATACAATAAAATTCAAAACCATTGTGGCCATCACAGCCTAGAATTTGTTCAAAGACCTGTGAGTATAGGCTCCATTACATGAGAGGTCCAAAGTAATTTAGAGCGCAATCCTAAACTGGAGTTAGGCTGGCATAAGCTAAGCCAGCAAAGTTTGGCCTGCACAAGGGCCACCATAAAGTGTGTTTGGACTACTCTCGGAGTCAGGGAGGATAGTGCAAGTCTGTGTGCTGGCCTCTGACAATGAGAGTGATCCAAGCATGCTTTTCGGTGGCCCTTGTGCTGGCCAAACTTTGCTGGTTTAGCTTATGCTGGCCTAGCTCAGTTTAGAATGGCACCCTTAGTTACACTGGACTCCCCCAATTTAGGAACCAGTATTGCATCATGAGAAACAAAATTGACTAACTGTGAAGGTGGCTCTTGATACTCCATTTTTTTCTAAAGTAGAACCAGTTTCTGAGAGCACAATCCTAACCTGGAGTTAGTCCAGCAAAGTTTGGCCGGCACAAGGGCCACCGTAAAACATGTTTGGACCTCTCTCAGAGTCAGAGAGGACTCGGAGTCAGGTGCATATCTGTGTGCTGGCCTCTCTGACTCCAAGAGTGGTCAGAACATACTTTACAGTGCCCCTTGTGGTGGCCAAACTTTGGTGGCCTAACTGCTGGACTAATTCCTGGTTAGGATTGTGCCCTGAACCATTTACACTACTGTTTTCTGAACACAATTGTTAAAGTATGTGGCCATGTCACATTTTTTTTATTTTGAAGAGTTTATACCCCACCTTTCCCATGCCAAAGCAAATGCCCAAGGCAGCTTACATGGACAGGCTAGCCTAAACCATCAATTTTCAATGGGGTTTTTACAAATATACAGTATTCTGTGATTCACCGAATCCTCAGTCCCAGATGTAGCCTTCACAGTGTGCTTCTCTCCTCTGTCCATGTGACAGCGAGCTTCATTAGGTGATTGTAAGTCCAGCCTGGACAGGTCCTCAAAGTCGTACTCATTCTTGTGCCAGCTGGCCTTCTCACAATATTCCTGTTCTGGCTAATCAGCTCTACAGTGATCCCATTCTGCCACAACAGGTACTGCAGCTTGTCACAGCCTGACTTTCCGTCTCCCATCCAAAAATAGACCACAGATTCTCCTGTCACATGGACAGATGGGCACAATCAGCGCCAGCCTTAGGAGCTGCAGGACTCAACACTAAACATTTTTGCAGGGTAGCCACCACTTGGGTGATGTGAAAACCTGATGCCAACTTGATGGTGTGTGTGTGTGTGTGTGTGTGTGTGTGTGTGTGTGTGTGTGTGTG
>JAJKFI010000001.1:31974752-31990137 GCA_029204185.1 Lerista edwardsae | reverse complement strand
TATGTATGTATGTATGTATGTATGTATGTATGTATGTATGTATGTATGTATGTATAAGAACATAAGAACATAAGAAGAGCCCTGCTGGATCAGACCAAAGGCCCATCTAGTCCAGCTTCCTGTATCTCACAGCGGCCCACCAGGTGCCCCAGGGAGGCATGAGACAACAAGATGCTTGCATCCTGTTGCCACTCCCTTGCACCCGGTACCAGTAGCCCTACACCTTTGTAAGGAGGTTGCACAATCCATCATTGCCTATAGCCCATGATGGACCTTTCCTCCAGAAATCTGTCCAATCCCCTCTTAAAGGCATCAAGACCAGACGCCATCACCACCTCCTGTGGCAAAGAGTTCCACAGATTAACTACCCGCTGGGTAAAAAAATACTTCCTTTTATCTGTTTTAACTCTCCCACCTCTCAGTTTTAGCGGATGCCCCCTGGTTCTGGTGTTTTGAGAGAGGGAAAAGAACATCCCTTTATCGACTCTATCCCTTCCATGCATAATTTTGTATGTCTCAATCATGTCCCCCCTCAAGTATGTATGTCCTTAATCTCGCAGTGACTAAGGCCCAAATCCTAACCAAATTTTCAGCACTGACATAGCTGTCCCAGTGGATGATGTGGTGCATCTTGCAAATAGGGGCAGTCAAAGAGGCGTCCTCAAGCATGTTTGCTCCCTTATCTTGGAGCGGCATTACCCTTACCCCAGGGCTGAAAACTTGGTTAGGATTGCATCCTAAATCACTGCCTGTGGCTGTGGACTGCTGAAGCCTGCAGGGACACTTGTCCACTCAAGGAAAGTACATTTTGCCTGGTAGTGATACTTCCCTCCTACACCTAAACCTCCATTAGAACATAAGAACAGGAATTTGCCACTTCAGACACCCTGTAGCAGCAGCAGGCAATGCTTCACCTAGGTTTTGGCCCAGACTGTGGAGCATTCAGACTCAGGGAAGTTGGCCATAGGAATGCTTCCCTATGGAATGGTCTAGGAATGTCATGGCATGGTCCAAAACAGACAAGATCTTGTTCCAGAAGAAGCAGACAAGAAGCAGGAGAGTCACCAATATCAGATGGGGGTTAAGATCCAAGGAAGAGAAGAAGGACTAAGGGCACAATCCAACATCTGTCGTTCAGGCGACGCTAGCTGCTAGCATCGGCCAAATGGTTGCAGCGTTGGCACCTTTGCATCGGCGCTGATGCCGTTGGGTGCCAGCCAAAAGCTGTGCTGTGCTGCTCCTGCACCAGCCAAATTTGGCTGGCACAACAGCAGTTCTGGGTGGGGGGAGGGAGGGAGGAACTGGGTGGGGTGGGCGGGCCGGGAGGCATGCTGGCCAAGGGAGTGGGCGGAGCCTCCGTCCCCAGCTGTCCCCACAGCCTCCTAACTTGTGCTGGATATGGTGCAGGCAGTGGTGTTATCCTACCGGTATGCTGGGCGGGACATCCGGGTGATCGGCAGCCCACCCGTCGCGTACCACTGCGTTACGCCGTTTGCGTACCCAGTTACTCCGCTTGCATACGTTATGCAAACGGCATAACGCTGCGGTATGCGACGGGCGGGCTGCCGATCACCCGGACGTCCCGTCCAGCGTACCGGTAGGATAACACCACTGGGTGCAGGCCTGCTGGCCTTGCTGTTCCGGTGCAAGTTAGGATTGCGCCCTAAAAGCAGTCCCAAGTCTCCGAAATTCATCACTTCCAGGATCTGACAGTTGGACGGCAAAAATCCTCTCGTCTTTACCCAGCTTTAACCTTTTCACATCCCCTCCCCCACAGCTTCCAAACCCTGAGACAGCCACTTTTGGGAGCTTAAAACATGAAATAAACAGCTGGCTGCCACCAGCACATCGATGGCACCCAATCCCTAAGCTTCAGATGATTCACTAAGAGGCTGTTTATAGATATTACATTACAGCAGAGACAAACCAAACCAGTTCCCAAGAGGCAGAGTTTGCATCCCAAATCAGCCCCTGCATCTGGCCGTGACAGAAAAGCAACACACAGCACCGACCCTAGGGAGTTTGGATTTGAGTTTATATTGAAAAATGCTTTGATGTTATGCTAAACGAGGTTTTAATTGGAGAACATCTTGCAATGTGCGACTTGTACCGATGTAACTAAGCAAAAGAGACCATTCTTAATTAACCCCCCGTGAGACTTTAATGAGGTTCCTGTCGAGACAGAAAATATCGGAGGAAAAGTCATTCATTAACCCCACTGTGATAGAATTAAACAGATGAACTTACAGGAAAGTGAAACTGATTAAAAAATCATCACTAGTAGCCATAGACCTTTAACACTCTCTCTGGCAGTGTCTGGAGATAACATCGCTACAATTACTACCAACAGGCCTCCCCTTTAAAAACGGTTCCAAAGCAGATCCTGAGTGGATCCAATGCACTTTGAGTGTCTGCCCCTTTAAACAGAGGGGGTGGGGCTGTGATTGGAGCCATCTTTGGAGCTTCCCCGCACCTTTGTGGGGGCTGCCATCCTTCTCTGCTATTTTTAAAGTAGAGAAGAAGGGGGCAGGTGGAGGGAAGACCCTCCAAAGGTGGCTGCTACTATTGCAGCCCCACCTGCCTGCCTCTCCTCCTTCTCCGCTTTTAAAACCGTGGCGGACAGCAGCTCCGCCCCCTGGCGAAGCTCCAACAGTGGCTGCGACTGTAGCCAACACTGAAGGTTTTTCCCTCCATCCTTCTTCCCTTTTTCCCTCCATCCTTCATCCTTTTTCCCGCCATCCTTTTCCCTCCCATCCTTCTCTTTTTTAAAAAGTGGAAGAGGAGGGGGCAGGCAGAGAAAAAGTACCAGCCCCCGGAGCAGCAAGGAAAAGCCTTTCCCCACTACTCCGAAGGTTGAAATAAGCCCTGGTGGGAGGGCCACAACCCCAAGGCCCCAAGCAGGGTACTGGCAGCTATTTCTCTGCCCCCCCCCCGTTTGGTGCTTGGGACATTTGTCCCCCTTGCCCTCTTCAGGCACACTACTGGTGCTGGGAACTGCTGACCTGCTGTACTTCATCACCCCAGCAGGTGGTCTACCAGCCCTACCAGACAGAAGGACTTGATGGGAAAAGCAAAATACACCATTAGCTATTATGGTATGCCACTGATATCATAATAGCCATCTTCTTTTCTGACTTTGGCCAGGTGGCTCCTTACTACTTGGCGTGCCCCAGTGTCCACTGATTTGGTGTCCATGGTTTCAGTTATCCACAGATACCATGGATACTGGGGTACCTATGAAAAAGATAGGGGAACATGATACAAATTTCTTTTTTCTTTTTTAACCTTGTTGCAGCAAAACCAATGATGTTCCCCTATCTTTACAAGGCGTCCCCTCCAGGAGGGAGGTTGCTCTTGCCAGGGAAGACTGTCTGGCAGCTGGCTGGTGTTCATTCTGCAGATGTGACCAAACCATTGAAGCTGCAATTTTGGATTTGTTCTCTGACTGACGGTTGATGAAAGCACCTTATCCGAATTGTCTCGTTATGATGGCTATCACGGAAAGGCCCAGGATCTGCCTCAAGCATCGCATATTATATGGAAGATCTCAAGCTTGTTCATGTCAGATTTGAGCAGACTCCATGCTTCCGATCCATACAGAAGAATTGGCAAGATCAGTATTCAGAAGAAGCTAATTTTGATCAGAAGTTAGATACAGTACTAATAATGTTAAATGATCCTTAAAGGCTCTGAACAGCCTGATCCATCTACTTTAAAAGGCTCCACATTCTGTTCCTCACATCCCAGCAGTTCTCCACCAAAAGGGAAATTCCTCTGATAATGCCCAGTTTTCTTTCCATCTACAAATTGGCCCCTTTTTCATGTAATCCAACACATCAAGGCTTAACTGCACTTTTAAAGAAACTGTCACACATTTCAAGAACTGCAGTGAAATCTGAGGCCCTTATTTTTCAGCTGACTGCAGCTCCAGAATGTTGCTGTTCACTATAACCACACTATATGCATGTTTCCATTTTACAGATATTCTGCTTAGATGTGCCAATTCCCTAAAAGCAGAATCTGATGTTACCTCACCATCACAGTACAGTGCACTTTATTCTTCATCTTCTGGTAAAGACTCAGCTATTAAACACTGAAGGACAATTAGTGGAAGAGTTACAAGTCCCAAGCATTCCGCCTTAGCTCTAAAGTACATATTTGTCTTCAAAATTCCTTCTTGTAAATATTTATTTTAAATGTAACCCTAACCAGATGGAGATCCTTCTGTGGTGTGCTGCCTACAGTCCATAGTCAACCAGATCTGCCTTTCACACCACTGTTCATATGCAGAATGCTTATTTTCAATCTGTATTTGCACTCTACATACTGAATTTTCCACAGCGCAATCCAAACAGGCCGAAAGGCCAGCACAAGTCCCTTGTGCCAGCATCTGGCTGTCGCAAATGAATCATAAAGCATTTTTGTGCCAGTTTTGGAGCGGGTTGGCCTCAGGAAGCCAGCTCCTGTGCCTGCCGGCCCAAAGATAAGACCAGCCTTGTGAGGCCGGCACAGGAACTTCGGGAGGGCAGCAGGAGGCAGTACAGGGTAGGGTGATGGGTAAAATGCGATGGGGGGGGAGCAGGTGGGCCCATGGGCAACCTGGCCCAGGGAGCGGGTGGAGATTTTGGCCTTTGGGCCAGATCCTAACCTTCATGCCTGGCCCAGGTAGCCCTGGGTGGCTCCAAACTATGGGTCTGTGGTACACCAGTGGGTCACAACCCAATTTTTGGTGGATTGCAAAACAGCCTAGTCTGCCCTGTCAATGTGCATAAAGGGTTAAGCAACCTGCTACTTGGGAAGCACTGCTGCACAATCACCATTACCATAGTCACAGAGGTTTGAGCTGCTGGTTGAGTGAAACTATTTTATTAGGTAGGTCCCAATGCTGAAAAGTTTGGGAACCACTGCATTGAGTGAATTTTAAGTGGTAACAGTGTCATGTTTTGTAGAAATGCCTATATTTATGCTATAAAGTGCCTTGAAAATTGTTAGTGGAAGATGATTTAAACATACTTAGAGGAACTTTTGTCTTCCTGCACACTATATACCAGTGGTTCTCAAACCTTTCAGAGTGGGACACACTTTTTAGAATGACATTCATGTTAGGACCCACCAGAAGTGACGTCATTAACCTGGAAGTGATATCATATTCAGAAGTGACATCATCAAGCAGGAAGTTCCATGATTGCGACATAATAAAATGACATTCCTGGAATGCAAATTGGCATTCTTGGACTGCAGTAATTGCATAACCATGAAACATCTAGATAGAAAGCAAGATTAGGAGAAAATATATAAAAGCACTTCACTAAAAACAAATTAAAACAAAACCTCACTTATAGATGTAGAATGCAATCCTTACCAACTACCCACTGTGGCAAGGGTACTGGGGTAAAGGTGATGCAGCTCTGAGGGAATGTTTGTTCCCTTACCTTAGGAAGCCTCCAGGATTGTCCCCCAATTGCAGGACGCAGCACATGCCCCATTGGCATACCTATGCTAGCAAGTTGGTTAGGATTGTGCCTTCAAACTGTTAACACTCACAAAAAGAATATAGCAAAGTAAGTTCTGCAGTTTCCAAGATGGCTGCTTCCAGCTTTCCATGACCCACTGACATCAGGTCACAGTTTGAGAAACACTGCATACAGATCAGTGCTAAAATAATTTGAACAAATAATTTCTCCATATGACTATATCCTAAAGTAACAGCCCAATCCTAGTAGGCATTTATGACAGTGGATCTCACTGTCCACCACTTTTAGTGCCACTGTGGTGTCTAAATGTCTTGCCACTGTTGTGCACATCTGAGCCACCTGAGCAATCAGCAAGAGGCTCTGTGCACCTGCCAGAAATGTACCCAGCATGCATCAGAGCAGGTAAGGTGCCTGTGCAGAGTGAATCATGAGCAGGCTGAAGGAAGTTCATGGGGCAACCAGGGTAGGGAGTGGAGAAAGCATGAGTAGAAGGGGGTGGGAGGGGCAGATCCTATCCCCCAGTCAGCATGCTCCCATCTTGTCTTGCATTTATGCTAGCAATATAGCTGACCCAAGTAGTTCCAGGCCCAGGCTTATGAGCTCTAGGCAGGGATCAGTGTAAGGCTCTTCAAAGATGACAGGAGCCCCCAAATGAATCTGACAGACCTTGATGCTTCCACCTCCCTCCTTGGGTCAATAAATTGTCCCTTCTCCATCTTTATGGCACCTTCATCCCCTTCCACCTGGTAAGGGCACTGGCCCGGCAATGGACCTCCTTAAGTCTGCGCTGGCTATTTTTGCAGAACCTACGAGGCCCAACATGGAGGATAGGATCCGGCGGTGGAGGCCATAGCTGGTTCCACTGCTGCTCTGCCCCTCCCCCCAGTTCCACCCTCCCCATGCCCTCCCCCCTGCTGTAAAAGAGCTCACTTACCATGAGACTGACCACTGGCTGGCTCTGCACTGGGTCCTCCTGGCTTACTGCACTGGGTCGTCTGGGGCCTGGTGCTAGCCCAGCATCAATGGTAATCCCTTACTGCCAGCGCTAGAAATGTTTTACAGCACTTTTGTGATGCCAGTGCCGCCGTAAGGGCTTACCGCAGGCACTGGGCTGGGTAAGGCAATACATACGCATGCACACACATGCACACCGCGCACGTACATGCACATGGACACACACACACACACACACACACACACACTTACTTACTTACTTACTTTCAGGGATATCTCATGGGTTCCTTGACCACCAACAGGTAATCAGCCAAACAAAAGAATTACTGGTTTTGTAATATGAAAAGTCCTATGTGTTCCCTTCAGAAATATTATAATCTCAATGAAATTGTGATTTTTTTAAAATTTTGCATAAGGTGCATAATAACAAATGCATACATAGATCAATACTTCATTTTAGTGATAAAGGATCTTTATGAAAGGTTATTGCTTTAGCATGTAATACAAAAAACAAGCTTAATGAAATATATCCCCCCAAAGTCTTGTTTACTCAGCTGGATGAGAGCATTCAAATCATTCATTTGAAGTGAACACCAAGGCTGAGGTAATTTTAGAGAAAGAATTAATCAGGGCAAAATTGCCTTTTATTGTAAGTCAATAGCAGGAAGGAAGAAATTATGATCTTAAAACAATGGCTCATGGGACCAGCGTAAATTATTTGACAGAACCGATCTTCTAACACAACTGGTAGAGAACTGGATTAAGTATTTTAAACAAAACACCGAGACAAGTCTATAGAACAGCGTTTATTAAGGACCACCTGTGAGGCCGCTATCCTTAAATGAAGGCAAGCTTAAATGGGGATTTTTTCCTTATACCTCCTGCAAACAAATCCTTCAAAAAATCTTTCTGTGTACAGGTTGACCCTCCTTTTCTACAGGTTTGGGACCCACAGATTTGATCAAACCTGGGTCAGGAAGCTTCACTGTACCTCCCAGAGGCAACCAGAGGAATCCTCTGGTCAGGAGGGAGGCCTTCTGAGGCACAGAGAAGCCACATGTGACCTCCCCACATCTCTGAAGGCCTGCTGGAGCCTTCTGAGACACACTTTTGGTTTTTGCTGAACTGGAAGTGTACGCAGAAGGCTCAGAAAGGCCTTCTGAGGTGCGGGAAGGCGGCATGCTTCAGAACACCTCTGGACATGACCAGAATGCAGTTTGGGTTGTGTCTGGCCTGACCCACAGATTCAATTATTCACAGGTTTAGGTACCCACAGGGGGCGCAAATCCTCCATGGTTACCGAGGGCCAACTGTAATTGTATTATTTAATCTCTAAATCAGTTGTCTCCATACTGGAGGCCACTGCTGCAAGCAAAAGATTTCCCGGGGTGAACGGCACTTACCATTCCACCAGGGAGCCACAGGATAGTTCCTTCAAACACCTCTGACAGTCACGCAGGCCAGACAGCTACCCCCAAATCTGAGTGCAATGCCTGCTGGGGCAATGGAGCATCCTCAGGGCTGGCTGCTCTTAAAGTCTGCTGCTCAGCCTGGATGAAGAAGTAGAGCTCAGATGACGCAGAAGGCCCACCCCCATCATCTGAGTCCCATCTTCCCCTTGGCTGGGACAGAGTCTGTTCAGTCTTCCCACAGGTCAGGCTCTGACCTTGGATCCCCTCCTCTACTCTCATCTCTCATCTACTGTTGTCTGTAGGTGTCTTGAACCGGAATTTTCCACTTCTGTTTTCCAATGTCTGGATTTTGGGTGGTGGGTTTATTCTCTCCCATGGATGGCATGCCACAGCTCCTTCTTATCAAGGGCCAGCAGGTGATGGAAGCTTCAAGCTTCTCCTTAGGCAGGTCCTAGCAGTTTTCTGCAAACTTTCTGTTCCTCTTTGATATCTGTTCTGTCCAAGGGCCCTGCCTTCTGATGAGGTTGTTTGGGGTGATAATAAACTTGGCTTTCTTCCATTCTTTGTGTTTCAGTTTCCTCCTGCTATCTTGCCCAGCCATGATCAGTCGTTCTCCCGTGCATTCCTGCCTAAATGCTACCTCTGCAAAATTTATCCAAAGTCCTTTTCCATAGTGAGTGCAGCCACATTAAAAAGTAGGGTCCTGGGGCTGCATTCTGGGAGTGCTGGGTGTCTCTGACTCTATCGCTTACCATTAGTGATGAAGTGAAATATTGCTACTCTGAAAACAATTAATATTTAATGGATATTGACAAAGGATCTTTCCAAATGATTTTTAGTATACAGTGAGATCCTGGCAATATTGAAACCAAGGGGAGTGTTGCCATTGCATTCTATGAAAATTAGGAACTCTGTGCTCTGCAATACAATCCACACAAAATAAAACCATAAGAAGAGCAGTCATTTGATTTTCAAACCTCCTTAGAACGTTTTTGGAGCAAAACAGAATGTAATTTTGAGTACTTCAATGTGAGAATAATGATAAATATAATTTTAAAATAATTATGCTGTTCTGTTTCAGTCCTTTCTACTGGATCTCAATAAAAAATACTGTATTCAATAGAAATGTCATTATATCCTGGCAGGGAAATAAAATGCCCAACATATGGAACATAGTCATTCGGGATGACAAACCATCTCGCAGCTTGAAGCATAATAATACATAGCAAATTGAATGCAGTCAGGTTGGTTAAAAAAAAAAAAAGATTCATTTGATTGTTCATTCTAGTGACTTTTAAGTGGAAACCTACATGTAAATCTGCATGAAGCACACTGATTCTTCTTCCACTTAAACAATGGACATATTGTATCTGTAATGCTTTCCCTTTGAAGCATTATTTGTAGCCAATTAGAATATATTGCAATTTCCTGAGCTTTCATATTTGTCTTATTCACTAATGACAGAAAATCTTCTAAGATAAGGGTTCTCTTTCATAGGTTTTAAAGTATTTTTAGCAAAATCGGGTGACTAATTTTTCACATATGAATTCTAAAACCAATACTTTCTGTCCAGCTCCCCTGAATCAATCTTTCAACAAAGCCGATTCTCTTTTGGGAAAAAGATGGTTTGAATTAAATGATGGAGTTTGCCTAGTGTTAATCCTTGGATCCCTTACACTTAAGTGACACATTGACTGTCTCAGTTGGATGGTGCCTGAAATGGAAGCGCTCCTGAAATATGTTTCAGTCCAGAGATCTGTGGCTGCTTTCATTGGTGCACAGACCATACCATGAAAAACATCACCTGCTGATTCCTATAAAGATGTAGTTAAAGGCAGAGGAATGGTACATACTACTTCCTCTCCCCATGATAGACTATAGGCAGCCCAGTCCTAAGCTGTGCTGGAATAGCCAGGCTGGTGCAGCTGAACTGCATCCTAAGCATGTTAGGAGGCCGCAGCATCTCAGCGTGTGGCAAGGGGATGTTTTCACCTTACCCCAGGGTAAGCCCCAGCCATCCCTATGGGGCTGCTCGGATCTGTGCCAGAAACAGCAGGCACAGGTCCACATGGCCAGGAGCGGCCTGAATTGGGGCTTAAGACAGTGGTGTCATCTACTCCCCAGTAGACGGTTCGCTGGGCGGGAGTAGGGCGTGATTGACAGTCTGTCGATTCACTTCCGGTTTCTTCGCGCACCCCGCGCTGCTTTCCCTCGCCTCGGAGGGGGCGCCTGCTCGCCTTGGGGGATGGGTGGGGGGCGCACCGGGTGCCTGGGCGAGCAGGCGCCCCCTCCGAGGAGAGGGAAAGCCGTGCGGGGCGCGCGAAGAAACCGGAAGTGAATCGACGGACCGTCAATCACTCCCTACTCCCGCCAAGTGAACCATCTACTAGGGAGTAGATGACACCACTGGCTTAAGATATGTCCCAATGGCTGTGTCCCATCTTCGCCCCCGTTTCCACCCCCGACGCCACCCCTTTACACCTCTGGCACGCCCTCAGCACAGTCCTGCGCTGGCAGAACCATGCAAGCACTTGACTAGCACAGCTGGCAGGCACGGCAGCGCCAGTGCATCAGCGCTGCTGCTTGCGCCGGCCCAGCAACTGATTCCGCGGCGCAGCCACCTGATGGCACATCTGCAACCACGCTGGTCCAGCACAATAGCGCTGTGCCAGCGCAACGCCAGGTTAGGACTGCGCTCTCAGTAATGTGACAGAGTGGGTGTTCAGATTTACTCCCTCCACGGAGAAACCTGTTTGGGAAGCTCTGTGTGTTTATGCACGCTGCCAAAATGATACCATCTCAGCTCAGTCCTATCTTTCCCCTGCTATAGCAGGTGTACCAAAACATCCAGCACTGTATGCTGTGGGTGGGGGCAATCAGGAAGCTTGAGAGAGGCAAGGAAGACGTGCTTGAGGAAGGCACTGGCCTGGAAAAGAGCCCCAGTGCTGGTAAATCAGCGTCGGATAGGTGGAAAGGGGACAGTGTAGATGCAATAGAGGTGGAGGAACAGGGAGGAGGGTTGGCTGAGGCTGGGAAGGGGGCAGTAGCAGTAGCAGTGGCACTACTGGTATCTTGTACCTCTTCTGGCCTTGATCCACCTTCCTGGGTACACTCGGACTTACACTAGCAAAAGAGCAGACCAGCCATTTGAGTAGAAGTAGACCCAGCACAGTAATGAGGGCTTACCCAGAGGAGACCTTTGGGACTGCATTGTAGGATGCAATGCACAATCTGGTGGCATGGCTGTATCGGCTGGAGGTTTCAAGAGGATTGAGCAGTAGATCTCCTTCTTGTTCCAGGTGGCCCAAGCCATGAAGAATCAAGAGCTCTCCTATTGCACAGTCCCATCCTGAGGAGGTCCGCTTCTTGGTCACATTCTAGCATGACAAATTGTTGGGGAAGTGACAGGAAATCAGGAGTGAGAGGCAGTCAAGTGGGGCACTGGCTGAGGGCTTAGGACCCTCAGAAGGCTCATGACTCAGCCCTGAGGACCTGCTCACTACACAACCTTATGGAGGGCCTGGGCAGCAGCAGATTTTGGGGTGAGAGATTGCACTGTTCTTCAGAAAAGACAGTGGTAGCCAGCAAAGAGTCTGGGCAACTGCTGCTGTGCTGCCCGACTCTCAGGGCCCTGCACGCTGCATCAGTAGGGAGCCAAAGCCGGGCTTTGCCTCACTCATGACCTGATGCTGACTTTGGATGAAATGTTGGGAACTGCTTTTTATATAGCTAGGTGCACTGGTGTAACCAGAGCGGGGGCAGTATGGTAACTTCTGCAGGCACCATCTAAGTTGCCCACCCCACTTCACAGCCAGTCCGTCATTCTGTCACTTCAGGCAGTGACAGCAACATCCAGGCGCTCAGCAAACCAAATGGTGGCTCCTGCAATGACTCGAATGGCGAGTGGGAAAGGCCGCTTGCACGGCGATATGCTGCGCCTGCAGTACTTACTGCACCCCCTTCTGGCTACACCCAGAGGTGTATTTAGGGTGCCATGGGGGCAGGCATCCTGGACACTAGTTGGGGTGGGGCACAGCGGGGAGAAAAAACCCGGAGCAGTTTTTGGCCACCCCTCCCTCCTTCCTTGCACTCATTTGGCTCTGAAATGGAGAAGGCGCCGGGCGTGGGGAAGTAGCGCTGGAGGCACAGGGATGCAGGGGGCAAAGTCACGACATCTCCTCGCCCCCAGCGCAATCAGAGCCTGTTATGGCTCTGGCTACACCACTGGCTAGATGTCTTCATAATAATGCATGTTGTTGTTCCTGTATCTCCTTCTTTTCTCAACACTGTTATTATTATGCAGACAGAATGGATTACCTGACACCATTGGGGTTGATTCAAACACAGCAAAGAAGGGAGACCTGTGTGTGCTGCCATTAGCATTATTCACTTTGTCTGCTGTTAGCCCAAGTGAGGCACTACCAAGGAGGAACAAATACATCCATATAATAGACGTCTAGGAGAGAGTCAATAAATGGAAAATATCAATGCCTGCCCAGAGTTTGCAGACAATGCTGCGGATACCAGATGTTGATCAGCCCTCAGGGGAACAAAGCAAGGAGCCAAGAGCAATAAGAGAGCCCCCAACAAAGTCAAATAAAAGATTGTTTTGAATCCTTTTATTTTTTTATTGTTGCCGTTTGTACCAATCTCTTCTACAGGTCTTGGCAATCGTTTCATGAAAAATATTTGCAAAAAAAGACATGCTGTCTTGCTGGCTCACATCACCTTCTTTAACCTGAAAAGAGAATAATGTGAGGATTGTCCTGTTTTCAAAAGGCACATTTTCATTTTGTGTGTGCATCCTTTTTTTTTAAGTGCCTGGCTCTCAGGGGTGTGGGGATTGAGCCAAGCTATTTCTCTCTGGACAAGGGCAGTTTCAGGACAGGAGTGTGTGTGTGTGTGTGTGTGTGTGTGTGTGTGTGTGTGTGTGAGAGAGAGAGAGAGAGAGAGAGAGAGAGAGAATAGATTTGCAGACAGCTGAAGGTTGTATGCAGGAGGCATCATTTTCTGTGGTTTATACATAGTCATTTCTTTTGGCCCACTGTCATCTTTGTTCAGGCAGGTTTTGGAAGACCTGTACAAAATATGAGAACAGTGATGGAAAAAGGAGGCATTGGCTTCTATTTTAAGCAGAGTGATACAGGAGAACCACCAGCCCCCACTAAATTGCTCCTGAGAATAAAGTAGAAGCAGCCAGAAAAAGAAAGCTATCAAAGCAATTGCTTCCTCAGTTCACAAGCATGCATATCTATGTTGGCCATGCAGGTCCTAAACTTTGAAACTGGGAATCCTAGCGCTATTACCTAGCGCTATTATCCTAGCACGTGAGAGACGTCATGGCAGGGTCAGAGCTCCTGGAGAGAGGAGAGAGATGCATGCTGGGAGGATCAGGAGGGGGGAGAAGAAGAGAGGAACAAAGCCAGACAGAGACAGACACCTCACAGATCAAAGAGGGACAAAGTAAAGGTCTGGAATAGGAAGCTTTGCTCCCTTTAATTGCACAGCTGCACAGCTCATGGAAGGCGAGATCCAAGAAGTTCAGAGCTTGGAGTTCCCAAAAGTCTGGTGATTATATGTGATGTCATCGCTGTGCATCCAGAAACGCCAAAGGGCACCAGCATAGCAGTTGAAGGGGTCTGCACAACTCTTAGAACAGTTACTTCCTGTCATTGCCAGTTACTTTCAGGTCCAGAGGCCCGAAACACTGCGTCAAACAACAGTAAGGGGGGGCAGGGTGAGCAGGAGGACTTTTCCTAGTGCGCAAAACTGGCATGCTAGAGCTCTTCCAACCCATGCCAAGTCTCCAACCATTGTTTGGAGTGGCTTGGCATGGTCTCCCTGCTGGGCAGTGGGCATCCCACATTTCCCTGGCAAGTGCCTTGCAATACCCTGGGGACTCAGGGTGCACAGTTTGGGAATGTCTGCCTTAGAGGAAGTGAGAGGTAGCCTCTTGGTCCATTGGGTACATTGCCTCCTGGTGTCCTGTAGGTGGCGTTGTACCCAGTGATGTCATTCAGGGGGAACGGACCAGAACGGGCGTTCCGGATCCTAACGGGCTCTGTGGCTGCTTCCGGGTTGTTTTTTTCCAACATTTGAATTTGAACTCAATAGTGAGTTCCTGTTCCTAAATTATTTGAATGACACCACTGGTTGTACCTAATTGCTGACAAACGGGAATGCCTGAGGGAAGAAAGTGCATAACAGAACATGCCTCTACCCTGCTATTTTCAATTTTAGGGGGGGGGGGAGAACATCCATTGTCTTCTTCAGCAGGGGTTGGTCAAGTGAGGTACTTGCTGAGAGTCTACACCTATCAGAGGTCCCAGTTGCAACCATCCTTAAACCTCAGTACCTAATGACAGTGGTAGCACCAACACATCATCAGGGGCCAAAATGGGGGGGGACGACAGTGTAGAGCTTTGCTCCTGGGTGTCAATCACCCCGATGCCAGCATTGTTCTTTAACCCCAAGAGAAACAGAGACCTGACAGTCATACAAACTGGAGGTTCTGACCTACATGAATGATTGTGAGTACAGTACAGAGAAATGGTAATTATCCCTAATCTAGCATGCGCTGAAATTTCAAACCAGGTCAAAACTTAGTTTCTAACTAAGGCTGGCAGCCCAATCCTAAACTGCCTGGCTGCCATAGGCACGGTGGTAGCTGAAGAGGCACCTTGGGAGAAGGAGACGTTCCTCCCCTTCAGCGGGTAAGGCAGCGGCCTGCCAATAGGTCTCTTCAGGTCTGTGCTGGCTATTTTGCTAGCGCAGATTTGAGGGCCTCTGTATCAGGCTGCGCAGCCCAACACACAGGTTAGGATCTGGCGGTGGAATCCACTTCCAGCTCCGCCCACCCTGCCTGCCGGTAAAGAGTGCACTGCCGGCAGCAGTGTCACATACTGCCCGCTGGCTCCATATGGCCTCCTCTGGATGCTGGGGCCCAGCACTGGGCCAGTGGTGGAAGTGACTTTTGGCACTTTTGCAATACCAGCGATGGCAGTAAGCTCTTACCGCTGGTGCTGGCCCACATAGGATTTGGCCCTCAGGCCCCAACCCTAACCAACTTTCCAGTGCCAATGCAGCTGCAGTGCAGCCCCCCAAGTAAGAGAACAAATGTTCCCTTACCTTGAAGAGGCCTCTATGTCTGCCCCCTCCCCTTGCAGGATGCAGTGTTGCAGGATGCAGGACCCTGTTGGCATGGCTGCAGCAGCACCTGAAAGCTGGATAGGATTGGGCCCTAAATGATTGCTCACAAGATTGCACACCCCTGCTAACTGGGCAAGAGGCACTTTTTCCAGTGGTGTTCCTCTTATATTTAGCAGAGGGAGAGTAATTGTCCCTCTTCACCCCTGCGCAGTCTTTCTAGTGGCTGTTGCTGGTGGTCTGCCTTTTTTTTTTTTTTAGATTGTGAGCCCTTTGGGACAGGGAGCCATTTAGTTATTTGCCTGTAAACCGCTTTGTGAACTTCGTGTTGAAAAGCAGTATATAAGTACCTGTTGGTTGGTTGGTTGGTTGGTTGGTTGGTTGGTTGGTTGGTTGGTT
>JAJKFI010000001.1:31888781-31974742 GCA_029204185.1 Lerista edwardsae | reverse complement strand
ACACACACACACACACACACACACACACACACACACACACACACACATACACACACACACACACACACACATTGGAGCAGACGTTTGCACATAGAACAGCATTTTGACATGTGCAAAATTTCTTGTTAGTTCAGCTGCAGCAATGATCAGGTTTATAAAAATACTTCAAACTTCAAAGACACATGTAGCTTCTGAGCATTTTAAATGTGTTTTGGAAGCAATGTGATCTTTTCTATCTGCTGGGAGGATTGATTAAATATCCTTTCCATGCTTAGTTCCAGATCTGTGATGTCCACAAATGACAGTCCTTCATACTGTGTCTCTGGTTGCAACATCTACACATCTGTGTAAGCAATGGGGAAGATATGCATATAAGATAGGGTTTGCAACAGAAAATCTGCAACAGCAGATGACGCACCACAGCTACAAGGAGAAAGAACTCCATGGGAATTGACAACCACAGAGAGCATCTCTCTACATGCTTGAGCTATCAAGAGTCCTGTACATCACATTATCTAGCAGCTACTCCCATCTTAGAATCTTGGGATATATATGAAAGATTCTCTTTGAAAAGCTGGGCTTTGGCCAAAAATATTAGCAGCAGGTTATAGTCCAATGGCCATTAGAATGTGCAATGCTGTCCTGCAACTTAGGGCACAATCTTAACCGGTGCTGGAACTGCACCGGCCAATGGCCTGCGCTGTATCCAACGCAATTTGGGACTGTGCTGGAGCCTCCATGGGGCAAGGACGCCCTTGCCCTGGGGTAGGCACCAGCTTCCCCAAAGGGCTTGCTCAGATCTGTGCCCTCTATATAGCAGGTGCAGGTCCGAGCAAGCCGTGCAGGCCAAATCAGGGACGCACGGCCAGGGGACAGAAGCTTGCATGTGGCTAATGGCTGCACCTGAACTCCAGTGCCCTCCCTGGGCTGGCAGCTAGGGGCAAACCTAGCTGACATGTCTTTTGCCTGGGAACACTAACATGGCTTAGGCAGGGCCGAGCTTAAGCCAATGTGACCGATGTCATCACATTGGCCTCTGCACTTAAGGGGGCCCCGCATCAGTGCAGCAAGCCTATTCCTTGCTGCTGCAACTGGGATCCCTATGGGTTGTAAGTCAGTGGGGTGAGCAGAGCAGCTTTACCTTGGGCACTCCCACATGCCCCTGCCTCCAATGGGGCCTCCTGGAAGCAGTTGGTGAGGACATTGTCATATCACCGCCAACTATTTCCAGGTGCCATGCTTTGTGCGGCAACAAAAGCGCTCTTCTTGTGAGTGGGGGCCTCCCCAGGGAGGGTGTCATTTATTCAGAATAGGAGATGATGAAACCCATCACCAGACACTAAAGTGCTAGTAACACAGGTACTGAGTGTCTCTGAGAAGAGCATTTCACAATCAGGGTGTGCCACCACCAAAAAGGCCCTGTCTGCTTCCTACTGACTTATCCTCTGATGGCAGTGGGCCACTGGTGGCATCTAACGCTGGTCATAAGGAGTTGGCAAGTTCATATGGGCATGAAGCAATTATTCAGAGCTCCTATTCAGAGCTTTTTCTCCTTCAGACCCTCCCTACAAAATGTGCGATTATACATTGTTCAAATTCTGCCTATCATTTCTTCTCTCCTCTGTGCACAATGGTCCATTTAAATGTGCAGCTATAGAGACAATGGGGACTCAATTGTAGCTATATCACATTCCTTAGTAATAAGCCTGGAAGATTTCCACATTCATTCCTAAATAATTAGTCCTGAAAACGCTCTCTTTTCCTCCTCCCCCCTCCCCACAATGCTCTTGGCCAATCAGCTTCACAGGAACTCTGTGAATCCACTTTTGTTGATATGTTGCTAGGCAACATCCCAGAGACAAAATAAAGGAGCGTCCATTCCCATAGCAACACAAGATGCCAACCTACTAAATTAAGTAAGAAAGGAGATACCAACACCTAATTCCTCGGTGTACACAAAGGAATCACTATGTGGGGGTTTCAGGACTGAGATTTCAAGGTAAGACCACGCTACAGAGGGTAAGAAAAGTAAACTCGTAGCAGGTGCAGAACTGGATAGAGAAAAACATGGACTTCAGGTTTGATGGAGTTGAAATATAGATCCAGACAATCCTCTTTTAACAGAATAGCACATTTATAATGCATAGCATGTAATGTGTTTGCTCCATTATTTTATTCATCCTGCATTGAGTCCTCTTGTATGCTTTATATGACTCTTGGTATCTAGTTCCTTCCTAATTGCAAAGTATAGGAAAGTAATTTGCGGACATTCCTGTGTTCTTGAGGATGGAAAGCAACATGAAAATCTTAAACAACAGTAGGTGGAAGGGAGCAACAGTTGTGAATGGAAGGCCAGGGAAGAGGGGTGGGCTGTTACCTTGTCCCTTGGGTGCAGATGAACCCCTCTCTTTCAGAGCGCAATCCTAACCTGGAGTTAGGCCAGCACAATTAGGCCAGCAAAGTTTGGCCGGCACAAGGACACGAGTCAGAGTGTGGTCTAAACACGCTTTACGGTGGCCCTTGTGCCGGCCAAACTTTGCTGGCCTAACTCCAGGTTAGGATTGCCCTCTCAGTTTCAACCTCCATTTTCCTGCGTCTTTTTGAACTGACATCTGAACGTTCTGTTTTAACTCTTCAGCTTTCTTCACCCCCAGCCTTAAATGATAGTGGCATACAACAGCTTATTGTTTCTTGAGAGATGTTTATTTTTTATGACACAAAACAGGTGAGAATGAGAGCTGACAATACAGGGCAAAGGACAAAGCTAGAATTTAGTATAGCAGCGATTGAACGACAGCAGAATCTTGCCTTGCCCCGAGTGAAAAAAGAGCAGGAAAGATGGGAATTATCTCTCTCTCTAGGCAGTGAGATTAATGTAACATTTTCTTATATTTATATGCTGTGAACATTCTTAAAGACCCCTGAAATTCACACTGATCTTAAAAATGAGGGCTGCAATACTTGCTGGGCAGAAAGTCCCATTGACTTCCATGGGATTTACTTTTGACTAGACAGGTATTGAATTATGTTGTGGAAAGGTAATTTTTTTTGGGGGGGGGCATTTAAATGTTTGTTTTAAATTACAGACATAGACATTTCTGCACATCTAGGGAGTTCACTAAGGATATTGAGACTATTCCCCTATTCTTTTTTTTGAAGGGAGCCTCTCATTCACATACAAACTGGCAGGCACTTAGCCACTTCAGTTCAGTATTTAGCATATATGGCCAGCCCAATGATAAGGCAACCAAAGCAGTCATGTCAGGCAGCAGATTGATGGAAAATGGCCATCATCTGTTTCAGTGGCATTCTGGAATGGGGGGAAGCAATATGTTTTTCAGGCGCCAGAAGCTTCGTATAAAACAGCTCCTCCCCTTGCCTTCAGAGCCATTCACAGCTATGACAGCAAAGCGGAGTCATCTTCACCACTTTGCTCTCGTAGCTGGGAATGGCTCTGAAGGCGAGAGGGAAATTTTAAAAGGGGTTGAGAATAATACAGCCAATATTATCATGCCATTGTACAAATTGATGGTAAGGCCACATCTGGAATATTGCGTACAGTTCTGGTCGCCGCACCTCAAAAAGGACATAGTGGAGCTGGAAAAGGTGCAGAAGAGAGCGACGATAATGATTATGGGGCTGGGGCACCTCCCTTATGAAGAAAGACTGCAGCGTTTGGGGCTCTTCAGCCTAGAAAAAAGGCACCTGAGGGGGAACATGATCGAGACATACAAAATTATGCACAGAAGGGATAGAGTTGATAGAGGGATCCCTCTCTCAAAACACCAGAACCAGGTAAGGGGGCATCCACTAAAACTGAGGGTTGGGAGAGTTAAAACAGATAAGAGGAAATATTTTTTACCCAGCGGGTAGTTAATCTGTGGAACTCTTTGCCACAGGAGGTAGTGATGGCATCTGGCCTAGATGCCTTTAAGAGGGGATTGGACAGATTTCTGGAAGAAAAGTCCATCATGGCTATAGGCCATGATGGATTGTGCAACCTCCTTACATTAGGAGTAGGCTATTTCAGAGTGCCGGGTGCAAGGGTGTGGCAACAGGATGCAAGCATCTTGTTGTCTCGTGCTTCCCTGGAGCACTTGGTGGGCTGCTGTGAGATACAGGAAGCTGGACTAGATGGGCCTTTGGCCTGATCCAGCAGGGCTCTTCTAGGGAGGGGTTGGTTTACATAGCACTTCAGGCACTTGAATAACCTAGCACTTTGCCTCTCTCTGGGAACACCACTGATTTATTTAACCCCACACCTCCTCCTCCTCCTCCCTGGGTTAGAAATGGAAGAGAAGGCCAGAATGGAAGAGGAAGTGTGTGTGTGGGGGGGGGGGGAAGTGCTGAGCTAGAACAGGGCTCTCCAGGCTCCTGTCCATGAGCCAGATCCAGTGCTCTTCCTCCCCCATGCGAACAGAACATTCCATTCCATGGGGGAGACTCCAAAACTGCACACCTGGCCAGCTGCATCTGCCCGGAAGGCTGGGCGCATGGCATGCTGGGGCAACAGAACTCGGAAGCGGCTGGCTGTGGCTTAGTTTTGGGGCAAGTGGCAGTGAGGTAAGAAGGTTCCCCGGCAGAACCAAATGCTCCATTAGCGCTGGGGAAGCCTTTCCAGGCACACAGTGGTCTCCAGTTTGGAGAGCACTGCACTAGAACATTGGACAGTGGGAGGAGCAGAGACTGGCACATCACCAGGTAAGGAGGGCAGAATTTGGCATGCCGCCTAAGGCGTCAGGGGGTTTGGGACTGGCACTGATGACAGCAATAATCAGCACTTGCCATACCATACGAGAGGAAGTGGGCAGCTGGCACTTTATTGCCAGATTCTAAGAGCTTCTGTGCTTGTGCAGTACTTTATAGGTTGGGCCATATGCAAAACAGATGACTTCTTGTGCCAGATATAACACATGGAAGTTTCCACTGATTTTTAAACATGTTTTCATTCTGCTCATATTAATTTAGTACAAAATGTAGAACTCTATTTCTCCACTGAATACAATATAACTTCAAAAACGGTTGCCTTTTCAATGGCTGGAAATATATAATAAAACCACATTGTAATGGCGTGAAAATATATGCTGAGAAACAACTCAATGATATATCCTCAGTTCCCAAAATTGGCCAAAGAATTTGAAATGACACCTCTCAGTAAGTGAGCTCTGATTATTCTGGCCACTGGGTCCAATAGTAATATGCTGAGGAGCAGAGGTTAAATATTGCTGATGTGTTGCCAGATTTCATGCATGGAGACATCATAAGCGAAGTTTCACACATTCTTTGTTTCACTTAATATTGGCACACATAATGTAACAACTATTGAGAAGGCTCCTTAAATTATTAGTGCCAGGGTGCAAGCAGAACTTCTTTCACTTCTGTGAGCACTTCAACAACCCTGGCTTTGTATTTTAAGTCAGAATTAAAATGGTATGGCTTCTAACCAGATGAAATGATTTCTGGCAGCGCACATTTTATATACAATCTCGGTTATGGCGCTTCATGAAACATACAATGAATAGAGCTATTTCATATCACTCCCCTCTCTATTTTCCCTCTTTATAAGATCTTGGATTTCAATAAGGCTTTGCTATCAGAAGAACTGCAAAGCAGGAAACAATGCAAATAATGAAAACCAGCCCACACAATGACAAAAATTAAAAGGCAAAGGGCATGGAGGGAAGTAGCCAATTGTGAAATCATCAAGACTCAAAGCGGGGATGACTACAGCCTTGATCCAATAGAATGGATTGTTGGCATTTTCTTCTTGTCAGAGCCCTGGCCGGGATGTTCTGTTCTTGAAGCTGCCACAGTGCTTTCCTTGCTAATAAAGTTCAGTTTACATCTCAATACCACTTGAGACTTCTGGGTACATCAGTGTAGTTCCTGTTGTTCAATATGATGAGCCTAATTAGTACTGTGTGACTAATGATCCACTGCCAATCCCATAGTGGCATCTGCAGGGCAAAAAGATGCAAACATCCTGAATTACCTGTGAACATGGACAAGTCAGACCAAGGGTTAAAATATAACCAGTTTACTAGAGGTCTAAACAAAAAGGAATAACCAAAATAGGAAAAGAGAGGTAAATAAAGAAAATCAAGTTTGGCACAAAAGCATAAAGAAAAGTTTTTTTTCCCAAAAAAAGGATGCAATAACTATTAATGCCCAGATGATGGAGCACAGATGCTGCTGTATCTCATATGTTGCACATAAAGAATGTTGCGTGCAGTCCTGGAAACATGGGAAATGGGAATAAAAGAAGGAAAGAAATCTTTACTGTTTCTGAGAAAGACTTTCCCTACTTAAAGCGAGGTACATGGCAAGAAATCTTCAGTCCTTTACACTAACAGTTCGGCAAGTAGGTTCTCTTCTCTGAGTTCCTTGGGAATGAGTCACTCAGGTGATGGTAGAGAAAAACTCTTTTTTCTCTGGGCTCAAAAAATTTATTAACTGGTTATAATGACATCATCAAATTACCTGATTGGAGGAGTGGAAACTACTTGGATCTCACCTTTTGGATCATGATGGACAGGGATACCACCCAATTGGCAGGCACATTTCAATCTAAACAGGAAGCACATTTCAGTCTAAACAGTCCAATTCTAAGATGCTGGGCCCTGTAGTAGCAGCAGTACTGAAATGGTTACTACTGCATCCTATGGGTGCCATGGCAGCCACAGGAGGCATCTTGGGAGGACATTCATCCCCTTCCCCCGGGTAATGGTACTGGCCTGGCATGCCCTTCTCAAGTCTACGCCAGCTATTTTGCCCTTGGAGTCAGGGAGGATAGTGCATGCCTGCACCTCTCTGACTCCAAGGGTGGTCCAAACATACTTTTCGGTGTCCCTTGTGCTGGCCAAACCTTGCTGGCCTAACTGTGCTGGCCTAACTCCAGATTGAGATCGCACCCTCAGAGAGATGTAGGGAAACAGTACTAGGGTTTAAGGAGAAGGGTCTGACAAGTGAATTGAGTGAGGAAATGGAGTCTTCATGTATGTGCATTCACTTTATTTCCTAAGAGAGCTGTGTTATAACATAATGACTTCTCTAGAGAGTTGTTGTCTAGTAGGATCTACAAAGTCTAGTTTATCAACATTTTTGAAAAGCACGTAGCCCAATTATTACTATGAAGTCTTTGTAAAAAGACCATGTCTAAAAGTTAGTGATTATGAGACGCTTTGAAAAGTTTGGTCTAAAGGAGGTCTCTTCTTCCTAGAGAAGAAGAATATAGCTGATATAAATTTGGTCTAGTCATTCTTTGATTTTGAGCTATGCGAAGCAGCCCCTTCTGGAATCACCTCAACTAGCTTCTGTATTTCTATAAATTACCTTATTTCAATTCATATGGTCTGTTACGTCTTGATTCACTTTCCTTACAAGTGTATGGTTTATGTATTAAGACCATCACTGCGGACAGCTGGTGGATCAAGTATTGTCTGAAAAAAAGAATGATGATCCATATTTGGCTTCTGTTCACTTCAGTACGAACATTTAGAAACAAAACTACACTTTATCATGCCTTTTATAGAGAAGCGTTAATTTACTTTTAAAAACCTTGGACTTTTTATAGTGGATGGAGAATGAAAAGTTGGGCTCCAAATTTATGGACTTGAACTTTCAGGCCATTTCCAATTTGGCAGAAAGGAAAAAGAAAAGAGAAATGGTGTGATCCCCCAAATACAGCATAAATTTATTATGAAGCATTTCCAACAGGGATCTTGGAAGTCCAACAATAGGTTATATTGTTAACGGGTTGTTTATGGTTTCTCTTCTTGACTGCTTCATTCTCAGTAAAACAGCTTAACTTCCTCAATGTTCTTTACTTCACAGTCTCAACTGCTTGAAATTATAAATGGTAACAGCCTTATCACTCTTGGTACAAATTTCTATTGTTATTAATTATTATTGTGATAGTTTCATCAGTATACAAGACACTTCATGCAGGATAAGACGACAGATTTCTGCCCTGAAGGACTTGTAATCTAGATAGACACAAGGAAACAACAGGGGAAGGGAAATAGAGGTAAGGTTAAACAAGGGAGGAACATGAGCTTGTTTCAGTTCTACAATACATCCTAGTTGCAATCCTAGCCACACTTATCAGAGAGTACGCCCCATTGACTATAATGGAATGTACTTCTGAGAGAATATGTATACACTAATGGTTCCCAAATTCCCGTGTAGTGTTTGAGCCGCTCGAAGTGTTTGCGGCGGCAGGGGGATGAAGGCAATGCAATTGCAATGATTGTACCACTGTCGGGGAATCAGAGGCTTTTAAAAACTCACCCCTGTCTGCAGCAAACTCCTGAGTGTGTGGGAAAACCCTACAGAGCCATCTGCAGGGCTCCCGGCACCTCAAAACACTGAACAAATGCCATCACAACCACTTCATTATTGCAACTGGAAGTGGTTTGCGATCGTGTTTTTTTCAATGTTTTGAGGCACAGGGAGCCCTGCAGAAGGCTCCACATGTCTATCCACACCCCACTCCTAGTGGTCACAGCAGACAAGGATGAGTTAAAAAAAGACCCTGGGTGCTTGGCTGCTGACACTGTCATCCCCGCCCCTTAAGGGAACAAAGGCAAGGCTTCTCATGTTTCCTGATCCAATTCATACTCCTTAGGCCCCCCTAACCTTAGGCCTCTCCCACCCTTATGTGTGAGTATTTCTAGTCTCTGTTCTGAAGAGGGAATTTTTCCTCCAATCCACAATTGGCCTTGCAATGTATGCAATGTTCCAATCCACACTCCAAGGGTTTGAAAATAGCATCCCATCCTATTACTTCACTTCTTCCTTTGTGTGGGCTCCCTAAACAAAGCAGGAAACAGAGAGCATGCTGGGAGTGGCCCCAGAATTTTCTGCTTTGTTTAAAGAGCCCAAACAGAGGAAGAAGAAGGTAAGGGCACACAGTTTTTGGGGGGCATGATTGTGCAGAGGGGAGCACTATTGTGCAGCTTCAGCTGGCACAGGATTCTCATTCTGAATGAATACTGTGAATCAAAAATCACCAACATGTATTATTCATTGTGTTTATAGCCAACTCCATGTGCTTTCAGGTTATGTCTTGCCGTTTGGTGACCTTTGGATGTTAGATGTATGTCAAAATAATCCACAGAAAACTGTTACATTATCTCCATTTGCCATGTTATTTGTGGTTTCTTTTTTATTCTAAAATATTTAAAACCCTGCATACTACTTACTAATTTTTCAAGTTACATCTATCTATTTCTCTTTTTTCAGGATAAAAAATACACCAAAAAAACAGTAAAAGAAAAAAAGACTCACAAAAAAAATTACTGGAACGCCATAAATCATTGCAAATGTGCTCAAATGCCACACAACTGCTTGGTATTGTAGCTTCTGGTATCCTTATCCCAAAGACCTCAGCTGTTTCTATAGGAGCAAGGGCAACCAAAAGCCAACAACAGAGACAACTACACCCAAACATACAACACAAATCCAGAGAGTCTGTTGATGGAACCTTGTCGTCTCCATGGAATCAGCTTTAATGAAAAGGACTCTGAACAAACATAATAGAATTGCAGCAAATGTTGGAAAAGCCCCTGCTAGTATTTCTGCCATTCCAATTTCTAAGCAGGCTGCACCATCCAGTGTGGCTGATCTTTCCACACTTGTGCCAGAAGTGATAGGTTTGAATTCTACCATTAAAATAAATCCTGGGAAAAAGAGGCCAGGAACTGTTACACTATCGAAGCGGCCAAGCACCGGAGACATGGCGCAGGATCAACTGGACCGGCCAGTCATTCCACCGAGAAGACCTGGATTCAAGGTGTGCTATATCTGCGGCCGAGAATTTGGATCACAGTCTCTTTCTATCCATGAGCCACAGTGTCTGGAGAAGTGGCACATTGAAAATGACAAGTTACCGAAGTCTCACAGAAGACCAGAGCCTATCAAACCCCAGGCCTTTCCTGGCGGATCTTATAATGCTGAAAGTGCAGGTGCTGCTCAAAATTCTCAAGGTCACCTGACGCCTTGTGAAAACTGCGGTCGCACTTTCCTTCCAGACCGCCTCTCTGTACACCAAAGGAGTTGTAAACCAAAGACCAGTCCAGCTTCAAACTACAACCCCCCCAAATCCTCTAGATCCTCAGGTCCTGGGCCATCAACAGTATCAGACAAGGTAAACTAGGGTGCATTTGGGCAAGATGCACAATTGGTTCCATGTAAAAGGATGACTAGGATTCTCTTACCATTGAAATGAATAGTAAAACGTTTACTGTTGACGTACGGCACAATCCTAACCTGGAGTTAGGCCGGTACAGTTAGGCCAGTAAAGTTTGGCCAGCACAAGGGCTACCATAGAGCATGTTTGGACCACTCTCAGACTTAAGGGAGAATAGCGCCTATCTGTGTGCCAGCCTCTCTGACTCTGAGAGTGGTCTAAACATACTTTATGGTGTCCCTTGTGGCTACCAAACTTTGCTGGCCTAACTGTGCCAGCCTAACGCCAGGTTACGATTCTGCCCTTAATTCAAGCTAGGATTTCATTCCAGAGATGAGGAATGAGTAAGTAGCCATAAACAATCTTCAGTTTCACATTCTAGTTCTCATGCTTCTATAGCTACGAGGAGAGATGTACTATACAGGCAAACTTTACATTGTGTAGTTAGAATAAGACAAACATCATAAGGTTGGGTTTTTTCAGTGATGGTGGAAGTTTCATTAACATGAAGCTAGTGTTAATATGAACCATGTTAGGGATTGGCATTTTTAAACTGAACGATGTGTAAGTTGAAGACCATCAACTCAAATAGCAACATAAATACAAGCAAACAGATGTCCCAGATTTTCCATTGCAATTCATGTGGGAACCGGAATTAAATGAAAACACTAGGACTGCAATGACACATAATTTCTATTTGGGATGGGACCCCTGCAATCCATTCCATGTGTCCCATTTATTGGTTCCATGCATGTGCAGCAAAGCAGGACAGATGTTCATAGCTCTTTTTCTCCTCCAGAGTCTTCAAGGAATTATTCACCTTTCCTCTCTCTTTAATTAAGATTTATAGGAATTCAGGGGAGAAAACATAACTTCTCAATCAGTCTGAGGAGGGAAAAATGCTATGAGGATCTCCTGGGCAGTAAACTCAATGAATACATCCCCTTACTACCATTTTTAAAATTTATCACCGCCCGTCAGCTGAATTCATATGTATAAAGTTGAACAGCATCTGATATTGCTGTGAGAGTTACCCTGGAGAAAGGGCTACACATCATTTGCACTCATTGTATGCAGGACCATATGAAGGATCATGTTCAGTGAATTCAAATGAATGCACCTCATCACTCTAGTAAGGAAGTAGCAATTGCAATAAGCTACAGCTATCCTAAGATACCTTAAGATACTTCCCTGCAGAATAATGGTGGCTTGGGGTGGACTTCAAGTTGCTCACATCTGGGAGGAAGAGTGTGGTGTGGCATGCTCTGTGTGTCACTGGGTGAGATTAGACAGTCAGGAGCCTAATGATGGATTTCCATCTCATGAATACCAAGACAAAAAAGATGGTAGAGCATAACTTCTAGAACATTGTTCTAGAACATTGAATCTGCGGGTCATGACCCACCAGTGGGTTGTGACCTGATTGTTGGTTGGTCGTGAAACTGAAACTGACAAGTTGATAGCTGAAAAGGAAACTGTATTGAGCTCTATGGAAAGTCAACCTGAGCCACACTAAACGCTATCGTTTACTCATAAGCAGGCAACTGTGCCTCAGTCCACTTTGAAGCTAGGCCAAGAGGAACACAACACCACTAGAATGGTCCCTATACAATGAACACAGGCTCCAAAAACACTCAAGAATGAAGTCCCCACCTTTTTAAGCTGAAAAGGAAAAATATATTGAGCCCTATAGAAAGTAAAACTGAGTCACCTGTGTGTGTTTACTCTTGAGTAAACAAACATTGTTTTGGCTTTTATCATAGGACAGGTAAATAGAATGCAAGGCCATCAGAATGTTCCGATCTGATGTACTGTACATGGAGCTCAAAAAATGTTCCAGAATTTTTCCCTCTACCATAGTAAAAAGGATAAGCACACAGGTTTAAATGGCTGGTAAACTTTTTTTTTGTCTCATAAAGCTAGGTAAGTCCTTGTTGCCGAAAATCGGCCCAAAATGGTTTCCATTGTGGGAAAAGCATTTAAAAAGGCAAATAACCAAACAAGAGAGTATGAGGATCATCTTTATTACACCTGTGCAGGTGGGCCAATCTTCCTGCCCCGCTCGGCAGGCAGGGAAAGAGACAAAGGCATACAAATCGAAATCATCTTTATATCCCTCTCCCCCGCCCCCAAGCTGCTGCTTGGTGGAAAATTACTACACAGGGGCTGGGACATGAGAAGCTCTGTGTTAATTGGGCCTTGAGAATATGCTGTGACCATTTTGATAAGGAAGGAAGCTCTGCCAGCTTGAACCAGTTCCCTATCTATTGTGAGGGCTAGCGGCCCCGGATTGGAGAAGGTTACAAGTGGGGGCAAGTGAGTGAAAACAGTGAGAGCAAAGAGAGAAACAGTTACATACTTCAGCAACTTTAGACAAGTGACTAAGCAAAGGACTCAAGATGGCTGCACTTTGGTTTGATGGCAACATCCTGATAGTGTGTAATTTTAAAAAGTGGGTCTCTGGGCTCAAAAGTTTGGGAACCATTGTTCTAGAACATGTTTTGGCACAAAGAACTTTGTGATCCCTGGATTCCAAAAACCAGGAATCTACACCATTATAGTTTTGTACAGGTTGAGTATTCCTTATCTGGACTTCTTGGGATGGGAAGGTATCTGGATTTTAGATTTGCCTGGATTTTGGAATAATTGCACTGTTTCCCATTTGGGTGTCTGCTGGCCTCTTGACATTTTTGACGACACACATCACAGAGCAGAGAGTAGAACTTACAGCCAGTACATGGGAATGAGCGCAAGACCTTCTAGTGTGCATAAGACATAAATTCTTGTTTAAAGGACAAAAATGTCTAGGTTTCAGAATGGTCTGGATTTAAAATGTCCAGATAAGGGATAATCCACCTGTATTAGTCTTTTCTGCTCTCACTAAAAGATCTCTCTTGACCTCTACAGCAAACCAGCTTGTCTATTATGTGTTTGTTAGGCCAAAATTGTTGTAATCCATTCAGTAATGGAATCTAGGGGCTCATTTAGTTTAACAAAACCTGATTGTATCTAAAATACAAAGCTACGCCTAATTGACTTTGGCCGTGCAAGTTAGTTTTCAGATCGCTGAATCTGGCTTTGGACTGTATTATGGCATAGGAAATATAAGGTATCCATAGACTGAATTTTCAAGGTGTAGTTCCATAGTGCAAAGGAAGGGGGCACTGTTCTTCTAAAGGAATTTGTTTCTACTTCCTATGTAAATTACTATTTCATGCTTTTAAATGTTCAATGTTCTCCTTGTCAATATGTGGTACCAATTTAAATTTGAAATTCTATCCATTTCTGCCATATCCATGTATGCCTTCTTATAAAATAAATATATATTTGTCTCCATTCTATCTTTCTTCTTTCCTGGCACCTTCTGCACTGAACAAAAGTCTAAAGCTTCCTGTGTTATATCGTTAGATGTTGAATCACTGGACTCATAGTCCTGGACTGTCAAACATAAGACCTGAGGGCTGCATGCAGCCCTCAGAAGGTCTTTATCTAGCCCTTGGGCTCTTCCAGCACCATCACCAGATGTTCTCAGTTGCTGAGCTATGCTGAAGTGTCACTGCTGAAAGGGCAGCCTGCATGATAATTGGACTCTCCCATATCTTGAAAGTATGATCAAGATAGGATACGCAGGCACTCACTGATTGATTCCGCAAGCACTTGGACAGTGTCATCGCTGCCCAGAATGGCTCAGACAACGAGTGGGTGGGCCGCTTATATGGCAGGTTGCAGTGCCTGTAATACTTACCACGCTGACCCTGTAGCTATGCTGCAGCTCATCGTTTCCTGCTTAAGCTGAAATAACTACAGGTGGAGCCTTTTTATCCGTGAGGGTTTAATTCCAGGAACCCTTGCAGATGCCAAAAAAAATGTGTTAAACGAAATCAATTTTAAAAACAAAGACGTCCTTGTCATCATTTTTAAAAAAGGCTTCTCTTACCATGGCAACTTGGCTCTGAGACTGAGGGCATAATCCTAACCTGAAGTTAGGCTGGCACAGTTTGGCTGGCACAAGGGACAACGTAAGTGCGTTTGGACCACTCTCAGAATCAGGGAGGATGGTGCACCTCTGTGTGCTGGCCTCGCTGACCAAGAGTGGTCCAAGTATAATTTGTGGTGTCCCTTATGCATGCTGGCCAAATTTGCTAGTCTAACTGTGCTGGCCTAACTGCAGGCTAGGATTGCGTTCTAAGGCTGCAAACCTATCCACACTTACCAAGAAGCAAGCCCCATTGACTATAATGGGACGTACTACTGAGTAGACATGCATAGGATTGGGTTCTAAGACCTCTTCACATTGCTCTGGAGCAAGGGGAGGGGGAAATGCAAAACGGAAGTGTTTAATTGTACTTCCCATGCTCCAGGGCAGGGGAAGAGGTCTTATTCAGAGCTCATGGATAGCAATTTGTGAGAATGCCTGCCGCTGCATTGCCATGGTAAGAGAAGCTTTTTAAAAAACAAACGCTGATGGCTAATTATTAAAAGAACTTGTTTAAGCTAAACGGTGGGCACTGAGTCAAATCAGCAGATGGGGAAACCGTGGATGAGAAGGCTTTATCTGTATTTGAAACTTTATGAATTAATAGTTAAATTGTAGCATTATTGCATTGTTAAAGTATTTTGCTATAAGAAGCTTAACTTGGATATATATCCTACCAAATGAGTCCACAATAAAATTTGAAGTTTGAGGAAATAGTTGTCATGGTTGAAATGGCAGGCAGGGCATTGCCACTCCTGAGTTTTAAATACAGATGAGAAAATTGATACGCAAAACAGATTTTTCAGATTTTATTTAAGTCAATAGTTAAGGTAAAGCCTTTTATCAAAACATGAGTAGTTGTCAACTATTTATGATTCAGGAGCATGCCAACAAGTATCACACAATGATCTAAGTGCTTAACTCCCCTTCTCTTTTATGGCCCAATCCGAACAGGGCCTTAATTGTGCATAAGTGTGCCATTGCACAAGCTGATCTGACAGCAGGCAGCACACTGGCATGGGAAATTGGAAGCCCTGCAGCAACAGGGTGGGCTGCCAAACCACTGCTGGACCAGTTCAGCTGGCAATGGGAGCAGTTTGGGGAAAGATCATGGGCAATTTGAGATGGAAGAGGGCCAGGGGCAGGACGGGGAGGATTTTGGTTGGAGTGGTGAATGCTGAGTTCCTCTCCCAACCTCCCAGCCCGATCCATCCCCAATATTCTCTTCTGACTTACACCAGCAAAAGAGCTAGCATACATCCAAGGAGTCCCATTGGAGGCCAAGAGACCTACAGAGAATTAAGTTACAAAGATTTTTATTTACCTCTCCTGGGCCTTCTGATTCATGCCCCCTCCCAGCATGCATTGTGCACTCCCAGTGGTACTGCATGGTCTGGGCTAGCAGAGGATAGGATTCTACTGTTAGTCTGGACATGAATTTGAATGTAATCTCAATTCTTATAAGGTGCACGGACCACTTTCCATTTGTAATATGGAAGACGCCGCATACTTTCCTATATATAAGTTCCAAGCTCAATCCTTGGCATTTTACAGGGTTGCTTCTAATCTGAGTGATGAGCAGTAGGATAGTTGGACCAATGCTCTCATTCCAACACAGCGTAGTTTCCTTTAGCACTGATAAATTATAGCATTTTTTATCCTGGCATGACTGACAATCATTCTAGCCAATGGGAGCTGTGTATTTGGAGCCAATCAACACTAATAGGCAGCGGCCTATTAGATCAACCATGTATTCTATAGTGCTGGTTCACACAGTGCTTGATTTTGGGGGTAATATATCCCCCATGCAATTGGAGATATTGCTATATATTCCATACCAGTTTCTTCTTAGGGTAACAGCCCAATCCTAAGTAAAGCTGACCTAGTAAGGCCCACATAACAGGGCTGCATTCTAAAGCCCGTTAGGAGGCAGCAGCAGTGAAGTGCAGGCCAAGGGGAGGTTTTCCCCTTACACCTGCATAAGCCCCAGACATCCCAATGGAGCTGCTCAGATCTGCGCCTGCTGTTTTGCAGGCACAGGTGCATGTGTGCAGGAGCGGCCCAAAGGCTGGGGACAGGGTTTCGGGTTTAGCACTGCGGCTGTCTTGTGCCACAACCCCCATCCCCACCCACTGCGCCGCCCAGTTACACCCCAGGCATGCCTCTGGAACACCCTCGGCAAGGCCCAGCACCGACCATGCACTGCTGATGCTTAACTGGCACAAGGCCGGCGCTGCTGGCAGTCGCAGCGGTGCCCAAGTGTTGGCACTGCTGCTTGCACCGGTCCAGTGCCGTTCTGCCAATGCTGATGTGCTTGACGGCATGTTTGCGACAGTGTTTGGCCGGTGCAATAGCGTAGCACCGGCACAACGGGGGTATTGGATTGCACCCTAAGTCTCTGTTCATCAGTACTATTGGAAATCTGTAAAGATATTCTGGAGATATGCTATTTGGTTTTCTGCTGCTGTATTTATAAAACTTCTGAAAATTTTAAAGTATTGTTATAGAATTAGCCAACCCAGAAGAAGTACGTGAATTTCTGACATAAAAGCTATGGATTTTCAACCAGGGATTAGGGCAGGTTTTTAGGAAATTAAGATCAGATTTTACAGGCATTCAAATGTTTGATAAAGTATTTTGAACCTTCTCCCTCATTTTGCCAGCTGGATTCCCTTTCACAAAACAACTGCGATTTCAATTATTTCCTGGCATCAATTATCTTTTAATTGCACTTGTTGTTTACAGCCTGCAGTGATAAGGCGGCCCCCAACTGTTATTTGTTATCTTTGTGGACGTGAGTATGGAACCAAATCTATAGGCATCCATGAACCGCAGTGTCTGAAAAAATGGCATCTAGAGAATGATCAACTGCCAAAACACTTACGAAGACCTGAACCAAAAAAGCCAGAAGTCATGTCTATAGGGGGTAAGTTATAGGCTTAAGAGATCGGTGTCGAGATAGACAAGAATAGAGAGATAGTATAGGGGAAAAAATCAGTTTAGAGTGCAATCCTAACCAACTTCCCAGCACAGACCTAGCTGTGCCAATGGGGCATGTGCTGCATCTTGCATTTGGGGGACAGTCACAGAGGCCCCCTCAAGGTAAGGGAGTGTTTGTACTCTTACCTTGGAGCTGCACTGCCCTTACCTCAGTGCTGGAAAATTGGTTAGGACTGCAGGGGCGTAGCTAATGAAAGTGTAGCACAGTTCAGAGGGCAAAATGTTGCCGCGGAAGTGACGTCACAACAGGAAGTGAAATCACAGTTGTATTTTTGTTTTCTCTGGGTTTTTTTGGTCATAACTTTTGATAAAGATATTACACTCTGGTTTGTATCATTGCATTCTGCGTTAAATTATCTTTCCAAATATATACATAATGGTATTATTCATACATACTAAGGTTTTCACAATTTTGGTCATTAATATCAAGCTCAGCTTTTTGACCCCCTAAAGCTTGTTGCCCAGTGCAGTTGCACCCCTCTGCATTTCTTTAGCTATGCCCCTGTAGGACTGCATCCTTAATGTTATATGTAATGTTTACTTTGGCTAATCAAAAGGTAGTATTTAGTTTCTTTTAAGCCTCTGTTGTCTTACTTTGCAATATCAGTGAGCGTTTATGTATTTTTGAAGACATTCTCATTTTGGTCAGGCTCATGCACTCCTGAGCGTACAGAAAGTAGACAATTAGATCCACCAAATTTATGACACTTAACACCAAATCCTATCCAACATTCCAGCGTTGGTGCTGAGTTGCCAATGAGAAAAGCATTGCATCCTGGAGTAGGGGGGCAGCCACAGCGGCCTCCTCCAGGTAAGGGAGCACTTCTTCCCTTTCCTCAGGTTTGCATTGTAGCTGCACCGGCGCTGGAAAGTTGGATAGGATTGGGCACTTTACTTGTACTGCAAGACTTAGCTGGTACTGCAAGACTTAGCTGGTATCTCTTCTGAAGTATAAGCAGTGACCATGCAATAACTTGTCATCCTCTTTCATCCGTTCTCTCTGGCAAGAGCCAAACTACGTGTTACACAGGAGCTATACGTAGCATTCGCCTGATGATCGCTTCTCTGTTGAAAGCACCCCCAGTATGGGACATTTAACAGTGGAGCAGACACAGGGGGAGGGTGTCCTTGACCCTCTCATACCAGCTGATTTTCCCTTGAAATGTCCCCCCTCCCACAAAATATGTTTAACAGTTTTCTGGTAAATTCAGCAGAGTTCTGGACTATTTTTACCTTGCAAACACAGGTCCAGAATTTCGAACCCAGTATTGAGGCAAAGGAGCTGTGAGGGAGGTTCAGGATAAAAAAGGCTGGCAGGAGGAAGGGTCAAGCCCCTCTTTCTCCCCTACTTTACTGCAAAGCACCCCTCCCAAAGCGTTCTATGCAAAAGGCTGCCAGGTTAGCCTGGCTTCAGTGCGATACGTAGTTAAGCCCTGAGCGTTCCAAAATACACAGAATACACATTCATTTCCTGAAACTGAGAAGAAGTTGCCTCAGCCAAAAACGGAAATACTACTTGGTTGTTCATCAAGTGAAAAGCAATATTAGGAACAGGCGCATTTCAGATATGTAAGGATTATTGTTCTTGTGTGAAGCATTGGATATGAGTCATGTTACCACTCTATGGGTCCTTATGGAAAGATCCATATTTTTGCCTGTAACACAAACAATAGATTTTTTTAAAAATGCACTACTTTTAAAAAGATTTGGGCTCATTGTCAGAACTCAAAATATATGTAATGCATTCAAGCGATTGCCTAAAACACCATTCCTTTCTGGCAAATTGTTTCAAATTGTTTTGAATCGAGCTCTATGGTTTTCTCACCATGCAGTGCCAAGGAGGATTATGAGGTGTGGATGCCTCTGGTACGAGTTTACACAGTTGTTAAACAACCTGAGCTCAGTGCTGCTCTGTGAAAGGGAAAAACTGTTTTAAAGCCCCTTTTCAGGCAAAAGAGAGAGCAAGCTTTTTGATTCCCATTATTCTTGTTAAAATGCATTCCAGCTGCCTCCGTCTCAAAGCTTGACTGTAGATAAAGCTCCAGCTGAAATGGCTGCGGGAAAATATGAAAATGAACAAGCGGGGTTCTGCTGATTTTGCCTGTGGGGACTTTGAGTTAACCCTGCTTTCAGTCACACCGAACACATTCTTTGTTTTTCCAAACCTAAATGGGAACAGAATTGGATCCTTTACCCCAAGAACAGCAGAAAGTGGGGAATGCACCAAAGTACAGAACATGGTGTGCTTTTCCTCTCATCTCTTTGGTCAGATAACATTGGCTCATTAAGCACAGGATTTGTAAGAAGGCCAAGCGGGAAATCTGGCTGATGCCGAAGTATAGGCAAATATGTTAATAATTAGTTAAGAATGTGTAACATAGCACATGGTAAAATGTTTTCCCCATACATACAAGATGATTCATTTTGTAGTTAACTTTATTTGACCCCTGAGACAATAAGCAGAGTTTCGGTAGGGCCCCCCTTACCCTCCCATAGGCAGTATGCTTTAGTTAAAACTGAAATGCTCAGTCAACAGGTATTTCCTGAAAATATTTTCCATAGAAAACTGAATATGGGTTTCCAGAATGAAAACTGATCTTCTCTCTCTCTCTCTCCCCCCTCTGTTTTAATTTTCCAGCCAAAGGTTACTATGATCTTGATGCTTTAAACGAGGCTGCCTTTCAAAGCGTCCAGAGCCAGTTAGTTCCATGCGATATCTGTGGCCGCACCTTCCTGCCAGACAGACTGCTGGTCCACCAGCGGTCGTGTAAACCGAAGATACCAAAATAAAATGCTCGTCCTTTCCAGCCAAGGCTTACAGAACAACATCCCACAGCAACGGCTAGGATAGAGATTTCAGTACTGACCTGTCATGATACTTTAGAATCAAGTTCTAAACATGTCGTGTGTAAATTAAACTGTATATTGATTATGTAAGCAAAATTCAGAAAATGTAGCTTCTGGCTGTGTTTTATAGCAGTGGTACTGACCATGCAGGCCAGAAGGATGAGTTGAGTTCAAGCTTCTCCACCAAACAGTGGCCGACAGAACAGTCGGTGGCCATCCAGCTGCATAGTGAGTACCATTGTTCCATGACCTCACTCTCCTTTACGAAAGTGATTATGCTATTTCAGGGTCCTCCTCCTCCTCCCCCCCCATTAGTAAATCATGTGTAATTCATCTTATCTAATATTCTTACTGATGATGTTTCTGCTAAAAGGCTCTGTCTGCAAAAAATAAAAGAAAAAGAAAGGAAGAGACCACGAAAGCTTCAGCAGCCTTCTTCAAAAGTGGGCATTCTGTGTGTTTAGACGAGAACATCTCAGAACGTGTTTCTCAGTTATCGCATGTGCAGTGGTTTTACAGTGGTCCATTTATCAGCCAGGAACTGGAGGATTTGGACAATTCATCCTGAATTCACAAGATTGATGAAGTGGTCCTTGGTAGGAAAAGAAAAATTCTTACACATTAAAAAACTAGCATGTCAAGCCCAAGGAAAAGCTTAGGCAGGACTTTTCTTTAATCAATGAACAAAATAGCTTCCTGGACCCCTTTGCACACCAGGTGTGACCCCCCCCCGCCCCGGGGCTTGTTGTACTCCAGGCCCACTAACTTCCGGGGTACCTTTAAGAGATCAGCTAGAGGCCCTGGAAACCCTCACCTCTCTAAGCACATCAAATGTAGCTCCCTGGATGACCAAGGCTGAAGTGGCAGGCCCAGATCTGAACAGAAAAGGGGTGGAGGCACACATTCATACAAGACCAAGGAAAGTTTAAACCCCAACCACCACCAGTGATAACACAGAGAGAGCAAGAAAAGGGCTCTGGCTAAGCCTGAGAGAAGCTGTCATTAACCTGGAAGTTATGTCACACTGACAGCACTTCCAGCTTGATTATGTCAAATGACACTCCTGGAATGCAAACTAGCATTCTTGGACTGCAGCAGTTGCACCACCATGGAACATCTCTGACAGAAAGCAAGAATAGGACAAAATATTGTATAAAAGCACTGAACTAAAGTCAAAAAAATTTAAAACACCTTTACTTGAATATTCAAATTGTTAGCATGCACAAAAAGAATACAGCAAGAATAAGGTCTGCAGCTCCCAGCTTTCTGCGACCCACCTGGCATCAGGTCGCAACCCACCAAGTGAGTCCCAACCCACAGTTTGAAGAACACTGCTCTACCACAATACTAAACAAGCTAGCTGGTTGCCCTAGGGCAGTGGTTTTCAAACTTTTTAGCACCAGGATCTACTTTTTAGGATGACAATCTGTCCAGAAGTCACTGTAAATGATGTCATTAACCTGGAAGTGATGTCATGGCCAGAAGTGATATCATCCAGCAGGAAGTGCTTTCCTGAGAATGCAGCAAGCATGAAACTGTGCCATTTTCCCTAGAGAAATGGAAAGTGCTAGTGGGGAGGGATGGAGAACAAAGCAGCCTATATAGTAGGCACCCTGTATGTTGTGTTTGCACTAGGCCCAATAGCTGAGAAGTGACTATACTATATGTTTCTGTTTCCTTTGTCTGTGCAGATCTAACTTCTGTGGTATGTAGCAAAGTATATTTGCCAAAGTGCACCTTACAAGCTTGCCAGTATGAAATGAGAATCTATATTCTCATCTGCTGGAAAATGCAGTTGCCACAAATTCACACTGAGCTATGGACAAGCACATCAGAATACAAAGGAATTATGGCTTGTGGTATGCATTCCATATGTCTGGAATCTTGTTGCCTTCAAAAAATAAAACCCTTTAGTTTTCATTTTGAAGAAAGGACATTTCTAATCTATAGTTATTGTTCTGACCTCAATAACGTAAGGGCAGTGGTTCTCAAACATTTTAGAACCGGGGCCCTCTTTTTAGATTGACAATGTGTCTGGGACCCACCAAAAGTGATGTCGTGGCTGAAAGTGCCAACATTATGATGCCAGAACCTGCTGCTTTCCTGAGAAGACTGTACTGCAATAAATTGGGTTGTTTCTCAGCCATTTTCCAATTGCAAAATGAATCAGAAAGAAAAAAGCCTATTGACACAAGCAAAATAACCACACAGCCCTCCCCCTGTCCAGAATCCCATCTTCCCATATTTTCAGTATGGCTGCTCTAGGTGCTTCGCGACCCACTGACCGGTCCCAACCCAACTACGGCATTAGGGTATATGCCTATCGTGTCCGCTGATCTTATATCCCATGCCACAAACTCATTTAGCCAATCTTCAGTGTTACTGAAAGTACAACAGGAACATAAAACAACTGTAAATACAGAGAATTCAGTGCTTAGTTGACCAGGATGCCAAGTTAAGCTGAACAGGATCGGATTAAATGGGAGTTGGTAAAAAGAAAATGCCAGGCCAGACCTTCCAGGCTCCCGTTCTAGGTGGCAGAGCACAGCTCCAGCGGAAGCCTTCTCTACTTCTAAGGCCCAACTTTAAGTAAGGATAAGTTTTCTATTGGGGGATAATTGCTCATAGCCTAATCTTAAAGAGTTAGGCCAGATCAGTTGCTAACAGATTCATAGTGGGAAAATTATTAAAACAGTTCTGATGCAGTCACTAGGGGCTAATATAAGTTATGTTCCTCCACTCTGGCAGAACGTTGTTGTTCAGTCGCTAAGTCGTGTCCAACTCTTCGCGACCCTATGGACCACAGCATGCCAGGCCTCCCTGTCCTCCACTAGCTTCCTTAAGTTCGCCCAACTTCATGTTCATTGCTTCGGTTACACTATCTAACCATCTCTTCCTTTGCCGCCCCCTTCTCCTTTTGCCTTCTATCTTTCCCAGCATAAGGGTATTTTCTAAAGAATCCTCTCTTCTCATGAGGTGGCCAAAGTATTTCAGCTTCAGTATTTGTCCTTCCAAGGAGCAATCAGGCTTGACTTCCTGTAGGATTGCCCAAATTGATTCTAAGAGAAAACTTTAATTAAGCTTCCTCAGCTATGCTGTTTACCTGTTTATAAGTTGCAGTAGGAATTGGGGTTTTGGACAAGAGAGCCTAGACAATGTTGAGTTCTGGAATCTTCCCAGACTGAAGGTAAGTTCACCCTTCAGTCTTCTAGGACTGGTCCTCCTTCCAATTAGGTTCTCAAAGCTGTCTTCCATTACTCTGCAGGAGCTTCCCATGTTTGCTTCTGCCTCCTGATAGTTTCCTTCCCAACTCCTGACCATCAGTTTTTCACCATCCCTTTTCATTTTTTTTTTTTTGGTATATTTTTTTTATTTGTGTTTACACATATAAAGACATAGGGATAGGTAATAAGGACGACACGGGACAGGGAGACTTGGGGAAAGAAACAAAAGGTCACAGCAAAATAATATATTAATCAAAAATCTTTTTTTTCCATAATCTGCATATTTTTTCCATTTCTACCTTTTTATCCTTATAATATATAATATATTCGTAGTAAAACATATTTTTTTATATATACATCTCCGCTTTATCAAAATCGTCCTTCAATTCCAAAATCGATCCTTCAATTCCAAGAGGGCAAGATCAATTATCTTTTGATATAAGGTCTTATAAGGTTGTTCTTACCTAATATTTTTTGCCTACATATCAATAATTAATAATTTTGATTGTAAAATGGATGTTTGTCCCTGGACATCTTTCCAAATTAATTCTGAGTTCAAAGCTAGTTTAACATACATAACCACACCTTTTTTCTTATTTATTAACCAATACTGTTGAAAATACAATCCCTAATATTTCATTATATATCAGTTTTTTGTTGGTCTTTTATATAGACTTTCTGTAAACATATTATATCTGGATTGACTTTGTTTAATTATTTATATGTTTTTTAGCCTTTTAGTCGGGTTATTTAGTCCATTTATATTAAGTAACAGTATTTTAGTTTACATTTATAAATTATTCATCTCTTTTTCCTTGTTGTCTTCCTCCTTCTTTCCCCCTCCTGTACATCTTGTTGCTTGATTGTATCCTTATCATTCTTTTTCCTTAATGCCACGGCGCCTCTTGATTCTGAATCTTCTTGAGAATCTTCTCCTTTACTTTCTGCGTCTTGACTAATTATTTCCTCCACTTCCTCTGAACTACTTAATTCTGACTTTCCTTTTCTCTCATATCTTCCTTTTCCTTCTCTGTCTATACCTTTTGTATTTATAATTCCTAATTGTTTGCCGAATTTATCTAAAAATTGTTCTTTTTTTTGTACTGAGTTAATATTATAATATTTGGCTTTATAATAGAAACTAACCCCTTCTAGTAGATTCCATTTGTATTTTATTTGATTTTGTCTTAAAACCGCATTGAAGTCTTTATAAGGAATTCTTCTTTTCCTTACCTGATAGGGAATTTCTTTTAATATCAAGAGTTTATGTTCTTTTACTATTCTTTCTTTTTCTTCTAACCTCGTCAGAATTTCCTCTTTCAGTTTCTTTCTGCTGAACTTTATAATTATTTCTCTTGGTTTATTATATCTTTTGGCATAATTAGAGTTCTTTCTATATACTATCTCTATTCCCTCTTCTAAGACTTCTTCTGCTATTTCTAATTCTTGTTCTAGCCAATTTTTAATTACTTTCTCTGTTATTTCTTTCTGTTGTTCCGGATAATTCCGAATACGAATTAACATCTTTGCATTTTCCATTTGTTGTCTTAACTGTATAAGTTCTAACTGTTCAAACTCACTCTTTAACTCCGTAATTTCCTCTTGAACTGAATGTATTTCTTTTTTTATTTTTTTCCTATCTTTAGTAGCTATTTTCATTTCCTCAGAGACCTTACTTAATTGCATTTGAAATTCTTCTAACTTATTTTCAAATCTTGTTGTTATTCTAGTTTCTGATTCTCTTATATTTTCTCGTATATCTAGACGCATTTGTTCTATTGCTGCTAAGATTGTATCATTTTGAATCTCCCTTCTTGCTTCCATACTTTTTAAATCTTGCCTCACCAAATTAGACAAACCCGAAGTCAATAATGGAGAGGTCCTAACCCCTACTCTAAGACCTTCTTTCTTAGCTGTCATTCTTTACAATATTATCTTTAACAGTACGACTTAAATGATTAGATCAATCAAAAGCTTCTTATAAATGGCAAGATATAACAACTACAAAAAATTCCCACTTAACCTTTTAGCAATTTGAAATTTCTTCTGTAGTTTTGCGTTTTTTCCCCCTTTTCTCTCTATATATGCATATATTCTTCCTTTTGAACAATAACAGAGCCCTTCAGTTAGTGTTTAACAATCATCACTTATAGACACACACCCCCTCTAGCCTTTAATTACAAAGGCAAATTATACTCTAAATTGCATCAGAAGCAGGAGAGGTTAAAGATGGAAAAATAACTAGAAAGGGAAGAGACAAAAATAAAGTATATCTTAACATAAGTGTATTACAAGCAGTTCCTAATTTTGCTAAGCTTTAGTAAAGATGGAGGAAAACAGGAAAAGATGGAGGAAAAAAGGAGGAAAGCAAAAAAGGATGGAGAAAAATCGGAAAAACCACCCACTAACTTAAAGCATATTAATATTAGCTTAATACTGCAAAATTATGTAATATAAAATTCAACACAATTCAGTATTCAGTGTTAAATTCAGCACAATATGGAATCAGTATATATAAATTAAATAGATGCTTCTTCTTCTGCTTTTCTAGTGAATTTTTCTTTCAACGTTCTTTAGGATGTTCTTTTCAATGTTCTTTGTAAAGTTAAAAGAATGGTTCTTCCTTCCAACTGAATCTTCTTCCTTTTTTCCTTTTTTAATTCCTAATGCTTTATTAAAGTTCAATCTATAACTTTAGTCTTGCTTTCAATCAGGTACAAACCACTTCGCCTTTGTTTTGTAATTTACTCAAAGTATTGGAATGTTAAATTGCCTTCGTCTCCTTGTATTCAAAATCCAGCAACAACAAGCTGGCTTAGATGCATTCACAAACACTTTCCCATTGCAATTACGAGGTTTACATTAGGGCTTCTTCGTTGGGAAGACTTGCAGATTCTCAAATTAACATCTCTTAAGTATTCAAAAGCCAGTAGTCGCCATTTATAGGGAGCATAGCACATAGAGACTTCTTAGTTTTGAAAGTTGCAAGTTCAGGCTTACTAGAACGCAGCGCTTCTGTTTAAACAGTCAGTTCCCATTCAGACAAATAGATTTAACGTTTGTTCCTGTGTCCAATTTAAATCTCTATATTTGTTTGATTTTTTTTAGCTTTATCATTTTTTTAATCCAACTCAATTGCAATGTATTTAACAACAAGCTGACTTAAATGCCTTCACAAACAATTTCCCATTGCAATCAAAAGGTTTTCATTAGGGCTTGCATATGTTAATTGAATACCATGTTAGTTGAATACCAGCGGCTTGCACGCCTCTGGCCGCCATTTCACACGTTGCTGTTGCCAGTCGCTTCCTTCTTCGTTAGGTTAACTTGCCATTCCCCAATTCACCAAATTAACATTTCTTAAGCACCTATTTACTCTGTAGAAATGGAAATTAGAATCAGGTTTTTCAAAGAAAACGCTTACATCTTCGCTAAGCTGTTGAAGTGAGAGTCTTTCTGGCTTGTCCCAGCTCTTCGGCTAGGCGTTCTCTTCCGTGGGATCCAAAAATTGAAAAGGGCTGTCTCCTCTACACCCCACAATTGCCGTTGTAAGGGTTAAAGGAAATTGCACCCACAGGGTTCACTGCCTCACCTGGCAGCTGAACGACCTCATTTTGGTCCAGAGGTCCTCACACGGAGAGTTGAACACCTCGAGGAAACAGAGCTGCCCCGAGTGCGTTCGCCATTGCCAGAAGGCTCCTCACCATCCCTTTTCAAGCCACCAAGGTACACCACTGAGTGCAGAAGGTTACCCCACCCCACACGTTTGCCATGCCAAAGGTCCCAGTTTCAATCCCTCAAATCTTCTTGTAGGACTGGGAAAGACTCCTGTCTGAAACCCTGGAGAGCCACAGTCAGTGTAGACAATACTGAGCTGGATGGACCAATATATTCAGAGTATTCAAAGGCAGTTTCCTTTGGTTTATATTCAAAGGCAGTTTCCTATGTTTGCTCGTGAATAACATTATAAAGACTTTGGAACAGCTCAAATCCAGTGAATGCTAAAGAAAGGGTTAAAAGTCTAAAGCAGAAAAAAAAATTTTCCTTCTAAGAAAAAAGTGTTTTATTAGGTGGCCAGTGAAGTTATTCGGAAATATGTGATGAAATCCAATCTGTGTTCTTAGGCAGTACTGTGAACCACTTGAACTGCTACAAGGAACTGGATCTTGTCTGAGTTTTCACCTTAATGTCACAAAGCTGGCTGTGAGTAGTTTATGACAAAAGCTGACTATTCTGAGAGGATTGTCACCACATTTGTGCTCACAAACAAAGTGTGCTGCAGGTCGCTGAACAATTGGAAATTCAATGAGATTCAAGTGCTTCTCATTGCCAAGCTATTATGTTTCATCGTTTGCCTTGTAATGAAAACAAGGAACTTATTACATGAAAACATTTCAAAATCCCTAGACTCAGAAAGAAGTTTATTCAAATTGCATTTGATATCCCTTTTCTCTGAGGAAAATACTTTATAGATCAATCAATGGCACTTGAATTGCCCCTTTAATCTGCAAGAAAAGGAAACATGTTCAATTTATTAAGTCAACAGGTGAATTCCTGTTGTGAAGTTCTACGTTACATAAACCCAGTCTGAACTCTTTGATCATCATGATTGCCTAGAAGAAACCTGAACCAGCAAAGGAGCAGATGGAGCTGAGAGCAGGTTGGGACGTGACAGAGATGCAAGAACAGGAAACTCAGGGGTCTTCTGCTTCCTGTCTCCATGCTACTCCATCACATCCAGAAGACAACTTCCACATCTCCTTCCCATGAGGGGCTGAATTAATATTTGATGACAAATTCACATCACATCTTCAGACCATTATTGTAATAAGAACACATCCTGCTGGATTAAGGCAAGAGGGCCATCTGGTCTAGCATCCTATTTCTTATGGTGGCCAAGTGCTACTGAGAAGGCTGTCTCCTGTTGTAGGAAATTAGGAGCAAAATGCCTCTGATCCTGGAGGTAGTATATGGCAATCATGACCAGCAGTCATCGATTTATACTTGATGGATTTGACTAATCCCCTTTTAAAGCCATTTAAACTACTGGCCATCACATTTTGTGGTAGTGAATCCCACAGATTCATTCTATGCTGTATGAAGAAGTATTTTCTTTTGCCCATTCTGAATGTCCTGCCAGTCAACTTCACTGGATGACTCCTTGTTCTTGTGTTGTGAGAACAGTGGCAAAGTACTAAATATTAAATTGCAAGAGCTTGTCATGGCACTTCTCAAAGCCACCACCCCATAATAATGCCCCCTTAAGGCTATGAAGAAAGCTAAGTTGAACTTCTTCACTAGAGTGTTTTCTCCTCCTCCAATGTAGTTCTACTTCATTTAAAGATGATGACCTCATTTCATCGCCAACATTTGGAGTGGGTTGCAGTATTTTAAAACACATAAAAAAATTGAAAAACGGAATTAAAAATACACACACACACCAAAAATATAAAAGGTATATTGCAGTGTTGTAACTATGTTATTAAGTATTTTTACTCTGTAGTAAGTCCCATTGTGTTTAATAAGATTTACTCCCAGGGAAATGTGCATACTAGCCTTATAGCACAATTCTATGCATGTTTTATCAGAAGTAAGTCTAGTTCTATTCAATGGAGTTATACTGTATGCATAGGAGTACAGCCTTAGGCTGCAATCTTATCCACACTTACTCGGGAGTAAGTCCCATTGACCACAACTAGACTTACTTCTGAGTAAACATGTGTAGGATTGTGCTATCAGGCTAGTATGCACATTTCCCTGGGAGTAAATCTTATTGAACACAATGGACTTACTTCTGAGTAGACAGGCATAGGATTGGGCTCTCCCATGTAAAATAAGATGTAAAGGCTTATGTAGGTTTACCCTAGGCAAATTTCTCAATTTGCCATCTGCTGAGCCTGATTATTCTTCTTGGCTGCTGTCGTTATGAAATGTTTCAGAGGCAGCTCTTGAGACCTCCTGATGATGACGTAACTGCTCTGCTCCCCCTCCCCCGATGACACCCCATACCAAAGAGGGAGGGAAAACTATCCACTTTCTTCATGCCATGCATTATTTGTACACTTCAATCATCATCCCCTGTAGTCATGAAACTTGCACCAGACACTAAGCTTTCCAACAGCGGAATGCCAGAACTCAAGGCAGGACTGTGAGCCCAGAAAATAATTATTTGTGTCAGTTTTAATAGTAGTTTCTATTATGACAGGTGCTAATTTTTTATGAAGCCATCAGGGAACAAACTGACACCAAGATTCTTCTTTTCACAGTTGATTTGCTTTTCAACAGCATGAAGCTGATACCTGACTTGTCGTCCTTGTTTATCTGAATTCCAAGATTATGTTCTTTGTTCTCAGAGATGTTGGCTGTATTGTGCCCTACCATCACTTTTTCTCATCCAGATCTGTACCAGATCTGAGGAACTGAACTGCTTTTGCTTCTGTTTCTTTGCCAATATTGCTTTCAATGCCTTGATGAATGTTCTCTATATTGTAGAACATTAACAAACCATCTGGTTTCTAGACTGATATTCTATGCCAGTGATTCCCAAAGTCCTACTTGGATGTTAGGACCGCAATTCTTAACTTAACTGGAGTTAGGCTAAACATAAGCTAAACTAGCAAAGTTAGGCCAGCACAAGGGCCACCATAAAGTGTGTTTGGACTACTCTCGGAGTCAGGGAGGATGGCTTACGTCTGTGGGCTGGCCTCTTGACTCCGAGAGTGGTCCAAACATACTTTATGGTGTCCCTTGTGCTGTCCAAACTTTGCTGTCTTAGCTTATGCCGGCCTAACTCAGTTTAGGATTGTGCCCTAAATTGCTGCGGGGACGGAGACTGGGGCTGGGGAGGGTATCCCGATAGCACTGCAGTGATTACCCAGGGACTTTTAAATATACCTGGGTGGTTGTGGGGGCCCTCTGCTATGTTGGGGAGATCCACAGACCCCTTCATGGGTCTCCCTAAAGCCATGAAAAGCTCAGAAGTGTACTTCCGATTTTCGCGCAAAAACCAAAGTCCACTTCTGAGCGCAAAACGGGATTTTTGCTACTTTCAAGGAGACCAGCTGCTGCAGAGGGTTCCCTGACCACCCAGGAATGTTTAAATTTCCCATCGGAACACCCAAAACTGGGCCCCTCCCCTTAAGGGGAAATGGCCCAGTTTTGCTTCCTAATGTGGGTCGCAACCAACACTTTGGGAAGCGCTGTTCTATGCAGTTGCTATTTGCAGTTACCTACACAGGGTGAGATCCTAGGATTGTGTAGGAAGTTCCTCCTGGATCACCATGGGCCAATTTGGAGCCACCAACATGAGTAGTGGGCTGGGGCACCTCCCCTATTAGGAAAAGTAGCACCATTTGCTGCTCTGCAGTCTATAAACATTGCATCTGAGGGGGGATATAACTGACAGCCCAAACCTATTGGCCAAGTCAACAGTCAGAGTAGGGTTCTGCCAGCGGAGACTGCCTTACAACAGTCATAAAAGCCTCTCTAGCAACTTGCAACCTTGTATGCTACTTGTACGTTACTGAAGTGCCAGTGGGAAGGTGGAGTGGCCCCGTATGCGGTGGTGGCTTGGAGAAGGCCCATTGATTGAGGTAAACCAGCAGAGAAGGCAGGATGGAGTGGGAGGAGGGGAGAACGGGGGAATGGAGTTGGCAGAACAGGGCACTGACGGGGCAGGGAGGAGGATGGATCTGGTCCGCTAAGGGTTTGGGCTTGTGATTGGGTTTTTTTTTTTCCCTACCCCTGATGAGGGAGGGATGGTGTGTCTAGTAGGTTTCATTTTTTGTTTGTTTAAAATGGTCACTTGTGTTTAATAAAGCTAAACCCAACCTGTAGTTTGGTGTCTTCACTGTGGGTGTGGTGGGGGTGCGAGGATTTTAGGTTTCTCAGAATGCCAGATGCAGGGGAGTGGCAGCAGGATGCATGTATCTTGTCTTTGTGCTTCCTGAGTCATCTGGTGAGTCACTGGGAGATACAGGAATCTGGACTGGATGGGCCTTGGCCTGAACCAGTGGGGATGTTCCTATGTTGGTGGCAACAGCATCCACCAAATCTAAACCCCCTTCCTGGGCCTGATCCCCTGAGCTGTGACCATGTGGACCTATGCCAGTAATTTCTGCTAGTTGTTCAGAATACTTTATTCATCTGTACCAGCCATTTTCAACCATTGTGCTGTGGCACATTGTTGTGCCACGAGTGGTCCACAGGTGTGCTGTGGAAACGTGGAGCTAGATCATTTATTAGTAGGGCTGATGGGGGATGTGAGCCCCCCACTGGCAGCATGATGTGCCCTATCAATTGCCAAAAACTGACAGTGTGCCTTGACAATTTCAGTGCCTTGTCAGTGTGCCCTGAAATGAAAAAAAGATTAAAATAGCTGATCTACACTGGGGCCCTAGGTTGCAGGTGTCTGAGTTACTACACCTGTGCTTTAATGGGTGCATAGTCATCTGCATAGTCAAAAAAAGGGACGTGGTGGCGCAGCAGGTTAAACCGCTGCTGCTGGGCTTTCCGACCGGAAGGTTGGGAGTTCGACTGCATGACAGAGTGAGCTCCCGTTGATTGTCCCAGCTCCTGCCAACCTAGCAGTTCAAAAGCACCTAAATGCAAGTAGATAAATAGGGACCACTTCGGTGGGAAGGTAATGGCGTTCCATGTGCTACAGCGTAGGGTCATGCTGGCCACATGACCACAGAAGCTTGTCCTTGGACAAAACGCCGGCTCTACAGGCTTGGAAAAGGAGATGAGCACCGCCCCCTACAGTCGGTCACGACTAGGCCATTCGGTCGTGGGGAAACCTTTACCTTTACCTTTTAGTCATCTGCATTCAGAGGCGGAGGGAGTGGGCAGTGGGGGTGGCAAGCGTGACGGGCTCTGGCTGCAGCAAGGCTCAGAAGTGCCAAAAAATGTGCTTTTTGACTCCCCTGCCCCCCCTTGTGCTCGGACCATTAAGGAGTGATTCTGGGTGCAGGGAAACATGGCCAAGCAATGCACGGGGGCAGGGCGACCGAGCTGGGGGCTCTGTCTGCATTATGGTGCTCTAGCACAGACACAAGACTGCCGAGCTGAGAAGAGCTGGCTGTTTTGACAGACAGACATGCCAACCTCCTGGACATACATCCCCTAAAACACGTAAAGTTTTGTACTGTAGCTCACCTTTCAATCCTACTATAAGTGTACCCAAAGCCATTTAAAATACTATGAATTTAAAATGGCAGTAACAGCCCCTTCTAACTGGGCAAAGAGGCACCTTTAAAGTGGTGTCCTGTTATATTTAGCAGGGGGAGAGCAACTGTCCCTCTCCACTCCAATATGGTATCTTCTGTGGTGGCTGTTGCTGGTGTCTTTTCTGTATCTTTTTTTAGATTCCTTTGCGGACAGGGAACCATTTATTTATTTATTTATTTATTTATTTATTTATTTATGCATTTAGTTCTGCAAACTGCTTTGTGAACCACTTTTTGTTGAAAAGTGGTGTGTAAAGAAAAAAACAAAAGGTTAAAAAAATAGATAAATCCTAAAGCTACAAACTGTAGAGAGTTCAATTAAAAATCAAAACACCAGATAATACAGTGAGCTGCCCAAAAGCTTGCAGGAATTTGTTTTAGCTTCCCGTGGAAAGATTTTAGAGAAGGGCAACCAAATCCAGTGAAAGCTGCCATGTTCTAGTGGCAGCTGCCAGTTTTTCCTCAGAAGCCCCAGAACAAGTCAATGTCTAGAACACTGGTTCTCAAACTGTGGATTGGGACCCACCAGTGGGTCGCAAGCCAATTTCAAGTGGGTCACAAAGCACCTAGAGCAGCCATATTGAAAATAAAGGGACGCTGGAAAGGGCGAGGGCTATGTGGCTGTTTTGCTTGTGTCAAGGTTATAAAATAGGCTTTTTTTTCCGGTTCATTTTGCTTTTGGAAAATGACTGGAGGGCGCAATCCTAAACTGTGTTAGGCTGGCATAAGCTAAACCAGGAAAGTTTGGCCAGCACAAGGGGCACCGTAAAGTATGTTTGGAACACTCTTAGAGTCAGAAAGACCAGCACACAGATGAGAGCCATCCTCCCTGACTCCAAGAGTAGTCCAAACATGCTTTATGGTGGCCCTTGTGCTGGCCAAACTTTGATGGCTTAGTTTATGCTGGCCTATCTTCAGTTTAGGATTGCGCTCTAAGAAATAACCCAATTTATTGCTGCATTACCAAGAAGCAGCAGGTTCTGGCATCACAATGACAGAACTTCCAGCCATGACATCACTTCTGGTGAGTCCCAGACAAATAGTCATGCTAAAAAGTGAGTCCCAGTGTTAAAAAGTTTGAGAACCACTAGAATGTTCAGGGAGGGGGGAAGACACAATGACTGCATTAGGAGGAAATTGTGAAAATTGTTCTGTCATTTAATATTTAAGGGTACAATCCTAATCCACTTTCTAGCACTGACATACCTGTGCCAATGGGGCATGTTCCGCATTCTGCAGTGGAATTGTAGTCATAGAGGCCTCCTGGACCTCCTAGGGAATGTTTGTTCCCTTACCTTGGAGCTGCATTGCCCTTACCCTGGTGTTGGAAGTTGGTACGATTGTGCCCTAAATCTTACATTTAAAAAAACAACAACACCTAACACTTGCTACACCTCCCAAACTCCTGTTACAAAATGAATGAAAGTCAAACATTGACAAAATTTGGTATAAAATGAGCATGACATTCCCAAATGAAAAACAAGATGAATGCAAGTTTGAATAATGAAAACAATTGGAATAACAAAGAAACTATTGCATACGCCTAATATAATCCAGGTGACATTTTTGTGCTTTTGGCAAAGGGAGATGCATTTCAGAGATGATCAAATCTGTCTTGTGATTTCATCTTCACCGCATGCCCTAATTTCTTAACAGAGACAAAATTGGACAGCATATGGCAAAGGCTTATCAACTAGAAAATGTGAACACCGTATAATTGCTTTTATTCATTCAAGTGGAAAACAACACTATCGTACATGTGTAAACACCATGTGTCATGGGTTGTCCTTCACAATTCCTCTGCCTTGCAAGTATTTTATCTTCTAGAAAAGTGTATGCATGAACTTGCTAATTGATAGGTTTACAGGTATCCATTGCTACGATATTTTGTCAGTTTGCTTAAAAACTGCCATTGTTCTTTCCTGAAAACAGTTCTGTCTACAAAATGCAGAGGTTTACAATACAGTTTCTGTATGTCAGATCTAAACCATAGGGAGCTGTTGATTGAAAGCCAGGAGCTAATAGCCCAGCTTATACTTAACCTTTTATAGCTGTAATGTCAGTCAAGCAGGTCGTGACCAGATGAACGCACTTGTTTCTCACTTAGGAACTCATTAGCTGCAAATGACAGAAGAGAAAATTCGCAAATCTTGATAATATTTTCATGATATGGGAGAGTCCAATTATCACATGCATGTATCACATTCCGCAGCACTGCTTGTGCCGAGGCATCACTTTGCAGCTCAGCAGCTGACAGTGGTGCTGGAAAAGTCCATTTATCACAGGAGCCAGATAAAGAGCTTCTGGGGACCATATCTGGCCCATGGGCCTTATGTTTGACACCCCTGGGCTCAGGGCAGTATTATCCATTAGGCTGAGTAGGCTGAAGGTTAGGGGCCTCATAGGGACTAGTGCCCATCAAGTTGGCATGTCTAGGTGTCAGCCTGATGCATGGGTCCCAGATCTGGCCCCTGGGGACTCCCTATCCAGCCAGCCAACCAGTGGTGTCATCTACTCACCAGTAGACGGTACGCTGGGCGGGACTTAGCGTGATCGACAGCCCGTCCACTCACTTCCGCTTTCTTCATGCTCCCCGCGCAGCTTTCTCTCGCTCACCCAGGCACCCGGCGCGCCCCCCACCCATCCCCCCCGGCGAGCAGGCGCTCCCTCTGAGGCAAGGGAAAGCCGCGCGGGGAGTGCGAAGAAAGCGGAAGTGAATGGTTGGGCTGTCGATCACGCTAAGTCCCGCCCAGCGTACTGTCTACTGGTGAGTAGATGACACCACTGCAGCCAACCCTCCAGCTGGCAAGAGACTACAACAAGCCCAACTTTGAAAAGGTGAGGCTTGTAGAGCTCTCCAAGAATTATGTGGGGCAAGCCCCACTTCCAGGGATTGAGCTGGGCTGCATGTGGAGACTGCATCACTGGGGAGCTTCCATGCAAGCCTGGGACCATGGGTGAGTTTTGTCCCCTTTTGGGAAAAACTTAGAAGAACCTAGCTTCTCTGTTTCTTCCCCCTCAGATTGCTGCCTGTTTTCTGCTGTTTTAGGAGTGGGGGTGGTATGGCGCTTCCATACAATTCTGGTTCCATTTGTGAGGAGAAGCCCGTCTGTGTCTGGATTGCCTAAGATTGGAGGTTGGCTGCAAAGATGGGTTGTGCATGTGGGTTTTGTAACAAGGCAACAGATGGGGAAAAGTATGCATTAGCTGAGCAGCAGAAGCCTTATTTGTGAAGGGGAGAGGACAACCATGCACACCCACTTGCCCGTCCACCAGGGGCTTCCATTTAGTGTGGCAGAAATTTTCCTGAAGAGTTTCGGAGGGGGCCCAAAATATTTAAAAGCCTAGGGGCCTGGCATTGGTTAAAACTGCCCTGCCTGGGCTACAGTATCTCTGACCGCCTTTCCTTTTCCAATCCTGGGAAGAGGAGGAGCAATGAGTGAGTGAATGAGCCAAACCTCCTCCCCACTAGTGCAGCCGTTCCAAAAACTGGCACATTATATTCAGTGAGGGAGGAGGGAAGATCTGGAGGTTTCAGAGGTGATAGAGGATTTAAATCCCCTTACACCAGTGTAATTCTCCTTACCCCCAGTGGGTCTCCTTGGACATGTGCTAGCAACTTCGCTAAGGAAAGTCCAAGGAGAAAAAGGGGATAGGGAGGCAGCAAAAATAGGGGAAAGGATCCAGCATGCACCATCACCACAATCACCACTTCCTCCCGCAATCTTCCCCTTCCCTACCCCAGTATGGCCCTCCCTCATCCCTTCCTGCCTCTCTCATTGTCTTACACACTATGCTGGGTAGTGGGAGAGCCAACAACATGACTAGAAAGGTTCCAAATTCCTGCCAGTGTCCCACTAGTGCACTAATGAGCACATTCAGGAAAGCCCTTTCTGGGACTTTTTCAGCAGTGGCCAGCAGCAGAAAACAAGTTTTGCCATAGGATTGGGCTGTAATTCCATTAAAAAAAAATGACAAGGCAGAAGGAAAAATAGCCCCCTTTTCATTCAGTGCTGTCCAAAACCCTTTGTAGCCTTTTTGGTTTGCATTACATGAAAATTACTGTACACATGTGGGACCCGCATACACTCATTTAAATGCTGCAGAACTGCATGATTGATAGTTGAAAGAAAAAATGTTCTACATTAAATGTTAGTTGAGTCAAGACATTCTCAGCTGCGTGAGCTGACATGTGTTTTAAGTATTTGCAAGAGATTAGCTCTCTAAATTAACACCAAACCTGATACCCTTATTTCGGACATCGTTCTGCCTCACTTGAAAATAGCTCATCGTTGCCCAGCTTGTTTGTACAAGTGGCATTCTGGATACCGACAATTGCAACACTGTCTTTGCAAAGGAAACACAGCCCTTCCTTTTGTGAATCAACAAAGCCCAGCAGGTGGCAATAGAGGCATTTCTGGTGCCTAAAATTCTGATATTGACTATTTCAGAATATATAGGTATATATTCTATCTTCTATTTCTAGTCATTTATATATAATATATAAAAAAAAACCTGGTTCCTCTAGGTAATTTTGGTCACTGAAATAATGCAAATACCAGGTGCCATCAGCAGGAATTCTTTCCGTATTTGATATGTACGGAGTCAAAATGTATGAAATTGGGAGGGATAATGCAACAAAGCAATGAAGGAGAAATTATTCAGCACCAAAATTATTCAGAGAGCCTGATTCACTTCAAATACTGTTTGTACAAAAATACTGTTTATATGATTTAGTCAGACTTAAGGATAGGCTTGTCCATTTATAAATTTAGAAGACTAACCCTGTTCACCCACCTGTGCAGCCATGCCAAAATGGGTTGCACTGCATCCTATAGAGTGTGGACAATCCTGAAGGTTTCCTCTGGGTAAAGAAACATTTCCTGGCACAACTCAGTATGGACTGAGGTTGCAGGAACTGAGTCCAGGCAGAGGTCTGGATTCACTGGCTCTTGCTACGAAATCCTCCCTTCCTGGACCCGGCCCATCCTCCCCACCCCATTGCTGCCTCATTCTGCCCTCTCCTATCCCTCATCTTCCCTGCTGACTCACCATTGTCAGCGGGCCTTTTCCTGGCCCTGGTTCCACATGAAGCTGCTCTGGCTTCGCCATCAGTTGGCTGGTAGTGTGCTGGTAGTGTGCGTTGCTGGCAGGCTGTTTGCGACTGCCATGAAGCGTGTTCTGTCTTCGGAATGTTGGTTCCAGTGGTGGAATAGGATTGAGCCCTAAATTGAAGATCAGAAAGTTTTTAAAGATTTGATAAGGGAATTTCTAGAACATGAAACCCAAGAAGTATATTTAACAATGGGCTGCCTGTGTATGAGGGCGCAATCCTAAACTGAGTTAGACTGCCATAAACTAAAGCCAGCAAAGTTTCACAAGGGACACTGTAAAGTATGTTTGGACCACTCTCGAAGTCAGATAAGCCACTGTCTCAGACAGTGGTCCAAACATACTTTATGGTGGCCCTTGTGCTTGCCAAACTTTGCTGGTTTAGCTTATGCTGGCCTAGCTTATGCTGGTTTAGCTTACTCTTGTTTAGGTTTGCGCCCTGAGGATGCTATCCTAACCTGAAGTTAGGCTGGCACAGTTAGGCCAGCAAAGTCTTGTTGGCACAAGGGACACCATAACGTATGTTTGGACCACTCTCAGAGTCAGAGAGGCCAGCACACAGACGTGCACCATTCTCCCTGACTCTGAGAGTGGTCCAAATGCACTTTATGGTATCCCTTGTGCCAGCCAAACTTTGCTGGCCTAACTGTGCTGGCTTAACTCCAGGTTAGGATTGCCCTCTGAGTTTCAGTAGTGGTTTACCAGAGTCACACCAAAAATTTTCCTAATATTTTGGAATATATTTTCTTTGTAGCACACCAATTACATTTAACTGGGAATGAGGAAATAATGGAATGGACTTCTGATGAAAAAAAAAGTCTCATCCAATTTACTTTAAGGGTGAGTTCAGAAAAGCATGATCACAATATATCCCCATGACTACAATACAAGAAATAACCTATATCAGTGTTATTCAAACTGTGGGTTGGGACTTGGTGGGTCGCGACCTGATGTCAGGTGGGCCGTGGACATCTGGGAGCAGCAATCTTGGAAAATGCAGACCTTAATCTTGCTATATTCCTTTTGTGAGTGTTAACAGTTTGAATTTTCAAGTGAGGGTTTTTTTTCAATCGTTTTTAGTTCAGTGTGTTTACATAATATTTTGTCCTAATTTTGCTTTCTGTCAAAGCTGTTCCATGGTTGTGCATTTGCTTCAGTCCAAGAATACCAGTTTGCATTCTAGGAGTTTGCATTCATACTGACAGGACTTTCTGCTTAATGATGGCACTTCTGGCTATGACATCACTGCCAGGTTAATGACATCACTTTGGGTGGATCCCTACATGAGTACCATTCTAAAAAGTGGGTCCCGGTCTAAAAAGATCAGAGAACCACTGATCTATATCCATGAAACTGCCATCAACTTAGATCGAGCCTTCCTATTGCTGCAAACATTCCAAGAGGCAGATCACGTTTTTAGCTGTGGGTCACTGAATGTGAGGAATCAAATGATTAATATGTTTGTATGGACCAACTATTAGTTATTGTTACTCTGTTTACTGTTCAAAAGAGATTTTTTTCTTACAGTTACATTAAAAGTGACTTCAGGGGCTTTTCGTTATTGCTTTTGCTATTACCATGGGCTATTTGTGTGTGTGGCAATAATCTAATACTTGTCATTTTGCACGTTGCACTTTCACTACCTGGGCTTCTTGTAGCAAGCTGTAATCTTCAGCAAGTTGAGGGAGTAGCATTGCAGGCTGCAAAATCAATCTTTAAGATCCTGAATGCCAGCTTTGGGCATGAAGACTTTAATGTCCCCGTAAGCTTGCAAATGTATGTCCCTCTCCATTTCCAAAGTTGACAACAATATTTATATACCACTTTTTAAAGTAGTTTACATAGCAAAAGGAATAAATGTGGTCTTCCGTCCCAAAGGGGCTTACAGACTAAAAAAGAAAACAAGGAGGACACCGCAACAGCCAAGAAGCAATTATTCCTGTCAAAATAATAGGAAGTCCAGAAGTACTACAAATACATATAATTACCTCCTTCCTCCGAAACTGTCTCTCCTCTACAGGTTTATACAACACTATTCCATCAAACACTGGATTTTAATAGCGTTAAAATGCTTGTGTTGGGCTTGTGCTCACAGTGTCACATACCACCTACAATGGGGATGCATTTTCTTTATCATGTATCAGAACTACCCAACAGAGCTTGCATCAGAGCTTCCAGCTTCATGTAAAGAACTTTCATGTCAAGCAATAAGTGCTATCATCTAGAAAAGGTTCCAAACTGTTTCTGCAAACATTTTTTCAAGAGGCCCAAATAGCAGAATCCTGTAACGAATGTCTCCTTGAATTCAGAGGGACTTATTTATTTATTTTATTTATTTAGGAGATTTGTATCCCGCCTTATTTGCCTAAAGGCGCTCAAGGCGGCTTGACAAAGTATAAAAACTAGCATTAAAAACACTTTAAAAACAATATAAAAAACAACACAATAAAACAATTAAAACCAACAACAGTACAATTTAAAAGCAACAAAAAACCAGTGGATCATAAAATATAATAAACCAGCCAGCCCGCCAGACCTGTCAACTAAAAGCTTTTTGAAATAAAAAGGTCTTCAGCCCCCGCCGGAATGTTAACAGAGAGGGAGCAGTTCTCAATTCTAAGGGGAGGGTATTCCAAAGTTGGGGGGCCACCACCGAGAAGGCCCTCTTCCTGGCCGCCACCCCTCTCACTTCTCCTGGTGGCGGCACAGTCAAAAGGGCCCCTCCAGATGATCTAAGAGTACGGGTTGGATTGTATGGAAGGAGGCGGTCCCTCAAATACCCCGGACCCGAGCCGTAAAGGGCTTTAAAAGTCAAAACTAGCACTTTGAATTGGGCCCGGAACAGAACCGGCAGCCAGTGCAGTCGCCGAAGCAGCGGCTCGACAGAGTCAAACCGATGTGCCCCAGCAACCACCCGAGCCGCCGCGTTCTGAACTAGTTGTAGTTTCCGGACCGTCTTCAAAGGCAGCCCCACGTAGAGCGCATTGCAATAATCTAATCTAGATGTCACTAGGGCATGGGTCACTGTGGCCAGGTCCGCACAGCTCAGGTACGGCCGCAGCTGGCGAATCAGCCGAAGCTGAGCAAAGGCTCCCCTGGTCACAGCCGCCACCTGGGACTCCAGATGTAGCTGTGGATCCAGGAGAACCCCCAAGCTGCGAACCTGCTCCTTCAGAGGAAGTGCAACCCCATTCAGAGCAGGGCGATAGTCCAGTACCCGAGCTGTGGATTTCCGGACCAAGAGCACCTCTGTCTTATCCGGATTTAATTTCAGCTTGTTCGCCCGCATCCAGCCCCCAACTGCCTCCAGACAGCGATCCAGGACCTCAACTGCCTCCTCAGAATCAGGGGGAAAGGAGAGATAAAGTTGGGTGTCATCAGCATATTGATGGCACCCCACTCCAAACCCCCGGATGACCTCTCCCAGTGGTTTCATGTAGATGTTAAATAGCATGGGGGATAAGATGGAACCTTGCGGCACCCCAAACCTAAGAGGTCGGGGTGCCGAACAAGCATCCCCCAGCACCACCTTCTGGGATCTGTCAGCCAGGAAGGAGTGGAACCATTTCAAAACAGTGCCTCCAAGCCCCAACCCGGCCAGCCGACCCAGAAGGACACCATGGTCGATGGTGTCGAAAGCCGCCGAGAGGTCCAGCAGGACTAACAGGGTCGCACTTCCCCCATCCATCCCCCGGCGCAGGTCATCCACCAAGGCGACCAAGGCAGTCTCCGTCCCAAACCCCGGCCTGAAGCCAGATTGGAATGGGTCCAGATAATCCGTTTCCTCCAGAACCCTCTGAAGCTGGGACGCCACCACCCGCTCAATCACCTTGCCCAGAAATGGGATATTCGAGACTGGCCGAAAGTTGTTTAAATTTGTGGGATCCAGGGAGGGCTTCTTCAGAAGGGGGCGAACCATCGCCTGCTTCAAAGCAGGCGGGAGCACCCCCTCCCTCAGAGATGAATTCACCACCCTCCCTGTCCACTCGGCCAGCCCTCCCCGGGCAGCTCTAATTAGCCATGCCGGGCAAGGGTCGAGCGGGCAAGCAGCAGGTCTCACGCTCCAGAGAATCCTGTCCACATCCTCAGGCTCTACAAGCTGAAAAGAATCCCAAATCGTAGGACAGACAGGTTCCCCAGGGACATCACTAGATATGCCCACAGCGGCGTCCAAGTCAAGCCGGTACAAGTCAAGCTTACTCCAAGGTACATGTGTATAGGATTGCAGCTTACATGTACTGACACATTTGCTTTTTAAAGGTAAAAGTATCCAGATTTTTTTAGAGCAGTGTTTCACAACTTGGAGGTTTGACCCCCAGAGCAGTGAGAAACAACGCATTTCCCCTTAAGGGGAGTGGCGACTTGGTGGTGACAGCAGGATGATGGTGGCGTCACCCCCAGGTTCATGCCACCGCTGAACACATCCAAATCCCCCTTTTTTACTTAGATGGTGGTGTGAACCTAGGAGTTAAGTTACCACCAAGTTGCCAATCCCCCTGTATGGGCACTGCAACAATTGTGGGTTCTCATACTTTTAAGTAATGCCCTTGTGACACCTTGAAGCCTACCAAAGATTATTAGAGCAACAAGCTTGTGTGAACTTTAATCCACCTCCTCAGAACCTAATCCACTTCCTTCTAACCTAATTGTTAGAAAGTGGATAGAAAGTGGACTATTCCCACTTGCAATAGTTACTATTGCACACAAACTATAGTTTTTACATGAAAGCATTTGCTACAATAAATATGTTCGCTTTCAAGATGCCACAGGACTCTTTGCAGATATGTTTTGTACATATTCATGAAGAAAATATATACCCAGTTTTTTCTTTCTTGACAGGAAGCCCAGTGGTAGTATCCTCAGTCTGAGAGAGAGATGTGCTTAGAAGGCCATTTTAGCAGCCAACAGACTTTCTGTAGGTCTGCCCATCTATGTCTCAAAGACCTAAAAGGGAAAAAATTAGTATGTTGGATGTAAATACGCTTTCTAGGCTTCTGGGCATTAAAGTAACTGGAGAGTCCCTCAGGGTGAAATTAAGAACCAAGAGTGCTATGAGACTATAGAACCTCTGACATACTGTGAAAAAAATCTGTCAGACAGTAATAACAAAAACCCTTGCACTTCTGGAGTTCTTCTCTCTCCAGCCCCCTGAAGCCCTTTACAGCCACCCATTCATTAAGACTTCCAGTCCCCTAGAAGCCAAATCGTATTAATTCTTTTTTTACGTGTAGGTAGTTGTTACCCAGAGAAATTACGTGACTTGCCTGAGGTCACAGTTCTTTAGCCTCTGGGCCTGAAGGATGACGAAAGCTCCCCACCCCACCTCCGAAGTCTGCCAACTGAACCCTAATTCTCTGTAGTAAAACCATAAGACGCTTATTGAATCATTTGTTTGGATAAGAATTGGTAGTTCTGAAGCTGTGATTCTGTTTTGGCCAAGATGCTGGAATTCTATCACATTTGTATACTAGCTGCCCTAATCCCATAGTAAAGGGTGCGTAAATAGGCAAAGAGCTGTGCTGAAGTGGCTGGGAGTTCCAATTCACATGACTGCAACGCACGGTCTTTTTTGAACAAATTACAGGTTCAAACATGAGTAGGCTGCAATCCTATCCACACTTACCAGCAAGTAAGCCCTATTGACTACAATGAGATTTAGGGCACAACCCTAACCAACTTTCCAACACTGAGCTAAGGACAATTCAGTTCTGAGGTAAGGGAACAAGCCTTCCCTTACCTTGAGGAGGCCTCTGTGACTGCCCCCCTCCCCAACTGCAGGATGCAGCACATGCCCCATTGGCACAGATATTGGAAAGTCGGTTAGGGGTCCGCTCTTATTTCCAAACAGGCATGCATCAGATTGGGCTCTGTGTCCGGGTAGAAAAATGTGTTATATGTGATATAGGGCTAATGGCAAAAAAGCCATCCTCACACCTCTTCTACAATGTGTAGGATCACGTATCCCATGTGTTGATGTCATTATACTATGGAGTTCCCTGCCCCTGCTCCACATCATTGGCTGCTGCTAGCATGGAGCATGGTGGAGAAGCAGATGTTCTGAAGCCACAATAGTGGATGTGGGTTTTCCCCCACATTATGGGGGAAAAAGAAATTCTGTGACACATGGATACTGCTTTTTAGCTGCCCTGTGCCCCAAGAGATGTGTAGTAATCCTACAGTTTTTTCAAGCTAGCATCCACTGGACATGCAGGAAGAAAGATCTGTGAAAATAAGATATTGCCCAGTGTGGAATGTGCATGGACAGTACACAAACTCTTAATCTGGGATAACTCCAAATCATACACATCTCTCATGGACCAATCCTTTCACCTCTGGAATGCTTGTTTATGGGCCATTTACAGCTGTCGCAAAAGGCAACAGACCAGTCAATACACCTGGCCACCACTGCAAACAGAGCACCTAGCCCTGCCTGCCAGAGGGCCAAGGATGCCCACCAGTCAGTGCAGGGGTGGGAGGAAGGCTGGAAGGTGCAGACCAGAGTGGGGATGGGAAGGAATGTGGTGGCAATGGGACAGGGAGGAAGGCAGATTGGGACCGGGAAAGAGGCACTATCAGTGGCAGCAGTGCACACCAATATTTTATTTCCCTTCCTGGTCTGGATCCCCTGAATTGGGTCCTTGCAGACCTGCACTCGATCTAAAGTTGGCTGGTGTCAGCTTACCCTGGGGCAAAGGGACAAATGTTCCAGAGGCCAAAGTAGGATTCAAGTAGGATTGGGCTGTTATAAAGGTAAGAGAAGCTGCATTATGCTAAAGTAGACAAATGGTTCCTGTGGTTCAGTATTGTCAACCTGACTGGCAGCAGGTTTTCAGATAGTCTTTCCTAGCCCTGCTATCCAACATCCCCTTTTGGAAGTAGTTCTGTGATTGACTGAATCAGAGGTTTTATGCATGCAAAGCACATGGTGTACCACTGAGCTAGCATTTCAACCCATGATCTCAAACACACAAAGGGCGCAATCCTAAACTGAGTTAGGCCGGCATAAGATAAGCCAGCAAAGTTTGGCCAGCACAAGAGACACCGTAAAGTATGTTTGGATCACTCTCAGAGTCAGAGACGCCAGCACACAGACATGTGCCATCCTCCCTGACTCCGAGAGCGGTCCAAATACGCTTTATGGTGGCCCTTGTGCTGGCCAAATTTTGTTGGTTTAGCTTATGCCAGCTTCACTCCAGTTTAGGATTGCACTTTGACAGAAAGAGCATTTACGATTTCTAGAACATCATCCAAGCCATCCAAATTATGTGGTTAAAAACACCCCTTTGTTTCCTCCCACCTTTCTCCAGTAAGAGCTGAGCACAGCGGTTTCCTCAACATTCTGAGTGACGCGATAATCCTCCTGCTGGAGGCAAAGAGACAAGGGCCTGTAGCAGCAGCAAACACACTTCGTGAAATTGTAACTGTTATTACCTCTGATTACAGTTATTACCTCAGCACTTCTCTTTTATAAAGAAAGAACGACCATTATCAGCCAGGAGGACTGATGTGAGGTTTATGATTCTAATCTGCATCAGTGATGGTATCGGCAGAGTAATGGTAATAATAATTTCTGTAGCTGCTTCTGTAAGAGGAGCGTGCTGTTCTAATCTTATCTTTCTTCACTGTAGTCCTGATCATGATTGTGACTTGCCCAAGGACTCCTAGTGAGCATCATCACTAAGTGAGAAAATTGAACTTTCAAACCAAGCCCTCCACTCAGAGCGCAATCCTAACCTGGAATTAGGTCGGCACAGTTTGGCTGGCACAAGGGACACTGTAAAGTATGTTTGGACCACTCTTGGAGTCAGCGATGCCAGCACACATATGTGCGCCATCCCCCCTGACTCCAAGAGTGGTCCAAACATGCTTTATGGTGGCCTTTGTGTCAGACAAACTTTGCTGGCCTGTGATTGTGCTCTCACTCTCTTTACACTACATTTCTATACTATTTTTATTCACATTATTCAGCCATTTTCAACCACTGTGCTGGGCACATTGGTATGCCACAAATGGCCCACAGATGTGCCATGGGAATTTGGGGAAGGGTCATTTATTAGTAGGGCCAGTGCGGGTTGAGCCCCCCACCAGCAGCACAGTGTGCCTTGTCAATTGTCAAAAAACTGATGGTGTGCCTTGACCATTTTTGCACCTTGCCGGTGTGCTGTGAGATGAAAAAGATCTCTGCATTATTTATTCAGCTATTTACCGTTTTTCGTGTTTCTTTCTCACCCGTGGTGCTCTCTCCCTGATTGCCAAATCTTGCCTTTGTATAATTAGGCTGCATACTGTTGGACAGATGGGAGAGATGTTTATCCATCTAAAAATGAATAAAACAAAATGATTGACATAAGGAGTTTATGAGGCAATTATCCTCTCATTTCCACCGTTCTGTTGCTTAGGCTACACATCAGGGCAACTAGAAGCAGCGTTTGGCTACGAGGAACAGCCGCAGTCATGGGACACTGGTCAATAATGAAAACACCCAGCTTTCCTTGTCTGTGCAGGTGGTGCTGTGCTGTATCATATGCTTGCTCCAACCGATTCCCAGTATGTGTGAATTTCCCTGCCTTCGTGTATTATCTTCCAGTGAGGGCAGGAGAAGCAATTAAAAGTTACAATTAGGGATGGATCTAAGCTGCAGAACTTGGAAGCTGAGCAACATTTCCACAGTGGCCAAGACTGCATTTGGGGCTTGGGGGATTGGAAGTTCTGTGACTCATTAAACCGATGCTGAACATAATGTTCAGAGTAGACACTTTTTGTGGCGTGATGTGGTATGTGCACTTGGGGCCTTCACCCTGGGAGACGACTGTAGCAGCTGGAGTTGCATAGCACTTTTTAGAATCAAGCCCATCACGTGAATTCACAACTGTAAAGTAAATCGGAGATTTCCCCATAAACGCATGCATCGAGGCAATAAACTCCCATGCTCAGCAGGAATAACATTTACAGTATCCTCCTGACCTCTGTTTCACCTCATTGTTTTTTAGTACATAAAACTACTGTGCGTAGCAGATGTGACATACCATAGCTTGACGCAAGCCAGTACAATATCAGGCACAGTTCATTTAAAGGAATACCTTTGTACAAAAAAATATAAAGGGGTAGAATTTCTTGACATGAAGGAAGTCCAAGTTTCTCATGCTTCCTGTGAACACCTGATGAGACAACTATATACTCTCAATTACAGTTTGGCATTGGTTAATCCCCCCCACAATAACTATAATTATGATTCTGATGTAATGAGTACTGTATATTGTAATATCATGACTGCCACCAGTTTTTATAAATGTACAATGGGGAAAGAAGAATCATACCATGCATATGTTTCCCATCACTGATGCCTCCATTAGGAGGCTATGCTTGTCAGGATGGTCCACCTCACGAAGCTGGATGGATTTCACAATTCATCTGGAAGTATAGCCTATGGCAGTGGTTCTCAAACCTTTTAGACCAGGACCCACCTTTTAGAATGATACCCATGTCGGGACCCACTGGAAGTGATGTCATTAATTTGGAAATGATATCGTAGCTGGACGTGACAAGCAGGAAGTACATTCATTGTAACATCATAAAATGACATTCCGGAAATGCAAACTGTCATTGTTGGACTGCAGCAATTGCTCAACCATGAAAGATCCCTGACAGAAAGCAAGATTGGACAGTAAACTAAAAACAATTAAAAAACAACAACCCTCACTTGAAAATTCAAACTGTTAACACTCACAAAAGGAATATAGCAAGAGTAAGGTCTGCAGCTTCCAAGATGGCTGCTCCCAGCTTTCTGCGACCCACCTGACATCAGGTTGGGACCCACCAAATGGCTTCCAACCCACAGTTTGAGAAACATAAGAAGAGCCCCACTAGATCAAGCCAAAGGCCCATCTAGTCCAGCTTCCTGTATCTCACAGTGGCCCACCAGATGCCTCAGAGACTGGCCTATGGCCTTGATAGCTGCCCCATTGATCCTTGTGCTAAACTGTAAAGTGGGTGCTGCCCTTTGCAATTGGCCTGGTAGGTTCCAAGCAGCTTCTCCTGTCACTTGGATGTCATCTGCTCTTACTATGGAACTGCAAGTGATGGATGAAGCCAGAGCATAGTTGGATCAAGTCTAGGTGACAGTCAATGTGTGACAAAGCTGAAGCATAGGTATTTCTCAAGGACTAAGATAGTGGCACTGGGGAGAAAAAATGCTATTCCAGTTGCTTCCAGAGTGGTTTTTTGTGCTGTCACAGCAACACCGGTCTGAATTGTGGATGACCTGACAAATCCATCTGGCAGCTGTCAGTGACTGCTCACTGTGAGAAATTTTCTATCTGCTTTGTAGACCAAATCATTCATTCTGCTCAACTTGAGGGCCATTTATGTGTCTGCAGCCAGAGAGTTGGATACTGAGTTGGGGGCTGAGGCTGCAATGCTATGCATGCTTTCCTGAGAGAAAGCCCTATTTAATACTCTAGGGACTTGCTTCCAAATAAACATGTATAGGGTTGGGCTGTTAGTCTATCCTGGGGTGCCAGAGGACCTCAGATCAGAGCTGCAAAGAAAGCTTTGGGTGTCGAGGCACGTCATGGGCAATCTGGGGCATATAATAGGAGAGTTGCATTGCTGCTGCTGACAATATCTGCTCCCAGCTAATCCTTGACATGCTCCTAGCCAGCTTTACATCCCTGCCCCAATCTTCTTCCAGAACAGCCTAAAACAACCCCTCTGCCAACTTACTTGCTGGGCATACTCCATTGGCATGTGCCCAGGGCTGCCAGCTATTCACACTGGTGTCCCAGCCAAACACCATCTGGGGAGAATAGGACTGGACCATGAGCTGGAAATCAGGACTCTCTCTCTCTCTCTCTCTCTCCCTCCCTCCCTCCCTCCCTCCCTCTCTCTCTCTCTCTCTCTCTCTCTCTCTCTCTCTGCCCACCCCCCGCAAACACGTACCTGGTTCCCAACTCCCCTGTAGGAGTTCAGGAACCACAGTCATAAGCTATCACAAAATTGCATACCTTTTACAATCCACGATGTTCTTCAAAAGTAGAATGGGAAACAAAAGTGAGCAAAAAGCATTTTTAAGATGTCCTGAAACAGCCACAGTCCCATTTTGTGTTTCACAAAAGCACATAAAATCTGTTTGCTCTGACTTCATCCTTTCTGAAAAAAACTTTACTGCCAATAATTCACCCATTTAGAGCCGAATTGTGATGACTAACTCAGAAAACAATAGATGAAGAAAAAAAATATATTACCCTCTTGAGCATATAGGACATTCATATTGTTCAGTAGAACAATATGAGGACCTTTGTCCTGCTTGAGGAAAAATAATAACATAAAATCTCCCACAACTGCCAAAGGCTTTATTGGAGTCTGTTGCAGTTTTTCACTAGCCAGCAGGAAGACAAATCCTGTGATGCAAAGTTCCATTTTGACCCATCACACACCCCAACCTGAATATACTGGGAATGGAAAAAGCACCTCCTTTTTGTCCCAACCCATCCTATTTTCTTCCCAAGAGTATGAACTGGAAAAGTACCATACATTATTTTCAAATAATATTTGGCAATAATATTGCCAAAGATCCAAAATCATGGAGAAACACCGTGTTTGACTTTCAGGTACATTTTCTCTGCTGTGATCCAGCAACCAAGAGACATAATGAGAGCTCTAATGTGCGTGCAGAAGGCAGGGCTGGCCTTAAGCCAATGTGATCAATGTCGTCACCCTGGGCCCCGCACCAACGCAGCGAGCATATGATCCGCTGCAGCAGCCAGGATCTCTATGGGCTGTAAGTCAGTGGGGTGAGCAGAGTAGCTTTACTTTACCCCCCCCTGCCTTCAAATTGCCCGAAATGGGCCTCCTGGAAGCAGTTGGCGGTGACATCAACATGTCACCACCAACTATTTCCAGATGCCATGTGAAACACCACAAACACTTTTCTTGGTGAGGGGGGGTCCCATGGAGAGGGCCCCCCCCGCAGGAATGCCCCACATTGGGCCCTGCCACTCCTGGAGTCGGCCCTGGAAGAAGCATAAAGGTTTCCATCTCCTTTTAATTGAAGGGTATCATGCGGGCAACAAGATACTTCTGTGTCATAGAGCTCTGCGCTTAATAGCAAAAACAAAACAACAAAGAAAAAAAACCCAACGCCTTTGTATGAGCCTAGCTTTAAAGACCTGTTCCCTCTTTCTCTCATATTTTATAGGCAATTCCTACTCCTGTTTACATTTGCTTCCTTGAAGGATTTCTATGTTCCCCAGGAATGCCTCACCTTACCCTCTTTATGGAGTTCGCAAGTGCATCATCATCAAGTGTTGGCTTGCACACATAAAACAGTTGCTACAGATACAATCCCACATCATCTCAGAACACAATTCAGTGAAGGTATTGTAGTTCATAGGTTAAGCTGCACTTTGTGGAGTTATGTACCTATATGTGTAAATTAGTTCTGTGAGTTTTCGTAGGTCCTGATTTACAAAAGATTCAAATGGTGAGGTCTCAAAAATGAAAAGAATGACATGTTGCAAAGATTGTGTACAAGAACATTGCCTCCCACTTTCTAGCAGCCACTTCAGTTTACTCCAAGGAGTGACACCTTTGTAAAATGTGTTTCCCTGCCCCGACTCCATATCACCAGAACACAGCATAAATTGAACTGAATGTTGCAGAATGGGAGGGAGAAATTCAACAAAGGCCTGCTGGTTTTGGGGTCAGGCCTGCGTTTTTGTCATGCCTAGTTTTGCCCTTGGTGTCAGATCTGGTAATATTATCAAAAGTGGAGGCATATGTTTCCTGTGTGCTATTCTCTTCCTGTTACAACATTTAAATTGTATTCAATATACTGGATAGTGTCCTCTGGCCTTCTTGTGAAGGAACAGTTCTGATCTGCTTCCTATCACCAATGGTTAATGCACTCTCTCTCTCTCTCTCTCTCTCTCTCTCTCTCTCTCTCTCACTCTCTCTCACACAGAGAGAGAGGGGGGGAAGGAGGGAGGGAGGGAGAGTTCTGATACAAATTGCAGCTATCACAGTGGCTTTAAAAAAGAGAAAATACAAAAACAATCAGCCTTCAGTTTGACATCCTCCACACAAGCTGATACTGCTGATTTTCATAGGTCAGGTCATATTGTTTCTCTGTGGAACTGTAAATGTCATCCAATACTGCCATTTTGTACACTGTCACATACCCTTGGGAGAACCAAGCACCACATATACCATATTGCCAGAGGGGTGTAGTTTACAGAGTGTAAGAAGAACTGAGAAAATCCAGGTTCAAACTAAGAAGCTGAGTGAAGCTCAACCATGAAGGTCAATGATGTTCTTTGAGCCAGTCTCTCTCTCTTGCACGTCCGTGTGCCTCTCTGACTCCGAAAGCGGTCCAGACATATTTTACAGTGTCCTTTGTGCCAGCCAAACTTTGCTAGCCTAACTTGTGCTGACCTAACTCCAGGTTAGAATTGCAACCTAAGATAGTTTCCTATGTTCTATCAACCTCAGACGACTAATAAATCAGTCCTATTCCCCATCAGTCTATAGTAGGCAGCTGCACCAATAGAGCTGCATTGCATGCAAGGGATGGAGGAAATAGATGGTCAGTAATAGGTAAGTAACACACATTTTATTTACTTCCCAGTAGGCCACCTGATCACCATTGCATCTTCTTGGACCCTGACTAACTACCTTGCGGGCATAAGAAGCCTCAGGGGGCAGGTCCAGGTCAGGAAAAGGGGATAGGATCTGGAATGAGCAGCCATCACCAAGACCCTCCCACTGCTGCCCTCAAACACCTGCCCTTGGTTTGGCCCACCTCTTGCTTTAAACTGCCCATGAACAGCCCCCTCTGCTGCCTTATCTGGGCCGATGAACCATGCAGGTGGTTCTGGCTCATGCACAGAGCCTCAGGCCAGTTCCACCAGTGGCTACGGTACTGTGATGTTTGGACTGTGTCTGCGTCACTTACAACAGTGCAGACACATGTTTGCACTGTTTCTGGGTCAGATCCACTGTTGTAGATGGCCCGTAAGATTGGGCCATAAGAGTATATGAACCTGCTTTATACTGAGTTGGATCATGTAGCTCTGCATGGTATACACTCACTCAGAGCAGCAGCAGCTAAACAGGCGTTTCAGTCAGTGGTCCTGCCCAGTCCTGCCAGGGGATTGAATCTGGGATCTTCTACACACAAAGCATGAGCTTTGCCCTGCACTGAGTATTCTTTGAACACACACACACAAAGTGTAAAAAGTAAGCTCAAAGTGTTTCTAGCTGTTTAATTCATTTTATGCGCGCACACACTGTCTTTTTCCCTCCTGGATCGGTCTTTTCCCCGCTTTTGTCTGTGGCTCTTCTCTGCCGCAGCTTGCCATCACCCCCTGCCCCTCTGAATCTCCACTGGGAGCCTCTGCTCATCCTCTAAGAGCTGTGGCATGTGAAACCACCACACAGCGAGCCAGAAAATAACAATGGGGAAGAAAATATAATGCTGAGCGGTGGCAGTTTTCGGAGCATGCTTGAATCAGAATGCGAACTATTTCACTGAGTCAGTGGTAGGCTATGTCGCTACGACCGCATTTCTTACTCAGGCACATCCCGGGGGAGGTCAGTGCCAGTGCTGTATCAGTTACATTTATGGGATAGGCTTGCTGTGTTATTCTTTCTGTAATCCTAAGCACAAAACGCTTGGCATTTATCAGCTGCATCTAAGCTTCTGTGAGCTTGTGTTGCTTTTGGTGGTGCAGAAGCCTATTAAAAGAAGCCTATTAAGCAAACTAGGCCACATCCAGCTGGCAGCTTTCAGGCTACAAATTCACCACCATGGGAAGCTCAGACTTTCCAATGGGACTGATGTACCTCAAACAACAAGACCAACATTCGGGTACTTGTACTGAATAAGCCCGTACCTGGAAGAGGTAAAGGAGAAGCAACTCGGATGGCTCCTGCATGCCCAGTATCATGCAAGCAGTGGGGGGGGCACCTTGCTCCTCTTGGTGAAGAAGAAGTGGTTTTCTACCACTGGTGGGGTGTGTGATAGCTCTTACGGGAACTTAGTGTGTGTATTGGTTTGGTCTCTGGGTGTCAGTGAATTTCGGGTGTCAGTGAATTCCGGGTGTCAGTGAATTTCGTTGTGTAACACAATGACAATAAATAATAATAATAATAATAATAAAATAATAATAATTACCTGAGCCACACAGCAAGCACTTGCAATTGGACCTGCAGCCTGCTCTTGTTCCCTGTATGGCTCCAAAATGGAGCCGTTTCCAGGGCAAGGGGCAGTGCATGCAAGGGGGAGGAGTGACAGTATAGATTTGGGTTGACACAATGAAGTGGGGGGCATCATCCCCTCACCCGGCCCTGGGCACCAGCCGACCCAGCTACGCTACTGCATGTAAGCCTATGAGTTGTGCTCCAGCCTGCTCTGCAACTTTATGGAGAATCCTGGAGGCAAACTCTGCCCTTCGCTTCTGATGTGAACTAAAAGGAAAAATCTACACACCAGGGCGCCGTTCCCTCTGCAGGGGCTGGGGACTCCAGGTGAGTCCATGATCCTGAACCTAAGGGGGGCTGAACAGGAGGAGAATCACCAGGCATCCCCGTCAGGGAAGAACGGCAGAGTGGGGAGGAGACATCATTGCCATGGCAATGCTGGCATCGCCTTTTCTCTCTCCTGGAATCTCAGTGGACACACATCACATTTTCTGCATATACAAGAGTTGACAGATCTTCCACAGCCTCTGTAGATAGGATGCCATGGAGGAAGGGGATCACCTTCTGTGCAGAGAAACAGCCAAGAGCACTGAAAAGTTGGAGTCGTTTCTGGATAATCAGCAATCTCTCCCTTCCTTTGAAACAAGATATCCAGAGAAGAGAAGATGAAAAACAGTGTCACCTACCTCTCAAGAACATTTTTTTCCCGCACTAGGAACCATAAATAAAATATACTAACAATGCATTATAAAATCAGAAAAACATAAAATAATAATTAAAAGAGCAGATTAAACAACATCCTTGTAAAACAAAGCACAACACAAATGCTTTTTTTCAGAGCATGTTGAGAACAGAAGTAGACGAGGCTTGGTAAAGTTACCGAGGGGTAGGAACTCTACCACTGTAGGGACACCAGAAAGAGGGCTGAGTCCCTTTGTGACCAAAAGTTCCACCTCCTCCCAGAGGTGTAGTTCATCATCATAAGGGTTTCAGAACGCTGTACCCCAATTGTACAGTTAGGTGCTGCTAACTATTGCTATTATTTATCATACAAGTCTGGTACACAGTGAATAAATGTAAGAGTGGTGCATTTTCCCTGCTGCTTTCACTTCCCTTGTGGCATCCCTTTGGTGGTCAACTTAAGCCTGCCCTGCCTCATATAGAGGTCCTCCCTCCATACCAGGGGACATTTATTCCCTTACCTGGAGATAAGCCTCCAGCACCAGAACAGGCCTACTCAGATCTCTGCCAGCAATTTCACTGGCACAAGTCTGAGTGGACCAAGGAAGTCAGATTGAGGGCTGGAAGGGCGATAGAATGTTGGCGGTGGTGCTGCCACTGATATAACTCCCTTCCAGGCATTGTTCTGCCCCCAACCTACACCCTGTCTCCTCTCTGTACTGTCCCCTCCCCAACCTGTGCTGCTTCCTTCACCCTTCCTCCCACCCCCTGTGTGGACCTTCCAGCACTAGGGTAATGTACCAGTGTAATGGATCTGCTAATGTACCAGTGACAAATCCACGGGCAGGCCATTGTCACTGCTTGCTGCTTGCCGCTGTAGTCCAGTTCTTCCCATCAATGACCACCATAAAGTGTCTTATGCTGGTGGCTAACTAGTTTTGGTGGTATAATGGTGGCCTAGGATGGGACTGTCAGTTAACAGTTGACCCCTGCTAACTGGGCAAGAGACACTTTTTCAAGTGGTGTTCCCTTATATTTAGCAGGGGGAGAGTAATTGTCCCTCTTCACCTCAGCACTGTGTCTTTTCTAGTGGCTGTTGCTGGTGGTGGTGGTCTGCATTTTTTTTTTAGATTGTGAGCCCTTTGGGGACAGGGAGCCATTTAACTTTGTTGTTGTTGTTAGCCTGAAAACCACTTTGTGAACTTTGTGTTGAAAAGCGGTATATAAATATTGTTGATTGGTTGATTGATTGATTGTTCATGAAGACCTTTTAACATTATCGTCATTTGAATGCATGGCTTGTAGAAGGCAACTATGTATGGACGTATTTATGCATACCCAGGAGCCTTTTTTAAAGGGATTTGTGCATATACAATAGGCCGAAGTTCCTGAGCTCTACCTTCCTGAGCTCTACACAACCAGCCAGGAAGGACTGGCACCAACATAACACCATGCAGGCTCTCCTTACCAGGTAGCCCCTATTGTGTTGTGGTGCCAATCCAGTGTGTCCTTGGTTATATTCAGTGGTGTTCCTGGGGGGCAAAATGCTATGTTTTGCAGGAGCCTGAATTCCTGGGTAAAGCGGCCCCTCTCCCTCACCTTCACAGCCATTTGCAACCTGGAGGCTTTGCTCTTTGAGCCGCAAATGGCTCTGAAGGTGAGAGGGAGGGGGCGCTTTACCCAGGAGCTCAGTCTTCTGCAAAACATAGCATTTTCCCCTCCTCTAGTGGCCTCTAGGAATGCCACTGCTTATAGTAATGATTAAATCTGCATTGCTTTACAGCACTAGAAGTCCAAACATTCTCTCTCTCTCTCTCTCTCTCTCTCTCTCTCTCTCTCTCTCTCTGTGTGTGTGTGTGTGTGTGTGTGTGTGTGTGTGTGTGTGTGTGTGTGTGTGTGTTGAGCAGTTAGATCTAGTTGAAGAAGAGGGAATTATATACAACAGAAGAGAGATCTTGGAAAAATATTATTATATTTGGCAGTCATTTTTTTGAGATGCTTAACAATTAGTATAACTAATTAATCATGTTTATCCATTACCCACATGCAATTTCTAAAAGCAAATTTAACTTATTAAATTCATAAAGTATTAATGTTTTGTTTTGTTTTTAATTCCTTTTTTGTGAACAGCTCTAGGCTTCCGAAAAACAGAATCTGAGAATGGGAGCAAATAAGCTTATTTCAGGAGTGCCTCACTTATAGGGTTGCCAGTTTGCCCAAAATGACCCAGTTTGTTCAGTGCTTTGCTTTTTTTCTCAGGTGGACAGGCAGTAGTGGCTAAAGACCATTTTCTACCAATGATGCATTAGAGCAACATTGGTAGAAATGTGATTTTCAACACATCATTGGTAGAAAATAATGTCAAGACAGATGGAGGGAAGAAGGAAGCACCACCTAGGGAGAAAAATTTGGGCTTGTTTGCTTCATTTCATTGAATGAGAGGTGTCATGCTTTTGAGCTCTCAGGGCACCAGGGCTGCCCTAAGCCATCAGCCCACCCCTGCCCCTTGAGGGTCCCTTGGTCCAGTTGCTAAACCACAATGGCTCCCCTTCCCTAATTTCACCTCCCTGTCAAGAACCACCTCTCTGCTTCAATGCTCCAAGGTGATGGGGGTGGGGGAAAGAAGGAATAACAAGCGTCCTTCCAAGTCACAAGTTATTCCTATCCCGTCAGTTCCCACAAAGCAGGGGTCCAAATGTTTTAGCGGGAGGGCTGCATCAAATATCTGGCAAGCTGATGAGGGCTGAAAAAATAAACAAATTTAAATATAAAATTTGAATAAATATATTAGAGACAGAACTTAGATGAATGAATGAATGAATGAATGAATGAATGAATGAATGAATGAATGAATGAATGGGCTCAAAGTTCCAGGATTCCTCCAAGCACCAACACACACCACAGAAATATAGCACACACTTTAATGGACTCCCATTCCCCCATCCCACAAGTAGCTTATATGTCCTGGAGTAAATAACTCAGAGCCAGCAGATCACAGGAAAGGAAACACCCAGAGCATGTGCTGAGGGCCAGGGAGGCTTTCCTGACCCTTAGAATGCTGCCTAAGGCCTTCAGAGGGTCTAAAAACTTCTGGGTCTTTGGAAAAAAACCAGAAAATTCTGAGGGCCAATGAGGATGCTTGTGGCCTCCCTGGCCATCAGGACACCGTCCTCACAAACCATAGCACAGCTTGGAGGGTGCAGTCCATGCCAGCAGGGACAGGAGGGCCAGAGGCTCATAGGGTACTAGAGACTTGCTGCGGGCCAGATTGAGGCTCTCCAAGGTTTGGAGACCCCTGCCACAGAGCATTCCACTCTCCACTGGTCAGCAAAAGTACACACTCTCCAAGGTAAAAGGTATTTATTAGCTTAGTCCAGAGTGAGTACATCAGGAGATTTTCCATCTGCCATCCAAGGAGAGGAGCATTCAAGGGCAATACGAAGAAAGAGGTAACTCAAAACATAGCAGCCCACAAAAAAATAACAGTCCAATCCTAACCTGCTCAGGATCAGGCAGACCAGCTGGCCTCCACTGCATCCCTTACCTAGGGGTAAGCCCCAGGCAGCTTGACGAGACTGCTCGGACCTGCTCCTGTCCGAGGCACAGACACAAGCCTGAGCGGTCTGGATCAGGGCTGTGCAGCCCAGGAACGGGGGTTAGGATCTGGACAAATGTCCAGATCCACCCACCATCCCTGAGCTGGGCCACCCATGGGGCCACCCTCCTTCCACACTCCACTGCCCCATTCTGCCTTCCCTGGCCTCCTTCCAGCCCTCTAACAACATGTGTCAGCCCAGGGCACTGTTGGGATTGCGCTCTGATTGTACTCTGACTACATAGTCTGAACTAAAGTTACCAAGGGTGAATTTCCAGCTCTTCAAACCATTTTTTACACACACCCTGCCCCTTGGTGATGCATTAGGCCTGACCTCTGCCGTTGATACCAAAGACTCAGGGAGCAGCCTGGCCAGAGGGCCCTCAGGTAGGTGTGTACCTACCACCAGTACCCTCCCTGACTGACCCGTGATGCATCCCAGCAATATACCCATTTATATTGTTTCATGTCATTTGCTTTCAGTGAAAGTCCCTGCAGCCTCTGGGACACCTCCACAGCATTCAGAGATCTTTCGGCACTTCCTGCTTCACTCTGCTGGCTTCCTGAGGGTCTCTGCTGGATTCTACTAGTGGCAGATAAGGTCCCACTTGCGCCTAACCCTATTGATCCCAAAGGATCAATGATTCATTATCTGCAAATTTGCTATCCCTGAGGATTTCCAGGAACCTTACCCTAGTAGACAATGAGGATTGACTGTAGTTTGGCCCAGGGTAACAGACTGTGCTTTTGGAATGTATGCATAGCTAGTATGCCAAATTCATAATATTCATAAAGAAATATGAATTAAATGCATGATTAATTGTGCTTTTTAATATGAATTAGTCTGTATAACCAAAGAGTTGGTCAGTTGGCATTTCCTCTGCATTGCTCTCGCCACCTGGAATGGCTCTGATGGCGAGAGGGAGTGGCAGCTTACATGGTGCATTGAGGCACCAGCAAATTGGATGCCACCCAGTGCCCAAGCTGAACTAATGTAGCTCTTCTTACCGAAAGTGTGGGCAGAGAGAGAGGAAAGGAAAACATCCTGAGGAACAGCCAAAGAATATCACTGGGGAAAAAGGAATAATCAGGGCATCAATTTATTATATATGATAATAATCCAAATCTTTGAGTTGCTCCTGACCATTCAGACAAACACGGTTACACTAGATTGAAAGTTTTGCGGAGCGGATTGCAGCTGAAGTTTCTTTGTAATGTCATCCAGATATTATTAAAATGTGTTTTTCCCTTTCCTAAATAGCACAAAAGCAGCTTTATTGACTTTGTCCCACTTCCAGGATCAAGCGCATGAGGTATGCCCCTTGGAAACATGTCCTTCCTTTAGATGTTGCATATTGTCCGCAGTGCTAAATCTGACGTGCTTAATAACATGTCATTTCAACTGGCTTCTAAGAACTTCCCTCTGACACTAAAGAGCTTTCAATCATGAGCAGTAAACAGGATATTCTAGTACTATAAAGGGATATTCCACACACACACACACACACACACACACACACACACACACACAGTACACTTGAAAATGTCACAAGAACTAGCCTAAAGTGATGTTACAAAGCTTATGTTTTTCATTTAAAAGCCAGAGGGGCCAACCCACATTAAGAACCATGGTGCATATTTTACATTTCTCATGTTGTTCCCAATGGTAATTTCATGTATGTGATAGGATACAATATGCATTTTCAGAGTTTCTGGAATGTGTGGTTTATTAGGAATTAACCCATAATTATAACAGTGCTACTGGGCATGGTGCTAGGAATTTACTTGGTAAGCTCTGGAAATGCTGACTGCTTCATTCCTTCTGAAGAGCAAAAACTGGGTTAGATGAAAGCACGCAAAATACAGTTCTTTCTGGGGGGAAAAAATCTCCTCTGTGCTTGTGTTTATGTCAAAATTAAATTAGCCAGAACGTGTTTTTTTTCTTTCATGTGTTCTTAATCAGATCCTGAAATATATGGGACTAACAGCCCAATCCGAATTTTGATTTATGGTGACAGATTTCATGATCTGTATGTTCATCCCAGTGCAGCATTGCAAAAGGTGTGCCACTGTCACATGCTGTGGGGCTGCTGGGGCAGATGACCAGAGGCCCCCTATGCATGCCAACAGTTCATCAAGGCTATGCCGGAACAGGTAAGACGGCTGTGACAGTAGGTTGTGGGCAGCTTGGAGAAGAGTCATGGGAGGATTGGGGTGGTCCACACACAGGGGGTGGGTAGAATGATGTGGGGAGGGTGGAGTGGGGAAAGGGAAGGGTGGTGACATGTGCAGGAAGGAGGGTGGATCAGGCCCAGGAGGGGCGAGGCAGTAGCAATGATGCCCACCAAATCCCAACCCCCTTCCTGGGCCCAATCCATACAGGTCCAAGTTGACCCATAGTGACTGATGGGGCTTATCCCAAGGAGGCTTTCTGAGACCAACCAACCCCCAACCCCCAGGATACAGCAGTAGATATGCTAGTGCCGTTGCAATGCCATGGGGGGGGGTTAGGTAGGATTGGGCTGCCAGTTAGTTTGTTAGTTACTAACTAACTAACTGTATATTTGAATTGCACTGTTGTTACTACCTTTGAGGGCCCATTTGTGGGACAGAAGTGCAGAATATAAATATTTTACTAAGTAAATGAATGAATGAACAAAGATCTATCCTACTGTCTATATAGCTTACATCTGAGTTTTGCATCATTCAAGCTCACTTTATTGCTGCCAGCATGCAGATATTCTAAGATAGAGGGAGAGGGAATGTGAAGCAGTGTTCCTTTAAATCTTACCTGGCTTTGAAGGTTACTTCCTGTTTCCTGTTTGACTTGAAGTCTGACATAGTTGCCTGTTTGCTGGGTAAGTCTCTGAGGTTGGATTCTCAGCTCAGGAAGTTACATAAATTGTATTTGTGAAGCAGTTAAGTACAGGCGTCAATAGCTCTGTTACATTTTAACCTGCTCCCATATCGTCATTTGTAAACTGTTTTAATGGTATCATTTAATATTTTTATTTGGATATTTTGCAGGTTTTGTGTGTTTTATTCTTGCTGTTGAATATTAGAGAAAGTGCTATATAAATCTTTTAAATAAATAAATAGCCTGTTTCATATGTTCTGTATGCAAGTTGACAGTGACTGATGGGACTTATCCCAAGGAGACCTCCAGAGGCCAAAACTCCCCCATGGGTTACATGAGGTGGCCTACACTGTATTGACAGATTCCAGTGGTGGTCCTACCTGTGTACAGGGGGGCAAATGCTCCCAAGTGCCACACCTGTCAAGTGGGGGGGGAACAGCATGGAGGTGGATGGCACTGTTGGTGGCGAGCAGATTTTGGTCCGCCTGCCCACACCTGCGCCAGTACCACTCCAAAATGGAGCATTTACAGATGCTGGGGGCATGGTAGGGGTGGCACAAGGGGCTGCAATCTGTGCACCTGGCCCCTGCATGGAGAATTGACCAGGTGCACAATCAACAGATTCTACAGACAGCTTACATGCATACAGTTCAGCATCTTAAGCCATGCTATGCATGGCAAGCATCCATGCAACCCTTCCACATGAGATACAAGTATCTGGTTGTCTTGTGTGCTCCCTGCGGCATCTGGTGGGCCACTGTGAGATACAAGAAGCTGGAGTAGATGGGCCCTTGGCCTGATCCAGCAAGGTTTTTCTTATGTTCTTATGTTTTTATGATTGGGAATCCTACTTTTGAATAGCATGGAGAGGTCCATACACCATTGAGATGTAGCATGTATGAAAAGGGCTGTTAACATTTACCTTAGAAAAAGGTACCTGCAGTCACATTCAGGGTTGCCAGACAAGATACTGAGGATTCCAGCAGGCTTCTAGGCTGTTCAGTCAAGCTGGGCTGTTTGGAGTTGTCAACTGGCCAAAACATTCTCTGGAGCATGATGTTCTTGGGTAAAGTATTTTGAAATAATTGCTATTTCCTAGTAATATCTTCACTCCAGCTAACCATCCTTGAAGACTATTTTTATATTATCTATCCTAAAAAGAAGTATAATTGCAAGTTGACAGGCTGTACTATGTAACCATTTTCTACGGAATCTGTCCAAGTGTTGGTTGTCCTTGAGCATAATTGCCTAAATGGATGTTCCTTACTCAGAATTCTACTTTTGTTTAGGATAAGATAACATGTGATGCAGCCCTCAGACTAGAATTATCTTGACTTGCATAAGGTATAGTACATATTTATCCTTTCTCCCACTTTTCTACTTCTGCTTTGTGATACATTTGTGGAAGAGTTCAGGAAGACCTCAGGAAGTCTATATCCTGAAAATCTTCAACTAATCTGGACTTAGGCCGGCACAGTTAGGCCAGCAAAGTTTGGCCGACAGAAGGGACATCTTAAAGCGTGTTTGGGCCACTCTTGGAGTCATGGGGCACGCCTGTGTGCTGGCCTCTCTGACTCAGAGAGTGGTCCAAACATACTTTACGGTTGCCCTTGTGCTGGCCAAACTTTGCTGGCCTAACTGTGTCGGCTTAACTCCAGGGTAGGATTGTGCTCTCAGTACGGTCCTTGAGTCCATTGCCAGCTGATGGGCCCCACTTCTTGCTTTCAACATGTCTCAGAGGAAAAAGTGCCCATCTTTTTCAGAAACAGATCCATTGCTTCTGGTTGTGCAAAAAAAAGGATCAAAGAATTTCCCCTATGAATATTCTCTAATTTTAGAATTTTGCTCACCCACAGCATTAAAAAAATGAAAAGAATTATTTTGGAAAGCCAACAGCATGGCCTATAGATGACTTTAGCCATCTTAGCTCTCAAAATAGAGTTTAAGGAGGATTTAGACGTTGCCTTAGGCTTTCCGTTGGGTCTCTGGACACAGATTAATTTTCCTTGCCAAGAACAAATCAGGAGCTATTTCAGCTACAGTTATAAAACACTTTAAGATTTATAATTCAATTAGCATTCCAATGTAATTAACCTATATTTACTATTACCAACAGATAATAGATAATTTAGTGTAAAATAAAACACACTAGCCTAATAGAAATTATACAGTCAGTTTTATGCGGTGCACAACTATAGCAATATGTTCACTCTTAAACATAACTAAAATAATATGATGAGGAAGAAGGGAGTATATTCATTGGCAAACTGGATCATCAAACTGGATGATTTTGCCTTTCAGGGCAAAAAGTAATCCAGTATATTGCCCAATGCTGAACCTTTTTTTGATACATATTGAGATGTAAAAATAAGCTGAGGCCTTTCGCATGCAACCTCCACATGCCTGAAAACATATCCGGATGCAGGTTCAGCTGCGGATTTCATTGTCCGTGTTTTTTTGCATCCACAGGGGTTCCGGGATGCCAAGGGAGGACCTGTGAATACAAATAAGAAAAAGATAACCAGTCTCTTCACAAGCATCCCTGCTCTGCCAAGCTATGTAAGAACTTCCCACCACTTGAAAAAATAGAGTGTGAAATTCTAAAATTGAGTTTGACTTCTCTGAGAGCAAATAGAGGAGAGAAATATAATTGTGGGAAGAGTGACAGCCAATTATTCAGAAATCCAGGCACTTTGGTCCCAGATTTTTAAAAAAAACATTCTGTAGGGTGAGCACTAGAAAGTCTTGTGCTCATTCCCACACACAGGCTGTAAGTTTTATTCTCTGCTCTGTGGTGTGTGCCATTGTTGAAAAATGTCAAAGAGGCCAGCGGACACACAAATGGATAAAAAGAGCAAGAGGAAGCATTTATCATTATAAGTAAGCAATTATTCTGATATTCAGACAAATCTGAAATCCAGACAGCTTTCCATCCCAAGCAGTCCAGATAAGGGATACTCAACCTATATATGATCGCAGGGGAGAATCAACCCATTGTACTGTGTAGATGAAGGCTGAATCCACTATGAAATGGGAACCTTGTTCCAGCTGGCATATGTATATGGAGGTTTATATGGAGGTGACTATTGCCACAGAGAGTATGATTTTATCCAGTATCATCCAGTAAGGATGGCAGTGACTTGGAAAGGAGCTCTCTTCTCAGTCAGGGGGTCATGTCAGGGACGCGCCAGGTGGGTCATTGACCAAGGGTTCAGACCCATCCAGGGCCCACCTGACTGACTCCTCAGGTCCCAATAGTACCAGCTACACCAGACTACATCAGTGGCGTGCCCAGCCCACAGTCCGTCACGGAGCTGGGTCAACGCTCAGCACCCCCACACCATCTCCTGCAGCCATCATCGCTGACTGATGCTCCCCCTCCCCAGCTATGTCAGGCTCCGTTTCAGAGCCATAAGGGCGCAAGGGTGGGCTTGTGGGCCAAAGAGCACTCACCCTTCCAAGAGGTGAGCTGCCTTATCGCTGTGCTCCTTGCGCTCAAGAGTCAAGCTGCCCAGGACATTTGCTCCCTCCCATAAAACGGTAGGACCGTGACTGGGGTAGATGGGTCCAGTTCCTGGCATTTCCCCAAGGTCCAGAACAACCAGACATTTGCACTTACAGATAACCATATCAGAGCAATTGGAAGACACATACATTGGGAATAGCCAGATGTATTACTGTGCAGGTTAAACAGTGGTAGCTCTCTCAGCTGAAGCTCTTACGTGGGCTTAGTAAATCCTTATGAGAGCTGGTACAGTATAGTGGTCAAGAGACTGAACTGTAAATGGGAACTTCCCCCTGTTTGAATCTCACCTCTGCCATGAACTCAGCAGGTGACATTAAGCAAGCCATTCCCTCTAAGCAGTGGCACTTCTACAGGGAGGGCAAAGCTCTAAGTGTTGCAAGAAGCCTTACCCTGTCATGTAAATCCATCCTTTCCCTTGCTGCTGTAGCCAGTAAGCAACGCCAAGATGTTGCTTTTCCCTGTGAGGATCGGCTAAAACGGTGCAGGAGAGGAGTGATTTCCACTGCAAGGTAAGGCATCTTGAAAAACTTAGAGATTTGCCCTGTAGGAAGGCCTCTGCCTCTAAGCCTCAACATGGGGATAAAAGTACTTGCATTACCTCACTGGGCTATTGTAAGGCTTCCAACCAGATAATACATGTGAAGTGTATTGCACACTCAAACAACTATTCAGATCCTGTGCATTGTTGAGAAGCTCCTCTGCCCATTAGAGTTGCGTGCAAGAGTACTCTGCATATGCAGAGGGAGCTAAATCTTGCCCATTCTTTAGACTGCAGAAGGTGTTGGGGCAGGACATTATTAAAAGAGAGATATTGAATTACCTTCTGGAGATTAGAATTGGAAATAGTTGGTTTGATCTCCAGAATTTGTTTCCTAATGTGACTGTAGGTTAGGTTTCTTCCGTTTTTTAACAGTGTTGCTTGTGTAGGAATCAAACGAAATTGACTTTTCTATTTCGTAGGCATTTTAGAATATCAGTAGCTTCAATCCAAGCTCTCTAATTAGGCACTCCACTTTCAGAGGCTGGATATTTCTTATCATGCATCTTCTTGGATCTTGTTTCTCATTTGACTCCTATTCCTCTTGGCTCCATACAAGAAATAAATGACTTTTATCCCTGACAGAAATATCTCTGTTCTCAACAGAACATATCTGGCATCTTAATCTTCCCCCCATCTTCTTCCTCTCAAAGCAACATGCTGTTAAAAGCTTCCAAGACAGCACTAGTCAAATAGAACACTTATCTCTTCCACCCTTGTGCACTGAAAGGATTATGTACAGGTGTGGATTTTTTTCTTTTGCTTCTGCCATTGCAACATTTCCATTTGCTACTTTGTTCCATTTTATTGGCATTGCTCCATTTGGCCAAGACATGCAACTTCCACAATGCTGTGTGCATATCAGTGCTTGAATTTTCAAATGCTTTCTATTTCATGTCTTGGTTCTTGTGCTGTCATGTGCTTGTTGTGCCACCAAAACAGGACCATCCATCCCATAGCACCAGGATCCTTTGCCTTGCCCTTGAGATCCCCTTCAAAAGATGCACACTGAAGCGATGGCAAGCAAAAGGCAGGTCATTGGTGATCTTGTTTATCCTTTAGTAACTGTTTTTCTCTCTCCAAAGCAAATATCTTTCATTGACATTGCAGGAACTTTAGACAAGGATGCAATTTCTTTTTCTAAAAAAAGAACCTTAACGCTTGCCCTAGTTTCCTTAAGTGCAAATCCCATACCATCATAAACTTTTCATGGGTTGTGCTTCAAGGATTATAACAGAGAGAAAGTAAAAAAAAGGGAAAAAAAGTATAGTGAACTATAAAGGTGTCTTTCATGCATAAGGAGAGAGGTTTATCCAGCTTGATCCTATTACAGATGCTGTTAGTACAGCTTATATTATTACCAGGGCAGTTCAGCTTAATACTGCCGTTGTTAAAAGTATTCCATCATTGGCTTTTCTAAAATGAACATACTAATTTGAACTCAAAGAGGACATGCATATTTTCTTAGAACAATCCCCTTTGGCTAAAGAAGGCACTAGATATAAATGGTACTGCATGAGTTAGTAAGCTGCAATTTGCACTCTGAAAATAGGCAATAAGATCACACAGGGAAAAATAATAATAGAATGTCACTGACTCTATTTCCTGCTAAGAATGTTAGTGTCATGGGCAGTATAAGCATATTTCTATCACTCATGTCTATTTCTGCAGTGCCACATCACACTTTCCCTAGAAGCAAAACAAGGCATAAGAGAATGTTAGCGAATGTCATCCTCTAAAGGAAATTCTTCCTGGAAACAATGCTTGATATATTGGAAGGAAAAAATGATCCAACAAATGCTAAAGTTATCTCCACCTTGCCTGGATCATCATAATCATCATGATCAGATCAGAACTTTGAATTGTCTAAAGATACAAGGCACAATATAATAGTAACAAAAAAAATCACAAAGCCCTGTCCACAGTTTACATGTGAGTAAGGTTGTCAGCCCACCAGAACTGGCCTAGAGTCAAAAATACTGATCTCTGGAATTTTGAAGCAATCAAATATATTAGATATTTTAAGAAGGCCTCCCTGTGACATTATATCAGTACAGATTGCGGGGGAAGATCTTCAGAAATAGCTTCAATCAGAGATGACAGTCCTAGGTGTGAATCATGCCACCAGGCAGTAGCAAAACTATAGCGGGGGCGGCTTGGTAAGAATTGCAGGCACTGCAATGAACTGTGTAACCAGCCCCTTCCTCCAGCCACTGGAGCCATTTTAGGCAGTGATAGCAATAGGCTATCAGGTTAATAGGGTCAGCCTAAGACCTCTTGACGTGGTGGCTCAGTGGGTTAATCTGCTGTTGCTGGGCTTTCCGACTGCAAGGTTGGGAGTTCAAGACTGCGTGATGGAGTGAGCTCCCGTTGCTTGTCCCAGCTCCTGCCAACCTAGCAGTTTGAAAGCACCTAAATGCGAGTAGTACCTTCCCACTTCCCACCCCTCTACCCAATGATGTGCCATCTTTGTACCCCCGACTCTTCAGTGTTCTAGCCCAGCACTCTCTTCCCCTCCACACTTCCTCTTGTCCAATCTTCCTTTTTTCCAGTCCAGGGAGTGGAAGGAAAAGGAGGACCAGGGGAGATGGGTAGTTGGACAGAGATAGCCTCCTGACCAGTGGTGAAATTCAGCCAGTTCTCACCAGTTCTGCAGAACCGGTTGTTAATTTTAGGTTGGGAGAGGGAAGAAAGGCAGCGGCCGCCCTGAAGGCCGCCCTGAAGGACATACAACCGGTTGTTAATTTATTTGAATCCCACCACTGCTCCTGACTAATCTGCTGCCTGAAATGACCACTTCAATTGATCTCATGGATGAGCCAGGTTGGGATGAGATGTCAACTCTTGCAAAATGGGAACAAAATCTGGTACCGTCAAGCAGCAACGTGCGGTGCAGGCGCGGCAGATGAGGCAGAACTGCTCCACCGTAGTTCTTTGAAATGTGCAGCCACTGTTGCTGTGGTGGTTGTGATCCTGCAAGCACTTATAACCTACAGGCTCCAGCTGCTCAGAACCAGTGAGTTGTGAGTGTTTGCTGATCACAAGAGATGGCAGCAGTTTTCAAAGAACTCAGATAAGATGGTTCTGCCTCACCTGCACCACATGCCGTTACTGCCAAGCAGTAAAAGAGCAAAGTCCATCAGCAGTCCAAACATGGATGAGCTTAACATTTGTCTGTTTCAGAAAAAATTAAATAGACGTATGGGTTCATTTTTGGCGCCCTTGGAACCCTAGATATGAGTTTAATATATAGACTTGCACTATAACATAATTTCAGCTTCTCTCACAACATTGTAAAGACAAAGGACTAGGATTTTATTTAATGCAATTCTAGATTTCAGCTGTACAACATTGACTTCAGTCTCTAAATATTTCAAGCTAGGCTGGGTCATGGATTAGTTTTCCTGCAATGGAAATGTAACCGAAAACAAATATATAGAATTACATCTAATGGAGAATTTCATGCAACAGACATTTTGGTCATTGTCTCACCACTTAATAAGACAGAATTATGGGGATGCTGCCCTCTTATGAGCATTCAAAGCCAGATGGATTAGCCACAGGAAAATTGACGCTTGCACGGTGGTATCTGCTGGTGACTTTGTGATGAAAGTGAGAGCATGCAAAGCCTGCTAAATCATACTTGCTGTTTCAGCCCAATGGTTTTCAGAAGACAGCATCAGCTAGAGTTACAAAGGAACACTTGGGCACAGTTTGCTCTTGGGCAACCTCAGTACATACTTGGCCTCGTACAGAAGGACTGCCACTGTTCACATCACAAAGCAAGTAACAATCAGAACCAGCATGTTAACGGAGGGCCTTGCTTAGATGTTAAGCTTTACAAGACCCCATGGAGTAAATTGGCAATATATAAAAGAACGAATGACAGATCTCATTTTCAGCTATTGCAGAAAAGAATCCACATGGCTCAAACCAGTCAAATATGTTTAAATATTCGCCTCTAAGCACTTCCAAGGAGGAAAATGAGGGGGCCGGTGCCAACATCCAATAGGCCTGAGATCAGGAAGCCACAAAAGTACATCTCCTGCTTCTTGACTTAAGCCGCAACAAGTCCAACTAACCTGTAAAGTCTGGGCATTCATATTGTCATTTTTTCACGTTTTTTCTCCAAGAAGCTCAGGATGGATCACATAGTTCCTCTCCTCTTTTTGTCCTCACAACTCAACCCTGTGAGGTAGGTGAGGCTGAGAGAGAGAGAGTGATTGGCTCAAGGTCACCCAGGACCAGGGCCGGCCTTAAGCCAATGTGACCAATATCCCTGCTAACTGAGCAAGAGGCACTTTTTCAAGTGGTATTCCTCTTATATTTAGCAGGGGAGAGCAATGGTCCCTCTTCACCCCTGCGCAGTGTCTTTGGCTGTTGCTGGGGGTGTTCTGCATTTTTTTTTAGATTGTGAGCCCTTTGGGACAGGGAGCCATTGAACGTTGTTATTACTATTTGCCTGTAAGCCACTTTGTGAAAAACGTACCAATTATAAGTTCCGATTGATTGATTGATTGATTGATTGATCGATTGATCGATCGATCGATCGATCGATCGAATGTCATCACATTGGGCCCTGCACTTTGCGTGGCTCCGCACCAGTGCAGCAAGCATATTGCCTACTGCAGCTGAGATCTCTATGGGCCGTAGTCAGTGGGGTGAGCAGGGCAGGTTTACCTTGGACTCCCCCTCTTACCTGCCCATGCCTCTAAATTGCCCAAAATGGGCCTTCTGGAAGAAGTTAGTGGTGATGTCATCCTGCGACCACCAACTATTTCCAGGTCCCACATGTAGCACCACAAATGCTTTTCTTGATGAGTGGGGGCCCTGCAGTGAGGGTGGGGAGCCCCATGGGAATGTCCCAAATTGGGCCCCGCTGCTCCTAGAGCCGGCCCTGCCCAGGACATTTTGTGGCTGAGTAGGGATTTGAATTTGGGGTCTTCCAGGTCTAAGCCCAAACTACACCATCCTGCATGCCATATAAGAAATGGTGTGAATCTCGATATAAAATTGTTATTCTGATTTTAAAGGAAGGGTTCAGGCAGGTTGACTCTATTCAGGATTCGTTAACAAAATACTGGCAACTTGTACATATATTTCAAAAAAAAATCCCATGGGGAGAGCTTTGGCTGAAGCTTGGTTAAAGAGAAGGATACATAAATGGGATAAATAGAGAAAGAAAGAACACAGAGAGAGGAGACAGTGAAATAGGATTCCAATGAGATTACCCAGAGGGTTCTATTAGCTGCAGAGGCTGCAGTCCTATACCTGGGAGTAAGTCCCATTGAATTTAGTGGGGCTTACTGCTGAGTAATGCATGCAGCAACTTGCATTATATGTCAGTTTAGAAAGTTTAATGGCTATCACCGAGCGATGAAAAATTCCAGGGGTTGATTCTGTATTCCTTTGCAGGAAGGGTCATCAGAAGATGTGGGTCTCTTTGTAATATTCACATCCCTTCCAGTGGGAACATGCCTGTGGCCTCTGCCCCCCCCCCCATGCAATTTACATAATGCACTAATTTTCAACAAGAGGTATTACCACCACTAGTGGTACTTCACAGTATAGCAGGAGGAACTTGGGCCCACTTCCTTGATGACCATGTGGCACTGCCCTATCTGGCCTGACCCTGCTGAAAGCAAAGATGGCTGGGGCTGTGATGCTCCAGTGGGCAAGAAGTGACTGTGTGCAGCTGCCAGGCCCTTCAGAAGAGGCCTGGGTTAAGGAAAGGGGAAGCAGAGCCAACAGTGGGGCAGGTGTTTATTGATATGCTCACAGGCACTGCTTTTGCAAACAGATACCTCATGTACCCACATAATACACAACATGCAGACATCATGCTGAATGCATGTGTGTGTGTGTGGCTGCAGTGACCCTGTTCCTCCTCTGTATATACAGTCCTAGCAAGTCAGAACAATACAGAGCAAAGGAAACCAAGTGGCAGAACCACATGTTCATGGCTTGGTTTTAAAAAGAAAAAAAACAAGCAGAAACTGACTGCAAATCTTGGTTATATTTCCCAACATCTCTATTTCAGGCATATCTCATCAATTTGAAGGATCGTATAGCCATTTATTCTCACTCACACTCATAACAGCAGGCCTAGACATTACAAGAAACATATAGGAAACTTGAGCTATTCAGGGGGGAAAGTACAAAAAAGCAGAAGCAAATGCAGATTTTGCAGTGAGTATGAATAGATAATAGGCCATGCACCAATTTTGAAGTGACAGTTTTCATCCACACCAAAGCACTCCTGGAAAATTTACATGAAAGAATGTTGAAATGCTAAAGCCATGTGAATTTTTGTCTAAAAGATCTTGGCATAGAAAAGAGTTGGTACTGTGTTTCGTACTTGCTGACCTTGACGTCAAAAGTCAAAAAGATGTTCCATTCTTTCTGACGTACTTCACACAAATATTGTCCTGTCAGGTAGTGCTCAGTGGAGGAATAAAGTGATCCAGAACTATTCAAAGGATTCAAACTTGAGAATTTAACAATTAATTTCTGCTCTCCAGACAACAAAAGAGATTTCAGACACGAATAGCAATCTGGAGTGAGAAACTTGCACATCTTCCCTATAGGGAGGCGCATGTGTTCATGGAATGGAAGCAGCACTCACATCTGTTCAGAAGCGCATGTAATGCAGAATACAAGGCAGCAAAACTCACTTGTACTGTATTCATGATTGCTGCTCTGAGATTATAAGATTAAAGAGAATATGAAAGAAAGGTCATAACTTTTCACAATCCTCTTTGTAAACGATTCACATTGTATTATACAGACAAGAAAGAGAAGCAGAAATGGAGAGCCAGGAAATCTTTGGTAAAGACATTTTTATACTAGTTATTTATAAAATAAAAAGGACAGAAACAAAACAAAACCCTGTGCTCTCTAGTGGAAAATTTACTTGACATCTTATTGAGTCCTCAAATAGCCAGTGCCAGTGTGTTCTGCTACTGAAATACAGCTACAGATTTTTGGATTGGAAGCACACCCAATTTCCTTTTAAAAAAAATACATTTTAGGATTTGAAACCTCTTTGCTTTTATAGTAGGCAGAAGGATGTGGCGATACAGGCGAGCACAGTATATGTTGCTCCCCTCCCCCACTTCCCTCAGGGAAAAAAAGGTTCATGTTTTTCTTCCTGCATCGTTTTTGGCCTCTACTTGGATTTTGAAAACTATAATTACAAATGCTAAGAAAAGAGGTATGTCAAGGTCAGCTTGGTGGATTCGATACCTTTCCCTGTTGAACATCCTAATCCACTCCAGTTCTTTCTATGAGTTCTGCCTCTGAATAAAATTAAGCAGGAACGGATCCAAAAACTATTTTTGCTCAGTGGACACAGCTGCTTGTCTTCTTCTCTGTTTTGGAGTGAATGAACAAATGCTATCGGGGATGCGTGTGTGTGTGTGTGTGTGTGTGTGTGTGTGTGTGTGAGAGAGAGAGAGAGAGAGAGAGAGAGAGAGAGAGAGAGAGAGAGAACGCATGCGTACACAAACATGTGTTTCCATCTGGTAATGGTATTCTTTTGTTTCCACTTCTCTGTATGTCAGTTGGCTGTTATGTGAAAATGTTCTATAATTCAGTAGCAGTTTTTTTCCCCCAAATAATTATTTTACTACTTGGGGTAATTAAAAAAGGGGTTGAGAATAAAACAGCCAATATTATCATGCCATTGTACAGATCGATGGTAAGGCCGCACCTGGAATATTGTGTGCAGTTCTGGTCGACGCACCTCAAAAAGGACATAGTGGAGTTGGAAAAGGTGCAGAAGAGAGCAACAAAAATGATTATGGGGCTGGGGCATCTCCCTTATGAAGAAAGACTGCAGCATTTGGGGCTCTTCAGTCTTTAAGGCGTCTTAAGGCGCCTGAGAGGGGACATGATTGAGACATACATTATAATGCACAGAAGTCGATAGAGGGATGTTCTTTTCCCTCTCTCAGAACACCAGAACCAGGGGGCATCCACTAAAAATGAGGGTTAAGATAAAAGGAAGTACTTTTTTACCCAGCGGGTAGTTAATCTGTGGAACTCTTTGCCACAGGAGGTGGTGATGGCATCTGGTCTAGATGCCTTTAAGAGGGGATTGGGCGGATTTCTGGAAGAAAAGTCCATCGTGGGCTATAGGCAATGATGGGTTGTAACCTCCTTACATTAGTAGTAGGCTACTTCAGAGTACTGGGTGCAAGGGAGTGGCAACAGGATCCAAGCATCTTGTTGTCTCATGCCTCCCTGGGGCACCTGGTGGGGCCGCTGTGAGATACAGGAAGCTGGACTAGATGGGCCTTTGGCCTGATCCAGCAGGGCTCTTCTTATGTTCTTATGTTCTTAACCAGTCATGTTGAGCTGGACTAAAGGAGACAGAAGCCTTGTGCAAATTTGTATTCCGAGGCTACCACACACATCTCTGTTGGCAAACCATGAACATGCTCTGTCTCTCACACACTTCCTCTTTGTCTTTCTTATACAAACGTCTGTGTGTGTGCACACATACATGCACACACACATGCACAAAGACTTCTATATAAGAAAGCACACACGTGGACACACACACGCATTCAAACATACAGACACAAACACAAAATGGCAGCTTCTTTTAGACAGTTGCAAACGTTAACTGTCAAAAATAATTCTCCCATGTCGCCTCCAACATCTTTGAAAACCATTATCCATCCCTACTCGGGGCGCAATCCTAACCTGGAGTTAGGCCGGCACAGTTTGGCCAGCAAAGTTTGGCTGGCACAAGGGACACCGTAAAGTATGTTTGGACCATGCTTGGAGTCAGAGAGGCCAGCACACAGAGGTCCACCATCCTTCCTGACTCTGAGAATGGCCCAAATGTGCTTTATGGTGGCCCTTGTGCCGGCCCAACTTTGCTGGCTTAACATGTGCCAGCCTAACTCCAGGTTAGGATTGCACCCTCAGACTTTGACTGTTGTCCTCCCCTTACATCAGCATTTGCTTCTTCTTTTCCTTTTGTTGAACAGACTACAAAGATCTGTACTTTGTAGTACAGATGGGGCTGTGGCCAATAGTTTCCTATCATGTGATAATAGGCACCATACCTTGAACCTCAGAAGGAACCCATTGAAAGACACAGAAGAAGCACTCTGTGCATGAATGGGTCTAAGAGCATTTTTCTACGTTTATGTCACTCAGTTGGTTGGAAAATGGCATATAAAATTAGTTCAGGAATGCACATTGCTGAGTGTACGTTAGCAATGGCTGAATGGCAGCTGTCATATACAGGAGATATGACCATTCCTGTTGGCCAGTTGTTGTCCTAACAGTTGGCTTCCTGAACACTAGTGGTGGTATTGATGACTAACACACTAACTATAGAACACCCCACTTACATCCCTCATAATGCCTACTACTTGCATAGATCAGGGCATGAACAGTCTTGCCTGGATTGAGACTCAAAATGACCGGCAGCTGGAGCAGGTTGAAGACAGCACAATATGTCAGGAACCAAAGTGATCATGCAACACTATGAAAGGGACAAGAAAAAAATGGAATGGAGCTGAGAAAGCAGGGCTTGTTCTACACACAATGAACACTGAAAAAGAGAAGGAGACACAAGGCAGAGAACCTGGCAAGGTACCAGGTTGCTGAAGGCCTCAGGCAAAGCTCATGGCACCTTTGCATGCTACCAATGGCATAATGGTTGCTTCCTCTGCCGCCAGTACTGTGGAGTGAGGGGTCAGCCCTGCCAGATGGACCCTCTGGTGGGTGAAGACCTCTGGTGGCATTGAAAGTGGCCAGAAGGCTCTAAAGAACTAAGAAATGTATGCCATTAGCCAGTGGTGTCATCTAAATGATTTAAGAACAGGTACTCACTTTTGATTGGCACGTGTCAGGACCCGCCCACCGGAAGTGACGTCATAAGCCAGAAGTGATGTCGTGGCAGGAAGTGACATGAAAAAAGCCCTTTTTGAGGCCTCAGATGATTTTAAACTGACCCAACAGTTGCAACAGTATTCCACAGCACCCCCAGAACATGTTAAGGAGGCCTGGCATCATGTTAAAACCCCAGAGCAACTCATTTTTCAGTGGCAAGGAAAGGAAAGGCTCCGCTCGCTGCCTGCCTGCCTGCCTGGCTCTGAGAACGTGCAGGCAACTCAAACATGCAGGAAATTTAAACGTTGCAGAGGGCGGAGTCGACGAGTGGGCGGGCGAATGGGCGGGGCCAGCTGTAATCCTAGAAACCGGTACTCGCATACCCCCGCGTACCCCCTGCATGACATCACTGCCATTAGCCCAAGGGAGCTTTCCTTGTTTGTCTAGAACAGCACTTGCCCAATGCTGCAAAGCAAATTGCTTTGAAATGAAGGGATATTAAAATGTGGCATGTTATGGCTATCAGCTGTATAAAGACAGCTGTATAAAACATACAAAAGAACTGCTGCATGGGCTTAATCAGTTCACTGGGAGTGCAATCCTAACCAACTTTCCAGCACGGACATAGCTGTGCCATTGGGACATGCACCGTCCCTTGCAGTCGAGAGACAGTCACAGAGGCCTGTTTCTTCCCTTACCTGAGAGCTGCATTGCCCTTAGCCCAGTGCTGGAAAGCTGGTTAGGATTGCGTCCTGGGTCTTCCTAGCCAATGCCAGCAGGGACATTATTTCCCATATTCTGACTTATCTTTTAGCACAAAAAGCTGAAAAGCATGCTGCTGGCATGTACATGAACTCAAATGTGAGTTAGCATGGCATGTCACAGGCCAAATTCAGCACATGGGCAGGGGATGCCAACGATTAGCTCAGCCCAAGCGGAAGTGGCTGGGCGATAGGATAGTCTACCTTTGTTCATGTTTGGCACACATGGGAGCAGTCATGTGGTAGCTCTCTTCCATTGTCAACACTAGCTCTACACGCCAAAGCAATTCTTGGCTGAAGGTAACTTTCATGTTTAGAAACGTTATGTCCAGTGGTGGGATTCAAATGAATTAACAACCGGTTCTATGACGTCATAGCCGGAGCAAAAAAAAACCCGAAGCCAGCCGAGGTAAGCGAGTGGGCGGGGCCCGGCCATTTAACAACCGGTTCTATAGAACCTGGGCGAACCCCCTGAATCCCACCACTGGTTATGTCCCAGTGGTTTTGGTTTGCATGCAGAGGGCTTTATGAGAGTGGAACACAGTTCTGCTGTTGCAAAATGGCCTCCGGCAGAGGCCATTTTAGTTTTGGAAGCCCACTGCCAGATCTACATGCGACTGCAGTGGGGGCAAAACCAGGAAGGGGGAGGGGTTGGGGGATGGTTGGATCAGGGACATGAGGGCAGACCAGGCAGAGGTATCAGCAACATTTGTGAGCACTGATACCCCAACTTTGTCTGTCTCCCTCTCCACCACCATTATGTACCTTGGATTTACACCTGCTAAACAGCAGGCATAGATCCAAGCAGCCCCTTGGCGGAGGTGGAGGTTCTCCCCAGGGTAGGTGAGCAAACAGTCACTTACCCTGAGGAGACTATAAATTGTCACCCTCCTACAGATACAGCACTCGCTCCATTGATGCTGCTGCATTGTAGGAAGACTTGGGTCGGATTTGATGGGGCTGCCCTCCTATATCCACAATAGTGATGTGTGCACTTGTGTAATAGTGCTGAGTACAAAGGAGCATATTTACTGAAATCTTGATTTTCTTCCTTTCTTTCCACTGAGGGCCAGTTAGACCTTGGCAAGAAGGTTAAATACCTCAACAAGGAGTCATAAAAATGTCACGGCTCCATCTCTACCTGCTGCAGGCAAAATTCTTTGAGACAAAAATATGTGTCTAGTGAACATATTGATAATTTCCTGTTGACATTCAAGGGTGAAGACCAATCATTACTTTTATGGTTATACAATTGTCTAGCTGCAACCTCCAGTTTCAGCATGTTGAATATTAGCTGTGCAAGTGGGGGCGGGGGGCAGCCTACCCCAGGTGCCAGACTAGAAGGGGTGCTGTGAAGTGTGAATGTGCACTACTCCATCCACTTCCATAGAACAGAGGCTGGAACGTGTGCGCACTCACAGCAGTGACTGGGACAATTATCATTGATTTTCAGTGGCCTCCTTATCCAGGACAACCTGGAAGTGCTGTCAAAACATTGCATGATGTCATGACAATGTCATGACGTGTCCCCTAGGACGCCACTGTGAAGCAGCCATAGAAAAAACATGCAAAGCTGTCAGACTATTGGTTCATTCATTATCTAAATTGACTGGAAGTGATTCTCCAGAATTTGAGGCAGGGGCTTTCCTCTTTGAAGATGCTAGCAACTGAGTATGGGACTTCCTCCATGCAAAACACGTAGTCTAACACCACTGAGCTATGGAACTTATTTCTGCAAAGCTATGGTTTGTTGTTCATTCCAGCCAGCATCTGGTTTTCAGAGGCAAGATAGAGATTCCATATCTATCACAGATAGAACATAGGAAGACCTGTCCTCCATGAATGTTGTTGAATCCATTTTATAGACATAAGCGCTTTTTTTCTGAACACAAGTCGCACACAACTGCACTTGCTTTAGAAGGACTTGAAGAGTTAAAAGCCCACTTGAATGCAGCGGGGAGGGATGCTGTTGTTCAAAAGGAAGGACAAAAATCCCATTGCATGGGTTCACTTATAAGAATCACTAGGTCACATCTATCTACACCTAAACTTGTGTCACTTGTGTCACTCAATATCTGTGTCTCTTGCAAATACACATCTGCTCCTTGCAAAAGTAGTCAGAAGTGACTCCTCTTTGTCTGGAGCCTGAATGTACTTCCTGTTGATGAATGCAAAATCTATAATGTATACTCCAGATAGATAACAGCAGCATCCATATTAATTATCTTAGTGTTCTTAATCTCATCTTCTCTAATCTTGAGCCTCACCTTGCCAGTTTGACTCGGAAAGCTCCCCCTCTTTGGTGTCAATGATTAGTGATTGCCTGAATGATAATAACATTCAAATTCCGTGACTATAATATCAATTGGAAATAGCACAAAAACTGAAAACTGTGTGGCCAAGACAGACCATGGTACAAAATATAATTCATTTTTATTGCAGTCCCAGGAGTTTAATCTCCTGGTTCTCTTCAGATGCAGCAGTTTCATTACTCTAGAATGGTAGATTTATTTTTCAGCGCTTTCATGGTACTGTTCGCTGTAATGTAAAGGGAAAAAAATTACTCCAGGCGCAAACTTCTAGTAGTTTTATAGTAATGGTCTTTTTCAAACAGAATTGTCACTTTTGTTCTCTTAATCTAATGGCAAGGAGTCCATAAATACACTCCTCTGCTAGATCTGCATGCTGTTCTGAACTGGATGCTACATCCCTGAGACCGGCAAAAATCACATTCATTTAAATAGGATTTGACTTTAATGATGCGATGAAGTAAACAGAGTAACATATTCTGCTTGTTGTGCAAAACTACTGACTAAGAAAGGCACTGGAAGAGTTTCTAAAACCAAAAATCTGGGTTAATGTAAGGCCCTTGAGAGCAGCATGTTGATCTACGGAAAAACATGCCAGGAAAAAAAAATGAAATGTCAGGATGCAAAAACTGCATTGCAGGTGAGTTCTATAGGCAGTGTACTATAGACCAATTCTGCTCTTGAATCTTCCAGGAAAATGGTTGCAGTCTGCTGAGAAGCAAGGTAGTGATGCCCCTTCTGTTCACCTGGCAAGAACCAACTGCCATTTGGATTCTCCCTCCCATGAAGTGTGTCCTCCAGTAGTAATTTCCACCCATTTGCACAGTGTTGTCATTCAAATGGTTTAGGAACAGGAATTCACTTTTGATTGGCACTTGTCGGGAACCCAGAACCAGCCATGGAGCCCGTTAGGATCCGGAATGCCCGTTCTGGTCCATTCCCCCTGAATGACATCACTGCCTTCGCCCCCTAGGAATCCGGAGTCGCTCCCTTTAACCCTCTGAGTGCCAGCCAACCAAGAAGAAAAGCTCTTTGCAGAGGAATTGGGAGGGGGGAGGAGGGAGAGTGAAGTGGGCGGAGTCAGCCCTAATTTTAACTAGTGGAACTGAGTTCCCCCGCATTCCCCCTGCATGACATCACTGCATCTGCAGCTGTGAAAGAGGCATCACATGAAGGACCAGCAGGATATGGCCATTAAGCCTGAGTATGCATGATCAAATAATAGCAAATTGTAGCAGTTCCCAAATGTGGATATGTGGCTTATCAGTGGGTCACAGCCCAATTTTTGGTGGTCATGACACTGACAAGACAGATTAGGCAACGTGCATCAAGAGTTGAACAACTTGCTACTTGGGGGGAGCACTGCTGCCCAATCGCCCAGCATATAGCCACAGAGGCTTGAGCAGCTGGTAAAGTGAAAGTTTTTTTAAAGGTGGGGCCTGATGCTGCACCACCAGGGATGTGGTGGCGCTACAGGTTAAACCACTGCAGCTGAGGTTTCTGACTGGAAAGTTGGCAGTGCAAGACCACATGACGGAGTGAGCTCCTGTTCCTTGTCCCAGCTCCTGCCAACCTAGCAGTCCAAAAGCATGTAAAAATGCGAGTAGATAAATAGGTACCACTTCGGTGGGAAAGTAATGGCATTCCGTGTGCCTTGGCATATAGTCATGCTGGCCACATGACCACGGAAACTTGTCCTTGGAGGAGCAGCGATACCAAAATGCCTATTGCTGCATCCTGCGGGAGCTGCAGGAGCTGCTGGAATCTCATCAGGGGAAGGGGATGAGGAAGGCTTAAGGTTTGCTCCAGGACTTGACTCGTTTATCAAAATGACCTGGGATTCGAGTCAAATTACTTGAAATTTCCATGAGTCAAGTCATGACAGGCACACACTACGATTCATGAGTTGAGTCATGGGGTCACTGGCTCATGACTTGTGATTCAAGCTTACTGGTTTCAGCACTACCCTGGTATCAACTAAACTGGCCAAGTGTGGCAGGAATTGCATACCTCAATGAGCCCTAAGATTCATTGCAAACAGAGTTTGAAAGGAACCATGAAATCAGCCTGCAGAATAAGCATGTATTAAAAACAGTAATTGATTTGTCTTTTGCCATCTCAGCAGATATTCACACATTTTGCAGCAATCATAAATATGTGCTTAATACTATACCTCCAATCCTGAAGGAACCTGGTACGCCAAGATTGCAGTATGTGGGTCTGCTATAGATAAACCCATTATTTACACTTACTACCGCTTTGATTTTTTTCTTCTCCTTTGTTATCTAAAGGATTAAATTAATTGGTTTTCAGTTACGTATACTGGGAATTTAATTTCTAGAGATTAACCCAGTGCCTACTGTCTCAGCAGAGAGGTTTTTACTGATGTTACTAAGCACCAGCTCAGTGGACTACCATGTTAGTTCAGAGTCCATACTACACAATTTTGCAAAGATGCTGAGTTTTTCTTAGTTCTGTAATAGATGTCGCAATGTAGTGAACATAGCCAATGTGGTGAGCCCACAATGTTACAGACATTCATACAATTGCACATTGTACCTGAACCAATAGCCTTCGAATTTCCTCTCTTCGCTGAAGTTTCAGCATCACTATTACAGAATTTCCATGTGTTGCAAAGCTGATCTTGGCAAACAACCCCAAATATCCAAATGGCTTGGGTGACATCCAAAGCACTTGGGTAATCAGGAGTTTGGATAAGGAGAAGTGATATTTAATGAGGTTAGCATGACCAGGGATGCACACAATAAATTCAGATAGCCAAAAATTTTGGATCAGCAAACAATGAAACAACAGGGTTTCCACTGCATAATCTTTTTTTCAGGGGTCAATAAATTAGGAAAGAAGGTGATAATTGTTACAGTTTATAATTGTGCATGTCAGCAAAAGTTTACAGCTGGGTGTGTGCAATGGAAGTGAGGGGTAGTTATTCAGAGCCTTTGGTGTTTTTTTTTTTAAAGGAATATACAGCTGCAGAATACCATGTATAAATGTGCCCCCCCTATAATTCATGTGAAAACTCAGCTGTGTGTAGCAATAAATGATAATCCATATAGATACATATAGATACAAGTGGTGCTATACTTCAACCGCCGCCCCCCCCCCACTTCGAAATGCAACCATGGATCCCAAATCAGGAGGTTTAACTCTTATTGAGCTATTAGCATATGTAACACATTTAAAAAAAAAACCCAGCAAGACTTGGCAAGCTTGCATAATTGGCAGCATTTAAATATGGAGGGTATTTATAGTTCAATCATAAAAATAAGTGTTCTTTTCCTACACCCAGCATTCTGCAGGCAGGCCTCACTCTTTTGTGACTTGGTGTTCTGTAGTTGACCTGCATTCCTTTCAAAACCGTTTAATCACACACAGCTGACTAGCATTCCTTTCAAAACAGAAAAAACCCACCTAATCAAATGCATTTCAACTACCCCAAACAGTTATTTAATCTCCATATATGTACAAGTGTGAAATGTGTGTTGTCCAAATACACTTTTCAAGGAGTGCAGCGTTAGTCAGATGTTTCCAAAATAAGCCCCCTCTCAGTATTTCTCCTTCTCATATTGGAAGAAGCGAACAATCCTCTTGGAGTAAATTTTAGCAGTGATTCCCTCCCCACTTAACGTGCTCTGAATTCTTATTACTACAATATGTAGTTGCTCATTTTCAGAAAGGTGCTTTCAGACAGCATGATAACCAGTTTCCAACTTTGGGTCAATACACCGAATGAGCTGTGAAACACTATGAGCCAAAATGTATCCAATTTTTCAGTGCTGATGGAGCTGCAATGTAGCCCCAAGGTAGGGAACAAACATTTCCTTACCTTGAAGAGGCCTCCATGACTGCAACCCCCACAACAGCATGTGCCCCATTGGCACAGCTGCATCAGCGCTGGAAAGCTGGATACTATTGGGCTGTAAGATAACACCTTTCAATGTATTTCACAGTCGCAACCCAATTTTCAACTTCAAAACTTCTTGGAATAGATTCTTAAACCATTGACCTTATTTACACTGGCTGTGCTGATTTGAATTCATTTCATCTGCAGTCAGAGATGGATGGTATACTGTATGCTGCAAGCCACAGCCCACTTAGGGTTGCCACTTACGTAGCAAACAGATTTTGACATTTAAAGCTTGAATGGGACAGGGGAGAAAGTAGCCTATGGTCCACTAGTGGATTGTGTTATGTATGAAGACTACTCTGGCAGACTCCTGGTTTTAAAAATCTTTCCATTGGCAGTGCCGTGATATGCATGTTAACTCAGAAGTAAGACCCACTACAGTCAGTGAGGCTATCAGGTAAGTGCACTTTGGATGACAGCCCTAGTTCCCGCAATGGTACTACTCAAGTCTCCACTGGCTATTTTGACAGTGGAGTCTGGAGCAGCCCTGTGTTGGGCGTCCAAGAGGGGGCATTCAGGATGTGGCAGCGATGTCCCACCTGCCAGTCCCACCCGCTCCTGGGGCCATTCCTCCCCTCCCCCTGCCCAGTTCCACTGTCCCCCACCCTTTTCCATGTATCCGCCCCCCAAAGCCACTCCACTAGGCCATGGTGGCACTTACTGAGGTCAGCAGTATGGTGATTGCTTGTTGGTGCTGAGGCTCTGCACCATGGGCACAGGCCCAGCACCGGCATTGAGGCCCTTGGTGGTGCCACAAACATGCTTTACGTTTGCGACACTGGAGCCAGTGGTAAGAGCTTACCCCCAGCTTCAGGGCTGGGCCCTAATTCTTGTTCAATGAAACCTTTAATGTGAATTCTGTTGCGAGTCCTCATGAGCTTATCCTAGCATTTGAGGATAAGTAATAATTTCCTGCATGGAAACAAGTTCAGTGTAGGAATTGGAACAATCTATGTGTAGACAATTGTGACCATTATTATACATGTATTTTGATGTGTGTATGTGCACTGGAAAGTTGTGATTGGACCACCATACCCCTTTTCAAATATTCTTTGCACGTACAGTGAACAGTGTGAGTTGTGTGGGGTGCTATAATTAGAGTGATTGTCCATGAAAAGGACTAGAGATAATTAAATTATAACTGTCATGGACAGTTGCCTTGAACCTTTACGTTACTAATAGAAAAGTTATTGTCAAAAATGGATCAACGATTCAACATAATAATATTCAAAGGACAGAGTTAAGCAAATGAGTGTTCTGCTTAGTTATATTATAGCATGGTGTGCCATTGCGGTTAAGGTGTTCATTGCTCCATTCAATAGAAAAGCCAAGGAAGGGCAGTCCAGTTCTGAATTGCCCAATTGCCCTGGAGCACAGCAGTAGCCAGGCAGCTACCACTGCATCCCACAGCAGCCAGGCAGCTCCAGGAGGCTCCACAGGGAAAGGGGACGTTTGTAAGGGGAGAGCAAGGATGTGGGGCAGGTGATGGGTCTCCTCGCTCCTGCTACAAAATTTTAGCCGGCGCGAGAGCCTCTGAGGAAGGCTGCACGGCCTAGCTTGGAGGTTGGGAATCGATGGCAAGAGTCTCCACCGGTCCCTCTCCCTACTCCACCCCTTGCCCCACCCAGGAATGCCCTCCTTTCCTGTCCCAAAAAGCTACAGCACCGGTGAGCAGCAAACTTATCGCTTGCCTGCGACCGGTGCTCCCTCTGGGGTATGCGCAGGCGGTGTCTCCATGGCACTGCCCCTGAGCTGGTGGTAAGGGCTTACTGCCAGCATTGGAGGTGCTTTACAGCGCCATGCACAACAGTTTCCCAGGTTGTACACTTAGGATTGGTCCCTGAGTAATCATGGTGGGAGAACTGCCTTCTGAACTGCTGTGGGTATTCAGTTCAGAGTAAGGTTTGGGAAGTAATGTCTGAAAGCTTGTATTGTTTCTAGCTCTGCTACACTGGATCTATGTGAAATAAACATTTTGGCCACTTGTATTGTCATGCTGAAACCTTTTACATGCATATTTTATAGTATGCCAGCTCATCTGGCATACTATTTGAGTTTCCGCAGCATTTGCCCATTTGAAATAAAAAAAATCAAAGGAGATCTGATTTCTATTTTGAAATCTAAAGGCAAGCAAAGAAATTTAAGTGCTCAGAAGAGAAATGTACGTAACAAAAAAAATCTAAGAAAGCATAAAGAAAGTCATGTTGTTCATTGGAAAAGTATCTGGTTTTATCTACATCGAGAAAAGAAAGGATAAAATTAAAATATAAAACATGAGGAGACAGGATAACACATTTTAAAAGCCCATTCAGTGCCGCCAAAATAATACTTACTACATAATCACTTGAGGATTTTTTTCCCATTACCATGTGATTTCTGTGTGACATAATTTCAGTTACTAGACTAACTCTATTATGAGAATATTCTTACTACAAAGCAAGAACAGCAGGATTTAAGTAGAGCGACCACCTGGCTTACGTTTGACAAATATACAATATGTATTGAGAGAATTTGGACACGAAATAGCATTTTCTAACTTCTAGTAACCCTCAGTGCTATAAAATAAAATATGGTTTTCCAACAAAGTGAGTTAAAATTAGTTTAATGGAAATGTGCTTCATACATTACAATGGTGGCACCAATTCCATCTGTATCTCCTGGAAGGAAGCATGAACTGTGCTTTCCAAGGTCTTAACAAAGCCAGAAAACATGGCTTTATTTTAAACAGATGTGCATGAATTCTGTACAGTACAGTACAGTATTTTCGGCCCAATGCATACAGATATGTCATTAATGTTTTATCAAATGGTGCAGTATAAGAACATTAGAAGCGCCTGGTGGGATCAAACCAAAAGTCCTTCTTGTCAAACATTTTGTCTTTAACAGACTGCCGGCCAGACACCTTTGGGAAGCTCACAAATGGGCATTAAGGTAATAGACCTGTCTCAGTTTGTACCCAAGTTCAGGCAATTAAAAAAAAAAGGATTATATTTAGCCACGTTTGCTTGCACAATACATGCTACCAGACATCCCACCAACTCTTGTAAGTTAATGATAATTGTCATTTCACAGATGCAGAACTGATGCTGTGAGATAGTAACCCTATGCAGATGTTCCTAAAGTGTGTAAGCAACATGCGGTCAGGGTGGCAGCAAGAGCCCAATGACAAGTCCCATGTTGACAGGCTTTGATGCCACACCATGCAGCTAACTACAACACTTTTCAGCCACAACAAATACTGTCTACAGAGACAGACAGTGATTAGGGAGGATTTCTTTGTTGAGTAAAGCATTTGTTTTCATTCTCCTTTCCATGTGTTGTTGTACACACTTTAATAATGTCTGCGCAGGCCTGGTGATTTGCTAGGACAGAACCCAGTGACTAGGACAGAATTAGTGGCTAGGTTGTGGTTGCTGTTATTAACAACACCATCAATGTACTTGGCACTGTATGCAGAGTGAGAGGGCAAGTAAAACCCTTGGGGGCAGGAAGGATCTCTCCTTTCATTCTATGTGAAGTACAGGCATGCCCTGGTATCTGCTGGGGTTCCATTCTGGACTCCACCTTGGATACCTGAAATACTGGGGATGGTACTGGGGTACTGGGGATGGTACTGGGGATGCCTTTTTAAAGATAGGGGAGCATCAGTGGTTTTGCTGCAGCAAGGTAAAAACAAGAGATCTGTTTAATGTTCCCCTACCTTTTTAATAGGCATCCCTAAATCCATGGTATCCCTGGATAACTGAAACCGTGGATGGGTATGCCAGGGCATGCCTTTACACTGAATAGAGAAAAGTAAGGCAAATAGAGACAGGAACAAGCAAGACAAGAATATGTGATTGTTTCATGTACATGTAATGGGGTAAAGGGTGGACAGCCCAGTTCTATGGAACTCTCCGGAGGCAATGTAGCTGCACCAACAGGTTGTGTGGGGTAATTTCAGGCCCCAAAGATCTCCTCTGAGTAAGGGAACATTTTTTTTTCCTTTACCCAGCCTGTATGGATCTACTTGGACCTGTGCCAGCTATATAGCTCATGTAATTGTATGGATTTGAGAAAGTGAACTGAGGTCAGGAAGGAAGGTCGGATATCAGTGGCACCCCAGCTGCCTATACTGCCCTCTTCCCAGCCTTGATCCATGCTGCTCTCTGCTTCACTTTTCTCGCCATTCCTTCCCTTCCACACTTCCCTTCTCCCCACACTCCCCAGTTTCCAGTACTGGGGTACATTGTCAGCCTGCTGATGCACAAACCAGGCCAGTAGTGTCCCAGCGGGGGGGAGGGGCGCGCTAAGTTTTGCAAGATGCCTTAGCTTGATATGTAAACCACTCCTTTCCTTCACCATCATAGCCAGTCCTCATGGCAAAAGCAACACCTCCACAACACTAATTCACTGGAATGTGTGTAAAAAGTATAAACTGCCTGAAAGCAATAATTGGTGAAACCTCATAATAGAAAATGTCATATGAATAAGTCAAAGTGTTCTGGGATTTTAGAATACAAACCAATAAGCATCTGCCACATAACAAACCAGATATAATCATCATTGAGAAGAAGGATAAGAAAGTCTGGATAATAGACATTGCAATACCTGGGGATAGTAGAAGATAAAGAACTGGAGAAAATAATTAAGTATAAACATCTGCAAACAGAAATAGAAAGACTATGGTGCAAGAAAGCAGGAGTAATATCAATTGTCATAGGAACCTTGGGTGCTATCCCAAAACAGCTGGAAAAGTATTTGACTAGCATCGGGATGAGCACAAGTATCATCAGTCAATTTCAGAAGTCTGCTTTATTAGGAACAGCATATATATTTTACAACAATATTTGTCACGCAACAATATAAAATAAAGAAATAGCTACCTATCCTAGGTCCTCGGGTAGGACTCGATAGGTGGATAATACATAAAGAAGCCAGTCAAAAACAACATGACTGGGTGAAAATGGAAATAATAAGAATAAGAATAAGAAATTGCTCCCTGTCCCAAAAGGACTCACAATCTAAAAAAATGCAAAACACCATCAGCAGCACCCACTAGAAAAAACACTGTGCTGGGGCGAAGAGGGACAGTTACTCTCCCCCTGCTAAATATAAAATAATAATAATAATAATAATAATAATAATAATAATAATAATAATAA
>JAJKFI010000001.1:31872962-31888771 GCA_029204185.1 Lerista edwardsae | reverse complement strand
AATAATAATAATAATAATAATAATAATAATAATAATAATAATAATAATGCTAGTATTTGTATACCGCCTTTCTTTGGCCATTAGATTGCTCCTCTGGCTTTAATTCAAGGCGGTTTACTAGGCAGGCTTTATTTCTCTAAACCCGCAAGGGGTTTTTACAAATTACAAAGCAGTTCTGTCTTTCAAGAACTACAACATGCAGATGGAAATTTCATGGTTTAGTCCTTCTTTCTCGCCACACGCTTGCCTTCTTGCTGGCTGATAAACGGCTTATCTGGTCCCACCAAAGAAACAGCTGGCCCAGCACAACTCCTCTCTCACAGGCAGCTGGAGACAGCTCTTATCAGTCGCACTTCTCAAGGTCTGCCGCTCACGGAGACTTCCGGTGTTGTCGAACTGGCGACCTTTGGATCTTATCTTCGGGCAAACGGAGGCTTTAACTCTCTCGACTAAATCTCCTGCCATAAGAGGAGCACCACATGAAAAAGTGACTCTTGCCCAGTTAGCAGGAGGAAAGGGGGGAAAATGTGTAAAATATACGATGTGGTCCTTGTAAAATGTTTGGAGAGCCCTGGTCGTGACTAATAGCAGTTTCAAAAAGCACTCAGACATCATGTGCATGCTGTATAAATTTTATTGCATTGTTATCTTACGTATGTTCCGGAAAAGCAAAAGACCAAAGCCAACCTGCCTCATGACAGGATCTTTGGGAAAGAACACTTCTCCCTTGGCCTTCATTTGATAACATTATATCACCCACATGTCTTCCTTAACAGGGAGACACTTACTGCTAGGTACATTCATTTTGTTGAATAGTCTGGTTACCTGAATATGTCTTGCATTGGGAGTCAGTCTTGATCTCCACAGAAACTGGTCTCCTCTACTCTATCCATAGTGCACTGAGAGCATCCAAACTCTTAGTAGGCAATACAAGAATATTATTTTATATGGTATTGGCATCATATTACACAATTATATGCTATGCACCTACACAGATTGTAGTTGATGTACTTCCATAACAACCAGCATTTACATGACTAGGAAAAGACTGGCATAACAATCATTTGCTATAGATGTGACTGTCATTGCTGATCCCATCATGCCCCTTTTTGCAGGGTAATTTGTTTACACTCATATCTTTGTTGTAAGAGGAATATAGTAGATGACACAGTTCATGGTTAGTTTTTTAAAGACTTAAATGAACAGAACAAACAAAAATAGCATCAGAAGAACAACCAAGAGGTAAGATTTCTGACCTCCCAGACGCATCCATACCCTATCTGTCTGGGAACAATATATACCAGTTTTTAATTTCTAAAATGAGAAGTGTCCAGGCTAAAGCATGCCTTGAACATCCCTTTGCCCTGTGTGTGGGCTTGGTTGTGGTTACTAAGAAAGGCCCTTGGCACACGATCAAAGTCACTCTTTTTCATTATTAATTTGTTCTAGGCTAGATAGATAGATAGATAGATAGATAGATAGATAGAAATTTATTGTCATTGTACTCAAAGCATGAGAACAACGAAATGAGGTGCTCTTCACATCATACAACTGGACAACACCAAATAACATATACAAATAACAGTTAAAACAAACAGTTAAAACAAAACCCTAAGCATACAACCAAGAGGTATACATTTGTTAAGACCACCAGATTCAAAACTCTGCATTTAGCCTGATCACAGCACTTGGGTAAAAACTATTTTAAAGCCTACTTGTCCTAGCTTTCAACACTCTATATCTTCTTCCGGACGGTAAGATCTCAAACATCGAGTGACCCGGATGTGAAGAATCTTTCAAGATTTTTTGTATCTTTCTCCTACATCCCATATCATACAAATCCTCCAATGAGGGAAGAGGACAACCAATGATCTTTTGTGCCCTCTTTATCACTCTTTGGAGCTATGCTCTGGCACTGGAAACTATATCTAGAGCGAAGACTTGGTAACTGTTTTCTCAAATTATTCTGGTTTCTGAGCCATAAACACACATATATTCCATGTTCTGAAACTCTACTATGCAATTGTGAGGTCTCCTGACTTACTTTTATAAAAATGAAAGTTCGTATTTTCAAGACTCTACTACGCTGAAAAGGACCTTCATTGTCATTCTTCATTATGGTGAGGCGATATTAATGGCAATTAATTGGAAATTGCATAATATTGAAAGTGAATAAGTATAGATAGAAGAAAGACTCGGGGTGCTTTTGATTGGTCATTTCCCACCTATCTGCATTAAAAACACATTTTCCAAGATGACTGTAAATCCAAAGAACTATTCTGTCAATCTTGAGATTTATGGCTGAAATGAACCAACTGAAGTTCATGGATATATTGCCATTAGCTCTAATAACAGGGCAGATTGAGAGGCGGTTATTGGGAAAGGAGAGAATTCCTCTTCATATATTTATTTCTCCCATACTCAACTTAAATGACCTCATTAAAACAACCACTAGAGATATACTAGATAGTCTGTACTAAATAAACAAAAGAGTCAATATTTATTTGGAAGCAAACAAAGCAGTATCATCTTCATCTACTAATTAATTGCAGCTGGAAATAAACTCCTTTTATTTATGATCTAATCTGGCAAAGAAAACATGTTTTGCTTTGTACAAATGTTTTATTAACTCTTTCTGTTATCAGAATTTAGGCAAGTCTGGAGCCAGCTTTGTCTTTTTTGTGGCACCATTTTCCAAGCCATATCAAGAAGGAAGCAGCTTTAGAAAGGTCTGGAATGCCATTTTATTAAAAACCCATGGGAGTTTTGATATTAGTGATATCAGTGAGTGAGCATGAGAGTTGCCAGATTTTCAAAGACCAATTACTATAAATGGAGAATATCTTAGACACCAACCTGGAAAGAAAAGTCAGACAAAAGAAACTTTAAAATATAACATCCACTAATAATCCCATTTGGATTACATCATTGATAGCTTCCTGAAATATAGTCTGTAGCAACAAAAAATCCTGGAGCAGACAGACCGCCTTATTGAACATGAACATTCATAAGCAATAGGAGGGTGTTTTTTTTTGAGACATCTATTTGTTTGAGACAAATGTATATGTATTTTTAAATACAAAATGGATATTCCAGCTTGCGGCACTTATAAACAGGGCCTTGTTGCTTATATTATGAAACAGAGTTTTCTACGCTAAATTGCCCTCTATTGTTGTTTGGAAACATTGTACAATACATTGGCTCCCTGAGTTACAGAAATCAATCAATCAATCAATCAATCAATCAATCAATCAATCAATCAATCAATCAATCAACAGGTACTTATATACCACTTTTCAACATGAAGTTCACAAAGCGGTTTATAGTACAGGCAAATAGTAATAATAATAAAATTAAATGGCTCCCTGTCCCAAAGGGGCTCACAATCTAAAAAAATGCAGAACACCACCAGCAACAGCCACTAGAAAAGACACTGCGCAGGGGTGAATGGGGCCAATTGCTCTCCCCCTGCTAAATATAAGAGAAACACCTCTTGAAAAAGTGCCTCTTGCCCAGTTTGCAGGGGTCAGAAATCAGAGTTATAGAAAGCGGCATCAGTGCTTTTGTACAGCTGCAGTGCACCTTTTGGTGGTGCTTTAGCACAGGTGTGATAGTGCTGGTCCAGTAAGAAGAAGCTGTTTTGACTTCCATACATTTCACACGCACAAACCTTCAGAACTGAACTTTGATGTAGGTAAGGACCTTAAAAGCCCAATTCTATTGTATTGGGTGTTAATGTTGACAGAATGGGTGTTCTGCCTTATGGCATTAACTGCCTTATGGCAGTCATAAAACCCCTTCCAGAGCACACAGTGATGCATCCTGCTGGAGTATTGGTGAGAAGGCCAGAGCCTTCCCACATGCTGGGGAATTGTTGCGGACCAACCAATGCAGGTAAAGTGGTGGGGGAGGCATGATGGGATGGGGAGAATGGAATAAGGTAGTGATCGAGATGAGGGAAGGGCTGATCAGCTCTGGGAAGGGGGCATATTCATTGACAGCGGTGGCTGCCGAATCCTAGCCATCTTCTTGGACCCAGTCCCAAAGTCCAGGTCCAGGCAGATCTGTACCAGTGATTTTGCTAGTGCAGGTCTGAGTCAGGGGCATATCTAGAGGGAGATCACAGCACAAAAGTTTGCAAGCACTGCTCCCCCTCCTCTTCAGAGCCAATCCTAGTGGCTAGAGCAAAACGGAGGCTAGATTGGTGCCAAATGACTCCCAAGTGGAGGGGGGCTGCTTGCAAAATTTAGTGCTGTGATTTCATTTAGTGCTGGGAATGAAAAAGTTGAAGACCACTAGACTAGGGCACTGTCCAGTAAAGGAGCAAGCATCTGATGTACCCCTTCAGATACTAGGAGATTGTGTCCCAGTCTTGCACAGGATCTTACCAACAGTGCTAAGATAGCTTTCAGTGCCAGGCTTCATCATTTTTTCTGTTCTCTGTAATAAGAATATTTGATTACTATACAGTGAACAGTGCATTGTGGGCATGGGAAGCAGATGGTGACGGGAGCAGGGGTGAGAGGACAGAGTCATGGGAGGGGGATGGATCAAAGGTGGGGCCCCTGTCTCATACTGCATTTATTTATTTATTTATTTATTTAGGTCATGGCAAAAAAGGTTGAAGACCACTGCCCTGGGCTAATCATTTATCCAGAGGAGCGCTCCACAACTGCCCCCTCTGCAGGATGCAGCAGAAACCAATCTGGTGTCACTGCATTGGTGGGAGAGAATAAGATTGGGCTGTTAGTGTACTAACACTATCCAGGAAGAACAACAGTGGACAGGGTCAATCAGGAGGGTGAATGAAAGAAAACCCTCCTCCTTGTGGAACCACAAAGCATTCCAATAAGGTAGAGAAGGGCTGAGTCAGGCGTTTGTAAGGCCTTTCCTGTACTTCCCACAGCTGCAGTTTCATTGCAGGAGGACATGAGAGAAGAGCCAGAAGTGATGTTGCAACTTGTTGAAAAGGAACGATGTAGCTGCAGCCTAGAAGTGAATGGTGCAGAGGTTATACCACACCCCACGCAAGCAGACAGCCAGTGTGCAATTCTGTTAGAGAACATGCTGGCTAGGCTAGGCTAGGCTAGGCTGCCGTCTGGTTCTCCCAGTGTGGTGCCAATTCCAAGTCCACGATGCCGTGTGGTTACACTGAAGCCACGATGAAGTTTATGAGGAACCATTCCTGAGCAGCGGTGCCATATAGAAGCATCCTAAGCCACTAACATAGTACTCAACTCAGCTGACAATCAGAGCAAATGCTATCCTGGACATGAGCCAGGACGGTCAATTCCTAACAGCTGAGGGCAGCCCTGGACACCTCTGTCAATCTTTGAGAGGAAGACCAAGTCCTTAATGAAAGCGCACTGGCAATTATACACTAACTATTTAATTAAGAGTTGCAGTAGGGCTTGTGTGTGTGTGTTGGGGGGGGGGGCTGCCTGTGTTTCTAGACAAGCTTCCCTGGACAGAATTGATGTTCTTTTCTTTTAGACCCTCACAGCTCCTTGAAGCAGCATACATAAATATGACATATTGGCAGTGTCTTTGGTCAGATTTTAAATCCAGTGTGGGTCCTTGTTAGCGTCCGAGGAAAAACTCTTGATTGTATGTGTGCGTGTGTGTGTGTGTGTGAGTGAGTGAGTGAGTGAGTGAGAGAGAGAGAGAGAGAGAGAGAGAGAGAGAGAGAGAAATCAAATGAGAAATATCATTAAAATGATATAAAGAAAATTCAGAAGATGCTGATGAGAAAGGGTGTGGGAGGAATACAGCGTTTGACCAGGGCAAGAGACTGGTAGAGGTGAAGGCTGAAAGTGTGTCAGAGAGAGACACTGGGGGGAGGGAGGAATGAAGTAGAGAGACAAGGAAAACGAGGAAAGTCAGGGGAGAGAGACAAGGAATGCGTGTCAAAGAAAAACAGAAGAGCTGGATGAAAGAGGGGAAAGGAGTAAGACAAGAGAAAGAGAGAAGAGCACGAGCACCCTGGCGGGGGGGGGGGCGGCGGCGGCAGACGAGAAGTGAGAGGCAGGCGAATGAGCAGGAGAGCCGAGGAGCGCGTGGCCGGTGAAGGGCGGCTGGGGGAGGAGGTTGAGGGGGGCGATTTCAGCATCCAGGGCTGGCTGGGTGGGGACGCTCCAGACGCTCAGGCTCCTCACGGAGTCCGGCAGCAGCAGCAGCAGGAGCAGCGAGCGCGCGTCCACTTGCCAGCCATCACCACGGCCACCTCTCAAGCTCTCCCCGTCCTCCCTCAGGGCCTCCCTTTGAAGTCACGTGGCAGCCCCCCTCCCTCCTCCACAGCCCCCTGAATTCGCGGCGTGGGGAATGGCCTCGGCTTTATTGTGACGCAAGCAGCCGAGAGAAGCCGGCGCCCGCGTCCCCAAGCTCGCCCGGGCCGCGTTCTGCCGGAGCCAGACGGCAGCGGCAGGAGGCGGGAGCTTGCAGCGCCGCGGTGAGGAGTCCCTGGAGGTGGCGGCGGAGGAGCAGAGAGCCCTGGCGGGGTGAGTGCAAGTTCCACCTGAGGAAAGGAGAGCCCTCAGCAGAGGGGCGTCTCAGGCGGCTGCCACAAGTTTGCAGCGGTCCGTATTTGGGAAGAAGGCAGAGAAGGCGCAGAAACAAGCTGAACTGGGGTCGGGACTTTTTTTTTCCTCCCCCCCCCCGCCTTCATGGTCTGCGGGAGAGGCTCGCCCTAACGAGAAAGGGTATAGCGGTGATGTCTCTATAGTAACGCCGCAGCTGCGGGGCTCTTTGAACAGGAGGAGGTCTCCACGCCAGCAGCAGCAGCTCCCGCTCGCGGGTTCCTCTTGTTGCTTGCCTCTCGGGTCTCTGGGTTGCCCCCTTATCTTCTTCGGGTCTTGAAGCGTTTCTGTTCGTGGAGCAGTTTCCTGCCAACAAGGAGACGCTGCATAAAATTGGATACCCGAAATGGGACTGACACCCAATACAGCAGGAAAGCCACGCAAAAATGAAAGGGGTGTGTGTGTGTGTGTGTGTGTGTGTGAGAGAGAGAGAGAGAGAGAGAGAGAGAGAGAATACACAGATTTGGAATTGCTCACTTCTTCCCATCTCCCATTTATAACAGAACTCAGGATCCTTACATGCCCAAACCACCTTTTTGTAGGATATGAGATTCTTGCAGTGTCTACTGAAATTCTATTTTCCCTTTAGTGTCCTCTCCTTTTTTTCCTTCCTGCAAGGTGGTAAACGGGGCAAATCCTTCCTTGATGCGATTGTCAAAATGCCATATTGTATCTGTTTGTGTTTTTTGAAAAGAACATGAAAAGGGGGAAAAAAATTAGTAGGTTGTTATTGCCCCCCCCCCAAAAAAAACCCCTAGTTTCCACAGGAAATGCTAGCATTCTTTGCCAAACACTGTGTGTAGTGAAGAAACAGACTTCAGAAATAACCATTGTTGACAATTTTCAATGTTACTTGAGCAAAACCCTCAACTATAATTGGTTTTTCCTGTTGTATGTTTTTGCTTGCATGAGAAAAAATGATGAAAGGGATGCCATGTCCCTGCTGTTGTTTTCTTCTTGCTGGGTTTTTAAACTGAGCAACACAAACCTAATCAGCCTGTGGTTGACAGGTATCCATCAAAGGAGAGGAATGATCAGGCTGCTAAAGGATGAAAGAAAAAAACCTCTTTATGCAAGTGAAGTGGACCCAGAGTGCTGTACTGTTTTCTTAATGACACCTGGACTGGATATGTATGACTTTATTAGTATTTGACCATACACATTATGTCAGATCTTTAAAGTGCCACTGTAAAATTCATTTCGGTGTTTGTACAGCATTACTGTACAAAACATGAAGCCAGTGCAAATATGTTTCTGTTCTGTTTTGAGCCAAGCATCCCTTATGGGAAAATAATTTTAAATGCTGCACATATCCAGCTTACACACATCAGAATTTTAAAGAGAATTGGAAATGGGTTTCCTCCTGTCATTACTTGTAAAAAAATGTTGGCAGGAAACCTCAGCAGGACTCTGGTGCCCAGTTACATGTTCTTTAAACTCATATACTTCTGATGCACTAAATGTGTGTAGCTGTGTGCTGAACTGCAGCTGTCTTAGAAAAGTACTACTTTTTGGGTTCTCGTGACTTCTTATTGACAAAGGGTCACAGGCGATATATATTTTTTCATGCCAGCAGTTCAATTAGACTAAAAAGACTGGGCACCTTAAGGATGGTGAGGCTCAGCTGAGAAACAGAATGTACTCAATTTAGAACAGAAATTCTACAAGATAACCTTAAGGCATGTGCTCAAGGCACCTACAACTGATTACTTGCCATTTAACACTTTCATCACTCTGCCATAGTTGGAAAGCATGGTCAAAGACTGAAGTCTTCCAGAATAATTTGAGGCAGAAGAGGATTCTCTTTGGCATCAGTGATTGTCAAGACAAAGCCAGAGAGGTCATGATTCCAGATTAATTCACTGCAATTGCTTCCATCTGCCCCCCTCCCATTTTTTTTTAAGCCAAAAGAAGCCATTCAGCTTTAAAAACAGGGCAGGTGAGTGGGCTTTTCCTTTTTTTAAAAACTGAATGAAGCCAGCAGCTGGCTGGCTCCATTAGGCTTTAAAGATAGGGCTAGCATGCACCGGAGTTCTGCCGCCAACCTGCTTGCCTGCCTTTTCCTTTTTTTATGCTGAATGAAGTGGGCTTAAAAAAGGGGGGAGTGGCACACCATTGCCCCCAAGTGGCACCCAGGACATTTTCCCCCCTTGACCCCCCGCCGAGGTACGCCACTGTGCAGTGGTGGATCCCTGATGTTTCAGACCCTGGATTATGCCAGGGTAGGTAAACTGGTGCAAAGGACTTTTTGTTGGTGGGGAGGGGGCAGGAAGAGAAACTGGGGGAGGGGGGAACTTGGGGTGTGTTGAGGGCAGGAAAGGATGGATCCGGTGGCAACAACTTTCACCAGATCTAATCCCCCATTTTCCAACCTGACATGCCTACTGGCTCTCCTTGGACTTGTGCCTACAAAATGGCTGGAATAGGTTCAAGAAATAGATAACTGAGCAGCTAACCAACAGGTAAGTAGTGTGTAGTGCATTCTCCACTGGCATGGCTCCATGCTGTAACATTGAGGGGATAGGATTGGGCTGTTAGAATATTTTGCTGAGTTGTCTGAATCATGTAGGCACTACTGATATGATATGGTTTTTATTCTGTCCTCCTGTTATCACACTATACCCTGACTGATATGCACTGTGCTTGGCTGCTTTTTCGAAAGATGCTTAAATCGCTTTTTGTAATGTAATTTGAGTGAAAACGTATATTGGCTAGAACAGTGGTCCCCAAACTTTTGGCACCAGAATCCATTTTTAAAAATGATACTCTGTTGGGACCCACCTAGGTTATAAAGTGAAAAAAATTTCATTTTTCCAGTGGCTCAAGCTTCTGTTTTTTTTTACTATTGTGGGTGTGCTGCCTTCTGATGCCTTCAATGAACATGGAGCTCAACAGATTGGAACCATTCTGGTGGCCCTTTGCTTGGCCTTCAATAAGAGCAGATGCATGTTTACCTACTTGTGAGTAAATATGCACATGCTTATTTTCTATTTCCATAGGGCTCAATACATTTTCCTTGTCAGCTATCAGCATGTCAGTTTTGCGACTCACCAAAAATCAGATCACAACCCACTGATGTGTGTCAGTCCACAGTTTGAGAACTGCTGGGCTAGAATGTCCATTAGTCTGAAAATGCCTCTTTCACTGTAATAACTTTCAAAGGCTTTGTCAGACCTTCAAACAACCTACCTTACAGAGTTGTTGAAAAGACAGATCAAAATCCAGTACGTAATGACTACATTCTAGATACGGCTGATTGTATAAGTTGTCATATAGAGAAGCTTTACATAGGGAAGTTGCTGGGCTTCATGATTTCCAAATCCAGCCTGGTCCTGGGGCCTTGTTTTTGTAATCGAAGGATTGGTTTTTGGATGTGGGAATTCTAAGTTCAAGACTCAATGCCGCTGTGTAGCTCACTGTGTGGCTTCAGGTCAGTTGCTATAGACCAGGGGATTTCTTTTTGTCTTAGCTTTTTGCAAATATCACTTTCTGAGTAACATTTTACTCAGAACAGGTAACTGGTATAAATGCGACTAGAGACAGCTGCTGAGCACATAAGTAGGTGCAAGGTCCAAAGTTATTTACCCCTGCTAACTGGGCAAGAGGCACTTTTTCAAGTGGTGTTCCTCTTAGATTCAGCAAGGGGAGAGTAATTGTCCCTCTTCACCCCAGCACAGTGTCTTTTCTAGTAGCTGTTTCTGGTGGTATTCAGCATTTTTTTTTAATATTGTGGGCCCTTTTGAGACAGGGAACCATGCAACGTTATTATTATTTGCTTGTAAACCACTTTGTGTTAAAAAGCGGTATATAAATACTGTTGGTTATGGAATTGCTGATGCCTCTTGAACTTTCTTCTGCTGTGCATCCTCTTTATCCAACCCATGCTTCTTTTGAAGGATTGAGCTGCTACACAGCCACATATCGCCTGTGTCTTCAGTGGTGTTCCTTGAGGGAAGGGGAAACGCTAACATTTCCAAGACTCTGAATTCAGCAGCCCCTCCCCCTCGCCTTCTGAGCCATTCACAGCTGTGAAAACAAAGCAGAAGATATGCTTTCACAGCCCCTCTAGGACCACCACTGCATGTTTACAGCCAATTCTATCTGGGCCTTGCACTAGTATTCATGAATTCTGGTAGCACAGGGCCCTTTATGGCAGCATGAAAGCTGGCCTGCTCTCATGGGCCACTGCCGCAAATGGGTAGAGATGTGGAACATGTGCCTGTGGCCCTGCTGGTACCAGTAAATTGGAATAGTGGGTGGGTGGCGGATTCAGAGGTGTTCTGGGGCAGGGAGGGGGTGTGCAGGAGTTGAGCCTGGAGGCCGCGACCTGTGCCAGGACCCTATATTTCCCAACCACCTCTCTACCTTTCTCTCCTCAGTCATTGACAGCTACATAGCAGACATAGGTCTGAGGAGACCCAAAGGCAACCAGAAGGCCTACCCACTACTAAGTACCAATTTATGGACTCTGGGTTGCCTTCTGGTTGTCGTCCCCTCTTTGGATACAGTGTATGCTCCATCAATATGGCCGCATCATGGATACTGGCTAGGAATAGGATTGGGCTGTCAGTCTTACCTACCATACATAATTGTTTGTGGTGATAGAAGACCATTCCAAGCCACTTGGAATAAAGACCAAGATGCTGATGTAATTAATAATAGTACTATTTAAGAAGTATGATTTCAGAGTTTTTCTACATAATTAGATGATATCTGCAATCACATTTAAAAGGCATTGCATTTGCATGGCATTTCAGCCACAATGTCACAATGTCTCCTCCTATCCATATATCAAAAAGGGAAGAAGGAGAGAGGTGTGGTCACCTTGCTCCTGCATTTAAAACTAAAACTTTTTTGAAATGTATAAGGGTTGATTCTTACATTCTGTCCCTCACACAGAAGCTGCTTTGAACATTTTGTAGGCCAGTGGCGTTACATGGTAGAGTAATGTGTGAGAACCTCTACACCCTGCACCAAACTTGGAGTGTTTAGGGAGGAGGGTGAGACCTGCCACTGCTGTTCCACTGAGCCTTGGAGCTTGGAGTACTTCCAAAGCTCAGTGTGATGTCACAGAATACCCATTTCATCCCTTGCGGAAAAGGGCAGTTTTGTCAAGCACATATTTTGGCTGACTACCAAGACCAGTCAGAATTTGTGGGACAGCCCATATTGTAAAGAAAGATGGTGCAAATCTTGTGTGAAAAATGGGAAACAAAAATACTGTTTTATGCTTCCCACTTCCCCAAGCAATGTGAAGTTTTAGGCAGCGTAAGTTTTCTTTGGGTAAGCTTTCCAGGGTGAGTTTTCTTTGGAAGAGTACTTGTATTTTTCTAATATCTGTTATTTCCAAATATATGGCCTAAGCAGGTAGCAAGCAAGCAAGCACAATTTTTCTAGCCAAATTCAAACTTTTCCTTTTCATGCTTGCCATTTTTATTGGGGCATCAGTTTCATAGCCTTTTCCCACCCTGCAGGTGTGAGTTGACCATTTATTAAAGCATTCAGTTGATAATGACCAAGCCGTGCCAAACCTAATGTGAGGCCTGAATAATAGGAACTGTATGATTCTTAACGGTATGCTGTTAAGAAAAATTGCTGATAGGGGGGAAAATAGCTAAATCCTGACTTCATCAGTGAAGGATGTTTCATATGTTACATATAGGCCACTTAGTTCTACTTTTTCCATTTTGTCTGGTAGCTGTGGGTGCAGTGTAACATGTGATATGAAAACTCACGGACTCCAGTTGCTGCAATTTCAGCGATAACAAAGGTGCTCTAGTTTCCCTAATCAGGAAAGTGGCTGCAGCTGAATTCTAGAAGTTCTTGGCATACACATCATGCTGCTAACATGAATAAACCATTTGCTTGACAAAAGGGAAAGAAAAGAAAAAAAGATTTAAGCAGCAGGCCATAGTGTGCAAAATGAATAAATCAGTCTTTGGTAAAAAAGAAAAAAATAGTGACGCACCACATTAGGTCAATTAGATCCATGTAACTGGAATACACCCCTAGGATATATTCTTTCTGAATTTTCCTTGTTCTACTGGCTTGTGCACATCAGCGCTCTTATCATATTTAATTTAATTTTTACTTTCATCCCTCACTTTTCCCAGTACTGATTTTTCTATATGTATTCTGTCCAAAATTGCAAGACTTTCCCCTCCCTGTAATAGATGCTATAACTGTACATGTGCACATTGCATCAAATTTGTTCTGGTTTGTCAAAAAAGAGGATGAGTGGAGGGGAGAATAACAGCACAATCCTGTGCATGTTTTTTGGAACTCAATCCCACTGTATTCAATGGGACTTACTCCCGGCGCAGTGTGCATAGGATTGCTGTTGGAATCTTACAGAAGGGCTGTGAAGAGGCTTGGCACCAATATCATGAGAGAGATGAAATAAAATATCTTGGTACATTTTAGAGTACTGCAAATTCAATGTTATGTAGGAAGATTGTAATCCTAGATACACTTCTTCAGAAGTAGGTTCCATTGAAAGAAATGGAACAATTTCAGAGTAAACCTGCCTAGGATTCATTCAGCTGCATAGTTTCAGTAATCAAAGCAGGAAAACCAATGGCTGGGAATGGATAGAATTTTTGTACAAAACCAGTCAGGTGAAAGCTTCACCTTCATCATGAGATGCTACCTTGGTGGAGGAAAAGGAAGGATGTGAGCCATAAATAGTAACATGGTGATGTATTGTGGACAGCTTCCCCTGCATCTGCTACAAATGTCAGGTAGAGGATTGCATAAAGACCCATTTGTCTCAGTGGTGTAGCTATAATGGGGCAAAACGTAAGTACTGCAGTCACTGCAACACACTATAAGTGCCCGGAATGGCTCAGATGGTGCATTGTGATACCTGCAGTACTTACCTTTTTGCCCCCCCCCCCACCGTCTAGTTGCACAATTGATTTGTCTGAATACATCCAAAGGCTAAATGAATTGATATCCAATTGATACCATCAGGTATGGTATTCATTCTTTCTTGTCGAAAACTCTTCTGCACTTTCACTAGGAAGGAGAAGGGAGTCATCCATTCATCCATGACTATTTGTAGTTTATCTCCCATGACCGATTATTCCCAGAAGGAAATTAATGCCCATCAAACACAAATGTATGTACCTGGTAATCCTTATTTTTCTGCATTTTTGTGTTAAGGTTAGCTAGATTCTAGCTATTTGATATTAACATTGACTTGAAATAATTGGTTAATTGTTTTAATTATGTTTCAGAATGGAACAAATTACCAGATTAATACAACTAGCTCCTGTATAAACTAATTAAGCTAAAGTACTTGAGTTTTAGCTATCCTAGAAATAAAAATCCTAGGTATTAATCTAGGATAAATAAAAAAAATCCCATTTATTTTAATGGAAGAGACCTAAATACTGTCAGTTCTCATTATCTGCTGGGTTTAGGCTCCTAGAAACGCCAGCAGATACTGAATCAGTGAATAGCGAATTGCTGATCCTATGGGATCAATACGCTTAGGGGGAGAAGTTAGGGAGGGGTACCTAACCTGGTTAGGAATGCCAACAGTAGATAGCCTCAGAATAGCATGGATAGCTTCAGGGTGACTGTGGATGTTTAAAAATGGCCAGATAGCTTCAGAACTGCAGATTAAAAATGGCTGCCAAGGATGCAGAGAAGAGCTCCAAAATGCCCACAGATAGCTTTAGAATGGCCGTAGATGAATGAGAATGGCTGTGAATAGGCAGTGGATGGCCCAAGGTTGATTTGAATATTGTTCCTGTGGATAAGCGAATTGGCAGGAATGGAATATCTGGGCCGAGAGAACTGACTATACATGCATAAATCTTCAGTTTAAATTAATGGGATCAGTTTAGATGCTAGCATCTTCTGCACACAGCAGCATGAGCAGTTTATCAGCAAAGAGGAAATCACATTTGACCCAACTTGTCCACGGTGTTGGTGCCACTTCCAGGTAGAGTTACATGCAAGCATGTTGACTGCAAAATGTACTTCCACAAATTGCTGTGTGAAAGTAAGGCCTATATGCATGGATCATGCATGGGTCAAATGGTATTTATTCCACATGGCTGTGTTCACAGAGCTGCTTCTTCATGTGGAGGAATTTCAGGTTCTGAATCATCTAGGTGAAGTCGGCTGGATCATGCACAAGTTATTATTTATACAGTGCCATCAGTGCTGTGGCACTTTACATAGAATGAAAGACAGGAGAAAACTGCTAAGGAAGGGGATGGAAAAGAAAAGCAAGGGATAAGGGTTTTCTCCATTTTATTTTGTGTTTTCAGTTCTATGTTAGCTGTGCGCCCGTTTCAATGGGAAATGTGCTTAGAAACATGCACGTTTAGAAAGTAACAGCCAGTTTTGCAAGAAGCCTTGTTTAAGAGCAGGAAAAAATACCTTTTTTCCTGTATTTTTTGATATTGTAGTTCTTAATTTTTAGTAAATGTAAGCAATTTTCTCTGTTAAGAGTATAAAAAAATGGTGCAAGTACATCCTAACTGTGAATTAAGAGCGGAATCAAACAGTTCAATCCCACCTAAATCCCCATATGGCAGTGAAGTGGCACCAGCTCAGCTTCAACTGCATCCTGTGGGAGATTTTTGGCTGTTTAGTTGGAAGTCTCTCCAAGTTAAGTCCTATTAACCGATATGGGGCAATTCAGACCTGAGACAGTGGTATCCTTTGTGCAAGTCTGCTTGCTCTGTGTAGGTGGATCAGGCCCGGGAAGGGGGTTTGGATTCAGTGTGCACCACTGCTGGACTCAATCTGCCAACCCCATCTCTTGCCCATTCCACCCCTCCTTGCCCTGTTCCACCCCCTGCACTGGGCTTACCTGCTCTAGCGGGCCTCCCAAAGTCTACTGTTGTGCACCAGAGACGTACTTAGGGTGATGCAAAGAGGGGTGGGTGTTTTGGGCACCAGTTGCAGCAGGGTGCAGTGGGGAAAAAAGCCAGAGAATTTTTTGGCCCATCCACCCTTCTCTGCACTTGTTTGGTTCTGAAATGGAATGGATGCAAGGGCAGGGCAGTGGCGCTAGGGGCATGGTGACGCAGGGGGCGATGTCACAACATCGCTTGCCCCAGACACAGTTGGAGCCTGTTACACCTCTGATGTGCCCAGGAAGGCTCAGATCTTCCCATTGGTGCACCCGCTGGTAATGCTGTCAGAAATGCTTTACGGTTGCTATGGGGCAGTCTGTGCCAGTTGAACACACATTTCACTTTACATACAATTGAG
>JAJKFI010000001.1:31857789-31872952 GCA_029204185.1 Lerista edwardsae | reverse complement strand
ACAATTGAGCATTATGAACTGATAGTTAAACAAGAACAGCTGTATTGACACCTATGTATTATGTTCTATGCACAAACCCTTTATTGATTCATGAGTAGGAAGAAGTCTTCCTTGATGGGAGAAGTACAAACAGTATAATATTTGCTAGGATTCTGCTAACAGTCATTTGTCTCAAATGTATTGTAATTTCATGTGTATGCTGATGTTACATTTTCAATAACCCATGTATAACATTTCCAAATTATCATCAGCTGGCATTTCACCATCATGGAATTGCTGTAGATATTCTTGTGGTGTACACAAATACCATGTTCTTGTTTCGATGACAATAGTAACAAGTTGTTTTGAACACCCTTTTGAGTTTAATATGAGGAACATGATGACACTTTCATATTGCACTTGACAGGTTTTTATTCCAGACAATGAAAAAATAATTGTAAGTTTACTAGTTATATCCCTTAAAGCATGCATCCAAATGTGTTGTTTTTGTATGCATGCTGGGCTGCTGGCATCTGTTGAACAATCATGTTCCTACTCCTTTAAAAATTAAACACAAGTGAGTTACGTGGATATTTAATATTCATGGATTGAAGTATAGCTTTTTTGCCTTTTTTTGGTCCTAAAGTTTAGGGTTAAAATATGCTTTGAGAATTGAATTAGCATTGTGTGCTAGTATTGTTGCTTCATGCAATCATCTGCTCAACTTCTCAGCCTGTCCCATTTTCCTTGATTGATTTTTTTCTAATTCTGTGAAGCTTCCCAAGCAGAAGAACCACAGCATTTTGGACTTTAATTTTCCCACTGTGCTATTGCTCAGAGAGTGAGGATGGTGTAGTGATTTGGGAGTTGGACCAAAGACCTGGAAGATGCTGGTTCAAATCCCTGCTCAATCACGATGCTTCCTGGGTGACCCTGGGCCAGTCATTATCTCTCTCAGCCTCTTCTACCTCACAGGATTGTACTGGGGACAAAAGGAGAGAAAGAACTATGTATACCATCCTAAGCTCCTTGGAGTAAGGATAGTATGAAAATGTGAAAAATAAATGAATAGTACTTGGGCAGTTTAGCATCAGACAGTGTTGTATGAAGTGAGACTTTAAAAACCTTAGAACTGAAATCCTTAGAACTCTTGAGTCATGAGCAATGCTTGTTAAATTAGCAGCCCACTTCTGTGGGCCCATTCCAACAGTGGAGGTTCTGCTGTTGTAAATGCTGCAGCAGTGCCTCAAAAGGTGTGTGGAGCCAGGGAACCATCAGCAGAAATTGCCAGCTACTCCTGGCACTTGCCAATGGATTGCCTGGATCCACCACCAAAAATGTTTTCCCTTGCCTCTCCCTAGCCTCCTGATCACCCCATCACCATAGCATAAAGTGTTGCCTCTTTTGACATTCTTGAATGCTATAGCTGGGGAAGGTAGGATTGGGCTATAAATCATACAGTCAGTGCCTGAATGCAGGAGGCTTTTGAATGATATGTTTTTAGTGTAGAAAAGTTTGTCTTGTTGCACTGAATTTTCACACGAGCAATGCTATTTCCTGTACCTGTTCAATCACTTGTTGAACTTGGGTTATAGAAACTTTCCTTAATCCCCATTTGGCATTAAGGTTCGTGGGATGACCTTGGGTTAGTCAGTGTCTGAAAGCTTAATATTTGGTGATGGAAAAACTTTGTACACTGCCCCATTCTGCTTGGATGAAGGACAGGATATTAATATGATTGCTAATAAACAAAACTTTATCTGCCCAGAACCTGGGCTAAGCACAGTCTGTATTAGGTTTGTGTTCACTTTCAGAGTTTTCTTTTAACACATAAGATATACACATATACACAGTATATCTCAGAGTATTGTGATAACGTGAGTAGTTCAAATATCTGGTAAATACCCTTCCTCATTCACTGCAGATTTAGGGATGGTTTTAGGGCCCTATCATATGCTTCCCTCGCACCCAGGTCTACAGCAGCGCTGAATGGGCGCCACTGAATCCTACAGGGCCAGGAAAGCAGACAGGGCCATGGAAGCAGAAGGAGGTAACGTTACCCCATATTGAGCAATCATGGCTTCATTGGGTCTACTTGGATCTGTACCCACTATTGAGCAAGCACAAAGTTGAAGAGAGTCTGGTCAAGTTTTTCGGTTCAGGAGGGGGGATAGGATTCAGCAGCAGAGTCTGCCACCATCTCCACCCCTTTCCTGGGCCCGCCATGTCCCGCATTCTGCCCTTCCTCTACCAAATTCTTCCCCCCTAACCTTCCCCCCACCTTTTCCCATCCCAAGCAGTCTTGCTGCAGACCAGTGGCAATCCTCACCACCAGGAGCTCACCCGTAACATACTTTTGACTCTGAGGCTCAGCACCAACTGGTGCTGGACTCTCTGTCCATGCAGCAGGCTCACTGCCGGTATCTGTGACACCTGGGGCCGGTTGTAAGCCTGGAGCGCAGGCAGTATCAGGCTGCTATTTACATAAATTATTATTGTAGCCTCTGGAGTAATCCCCTGATACAGCAATAAGTGGGGAAGCTTGTAGGTGTGAGTCCTTTATGTACGTCTATATGCATGTGGAATTTTGGAACATGATGATATGTTTCATAATGCAAAACTTTCCTTGCAAAATTGGCCTGTCTTCACAAATAATAGTACACTTTTTTTAAATGCTAGAGTCACATTCTTAATTATAGTAGAAGTGGGATCCCAGTGAGAATTTGCTTTTGAAGTGGCCCAAGATCTCCAAGATTAATTTGTCAGCTTGATGAAAGTAAGTGCTAATGGAATTTTTAGAAATGCCTATTGCCCTAGCCATTTTTAAACCCTTAGACGTTGAAGGAATTAAAATAATCACATGGCACTTCCATAATCAGAAGAATAGCAATAAGGTGCAACTAGCTAAATTATATTCATTTTGGCATAGCTTCATAAACAGATTTTGGGCACAAGTACCAGGAGCCTACACTAAAAATTGTATTCTGATTAAGAGGAACTTAGAAATAATGTAACGAGAATTACATTACAAGATCCCACATTACTTTCATTCCAGTAAATTCAGTGGGATTGATATGCTTTTAGAAGTTTTTAGGATTAGGTCCCAAGGCTGTCGAACTGAAAAATGCTTGGGTAGACAGCGTCACATTGAGGGATTAGGCTGAGTGTAAGCAAATGTGCATTATGGGGCCCTTCTACTTCAAGAACAGTATAAACTCAGTACAGTGGAATCTTTGTTGGTATCCATAATGTATACTTGAGTTAATGAGAGTTAAGTAAGCAGAAGTCAACAAAGCACAAAGGATTCACAGTGAATCAACAGTGTTTCAAGTGGTAACTATTCACTGTTTCTGTACTACTCTCAAAATGTATTGCTTACACTGTGAGGCTAGGTCAAGAATAAGTAGCTTTATCGTAACTGAGAGCCAATCCTACCTTATTTCTGCCTAGTAAGGTCGACATAGTAGGGCCATATCCAAAGGCCCATTCGGAGGCAGTAGTAGCAACATGCAGGACAAGGGGAGGTTTTCCCCTTGCACCCGTATAAGCCCCAGTCACCCCTATGGGCCTCCTTGGATCTGCGCCAGCAAAATAGCAGGCACAGAGTAGTGTGCACAGGAACAGCCCGAATCATGGCCGCCATGGCCAGGAACCGGCATTAGGATATGGCACTATGGCCGCCCTGCGTCATAACTGCTGTCTCTGCCTGCCGCGCCACCCAGTTAAGCCCCCGGAATGCCTCTGGAACGCCCTTGTGGAGGCCCTGTGCCGACCAAGTGACACTGGCGCATGGCCTGTGCTGCCGATGGTCGCACCAGCGTCCAAATGCTGGCACTGCCACTTGCTCTGGCCGAGTGCCATAGCGCCGATACAGACGCACTTTACGGCATGTTCGCGACAGCATTTGGCCGGTGCAAGAGCGCAGCGCCGGCACTAAGGGGGATATAGGATTGCGGTGTGAATCTGGGAATGTTGTCTCTGATTAAAGTCACTGCGGAGGCTGGGGGTGGGGGAACCTGAGCCGGGTTGAGGAAGCATAGGAAGCATACCAGAATCACACTGAGATTACACTTCGTGAGAACTTAGGCTCACACACCATCAGTGAGGCACAGGTCAGTTTTTGGAATTGTAAGTCAGGGATAGAGAGAGACATGTACAATGTTGGGTCATGCAGAAGCCAAAGCAAGGGTTCTTGGGGTGCCAGAAACAGGTACTTATATTGAAGGTATGGCAGATGATTAGGCTCCCAAAAACGAATGTACAGTCAATCCTCTTTGTATGTGACGTCACTATCTGCGACCTCTCCTATCTGCCAGGGGCAGAATTGCTTCTTTCCTTGTTATCTGCGCCACTATCCTCATTATCCACTATGCAGAGACCTTCCGAAAGCTGCAAGGACATTCAAATTGCATCTGCGACCAGCACTGGCTCCTTTAAAACAGCTGGCAGAAGCATCCGCTGGCCATGTTTAAAGGATCCATGCTGGTGCCATTCTGAAGATCCCTGCAGCCTCTGGAAAGACTGTGCAGCCTTCAGAGATTTTTTTCTGTCAATTCATTATCTGCTAGGATTTCCAGGAACCTAACCCTAGTGGCTGACTGTGTAGGGGATAAGGCAAGGAAATCTGTGTGAATATTCACCAAAACAAATTGCTGTGGGCCCAATTGTATCCAATTTTCCAGCTCTGATGAAGCCGCAATGCAGCACTAGAGTGAGGGAACAAACATTTTCTTACCTTAAGGAGATCTCTATGACTGCCCCTCTACCACCGGATGTAGTTCACGCCCCATTGGTATGGCTGCTTTTGCAAAGTTGGATAGTATTGAGCCCTGAGAAGATAAACTTGAATCAGCAATTTGTATACTCAGGCCACTAGTTGTTCGCCAAAGCAGGCTGAGAATGTGTTGTAGCACAGAAAGGGCCTTTTTCCTTGAGGGCCAATTCAGATAGTACATTACGTGAAAAATTAGAACTGATGTACTTCTGGGTTTTTTCTAAATAGGAGTTGTGGCCCCCTCCTTCTTTAGCCTCTTTACCCACCCTGCCCCCCTCCTTCTCTGATGGGCTTGGCTGGAACTGGCAATGGCCAAGGAGTGCTGTTGCCACTTGCAGCAGCCATTTTATGACAGGAGAAGGTTCTTCCATTATCATAATGCCTGCCTTCGACAGCCCAATCTGGAATAGGAATGGGCTGTAAGGAAGCTATTGCTCCATAAGTGCACATGTCCTGCCACCTCCTATTGCACTGGGACTCTGTCCCTATTCGTGCATGCATCTGTGGGATTCATTCGCAGTACTTAAATTCTGTGTGGAGGGGCAGTTTGCATTATACAGTTTGCATTATACTAGGGGTGGGTTTTTTTGATAATATTTTTCCAAAATTTCTTGATTAAAATAGCACATTGTGGTGTTATTTGACATTCTCATTCCAAATTCTCATTTTTATTAATTTTAAATGCTTTAAGAGTACTAGGTAGATAATATAGGTGATTCTAGTGGCTGTTGCTGGTGGTGTTTTGCATTTTTTAAGATCTTGAGCCCTTTTGGAACAGGGAGCCATTTAACTTTATTTGCCTGTAAACCGCTTTGTGAACATGTTGAAAAGCGGTATATAAATACTGTTGATTGATTGATTGATTGATTGATTGATTGATTGATTGATATACTATCAGCAGATGCAGCCACAATATTATTTCTAACTGGAAAAGTAGTCTATTTTAATTTCTGGAAAATATCGTAAACACCAAAATGCACTGTTTTGTGTTTTTATTCAGATATTTTAACCGCCAAAAGGTGGTGTTTAACCATCAAAAAGTGGCTTTCAGCAAAACAACAACACCCTCCCCTAACGATACCCCATCACGATAAAGGCAGTGGAACCTCAGTGTGACAAGAAAGGGGAATGAGCACACTTGTGGAATGCATGTTGGATTGCCAATCCTGTACTGCCCAGTGCCCACATCTCCAGCTGTGCCAAAATGGTGATCCTGTGGGCACTGGGAAACTGCTGAAGGTCTCCTCAGGGTAAGGAAATGTTTGCTCCCTTACTCTGGGGAGACTGCAATTGCAGCAATGTTTGAATGGGCACAGAGTCTAGGAGGTCTGTGTCAGGTCACCCAGCTCGGGGTGGGGGTGAGTTCAGAATTCAGTGGAGGCTGAGTCTGTCTCTGCCCCCTCCCATGCACAATCTTCCCCTGCCCAATTTGCCCCCTCCCCACCTCCCCCTGCCCTGAATAGCCTTACCACTGCCCAGCGCTACTGGAGCTGAGTGGCCCTGTGCTGCTGGAGCTGGCCCAGTGCCAACTGGCCCAGCACTAGTGCTCCCTCCTCCTGTGGTGCTGCAAATGTGCTTTATGGCATGTTTGTGACAGAGCTGGGGTTATGCACATACTGCTGGCAATAAGGGCTTCAGGACTGGGCTCTCAATTATGCAATTTGGGCCATTTCAGAAGATGCAGGTTCCAAGTATTCGGTTTCTCTACCACAACAATACACTTGAATGGCCTCCAACAGTGTGTGGCTGTCTTATGATATTAAATTATGTTACAAGAACTTGTGTTTTTAGAAGGCAGTCATAAGTCTTTAAAACAACAGGCATCCTAATATTGTATCACAAATGTCTGTTTCTTTTTTAATGATTGGGCTGTAGTGTGATGTACCATCAAAAGATGGATTAAAAGGTTAAGCACACTGAGCTGTGAGATCTTGTATATGTTTTAGCAATTTATTCTGTATTCTCTAGCACATTTTTCTTGATAGTTGTTTTTTCAATCACTGTGTAGTGTGATCCATGGAGAACTATGCCCTGAGAAGAGGCCATGTATGCAATAGGCTTTGATGCCATCACACTTCCAGCCATCTCCAAACCTTCTGTCAAGATCACAGTCTGATGTCTTTAGAGCTGATTTATTTCACACTTTTGGATGACTTCGTTTCTCATAGATTCAGTTATTCAGTAGGCAAATGCTGGACTGAACTAACTTGTGGGAGGAAGAACCTTCAGTATGGGAGTGCTTCTGCCCAGAAAACATTTGAGTGAAAATGTGGTTTACGTGAAGAACTTTTTCATGCAAAATCCTACCTGCAGAATGTTATAAAAACCTTGACCACTGTACGTACAGGGCTGAACATTTCCTACAGCTTAAAATATTCCATTTTTTTAAAAAAAAGCTTTTTTAAAACAAAAGGACAAACTGAATACTATACCTAGTTGTGTTGCCAGGTTCCAGTACCGCGCAGGTCCAGATGACATAATGGAACAGTGTGGCACTTCCGTGTGCCTGCATTATCACCCCTATCCCAAGCGCATGCACCGCCTTACCTCTCAAAACATTTGGCTCCTTTTGGAGTCCATATCGAGCCGAGGGAGGGCAGGAGGGCTGATTTTGCTGTGTTTGCCATGTGATTAAAATGAGCATTGTTATCTATTTCCCTCAGCAGAGATGGTGGAAAACCACCATTGCGGAGAGGGGGCAATTACTCCCTGGCCCCACCTTAGCTATGCCACTGCTTACACCTCAGATTCATGTAATCTCAGACCGACGACTGTGTACATTTAGGGAGGGTGGAACGAAATCTGCAGCAGAGGCATATGAGGGGAGGGAATGTTTCTCCTCCTGCCTCAGCTGCATTTCCCCTGGAACATGCTCCACAGATTCTTTGAACATGGTTCAAAATCCATTTCTGCAACTGAAATATGGGGTTGGAAGCACGTAGGTGGGAAATTTTACGGCAAAAGTGACAGAGGATCAGTTAACCATCTTCCCTACCTACATGCAAGTTTTTTGCAAGGGGGGGGCAGCTATCAGGCAAATGTAATGCTGAGTTGTAACATTGATATTGAATGGCCTGAATTAAATAATTTTCAGTAACATACCCTGCAATCTTATCAGCAGGTTCAACATCCATGGGTAAGCATCCCCTCCAAGCCTGACCTATCGAGTCTGGAGGCTTTCTGAAGCCTGCAGAGGGACAGTTGTTTGCCTGTGGCCTCTGCAGGCCCCAGAAGGCCACTTGGACCCATTTAAAGGCAACTTTTGTTTTCACTGAAAATCAGAAGTTGCGTTTAAACAATTCTGGGCTTCATTCTGATGCCCTCAGAGGCTGCAGGTGTGACCTCTGTGGGCTTTAGACAGCTCAGCTCCAGTTGGGTTTGGGTTGGGTAGGTGGGAGGCCCCTGAAAACTGCAAATTTGAATTTCCACAGTTTTGGTTATCCATGCAGGTCCCTGGAATGCAGTAGTGTTCCTACCCGGGTGGGGGTGGAGTGCTAAGTTTTGTGAGGAGCTTTACCTGGCCATGTAAATTGCTCCCTCTCCCTTTCCCTTGCCAAGGTACAGCTCCTTGCAAAACGTAGCGCTCTGCCCTCCCCCCCAACCCCCATCTATAATGAGGGCCTGCTGTATTATAGGCACCTTTTTCTTCTGAATTAATCACTAACTGTTCTGAATTAGAAGTAAGGTTATTTGATAGTAACTGGTCTACTGAATTAGAAAGGGAAGCATACATTATGTATTTTGATGTAGTAGAATATGTAGAGACATATATGGTCATAAAAGTTCATAAATAATAGTTCCCAAGAGTTTTTTTTTTTAAATAAGTAGCTTCCTTACTGAGGTAATGGTTGGTGGGTGTGTACACATGGGTGTGCACCCACACATGCAACCCACTGTTTCAGAGAAGTTGGCTCTGGGCTCATGTTGTGTGTGTGTATGTATGTGGAGAAGCTATATGTTGGTGTCATATTTCCATAAACAATATGTTTTCAAATTAACTTACTGTCAAAGACGGAGATTTTCAAATCATTATAAATAATTCACTGAAAAGAACAACTTCATGTGCTAGAATAGTTAAAGAAGACAAATAATACATTAAAGCCCTGTTGAAAGGAGAAAAAATGATGCACAAATATAATACGACTGTTAAGTAGCTTTTTGTGTCTGTGTCTTTAGTATGCGTACAATACATCAATCATGAAATTCAACAATGAGATGTCATTTCATTTCTATGCTTCTCTAATCCTGGTAGAGCACTTTTGCATGTAGCTTTTTCATGAACTAGAGCTTCTCATTCAGCACATCTAATCTCTATAAACCATTCATTCTCCTTATATGAGGCTGCGCTGGTCCCCATTTGTTTACCTGGCACATACAGTAGTGAAAAATTCCAGAAGGATAGTCATGTTAGTCTGTTTTGGAAAAAGCAACATGGGTACCTGTGTCACCATAAATACCAATTCATTTAGGACACAATCCCAACCTGGAGTTAGGCCATCACAGTTAGACCACCAAGGTTTGGCCAGCACAAAGGACTCCGTAAAGTACGTTTTTACCACTCTCGGGTAGTGCAATCCTAAGTAGCTCTGGAATGGTGAGGCCAGCTGGCCAGTGCCATATCCAGCACTACTTTGGGGAGGCTGGTGCCTCCCCGCTGCAAGGGCACATTAGTGCCCTTGCCATAGGGGAGGCACTAGCCTCCCCTATGGACTGCTCGGATCAGGCACAGATCCAGGGAGACTGCATGGCCCGAATTGGGGCTGCGCGGCCTCAGGATGAGGCCTTGGATTTGACCTTATGGCTGAGTCCAAGACCCGCCCCCCCTCCCACACCAGCAGGCATGCCATCCTGTCCACCGCCTGCCCAGAAACACCCTCCTCCCCACTCCCTCCCTCGGCCCTGCTTGTCACGGCAGCCGGGTTCAGCTGGCACAGAGCGAGAGGAAGGAGTATGGGTGCTCTGGCACTGCCTGCAGTGCTGGTCTTGGAGTAAGAGCGCTGATGTGCGGGTGCTGCTTGGCACCCCCATCGGTGCTCTGTGCATAGTGTCTACGCTACAGGGCACCTAGGATGGCGCCCTGAGTCAGAGAGGCCAGAACACAGATGTGCGCCATCCTCCCTGACTCCGGATTGTGCTCCGGACTCTAGGATGGCGCTCTTATTAAAGTACAACATTTGTGGGCTAGAATCAACTTCTGACAGATTTAAGTCTAGCCCACAAGAGCTTGTGTCAGAGTCAATAGGTATTGAGCAGGTATCAGGAGCTGAGAAGATAGCGTTACGGAGCAGAAATTAAGAGATGCCAACTGGTAATGGAGACATACTGTACTTCCAGGAATATCTTAAAAAGGAGGCCGTAAGTAATTGGGACTCATCTATAGTTATCCTGATCTTATGTTTTCCTCTTATTTTGGAATTATTTGACAATGAATTTATGAAGATTCACAGGGTTATCTGGTCATGAACATGAACAGGGTGCTTTGCGTTTTAGGGACATAATAGATGGATTTTGCTATCATCTATTACTACTGTATGACATCTGTCTTAAGGAAAAGTGACGGCTTTTATAGCCCTTACTGTATTTGTATTGGCAACAGACATTGAAATAATGAGCTGACTTGCAGATACTTTTTCATGAATTTGTATAGTATAAACCTGCAAGTTTCATCTTGTAATCATGACATCCATGTAAGTCTTGGTATCAGTCTTGCATTTAAATTTTATATTGGATTTACAAAACCATTGGGCAGTACAAGTATTTGAATATGAGTGATGCAGTATTCACTGTACATTGCCTATTTCTTCATTATAAATTGCTTTGGGTGTTTAGGTATTAAAAACAGATGAAAATACATAGTTCAAGCATTAGTGTATGTATGCACAGTAGAGGAGTATAAATATAGGGCCCTGGTCCAAAAGGGTGTACATGCCAGATCTGTGTATGCACCCACTTCTTTCAAACTATTTCTTTGCCTTTGATTTCCCTCCCCCCACCCCAAGGCTCCAAGTGGTATTTTCAACTTACCAGATTTAAGAAGCATTTTGCAGCTCAACAGAGGGAGTTACAAAAGAGGAAACAGCTGGTAAAAACTGGATGTTATTGCTTGCACGCATCCAGAGCACATCACTGGATTGTGGCCATATACAGTGTAAATACTTGTGACTATTTAACTCTCTCCAAGGTTCTACTACTCTGAGGTTCTATTCTTCCAAGGCAACAGTAATGAATTACAGGAAATGAATGGGTACATTCAGCCAAACATGTGCATGCCTATTTTGCAGGACCATCCGGCACCCATTGGGTTTTCAAAAATATTTTCAGTGTTGCTTATAAACTTGTGAGAATATTTTTAAATGCTTGTTGTCAATGATATATTTTTTTAATCTAGAAAAACGACTTACTGGAAGCTTACAAGGATGTTGGAGAGTTAAAAACAAAGGGTCAAGCTCCATTGCTTTTCCTGCTACCCGCCCCCTTATGGGAACAGCTGTATCCACGACAGAGTTCCATATAAGACTCTCGTCCCCCTAATCAGCTTGCCCTTGGCTACGTACACTACGGCAGCTGGCCATTACTTTCAACAGGAAGCCTGTCCGTGACTCCCATACATACAACCAGCTGTCCCTCTCCTCCCCAAGGTCCACCTGAAACTTTTTTGTGTTTGCCTGGCCAAGGACCAGCTGGAGAAATGGTCAAATAATGAAGGCAATAAAGATTGCTTCTTTCGGCCCTATGCTGATCCCTTCTACACATGCAACTGTGTCTACTGTGGGATAGATTGAGCCCATGGTTTTGTGCTCATGGTTAGAAAGCATTAATATATATAACTAGAGAATGTAATGTGTGGTTGATGTAGATAATTTCATTATTATTGTACAGTTAGTTTTTTCTATTTTATTCTCGTATTTCGTTTTGTCATTGCAAACATTTGCTTTCTCAATGAGTCTTGGAAACAAATGGCAGGGTAAATGCTTACAATAAATTAACAAAATTAAAAAGTAGTCTTTCTTTACAACTCTCAGGTGCAATCCTAGCCTGGAGTAAGGCTGGCACAGTTAGGCCAGCAAAGTTTGCCCAGCCCAAGGGCCACTGTAAAGCGTGTTTGGACCACTCTCGGAGTCAGGGGGGATGGTGCACTTCTGTGTGCTGGCCTCTCTTATTCCAAGAGTGGTCCAAACATACTTTATGGCAATGTTATTCAAACTGTGGGTTGGGACCCACTTGGTGGGTTCCAACCTGATGACAGGTGGGTTGTGGAAAGCTAGGAGCAGCCATCTTGGAAACTGCAGACCTGACTCCTGTTATATTCCTTTTGTGAGTGTTAACAGTTTGAATTTTCAAGTGAGGGTTTTAAAAAAAATTCTGTTTAGTTTAGTGTTTTTGCATCATATTTTGTCATCTTGCTTTGTGTCAGGGAAGTTTCATGGTTGTACAATTGCTGAAGTCCAAGAATGCCAATTTGCATTTCAAGAGTGTCATTTTATTATGTTATGATGACACCACTTCCTGTCACTTCCTGCTACATCATCACTTCCAGGTTAATGACATCACTTCCGGTGGGTCCCAACATGAGTGCCATTCTAAAAAGTGGGTCTGGGTCTGAAAAGTTTAAACACCAATGCTTTATGATGTCCCTTGTGCCCGCCAAACTTTGCTGGCCTTACTGTGCTGGCCAAAGTCCAGGTTAGGATTGCACCCACAAAGTTAACTTACTGTGACCTTATGGCAGCTGCACCAGCAATTGCACCAGAGTAGCTTAGGGCCCAATCCTGTAGTGCCCAGCACTGGCAGTATTCTTGTACTACTGGTGCTGGATGTCACAAAACTACTGTAATGCACTTTCCCACTATCAGAGAGGCCAGCGCCAGTTGGTGCTGAGCCTCAACATCAGGGGAGCACCCAGCAATAGGTTTCCCCACCAGCGGGAGGGGAGGCTTTTCAGAGTTGGGGGAAGGTGAAGGGAAGGTGTGAGGGGATGGAATTGGGCAGAGGGAGAACCAAAGGGGGGAGGATTGGGCTTTGAGGGAGCAGAAACTGCCGGCATATCCTGAAACCCCTCCCATGGATCTCCTTGGTTCTATGCTCGTTAAATAGTGGGTGCAGATCCAAGTAGACCCATTGGGGCTGCCTGGATTTGACACGAGATAAAGGAACCACTGTTCTCTTACCCTGAGTAGACCTCGTGCAGCTTCCCTGGTATCATGGGATACAGTGGCAGCCATTTCAGCACCACTGTACCACTGAGCGTTGAGGAAGCATAGAATTGAGCTGTTCATCACCATCATATTCTACAAGTGGCTGGTGTGCACAAAAGTGTTGCTCATTCAATTCCTCGGTCCCGCTCACCAGCTGGAGCTATGCATGCACAATCCCAGTTATATACTCAGCAATAGCATTGACTGGTTGTTTGGGAGGAACATAGGAAGCTATGTTTATTCTCCCTTTCTCTGTAGTTCTTGCTCCCTGCCAACCAGCTGAGCTGAGTGTTTGTAGGCACAGGCAGGTCACAGTCACCGAGTGAGCATCCTGGTTCTTATCTTTTATCTGCTTCTTCTCCTTTATAGCATATGGACATATGCATGCATGGAGACTGGTGAGATCTATGAAGGCAATGTATTAGTCTTGTCCCTTGATATTAATGTTCCGGGACTCATTTTGGCATTTTGCAGCGGAGTAGCAAGGGGAGTTGTGGATATAATTGTTTTTAAAGCTGTTGTTGCTCATCTATTGTAGTTTGGCCATGTGTCTTCTAAGAGTTCTGGTTCATGAATAGCCTTGCATAGTGTAGCTGTACTATCATGAGTTGTTTCACCTGGTGTCTATTCCAGAATCTACTCTGTCTTTGCCCCAACACAAAAGGGTATTTCCTTTGTACATGATCCCACTCCTTTACACAGCTAACTGTGCAACCAGGAGTTAAGAGTTACAAATAAGTTCTATTAAAATACATAAGGATATGCATGAGGCTGTGTGCAGGATTGCAGTTTTGGCATTTGGTAGCAGGTAGAAAAATAATTCTATCTTTCGAGACTGTTCTGGTCATCAGCTCATTGTCTGCCCTTCTTAAATGCCCTAATTTAAGACATGCTTAATGTATACTGTTTCCAGACTCACACAGTCCTAGGGAACCATTTGTCATACACTTTTTTTTTATTTCTGTGTGGATTTGTTATTTTAACCAAGGTTTAGTGTTATAATTAAATTACCAGTGTTTAAAACAAATGCATTCAGAAATGTCTTTGGGCAGGTTTGTTTAAGAAAATTTTTACTTGACTGTAAAAAGTACTATGAACTATTAGCTGTCAAGTTAAACATGAAGCATTGTACATTCATTTCTCAAAACGTATGTGACATTCCCATTGCAGTATGCATGCTATGCATCATAATTGATCAATCTTGATTTTGTTTCTTATCCAATTTCTTTCTATTTTTATCTTAGTGAGTACTGGGCCATTATCTCTTATCTTCATTGACTTATTTAGCTTTGGTTTTTAATAATTTCAGGCTTTTCCAATAACTTCCATATCTTTTCTCATAACAGTTAAAACTAAAAACATTTGTAACTATGTCATACTGATTGTTATGATTAGCAATCTTTTTTTTATTTAATGATAACATTGAAGGTGACTTTATATAAAATATAGTTGTATGAATCTTGCAAAAACTGTAGCCAAACTGATAATTCGTTATTAGTTTAACATGGGCAGGAGGTCAGTGCTGATAAATAACAATGTTAACCTTGTGTAACAAAGAAGAACTCCTACAATATATAGACCCAGGGCAACAGCAGTTTATGAGTACACCAGCAAAGCGTTTAGTTAGTGATTTGCCTGTGGTTGCTTGAAGCAGGGTTTGGCTGCATTCTAGGAGCAGTAAAAGATTTCATCAAATTTCTTCTGACTTGTAATTTGGAAAAAAATAGAAAACTTAGAACCCAATCCTATTGACGATGAGTGCCAGCGCTGCTGTGCTAGATGTTGTAAAAGCGCCATAAAGTGCTTTTCAACACCCAGAGAGTAATCAGGGCTGGCGGAACAGCTTGTGTTATCCTCTGGACACCACATCCAGCCTGTTGGCCATCAGAACAGGGAAATGCTGCAGTAGGTGGGTGGAATGGAGGTGAAGAGGAGGTTTCGAATCAGCGACGGGGAGAGGGCAGTTCAGGTCCAGGGAGAGGGCAAGGTCGGTGGAGGCTTCCACTGTATCCTAACCTCCTTCCTGGCTCTGAGAGCCCTAACCAGTGATTTAGCTGGCCCAGATCTGAGTAGACACATTGAACAAGCTGGGGCCGTTCGTGGGATAGGGCAGCAAATGTTCCCTTTATCCCAAGAAGGCTTCCTGCCTGCTCAATTTCAGCATTGAAGTGTGTGTGTGTGTGTGTGTGTGTGTGTGTGTGTGTGTGTGTGTGTG
>JAJKFI010000001.1:31742099-31857779 GCA_029204185.1 Lerista edwardsae | reverse complement strand
TGTGTGTGTGTGTGTGTGTGTGTGTGTGTGTGTGTGTGTGTGTGTGTTGGGGAGTTCTGTTTTAATTACTTTACTTTTTCTTATTGTGATACACTGTACATTTTATTATGGAGTTTGTAAATTGCCTTGGGCATTTGCTTCAGCATGGAAAAGGTAGAATATAAATTTTTCAAATTAAAAAAATAAATAAATGCAGCGTGGGCCCAGCAGCCCTGTTATGTTGCGCCAACACTGAATAGGATCAGGCTCTTAGCTGATCACAAGACTGGCCCATCCATGAAGATAGCGATGTGCCTTGTGTCAGCAGTGAATAGGAGGAGCAGCAGATACAGGGTATCCTTATTGGGATGATGCGTTCCTGCAGCCTGCTGCAGTCAGAGCCACGTCTGTCTGCTTCCCTACCATTCTCTTCACCCCTTCCTTTCCCATTCCCTCTAAGTTTTTTAAGGGACTGCTGCCATGTGGTTTTGGCATGAACAATGGTGACCCACTTCCCTACTCACTGTCTTCACGCCTTCCGTATATGGTCCTGTCACCCCAGGATGGCCCAGGGCGAGAGGGCACCCACCTGGGCAGGCAGCTTGAAAGGGTCCAGCTGGGACCAGAAGTACGGCATGGGGCCTATGCAGGGGCCAGAGAGCCCAGGCCCCGAAGGCAGCAATTACGCTGTAACATGGAGGAGAGCAGCCACAGAGCCGGCGATAGCAGCCCAAGCACTTCTCCTGGCAGGAAGAGCCCCCACAGTGCCTGCAGGAGTAAGTCCTGGCAGGATCTGGGCCCCAGGAGATCCTGTACTACAGGTGTCAGCACTTGACATGGTTGAGCCAGGAAGAAGCCTGGGGGTTTCAGAACCTTGCGGGGGTTTCAGAAGGCAGGGGGTGTGTCCGAGGGAGGCCAGGAGCTTCAAAAGGAGCCAGGGAGAGCTAGAGAGAGGTCGCACTCTCCTTCCCTGGGAGGCAGAGGGAGGCTTGCAACCTCCCTACCTTAAAGGGCTGCTGAGCCCACGCTGGAGGGGAGCCGAAGGAGCTCCAGGAAGGGGAGAGCCAGCTAGGGGCTTGGCTGCAGGCTGGCACCAAGGTGTGGACCCGGAGAAAAGGGGCTCTGCAGGTGCAACAGAGGAGCCAGGGGCACTACACAGAACCCCCGGGGGGCATTCAAGGCCTGCGAGCCCCACGTTCATCACTGTGAGTAGCATGGAACCCGTGAAGTAACGAGGTATCCATGGATGTGAAGGCTCTGACAAAAATAAACCGCCTGAGCAAAGGAACTGTGGAGAAGGTTGTGTTGCGCTGGGGTGAGTTGCGTCGCAAGCCCCTGCCCATGTCTCATCCTTCCACTATGGGAGGGGCCAGCTGTCAGACCCTGGACGTACGTCAAAGTGGACCGGAAGAGTAGTTAATACCTCCACTCGCTGCAGTCGATAGCATTGAACGCTATCAATGGAACCTAATCATTGTACCACTGTGTTTAAAGGAACCACACAAAGCAGGAGCGAGGTGAGTGGGTAGGAAAGCTAGTTGCTACTTCCTATGCCAAAAAAACCCCATATGGGTTGTTGCGAGCAGCTGTATTCACCTCTTTCCTTTGTGTGGTCCCGAAGGTGCAAGGTGAGCATGTATAGAAGCCAGTTGCTGCTATTGCCTGTATTTTTTCAATTGACTGCACAAGGAAGGAGCAAAGCTGTGGTCCAGATGTCCATGGTTGACCAATTGCTTTTTTCAAAGCTTGGGGCTCCTGGGAATTCCTGTAATTAGAAGATTCACAGCTGAAACCTAGGCTCTATGTCAGTTATCTTCAACCTTTTTTGTGCCATGACCGCAATATATATCTCAATAACTGAGACTGGGGACCCCGCTGCAGGTCCTGCCTCCTCCCAGGATCCTATTTGCCCACTCCCCGCTCTCACCACTGTTGAGAAATATTCTTATATGAAATATTCTAATATTTCATATTAGAATATAATATTCTAATATGAAATATTCTTATTAGAGAGAGCAGAAAAGGTTACCATGAAGCCTGGCACTAGTGAAAGCTATTTTAGCACAATTGGTAAGAACCTGAGCAGGTCTGGGCACAATCACCTGGTACCTGAAGGGGTACATCAGATACCTCCCCCTTTACCTGGCAATGCTCTAGTCCAATGATCTTCAACCCTTTTCATTCCCATAAGTTAGGGTAGGGAGGGAGAGGCATGGCAGGGGATTGAAAGGGAGGGGTGGAGCCCAGTAGCACTGGTGTACACCAGGTTCGTAGCTCCATCCCTTTGCCATATCCTTCCCCTCTACTCAGACTTGTCCAAAGGAAAGGGAACAAACATTTCCTTACCTCAAAGAGCACTCCCTCTAACCCCCTACCACCATTGGATGCAGCATGCACCTCCAGGCGTGACTGCATCAGTGCCAATGGTGGAGAGTAGGATTTGAACAAAACAATATATTGGCCTTTCATCTAACATTAAGGATGAAAGTAAAACAGGCAGCTCATTTGCTTTCTGCCATTGTAATGTGAATAATAAAGGTAAAGGTTTCCCCACGACCAAATGGTCTAGTCGTATGGGGTGGTGCTCATCTCTGTTTCTGAGCCGAAGAGCCGGCCTTTGTCCAAGGACAAGTAACCACATTAACTTCCATGGTTATGTGGCCGGCATGACTATACACTGTAGCACACAGAACACCATTACCTTCCCACCGAAATGGTACCTATTTATCTACTTGAATTTTTACGTGCTTTCAAACTGCTAGGTTGGCAGAAGCTGGGACAAGTGACGGGAGCTCACTCCGTCGCGTGGTCTTGAACGTCCAACCTTCCGGTCAACAAGCTCAGCTCAGCAGTTTAACCCGCAGCGCCACCACGTCCCTTATGTGAATAATAGTTGGTACCTTTTCCTGCATTCTCCATTCATAAGTAGTGAGCCATTTCTGAATGCTGAGCTTTATGCTGAGCTTCTCTCTCTGAATGCTGAGAGAGAAGGTAATTTGAAGCCAGTGCAGTGAATGCCAGAACTACTAGTTCATTCCTTGGCTAAAATGCAGAGAAACTCAGCACCTTGTCTCTTTTAAAGTCAGGGCTAGCTTTGAACTGAGATGCACACAGATCTCATGACTTGTACTGTCTGGGTTCGCTGGCTTTTGAACTTTTCTGTTTGAATTGGCAGCAAAGCACCACGAGGTCTGTTAAGTAAATCACCATTGCACTAGCAGCCAATCTATTGTAACTACAGTTTAGTGTAAATTTGAAGTTCAGACTCTAAGGATAGAACCTTATGCATGATATTTGTTAATGGATTGCTCACTCTGTGCTCTGAGAGTTCCTTTAAAACATGAACAATCTATTTTCCAGACAACTAGTCCTATCAGTTGTTGCCCATAGAACAAAAGAATATTGTAGATGTATTCACATTAATCATGATGAAAATAATTATTTCTGCATAGTGTAAGATCCAGTCCTGTACATTTTGCATAAATCATGACTGGTTCACACAGATGAGAGTTGTGCTGCCGTAGAAATATGTTTGATATTGTTATGCATGCCCAACATCCCAAAGCAGGGTTAATTACTTTTACTTCCTTTTAGATAAAAAAGCACTTACAGTGCCTTTGAAATATTTATTTTAAAACAGTGGTTCTCAAACTTTTTAGCACCTTTTAGACCTACTTTTTAGAATGATAATCTGTTTGGGAAGTGATGCAATTAACCTGAAAGTGATGTCATGGCTGGAAGTGATATCATCAAGCAGAAAGTTCTATCATTATGAAAACAGGCTTTGTGAGAACTTGCCTGAACTCTGCATGTGGAGATGAGGGTTGGAGGTCTCAACTTTGCAAAGGAGCTCTTGAGAGAGTCAGGTACTGAGAGTTTAATTGCATATAATAAACAGGAAGGCAAAGGAGGTGGGGAAAACAAGAAGGGGATGGACTCTTAACTCTCTCGCAGATGCAGTTCCAAGCACAGTCTGAGAAACAATGTTTTAAAATAGAGTAGAGAAGTGGTTCCCAAATTTTTATGACTGGTGGCTCCCTTGACCTACAGGCCATTTAATTGGCTACAGTTTCCCATTAGGGCTCAATACATTGTATAGGTTAGCAGGCTTTTTGCAAGGCTTCTACAGCTCCCCTGGCTGGTTTCTGCAGTTCCCCTAGGAGCCATGACTCACCCTTTGGGAACCACTGAAGTAGAACAAAAGGAATGCATTGAGCCCTGCATTAGATCTCGGCCATCTCCCCAAGACTGCTGAATTGCACACATGCACCTGAAGAACAGTAGTCTCAGACCTCCACCCCTGCCCATGAATGGCTCATCTTGGTAACAAAGTAATTGGAGAAAGTTTTGTTGTCAAATCCCTGATTGTCATAGGGCAGTGATATTCAAACTTTTTAGACCAGAACCCACTTTTTCGAATGGCGCTTGTGTCGGGACCCACTGGAAGTGATGTCATTAATCTGGAAATGATGTCATGGCAGGAAGTGACATTATCAAGCAGGAAATGCTGTCATTGTAACATAATAAAATGACACTCCTGAAATGAAAATTGGCATTCTTGGACTGCGGCAATTGTACAGCTATGAAACATCCTTGATAGAAAGCAAGATTAGGGCAAAATATTATGGAAAAGCACTGAACTAAAAACAAAAGTTTAAAAAAAACTCTCACTTGTACATTTAAATTGTTAACACTCACAAAATGCATATAACCAGAATAAGGTCTGCAGTTTCCAAGATGGTTACTTCCAGCCTTCTGCGACCCACCTGACATCAGGTCGCAGCCCACCAAGTGAGTCCTGACCCACAGTTTGAATAACACTGCCATAGGGGACGCTATGACAACCCCAGCCACAGTAATCAGATGGGCAAACTCACAGCAAGCTTTTACTCCTTTATTTTGTTATATTGAATAGAAATAGCAGATCAGTGTTAAGATCCTTGCACGTAAGTGTCTGCTGCTGTAGAATAATATACGGATTTTAATGCATAAGCATGTTATTTATAAAGCAATCATTTTCAATAGGCTAAACTAATTACAGCAGTTCTAAAAGTGGATATTTTGTTTAAGTCCTTTGGTCTCTTGAGAAACAAAAACTGCAGAAACTTCTGTCAACTTCACCAAATATGCTTCCTTTAATGGTGAAAGATTCTTGAACAAAGATTTGCCAAGAGTGGATATACACTATCTAGAATAACTCCCTCCCATCCTCAAACTTATCCCCTTTTAATGATTTTTGTCTCCACTCAGAAATTCCAATCCATAGTAATGTTTCCAATTATCACAATTTTATAAGGAGTCTCATGGCACTCCATATGCTTACTGTGATTCCATTTGTTGTTGTTCAGTCGCTAAGTCGTGTCCGACTCTTCGCGACCCCATGGACCACAGCACGCCAGGCCTCCCTGTCCTCCACTAGCTTCCTGAGTTCGCCCAATTTCATATTCATTGCTTCGGTGACACTATCTAACCATCTCATCCTCTGTCGCCCCCTTCTCCTTTTGCCTTCAATCTTTCCCAGCACGAGGGTCTTTTCTAAAGAGTCCTCTCTTCTCATCAGGTGGCCAAAGTATTGGAGCTTCAGCTTCAGCATTTGTCCTTCCAGGGAGCAATCAGGCTTGACTTCCTGGAGAATTGACCGATTGGATCTCTTTGCAGTCCAGGGGACTCTCAAGAGTCTTCTCCAACACCATAATTCAAAAGCATCGATTCTTCGACGCTCTGCCTTTCTTATGGTCCAGCTCTCACAGCCATACATGGCTACTGGGAAAACCATCGCTTTGACTATGCGAACCTTTGTTGGCAGGGTGATGTCTCGGCTTTTGATTAAGCTATCTAGGTTCACCATAGCTTTCTTCCCAAGAAGTAAATGTCTTTTAATTTCATGGCTGCAGTCACCATCTGCGGTGATCTTGGAGCCCAGGAAAATAAAGTCTGTCACTGCTTCCATTTCTTCCCCTTCTATTTGCCAGGAAGTGATGGGAGTGGTTGCCATGATCTTAGTCTTTTTAATGTTGAGCTTCAAACCAATTTTGGCACTTTCCTCTTTCACCCTCATCAAAAGTTTCTTTAGGTCTTCCTCACTTTCTGCCAGTAGAGTGGTATCGTCTGCATATCTGAGGTTGTTGATGTTTCTCCCAGCAATCTTGATTCCAGCTTGTGAGTCATCCAGCCCTGCCTTCCTCATGATGTACTCTGCGTATAAGTTAAATAAGCAGGGTGACAATATACAGCCTTGTCGTACTCCTTTCCCAATTTTAAACCAGTCGGTTGTTCCATGTCCAGTTCTAACTGTTGCTTCCTGACCCGCATAAAGGTTTCTCAGAAGGCAGATCAGGTGGTCTGGAACTCCCATCTCTTCAAGAACTTGCCACAGTTTGTTGTGATCCACACAATCAAAGGCTTTAGCATAATCAATGAAGCAGAGGTAGATGTTTTTCTGGAACTCTCTTGCTTTCTCCATGATCCAGCGAAGGTTGGCAATTTGATCTCTAGTTCCTCTGCCTCTTTGGAAACCAGCTTGTACATCTGGTAGTTCTCGATTCACATACTGCTGAAGCCGAGCTTGTAGGATTTTGAGCATGACCTTGCTAGCATGTGAAATGAGTGCAATGGTGCGGTAATTCGAGCAATCTTTGGCATTGCCCTTCTTTGGGATTGGAATGTAAACTGATCTTTTCCAGTCTTGTGGCCACTGTTGGGTTTTCCAAATTTGCTGGCATATGGAGAGCAGCACTTGGACAGCATCATCTTTTAAGATTTGGAGTAATTCCGCTGGAATGCTGTCACCTCCACTAGCTTTGTTGTTAGTGAGGCTTTCTAAAGCCCACTTGACTTCACTCTCCAGGATGTCAGGTTCGAGCTCAGTGACTGTACCACTGTGGTTATCAGGAACATTTAGATCGGCCTTATAGAGTTCCTCTGTGTATTCTTGCCACCTCTTCTGAATCTCATCTGCTTCTGTTAGGTCCTTGCCATTTTTGTCCTTTATTGTGCCTACCTTAGCACGAAATTGTCCTTTGACATCTCCAATTTTCTTGAAAAGATCTCTAGTCCTCCCCATTCTGTTGTTTTCCTCTATTTCTTTGCATTGCTCATTTAGAAAGGCCTTCCTATCTCTCCTTGCTGTTCTCTGGAAATCTGCATTCAGTTGGGTATATCTTTCCCTTTCTCCCTTGCTTTTGGCTTCTCTCCTTTCCTCAGCTATTTGTAAAGCCTCGTCAGACAGCCACTTTGCCTTCTTGCATTTCTTCCTCTTTGGGATGGTTTTAGTTGCTGCCTCCTGTACAATGTTACAGACCTCCGTCCAAAGTTCTTCAGGCACTCTGTCTACCAAATCTAAGCCCCTAAATCTATTTGTCACCTCCACTGTATATTCGTAGGGGATCTGATTTAGGTCATACGTGGAGGGCCTAGCGGTTTTCCCTACTTTTTTCAGTTTAAGCCTGAATTTGGCAAGAAGAAGCTGATGATCTGAGCCACAGTCAGCTCCAGGTCTTGTTTTGACTGCCTGTATGGAACTTTTCCATCTTTGGCTGCAAAGAATGTAATCAATCTGATTGCGATGTAGACCATCTGGTGAAGTCCATGTGTACAGTCGCCGTTTGTGTTGCTGGAAAAGGGTGTTTGCTATGACTAATGTGTTCTCCTGACAGAACTCTATCAGTCTTTGCCCTGCTTCATTTTGTACTCCAAGACCAAACTTGCCTGTTATTCCTCTTACCTCTTGACTGCCTACTTTAGCATTCCAATCCCCTATGATGAGAAGGACATCTTTTTTGGGTGTTAATTCTAGAAGCTGTTCTAGGTCTTCATATTCTTCATGTTCTAGGTGATTCCATATTGCATGCCTGTTTATTGTCTTGTCTTTCCAAGGAGATTATCAGTTTTAAAGACATAGGGGCCTATAGAGAACCTTATGGAACTTCTGCTGTAATGCAGAAACACCTTATAAAGAGATGAATCTGTCTATGCCAACAAAGTAGCAGTCCAGATTGTGGAAAAATCCCTCCCAAACATCTCATCATAGCCACCCTTTACCAGGATGTTTTCTGAAGCAAAATATAAAATCTGCGTTCTGTAGTCTGCTAGAGGGGATGACAGCTTCGTTTTCCTTGAGCATAGCTGCTGTTATAAGAGGTAGAAAATGACATGAACAAAGCCAAGTGTGACAGAAAACCTGAATCACAACTGATGCCATTGCCAGTCAGGCGTCTGCGGTTCTTTTCAGCAGAGTTGCAGTTACACTTGAGTTGGGACACTTGCCAGTCCTGGTGATGGGTTTCATAGATGCATAAAATTATGTTCATAATAGTACAAACTGTGGAGCTACTTATACACAAAAAGCAATCTTCCTTTTTTTTTTTTGTAGTGCTCTTGTTTGTACTTGTTTACTTAGAAGTTAAACAGTATTATGTTGAAACAAAGCTATGTGCTCAGCCTGTAAACGAAGTCTAGTCAATTAGTGTTTGTGCTTACTTGCCCATTGAAGATAGCTAAATATTTGCCTGTGGAGAAAGTTTGCTGTCTGCCAGACATGATCAGTAAATGGGATTAAAAAAAAGTCTTTTAAATTCTTTGCCCAGAATTCCACTATAGTTAAGAAAAAAGTATGTAGGATCCTTGTTATTTGTATGCTTGGATTTCCAGCTTGTACAAGTTATATGCTCTACTCATTCCAAATGTAAGATGTTTGTAGTGCCTATATTAGGAATGGGATATGATGTTGTGATGCTTTTGTTTCTTTCAGGACTTGAGCCTGTAGTATATTTTCAACTGACCACCTGAGAGATACCAGAGATCCAGCCTGTGCAACACTATCTACCTCTAGCCAAAGGAGAACACTTCAGAGATATCAGTCAAGGAAGCCTTCTTTCAACACTAAGCCAGAGTGAGTAAAGCAATAGCTCCTTTATGGAAATGTTTTCAAGCTTACTCACTAGTCTGAATAACTTATAACAGTGGACCCCAAACTGTGGGTCGTGAAACTGACAAGCTGATTGCTGACAAGGAAAATGTATTTAACCCTATGGAAATAGAAATGGAAGGCATGTGTTCCCAAGTAGGTGAACGTGCCTACTTTTATTGTTATTATTAATCAGCTTTTATTAAGGCCAGGCAAAGGGGAATGCAGGCCACCAGAATGGTCAAGGTCTGTTGAGGTCTGGGTTCATTGAATGCATCAGAAGGCAGCCCCCCACCACCATAGTGAAAAGGATAAAAAACAGAAGCTTGAGCTTCTGGTAAAGTGAAACTTCTTTTAGTATCACAAAGCTAGGTAGATTGCAATAGAGTGTCATTTTATAAAGTGGGTCCTGGTGCTAAAAGGTTTGCTAACACTGACTTGTACATAAGAACAGCCCCACTGGATCAGGCCAAAGGCCCCTCTAGTCCAGCTTTCTGTGTATCACGGTGGCCCACCAGACTCCTCAGGGAGCACACACGACAACAAGATGCTTGTATCTTGCTTCCACTCCCCTGCATATGGCACACTAAGATAGTCTATTTACCCTTACATAAACCTAATGAATGCACTATCCCTCCTTCACTCATCTTGCAGAGTACAAATTACTAACGTTCTTTTTAAAAAATTGAATACGGGGAAAAAATTGAAGCATTTTGCCTTCAAGAATTGCTTTTAGTAATCTGCTGTTCAGGGCTTGATCCTTCTGTGTATCCTTTTGCTTGCCACACTTATCCCTTTGCTTACCTCCTCGCTGTAAACTGAAGTTCAGATGCATATGGTTTCACACACATTCTAAGTTAACCATCCTTACCCTAACCATTACCATCTATTCCCAGTGCTCCCTTGATTTTGTCTTACTTCATCTGACACTGGCCATATATTTCCAAGCATTTCTCCACAACTATGAAAATTAGAGATGTGCTTTGAGAAAAAAAAAAACACTGATGGGCACAGGATGCTAAATTTTATACCACATAATAGATTTCAGGTTTTTATGGCAGTCTCATTCACTCTTGATGTATACACAAACTTCAGTATGACAAACTTAGGGATAACACTGATTGTGGCCCAATCTTTTCCAAGTTTACACATGCTTGTGTTCAGTGTGACAAAATGTGATGGAACAGGTACAAAGGTGGAAAGTATGAAAGAAGAAAATAGAAGTTTTTTTCAATCAGGTTTTAGTAATTTTTAATCATGGAGTTTTCATACTGTGTCATTTGATGCATTTAACAGCTGGAAATCTGTGGTCTGTTCTTTAACTACAAGAAGGAAAACATGCTGTCTGGTAAAAAACTCAATGTCCAACATAGTGCTATAACATTTAATAATTATATGATGGGAGGAACGGGAAATGGAATATAGCCCACATCTGCCGGCATGTTGTATCTTGAAACAAGTTTGTGATTTGATTGCACATGGATCCATTTACTACTGTCCTGCACTTGGAGTAGTCATTCACACCTGTATATAATAGCCTTAGAGGAAGTGCTTTGCTACTTAGTATCCATTATGCAGATAGGCAGATCTAGTCCCAGTGTTTCCCAGGGGAGAAGCGTTCAATTCACTTCCACTGATTTGGAATTTCATAATACCAAATGGTTTGAGTGATAAAAAATAATGGTGTGGAATTCTGTTATGAAGTACCTGTTTCAGAAATGTAACTTTACAATAAGAAAAGGAAAGTGAGTTCAAAGGCAAAGGTATAGCTGTAGTTCCTAATAATGGTTCTAATTCTGCAGCAACTACATTGAGTGATACGATCCAGGATTGTTAAATTAAACTGGGCTAGTTCTTCAGTAGTGCTTGTAGGACCTGAAATGTAAAACTTGGTTGCAGCGAGGCATAGAAGAACCAGAACCTTCTTCCAAAACAACACATTCTGCAGCCATAACGTCAAAATACTGTAATTGGAATATGCAACTCTTGAAGAATCCCTTTTTGGCTGGGACGAAGGTGCTGGGGCAGATGGCGGCAATATGTGTGAAGAAATTATGAAGAAAGGAATTTTGGACCACAGAATGAGAGAAAGCAGTCTACAGAGTGCCCGTGTCTAGCCTACAATCTCTAGAAGTTCCACATACAGGCTCCTTTCCATCTTCCTATCCATACTGTGAACTCAACATGTTGACTCACTTTCCCCAAATAACAGGACTGCTTGCAACTTTGACAAATAGTAGCTACACACAGGACTCACTATGCAGTCAGTCCCTCCCATGTAACTTTGTTCCTTTTTTGGCAAGTAGGCGATGCCTCAACATGGAGACAACAAAATGGGGTGATGCATTTCTTGGCAAATCATAACATAACAGGACAACTAATGTTCCTTTGTATGAAACAGGACTTTTTCTGTTTTTAAATGAAAGGCAAAATTCTACAAATACTTCAGTACAAAAGCAAAAGATTTCTAGACATTTACATTGTCACATTGTCCCTATTTCCAAAAATATTATGGAAGAGATCACTAATGATCTGGATATAACTGATCTTCATTGTTTAATAATTGAATGACAATTAATAAGGAAGCTATGTTGACCTCTCTTCATTTTGACAGGTTAGTCAATACTAATAAAAGTCTGGGAGGTCAATTTAAAAATCTCTTAGCAGACACAAAAAATAGCTTTTTTATTGACTTTTCACATAATTAAACTTGATGGTCTGTAGAAGAGACTTTAATAGCAAAAGTATGAAATTGTATTTATTGGTTGTGTGGCATTTTAAAGAAATAAAGTTTAGACACTTTTCACTTGATTATTTCAGTGAGAGTTTGAGGCAGATTACCCAGAAATTGCTTCCCAGATGCACAAAATAAAAGAGACTTGCAGCCCAATCCTAAGCAGCTGGACTGTCCAGGCCGCTACTGCTGCATCCCACTGCAGCCAGGCAGTCACGGGAGGCTCCACAGGGGAAGGGGACGCACATCTCTTTTTACTGCGCCAAGCAATCTTCTAAATAGCTATTTAGCTGACGCAAAAGCGAGGCCACGGGCCCCTACAAGAAGATAGGGATCTGGTGGCGAGAGCCGCTGCAGGTCCCACTCCAAACTCCTTCCCTCGCCCACCCCAGAATGCCCTCCTGCCCTGCCCAGAAAGCCCACAACACCAGTGACCAGTGAACTTACTGTTTGCTGGCTTGCGGAGCTCTCTCTGGGCTGCACGGGGCCAGTGTCGCCATGGGGTCACCCCAGTGCAGGCGGTATCAGCTTACCGCTGGTGCTGGAAGCGCTTTATTGTGCTTTGCACACAGTGATGCAGGTGGTACACTTGTACCGCATGCATTATGCCCGATAGGATCGGGCCCTTAAACATTTACAATAAAACAGAAAACATTAGCATATCTATTGCTGAGGCAAACAACCGGTGTGTAATTTCTTACTCTAACTAGCATATTAGTTGAAAGGGCAAGTTGCACAGAGTTTGCCAGATGCATGTTAACAACGTTAAGAGTAATAGTGATAGAAGCATCATGCAGAGTGATATAATGAAGATGATGGTATCTTTACTAAAAAGAACATGTGTTTACTAGTTTCAGCTTCCTTTTTGAAAGACTTGTAATTACTGCTTTAAAGAACTACTTTGCTTTGTTGAGTTCAGGGAGAGTGGGCCAAGTCTAAATCAATCAAATAGTATTTATATACCACTTTTCAACACAAAGTTCACAAAATGGTTTACAGGCAAATAGTAATACTAAAGTGAAATGGCTCCCTGTCCCAAAAGGCTCACAATCTTAAAAAAATGCAGAACACCACAGGCAACAGCCACTAGAAAAGACACTGTGCTGGGGTGAAGAGGGACAGTTACTCTTCCCCTGATAAATATAAGAGGAACACCACTTGAAAAAGTGCCTCTTGTCCAGTGTTAAAACATATCTAGAGTATTGCAAAGCTTATTGCAATGATACGTTCACTCCAATTATGGCTTATTTAATTATGCAGTTCAGATATCATTAATGTAAACTCATTGAAAAAAGGAGAGCAGAATCTATAAATTATATAATCATGCTTTTATCAAACACATACTGGTAATACATATAATTGAATCTCTTCAGTGAAAACCATTGAAATGTATCTGACACAAAAACCTGTGATTGCTTCCAGCTTGAATGCTGTTCATACCATATCTTACCATCATACTTTGTACACATGAGTAGTCCCAGTTTGCCCTTAGGCATGCATTCACAGGATCTGTCTTACAGTCTCAGGTTTTTCTTAGCAAATGGGGAACCATGATTTCATGCATCAAGGGATTTCTTTGTTTGGCCAATAAAACAGTCTCTCTCTTGTGTGTAGATTTCTCTTTCCCCGCACTGTATCTAATGAAACTTGCAGTCATTCATCCTTTGGGTTCCAAGTCAGACCATTGGTCCACCTAGCTCAGTATGGTGTACACTGATTGGTATCGGCTGCCCAGAATTTCAAACAGGACATTTCTCTGCTGTGAAGTGAAAATGCCAGGGATTTAATGTAACACTTACTTTGTACAGAGCATGCATTTTCTATTGGTCTTTTGAAGCCAACAAGATATGGTTTACAGTAATAACATTAAGGGTGCAATCCTAAGCTGCTCTGGCAGGCCAGGAGGCCTGCTTTGTATCCAGTGCAGGTTGGGAGCAGGCTGGAGCCTCCACAGGGCAAGGGCACGTTCATCCCCCTGCCCTGGGGTAGGCACCAGCCACCCCTATGGGCTACTCGGATCTGCGCCCACTATATAGTGGCAGAGGTCCAAGCACACTGCACGGCCAGAATAGGGGCTGCGTGGCCAGGGGACAGAGGTTTGGATGTGGCCTAATGGCTGCATCCAAATCCTACCCGCCTGCCCAGCCCAGCACACCCCCTGGAACTCCCTCCCCCTTCCCCTTTCTGCCCTCCTTCCTGCTGCTTCCCCGCCCAGATTCACTTCTGTGCCAGCAGAACTTGTCTGGCCCAGGAGCAGCCTACCTTGGGCATGCTCCAGCACTGCAAGGGTGACGTGGCTGCTTGTATCAGTTCTGCGTGGCTTGCTCTGGTGCAGAAGTGTTTTATGGCATTTTTGCGACACTGCAGGGCTGATGCAAGCAGCTTGAGTCGGCCCTACAGCGCCCCTTGGATTGCGTCCTAAAATGCCTAGTTGCTCTGTTTCAGTGCAGCTCCTTCTTAGCATTTCCTTCTGTCTGACATATTAGACATGTCATTTGGAGAGCAAGTTTATCATATGATCACTCATCTGCATGACAATGAGAGCAAGAAACCATGGAAAGCATTTGCTGGCTAAAGATGTTTATACATGCTCTCTGCAAATACAATTGATATGAAAATCATTCAGCTTGAAACAGTGGTATTTGAGCTGAGCTACAGTGAAACAAGTTTGTTAATATTACATGACAGAGCAATATTTTGTATTACCAGTGAACAGCCTTCTAGAAATTCCATGTGAATACAAACATATATTAATCAAACAAAACCAATCATATACAACTGTTTCAATAAATAAGCTGACCTCTAATTTGTTTTGATATTTTCAATAAGATTAAGCTTACAGTACATTATATTAGTTTTTGCAGAGACGATGAACTGTGTATACTGTTCAAATTATTAACATAACAAATATTAATTTCTACCTCTGTGATCTCCCTTTTAAGGCAAATTGAAACAAACAAGCTTATTTTCCTAGGCAGCCTTACAATAATATGTGTCCAAAAAAATTTGTACTTGAATCCAGACTTTCAAAACACAAAATGTCACAAAGGAGAATCTTGGGTACACCTCAGGACTTTTTCTGCTTAGATCACTGCTATGTAGGAATGTGGGAAGCTGCTTTATATGGGTCAAACTATTGGTCCAGATAGCATCCAGGTTGTCATATGGTCTTTTTCATCCCCACTTGTAGATACCAATGATTGGACCCGAGACCTTCTGCATTTAAAGTGTGTAAGCCACAACTGAACTAAAGTCCTGCCTCCCTCCCCACCTCCTGCTTGATGCAAAATATTAACCCTTCCCTGCTCCCTGACTGGAGCTGCTTTTGGATAGCTCCATGAGGTTTCTTACAGAAAAACGTAAGCAAGCACACCCAGACTCAGGAGACTTAACTCGGGGATTTTCAGACTCGAGGTTTCAGTTTCATACTTGAGTCATGCCAGAGTCAACACGTGTCAGAAAAAAAACATGTGTTTTGAGACTTAACTCAAGTCCCAAGACGCAAGTTCCCATTCCTGATCCTTGGAGGCCTTGCTCTGGGTGCCACCTTTTGAAGTGAGGTGGGTGGCTACTACAAGCAGAGCCCTTACACTTGTTGTAGCCCATTTGTAGTGTAGCTACACTTGTTGTAGCCCATTTATCGAGTAATAGCCCTTTCCCAAAAAGGCTCAGTTGGCATCTTCTCCATCTTTTGGAAGGCAAGTGGGCCTTCCCTTTTAGAAAGACTTTGTGTTGAAGGATTGGGTTTTACTCCTGGATACTGCTGTTACATAGATTTTCTGAGTTTTAATCCCATATTAAATATTTAGCTCCTGTGGTTGTTTTTATTATATTGGTTACATGAAACTTTTGTCACCGTTGTTGGTTTTCAAGCACAGAGTGAGGGCACAGAAACATTCTAAAATAACATATTAAGAGATGTGTGTACAAAAAAGATTAAGCATACATCTCCCAAATCCTGGGTGCTCTTTGTGATTTGTTTTACCTGTTCTAGAGGGTGATATGTTATCACTGATACAGTGCATTTTAGTAGTGCTAATGTAAGCTGATTAAAAGCATGACTTCTAATTCAAGAGTGTTTTAGAAGTACCAGATCACCATTTGAACTTTTGAACTCAGAGAAACTTCTGAATCAACATGATAACATAACTCCAGTTCCATAATTCACTTCTCCAGTGAAATCAATCACCTTATTTTAGTGGCCTGACTACTTCTTTTTGCTTGTTTTTCTTAGACAAAAGTGCTGCTTCAGATTCATGTATGGACTAGGAAAATACGTCTAAACCTTCCCTTCAAGTATTATATAAGTTAACTGAGCAGATAATTCATCCTGTACCATATGTTTTTCTTGGCATACATTGTTAACAAGAAGGGGAAAAATGAATAAGATAAGTGGGTGCTGCAGAGATGCTCAATCAGTGAGAGAAAAGCCAGACAATGCAGATGACATCTAATAGAAACAATATTATTTTATGTCATTTAAAGGGGGGAATGTATGAAGGGAGTTCCACAAGATGGAATAATCGATGCTCCAGAGACTATATTACAAACCTTTATCTTGCTTACTGCTGTCAAAATAGTGTCGTGATTTGTCAGATTGTCACTTTGTTTAAATATGTGAAGCTGTAGCAAAATTCTTTTAATAGCCAATCATTCCTATAAATGTGTATAAAGACGCCTTGGTTTTCTTTCTCAGGTGTGCTCACCGAAACCTGGTTGCTTTCCTTAAAATGTGAATATACTACAGGTAGCATGTATTTTTAATTCATTGTTTGTGAGAACAATTCATGGGGCCTTGCAACACATTGCAAAACTTTCTTCTGGTGAAGTAGCAGTTTTGGGGTTGGCCCAAGCAGGAGAAGGGGAGATACTTTTATCAGTGTCTGTAGCGCTTCCCAAACTTTTTAGCATCGAGACAGACCTAAAAAAAGTTTTCACTTTACCATCTGCTCAAGCCTGTGTGGGTATAATGGCGACTGAGAGGCAGTGCTCCTCCAAGTAGCAGGTTATTTAACTCTTGATACACACAGCCTAATCAAGCCTGTCAGTTTTGCAAACCATAAAAATGGGGTCGTGACCCACTGGTGGGCCACATAGACCACAGTTTGGGACCTGATGTACAAGGTTATGTCTATATGTGGTTTGGAAAGGATCAAATATCCAATAGGATCTACCCACAAATGATGGAGAAGGGAACTTCCTGTTATAGCAACAGCATAAACAGAACTTGTTACCCAAGAAGATTACAGAACAAAAAGATAGGAGAGTAATGGCTTGACAGTTTTAGGGCCTTAGGCCACCAGAACAAGCATTCAGACTGTGTAAGACATCTTTCTGCTGTTGCAAAATGTTACACACCAGAGCACATGGACTGACTGCTGCCACAACAGTTTGCTCCATGTGCCAGCAGATAACCAATGCCCACCAGCACCGTAATCTAGGGGTGAGAAGGAGCCATGTATGGGTGGAATGGGGTGGTGGTGGGTGGGATGAGTCAGCAACTGGGACAGGGAAAAGGACGAATTGGGACTGGAAGAAGGGTGGTTTTGGTGGCAGGAGTGCATGCTAAAATCTAACTCCATTCCCAGCCTAGATGCCCTGACTAGGAGACATATGAATTTGCACCAGTGATATCGCTGGCTCAAGTCTGAATAGTCCCAGTGGGTTGGTATGGGCTTATCCTGGGACAGGGGAACAAATGCTCCCTTACTCTGAGGAGGCCTCCAAAGGCTGAGGATTACGCCCCTTCCACCTGTACTTTCTTGCCCAGCTTTGTTTTTAGAAAGGTGAGTGTAGGAGGTCTCTTGCTTTTATTACAACTTCACCTGCATGTCCACCTTCTCTTTGTGCAGCTGTTTCCCTGGTTTTTAAAGCACTTCCATGGAGCTGTTCATGCACAGAAAGAGCTTCGATCTGTGTAAAAAAATGACTTACGTAAACGAGTCTGGAACCCTTACATATTTCAGATAGTGTCTGTAAAAGAAAAAAAATATCTTCAATCTCTTCACACTTGATCTGGACTTCCTGCTAAGCTTGATGCACCAGCTTGGCTAGTGCATAATAGCCATTCCCTTCCCACCAGTCACTGCAAAGTCTATGCTATCTGCAAAGTCTATGCTTAGTGGATTGCAATCTCCATTGGCATTAGCATTGCTAATCTTTATCCCTTGACAGGGGTTCTGTGCTTCTAATAGCTTCCAGACAAAGATTTTGTGCCTTGAACAGCTGCACAAAAGGAAGACATTCAAAATTGGGGCTTGAAGGAATGGATGTAGGGAGAACTGCTTAAAGTGCCTATGTAGTGGTCTTGTAACATGTTCAGGAATTCTGGCGAAAAATAGCAGAGCATTTTGAAAAAGATCATGAGTCATGTTTCTGTTCTGCCCAGAATTAATCCTTGTGAGCAGTAGTTGGAAAGATGTGGATTTATGAATAGCAGCAAAGTTATGTGCAGTCCAGCATGGGAAAAACACTGTGATCTTACAATTGCTTGATACATGTAAAAGTTGAGACAGGCTGATTCTGCAAAAGAAAACTAATGGTTCATGTGTGAATGGCTCAAGTCACTAGAAAAAAAAATACAGAACAGTGATCTTCATTTTGCATGGACTATATTATGTTACACTTACAATATAAGGCACTGTTTCTCAAACAGTACCCACTTGGTGGATTGTGTAGTGCCTAACTCAACCATAATTGAAAATATGGGAAGATGTGATGCTGGAAAGGGAGACGGTTGTACAGTGGTGGACCTGAGGGGGGCAAATGCCTTGGGCACTGGGCTGGGGGAGGGCAGTATTGACACCTGAACCCAGCCCGCCCACCCCTGCCACTGAGTTGGAGCACGGGGTCGCTCCAGGAAGCGGTTTCCGTGATGGAAATAACTTCCCAAAGTGACCCGGTGCCTCTCTGAAGGGCCACTCTGCTGCTCCGAGAAGGGGTGGTCGGCCCTTTGGTGGTCGGTCTTTCCAACAAGTGGCTTTGTGGCTGCTTCTTGGAGTGGCCAGCAAGTGGCCCCATGGAGCATGCTGCCTACTGGCCGCTTCAAAAAGCGGCTGCAAAGCCACTTGTCAGAATGTTTAGGTGCTCTTCGAAGGGCTGCCCGCCGCTTCTCACATGTCTGTTTTCTAAAGACAATTAGCATATGGTGTGGATTGACTCCTCCTTGTTCCTCCCACATCCCTCTCTAGTCACACCTCAATTGCCTCCCTGCTTTGGCCTCTTAACCAACGGAGTTGCAGCGTTCAAATGATATCCCAGCTACATCGGTGCATGGTCTTGCATCCATTGGTGGGCGGGCTGCTGTACTGATGGGGCTGTTATTAAAGACACACTGGTATATCTTCAGGATAAGAGCACAATCCTGAGCACATCTTTTGCTGGCACAAGTCCCTTGTGCCAACCCAGGAGTGTCACAAATGTGCTATAAAGCACGTCTGCGCCTCCTTTTGCGTTGTTGGCCTGTGCAAGGACCCATGCTGGCCTTCCTGTGCTGAATCCAGCCCTGAACATGTGAGTTTGCCCTGGCTGAGTGAGGCTGGTGTGTATGGGGGGGGGTAGAGAGGGTGGGAGAGGCACAAAGGAGCATTTTGGGGCAGGGGCAAAGCAGAGGAGAGTGGACTGGTGGGTGGACCAGGCCGCATCAACATAGGCCAGATCCTAACTCCACCTCCTGGCAAGCTCAGTGATACACTGGCCTGCTCAGATTTGTGTCAACTATTCCACTGATACAGATTTGAGCAGCCCCATAGGGGTGGCTGTGGCACAACATGGGGTAAGAGGATAAATATCCCCTGCTTGTTCCAGAACAGGTTAGGATTGGGCTGTAAGTCAAATGCATTTACAGGTAGATGGTCCCTTATGCAGACATCCAAAATCCAATTCTGAAATCCAGACATTTTTAACAAAGACTGAAAGAAAAACTTTCTGCAGTGTGAAGAAAGACCTTAGATGGTCTTGTGCTCATTCCCACATACAGGCTGTAAGCGATATTCTCTGCTCTGTGGTGTGTGCCTGTCCAGGCACTGTTGGAAAAGGCTAGCAGACATCCAAAAGAGTAACTGAAAAGAGCAAAAGGAAGCATTTCTCATTATACGTATGCCATTATTCAAAAATCCAGACACCTTCCTGTCACAAGCAGTCCAGATAAAGGGATACTGAACCTGTATTTCCTGTGGACTATGGAAACAATGAAAGACTGCATCAATATGCTGGATTTTATAATGAAAAAGAACTCTCCTGAGGCCACATAATTTACTTCTAATCTTTGTTCAAAGCTTCAGAGAAGAGTGCTGTATGGCACTTGTTAGGTAAGACTGAAATTTTCCAAAGAAAAATAACTCGGCATAAAGCCTTATCAAAAAGCCTGTTGAAACTGATAAATACTTGAAGGATTTCTCTCCTAGGCATTTACTGTATCTAAAGAGTTTAACATGAGATTTGTGCCTCCTGAGATTAGTTGAAAACCTTTCTTCCTGAAGCTATGTGGTGTCACAATGCAAGTGGCCTGCCAGGAGACAAAACTGTAATCCTGTTTTTTCTTTCTCCCCATTTCAGTGATGATAAGGTAAGAAAAAGCACTCTGAGAACCATGTATTTATTTGGCAATTTTTACCCTACTAAAAGGCCTTTTGTCAGAGTTATTTTCTTTTGTGAATCTTTTAAGTCTTACCTATAATTGTAGGAAGTATCTGTCTCAAATGAAAAAGTACCTGCCACGATGGTGCTGGGTATAGTAAGGATGCAGTCTCGAGCTCATTGATGAGTACGTGCCATTGAAACCCACCTGCTCAGCCCCTGCTGTTGTATAATTTCCACTCAGTTTAGCGGAGGGCTGCACAGGGCTGTATGGTTTAGCCACATAAATACAGCTGACAGGCACAAGCTCTATATTATATTACGCATCAATGAAAATTCAGCTTACTGCCTGATTCTATCCTCGGCCAGTGATGGCTTCCTGCATGCTGCCCAGAAGACTGTTGTCACAAACATGCCTTGAAGCATGTCATGGCAGCAGGAATAGGGAAGTGTCAGCGGGGAGGCCAGTGCTGGTGATTGCTGGGCTTCTGCGCCAGTTGGATTACCAATGGGAACCAGCAGTGGTAACTTCCCTGCTGAATGGCAGGAAGGTGATCTGGGACAGGGTGATGTTGGGGAGGGGTGAAACTGGGTGGAGGAGGAAGGGCAGTTCAGGCCTGAGAGGGGGGCAAGGATGGCAGCAAAGGCTGCAGCCAGATTCTGTCCCCCTTCCTGTGCCTCACCGGTCTACGCAGCCCTACACAGGTCTACTAGGTTTTGCTAGTGATTGAGCTAGCACAGATCTGAGTAGAGCCATGGGGGCTGCTGGGGCCCAAACCTTCAGCTGCCTCTCTGGCCCCATGGGATACAGTGGCACCAGTGGCGTCCCTACAGGGTGGGGGTGGAGCTAATTTTGCAAGGAGCCTTACCTTGTCATGTAAATCCCTCCTTTCCCTTTCCACTGTAGCCAGTAAGCAATGCCAAGATGTTGTTTTTCCCCGTGAGGACTGGCTAAAATGGCACGGGAAAGGAGTGATTTCCACAGCAAGGTAAGGCTCCTTGCAAAACTTAGAGCTCCCACCCCCCCTGTAGGGACGCCACTGAGTGGCACCACTGTCCATTGGGATGGGCAGCCTGGTTAGGATGCCCAATATAGATAAAATTAAATATAAGTTTGCAATAGTTAAATACCCAAAATAGCATGTTCACATTGTGCTCAGCTTTTACCAACTATAAAATGGAGGAAAAAACCACCAATAACCTCACTGTGCATCAGTGTACAAGGTGGCATACAAAGCTGCTATACAAAGCCTGTGCAAACTGCTGTCTGACCAAGTACATGTTCATGCCTAATTTTCATATGCATACTGACATTATTAATTGGCTGTCATCACATTTGGAAAATAATATTTGTTTATATAATAATGATGCAGTGCTCTTAAAGTTGAGTGATGCTCCTTGAGCATTGCACAGATAGCCAAAAAGTGCGGGCAGCGTTATACAAATACCGTTGCTGATTTATAAATATCCCACCGCTCAGATTGAAACAGGTTCCCCTGTAATGTCTGCCACCCCGGGAGATACTCTCAGAATGGGGAATGGATTTCCTGTTGGGAAAATGATGTGCGTCATCTCTGATCACACAATGGGTTACATTCAAATAAATGCCGTGGAGCCCTACAGGAGGAAGCTGTAGTCATTTTCTGGGACATTGCTTCTTTTTATGTTCATCCAAATCCCTTTGCATAATACAGGATGTATGTAAAAGTCTGCCAGGTTCCCCTCTTCTCAAAAGGTGTGACTAAATGACAACTTTCCATATTGTACTGTAGATAAGTGAGAGTGAAGGACTGCTCTGTTGCCATTTTATTGTTGCCTTCAAATGTAGTTGTCCTTATATATAATCTTTTAAATATATTTTATATTCAGATCTTAAAAGTGCTGCTTACTTTATGAACGGGATTGACAATGTGTATGGAAACACATTTTTCTCAACTAGAATTTGAATACTCCCAATATGGAGGATCACAATTTTTTTTTAAAAAAAGGTAATATAAACCCTCTAAAATAAACAGAGATTGCACAACAGTTGTAGTTGGTGGCTTGAACCATAGTAATTTCTTCGGTGGGTAAGTGGTGTTTCCAAGGAAACAGATTCAGAAGCACAAATGTTGTCTGCTATAATACATAGGTTATGTTTTTGAAGGTTCACTAGATTGCAAAGTGTTAATTTATGCGTATATCCAATAGACGTTAAATAAGTCAACATTAATGATGAGAACAGCTTTTTTCCCCCCTTAGAAATAACTATAAAGATTTCATTTACCTCTATAGGACAGGACTTTCTGGTTTTTCTTACCAAAGCTCTTAGACGTGGAGCATTTTTCACCGACGCTTTCTGAAACTGAGGTATTTTTAGGCTAGCATGCTTTCAGGTTGTTGCCATATTTTCTGTACCCTTTCATTAAAGGATACCCTTGTGATTGTTATAATGATAGCACTTCATGAGGCAATGAAAGATCACTTGAGAACATTTGCTACCTTGGTGTGGTTTTGTTTTTCAGTTTTGCATTCTGTGAAGAAGCTGATTATAGCATGGTAACCGTCTCTAGCATAATAAGAACATTCACCAGACGGGGAAAAAATGCCTTTGCACGTTTTTTACGAAGCTTCTTGAAGTTCTAAATTGTTAACAATCAGAATAAATCTGGAGAAGCTAGATGGTTAAAGATCATGGATGCTTATGCTGACACATCAGAGAGAGCCATCTGTGGCGTTGTGATCTCCATCAGTGTGATCGGAAATGTATTGTTGATTTACCTCACAAAGAGATGCCTCAATGATAATTCGCGAATTGCATTCACACTTATTTTCAGCCTTGCTACGGTCCATCTTGTATATAACTTGGTGGTGAATGTCTTGAAGATTGTTTATGCTTCTGGTTTTGGGATGAGTTCAGCTCTCTGCAAAGTTTTCATGTTCACAACTATTTTTTACACTTCACTTGCGATATGGTTCACGTTATACTTGGCTTTGCTGTACAGCTGTAAATTGTGTCGTCTAGTGCATCCTCCAACTGAAGCTGCATGCACAAACCACCAGAAGTGTCACTTCGTTCTGATTTTTGCTGTCTGGGTTGCTGGATTTGCAGTTTGTGTCCCAGTTTTGCCATACGCAGGAAAGAGTGAAAACCTGAATGGAAATGGAACTTACAAAGAAAACAGCAGCTTGATTTGTACTGAATGCAAGATTGAATACAGAAATTACTACATGGAGATTTTCTATGGAAAAATATTTCTAGTAGCTATTGATGTTTTCCCACTCGTTATTTTGTTCCTTGTCAGTTTCCGAATAGCATACCTTCTTTGGAAACATAAGAAGGCAACATATGGTGGTACATGGATTGGGAATGATGCTACTGAAATTGAGGTCCTAAAAGCATGTCAAGTAATCCTGCCTTTAACATTTCTTATAATTTCATTCTGGATTTCTCATTTTATCCTAAGTTACTGCCTGAAAGAGTTTCGTTCCTATTATTTTGCTCCACCAATCCTGACAGTCCTGTCTTCAGGATATTCGGCTGTCAGTCCTTATCTTCTTATCTTGATTAACTACACAGTAATTGTTAAGATGAAGTGCTTCTGTTGTGAAAGGAAATCAGTTAAGTCTCCCTATGTTTAGCAACCAGAGTGGTTTTTTTTGCAATGGAAACAAAGGAATAGAAAGCAAGGGGAGGGTGTGTGTGTGTGTGTGTGTGTGTGTGTGTGTGTGTGTGTGTGTGTGAGATGCACTGGATTTGAGAAGTGTGCAATACCAATATTAAAATGCAAATTATACAAACTATCCTGTAGTTTGTGGATGACAGAATTTGGATGTTCTGTGTATTACAATATATGGAACCAAGGGTTCTGTTGCTATTGTGATCCAGAAATAGCGATCCAACCCCTTGGAGCAATGTAGATACTCTGTTCTTCATTGTATTGTGCCATGGTTGAGCAAGGCATGTCACAATTCTGGAAGACCCAGCCAGGGATGTAATAAACCTGGGCCATATCCTTCCCAACTGATATTTAATATGTGTATAAATTGTCCAGTTTTCCTAAGTGCCAAGAGCGAGTTACAACCCATGCTATCATGGATTAGGGTTTACAACAATGGAACCCAGTTGAAAATTGGCTCCCAGCAGCAGCTACTTTAGGTGCACTCAGCAGCAGCAGCACTGGAGACCCACCGCCAGACCTACAAAGATAGAGGTGGCAGCGGCACTGGAGGGGTGGAATGGCAATAGGGAGGCAGATCAGGGGAGATACCAGTGGTACTCATGTGCACCGATACTTAACCCCATTTATCTCCCTTACTGCTGCTATTACATGCCTCAAATTTACACCACTAAACAGCAGGCATAGATCCAAGGAATCCTATGGTGGTGATGGAGGCTGACCTAGAGGTAAATTTGCAGACGTTCACTTACTCTGAAGACCTTTCCAATCCCCTGCACCATGGATACAGTGGCGGGAGGGGGGAATTGGGTAGGATTGGGCAGTGAGTGACTTGTAGAGGGGGAGCTTCACGTGGCTGAGCAGTCATGAAATGCAACTACAAGCAGATACTATCTGTACAGTGACCTCTGCAACTGTCATGGGTCAGTTAGTTCATATGTGTTCTGATTGGAGGTGACCACTGCATACACACTGTTGTGTAGCATCTGCGTATATTGATTTATGTCCCATTTCTCTGGCCTTCTGTGCTTGCTAGTCTTCAGCATAGTCTGAAGATAGATTCTTATGATCCATTCCTGTCCCAGATCATGTGCAGCTGGCATGGAGTCTGGGTAGCTGTTCACCCTCTGGCATCTTCAGGGATAGGCAGGATCGTCCTTATGATCCTTATGATTGTGCTTATGAACCCATACTATGTTTTATAATGTACATAATCACGACCTCAGTATGAGATACTTGCTAGCCATGCCTGTTTCATTCTACTTTAGAATGTGCATCACTACAGTATATGACTTTTTCCAAAGTCTTAATTAAATGGCTGTGTCTTTTATGCTGTAACATCTTGCACAAGTAAAATAATAAAATATTTTGTATTGCATTGATGTTTTTGTGTGTATTAACCTGAAAATATGGTTTTATCACAGGTGTGGGTAATATGAGTCAATAAATAATAAGTAATAAAGTGCATCTCTTCTGAGATAATTATTGCATCAATTAGAGTACCGCTTTCATCATTCTGATGATCCTAACAACTGATTCTAACTATGAGATTGGTCATGGTAGCGGAATGTACCTGTTAATTCAATATCCTACTTTTGTTTTGTAAAATGATGGTTCAAAAAAGAAAATGTCCTTTTTAGTTTAATTTTAGCTATAGCATAAGGGCTACAAGTCTAGGAAACAGAAACCAGAAGTACTATTCTAGGTAACAGAAAACAAAACAATGAGAAGTATTGTTCCAGAAAATGAAACAGCAGTTTGGGGAAGGTGATGAGGTTGTCTACCCTGCCCTTGGAGCTAAGAGGGCCCCAGACCTTCCCCTTGCTGGGCAGCTTCACCTTGGCCCATGCTGGCACTAAGGGATGCAACCTGTTGCCAGACTAGGCTTTATCCGCTCACTGTCCTGGCTGATACTCCTGGCCTTAGCATGACTGTGTGGAAGGGATTTATAGCACTCTCCTCCATTGAGTAAGCAGGTTGGTTTCATTGGATGATGAATGGCTTCCCTGAAAGCCTTACCACCACTAGTTCTCACTTCTCACCACCTTGGTCTACTGGGGTTCTTTTGAAGCCTTTCTCCAGCCTCTGTCACCACCTCTTTCCACCTCCACTGACTCCGCTTGTCCTCTGTCCAGTCTCACCTGGGTGGAGCCTAAATAGCTGCTGGTCTCCTGCCAGTATTTAGGGCATATGTGTCAGACTGCCTACCTTCCTCACCTTGTCCATCCCTGTGGAACTGCAGAACTAATGCAGCTAGGACACGGTAGCTGCTGAAGACACAGCCACTTTGCTGGTGTTACCTAGGCCAAACGCCACCTGAGTGCAGTTCTGGCTACAACAGGGAACAACTCTAGTTACGTTTAGGTGCGTGTATTTATCTCTGTTTTATTACCTGCTACGTTCTTTTTCTCTAAAGGCTGCTTTTCCTTGTATAATGTTTGCTTATTGAAACTTTTTTCAAAATCTAGTAAAAAACATTTTTGCTGTTCATCTATCTTGATCTCTCTGGCCCAGAAGAAATGTGCAAAAAACTCATATGAAATTCAACATTTCCCATAAATGTAGCACACATTTGGATGAAAAACTTACATATGTTTACTTATCCATTTGTTATCCCTGAGTCTTTCCCACAGAATGAGCCAAGTACCTTTTTCATCTGAGTTTTGAATCTTCCATGTATATATTGAACATCTGGTTGGAAAACTCACATGGTTGTCTTAAATGCATGAGTTTTGAGTCCTCAAAAGGAGGTGATACTGTGTCTAAACTGTCTTGGGATGGTCTGTTGACAAGGAAATTTACTGCCTCAGAAAGGCAATCTCCTAGGAGAATCTCCTCTCCCTTTCAGCAGTTGAAGGAAGAGTAACAGTGCTAGAGGAGGGCCTAGACAAGTGATGGCGAACCTATGACACACGTGTCAAAGGTGACACACCACAGCGTCTGGGGTGACACACCAGAGTTCACCACACCTGACAAAAATTGAGTTTATTTTACTCATTTTTCATTTTTTGCAATTATTTGATGTTTCTTTATAAAATACAGAGCACCACACATGATTGGACTGTATTTTATGTGTAAATAAATGAATATAAAGAACTGTTCTCTTTTGTTTGGGAGGGGGATTGTCACGCCAGCAGAGTCAAGTTAAGCATTTTCCAAAGGTTTGACACACTGAGCCCAAAAGGTTCGCCATCACTGGCCTAGACTGACTCTTTCCACAGGTAAAACTCTTAGGGTGAATTTCTGGTTGCAAATCCCATGTGGGATTTGATACTCATGGATATTTGCATAATTTTCCATAAAGTAACTGCATGGCTAGTGCAGGCCACAGTTTTTGGTTTCTCACCAAGATTCTACCCTGCCCAGTACTGGCAAAATGTCTGGATCTTGCAGGAAAGGTTTTCCAAGGTATAAAAAGATATATTTTAGTGGGTCATGCACTAGAATTTTCACAAAAAAAGTAACTTCAGCATTTTTCAGGCAAAAATGGGAACAACGGAAGGATGGTGGGGGGATTGTAGTTTCAGATCAGATGTGAATAATTACCTGCACCTATAATTGTGGTTAGTATGTGGTATGAAAACATTGCCACAACAAATACTCTTAAAATGCATTCTCTTTTGCATTTTGCATCCATTGTTAATGCATCAAGAATCAGAACTTTTGATGGGAAGCTTTCTCCCATCCAAATTCCCTTATCGCCAACTGAAAATGTTCTGGTTTTATGTTACCTGATCATTGGAATAGTTCAGTGTAATTTTACTTTTAGAGGTGCACTCTTTTCCTTCTACTGCCCCAAAGAATCTTACCCTCTTAGTTGCTGGATTACAGGCATACACATTTTCTCTCACTATGGTGAGTATCTCACTGCCCTCTGGTAAGAATGACAAACTCTATCATTCCTCCTAATTTTAACCTTGCAGAGGGAATGATCTCTGTGGTGTAGTGCACTTTCCACTGAACTGTACTGTCCTTTCCACAACTCCAAGAGTGAGCAAAGGCTGCAAGATTATTTGGCTGTTATGTTTGCAAGTGCAAATACTTTACCTCTCTCCTGTAAATAAGCTCTAGGTTTATTTATGGAGGCTGCATTTGCAAAGAGGGTTTTGTAAATCCAGTGAACAAATCTGCAAGCTGGAGCCTTTCCCTTTCAGCTCAGATCCAGACAAGAAGAATAAAAGTCTTCCTTGGGCTGCTATACCTATAAAGAACATTCATATCCCCCCAGTATATCTAGTAGTTTCTTGGGAGATTTCCCATATCTAAATAATGGAGGGGGAGGGTTAACAACCCAATCAAATTAGCACTTCCAGATCTCCTGTCTCAGATTAGATGTACTTTGGCACTGACCCACAGCTGACGTTTCCCTTTTCCCACCTACCAAGAAGTAGCTTATTCCATCAAGATTCACAACATTTGGAATGAATAGCTTTTACGTTTACAGGCATGCCCCGCTATCTGCTGGGGTTCCATTCCGGACACTCCTGTGGATACCCAAAACGGTGGATACTGGGGACACCTTTTTAAAGGGGAACATCAGCAGTTTTGCTACAACAAGGTTAAAAAAGAGTGAAGTGTTTAATGTTCCCCTATCTTTTTAATGCTTTGGCCACCTCATGAGAAGAGAGGACTCTTTAGAAAAGACCCTCATGCTGGGAAAGATAGAAGGCAAAAGGAGAAGGGGGCGACAGAGGATGAGATGGTTAGATAGTGTCACCGAAGCGATGAACATGAAATTGGGTGAACTCAGGAAGCTAGTGGAGGACAGGGAGGCCTGGCGTGCTGTGGTCCATGGGGTCGCAAAGAGTCAGACACGACTTAGCGACTGAACAACAACAACAACAATCTTTTTAATAGGCGTCCCAGTATCCATGGTATCCGTGGATACCGGAAACTGTGGATACCGAATCAGTGGATACCGGAGCACGCCTGTATTTTATCCTAATTTTCCTTGTTAGAAAAATTGAATCTAAGCGAAGTGTTACCCACATGAACTCATTGCCTTCCTTTCCCATTATTATTTGTGATTAACTCACTGAACATGTTTCCTGTTGCCATGTAATTGAAAATGATGAACAATTGCAGGACAAAAAAGTCCATTAAGGTTGAAGTACCAAGAAACTTTGTCCTTGTACATCAATAGTACACTCTCTCAGAATTGTTTGTAGACGTTTAGGCTTTCTGAAACTCATTATTGGAACTGGTTTGCACTGGTTAAAAATCCTATATATGAAAGGGGACTGAACCTGTAGTATATGGTGTGGCATGTGCAAATGCTGTATCCCATGATCCTTCCTTCTCAAAAAAGCTATAGAAGCAGTTGGGGTCCTATGTACATGCAGATGCATACCCATATATATGTTCTGGCCCTTGTTCTGTTCCATCAGTTTTCACAGGCTTCTGCTAGAGTTCTGTGTCAATTTTTTGTTTTCAGCAAGCTCTGAAAAAGTTTTGTAGCCAGCCATTGCGGATTCAATTAAATCATTATAGCCTGAGTCACAAGGTTTACCAGGAAATTTTTTTTTCTTCACAATGTAATATGTCAAGTTCTTGAAACAGGGTTGCCAATAATGAAAAAGAGGAAATTGGAAAAGAAGGAAATTGGTCACATTATCCTGAAAGTTAACTCCATTTTCACACACTTGAGAACGGCAGAAGGCTCATGCAGTAAGACTTGTGCAACTGCAGATATTTCAGTCTATTCCAGGCTGGAAAAGAGCCTGGAAACAGCCATTAAACCCAGAAAGGATGTAGGGACAATGGGCGATACGTCTCTTCCTGGAGTTTAAGGGCAAAACAACTTCTAAAAGTGCCTAAGACCATGCCATCATCTGAGCCTCTGGGGAAAAAAAATTGCACAAGGATCAGAAACACTTAGGGTTTAAGGACATTTTATTCATATTTTCCTCTTTTGATGCCACATAGCAGAAGCACATGCAACAAGAGAGTACTAAGAAGCAAAACTCACCTTCTACTATAAAATCTTCCTGAACTCAGAGGAATTCCCTCCCTGTAAATCAGAGTAAAGTAGTAGTCTGTACTCTGTAGGAATTGTAAACTCCTGTCTTAGAAGGGTTTTTATGTTTTCTTTGGCCAAATGGTAGTGGGTCTGCAGCCACACCCTCAACATTGTTTGCTACATTGTCTCAATTATATTCCCAGGAGATAGGATGATGATGATCTTGGCATTTTCATTTCAAGTGAGTCCTTGCTTAATGAAAAGATAAATGCTCCAATCCTCATTGTAAAGCAAACCCGTTGTTATGTGAACATCCAGCACCATCTAGTGCCTGAATGCAGTATAGCTTCAATAGCCTCTTTAGCACTGTGCATGCAGTCCCTGAGGCCCTTTCTGGGGACCCCTGAAAGCTCACTGCAACCCCCTCCCCACCTCCTCTCACTTCAAATGCTTTTTGACTTTTCAGTCTCCCTGCTGTGCCATTCCAGCTCCTCCTTTAGAGAAGGAGAAGCTGGAACAATACAACAGGGAGATCAGAAAGCCCCACCGCACCCACCTCTGCCTCCATTCCTTAAATTCTGAGCCTGCTGAATGACTTTGACAGTCTCACAAGGGTCATGCGCCCCCACCCGCCAAAAGTTGGACCACCCAAAATTGGACTGTCCTGGTTAACACTATATAATTAAATGAAATTGACTAGCTGTAAGAACCTTGTGTTCTTACAGGATGTGAGTCAGAAGGTTGCTAAACAATGTACACCTGTGAAGACGAATGAGAATGAGACTTTGCAACATTGCCCAATGCTTCCATTAAGCTCTTCCATTGAAATTGGAAAAATTTCAACTGTGAAACTGAAAAATGCAGAAGGCCTCTTGCAATCAGAGTAGCATGTCAATACTGCTAATAAGCAGTAGTGGTCAAGACCTTTGGGCTAAAACTTCAGGCATTTGTGTAGCCCTTAAGCTTAACCTACTGAGGACACTGAAGGAAAGCACACAAGCCTTGGGAGGAAGGTTGCTTTTCAGTTTCTGCACTTGACTGACCAATCTTGGGAACCCTGTCCAACCAGAGTGGACTATAGCTTAGGCAGAGTCCATTTATATGCACCCAGCCTATGTGGGGGTTTATTGTTGGGGTTTATTGTACGGTGGAATAGTTTAATTTCCAAATATCTGGTTGTCATAGCTGGTGCTGGGAACTACAATTCCCATGAGACAGTATGATACATAAGCACATATTTACCAACATTGAAGTCAGGAGGAAAGAACTCTTGGAAGACGGCTGAGTTGTTGTTTTTTCTTAATGCTCACTGAGCACTGACATGGCAGCTCATAAATACTTAGCTGTTTTCAGATCCAGATGAGAGGAATTTATCCATTGCTACTTTTAGCTACATTGCTAAAAGTTGCTAGAAGTTCAGAGTTGAGCGAACTCTGGAAGCTAGTGGAGGACTGGGAGGACTGGCATTCTGTGGTCCATGGGGTCACGGAGAGTCGAACACTACTTAGCGACTGAACAACAACTTTTAGCTACATTGCTAAAATTGCTACATTGCTAACACAATGATATTAATTACTGTTTTTTTCTTTCTTTTTTCCCTAGAGCGTTATTATTGAACTAAGTCAATGAAGATGTGCATAGCAGAATAATGGAAGCACCTGAATACCTTGATTTGGATGAAATAGACTTTAGTGATGATATCTCTGTAAGTATGAGGCTTCTGTCCGTACTTCTGTGCTTGGTAAAACATATTGGTTTCGTTGTTTTGGTGTTAGGCCAACTTCTTCTAGTTATTTTCTCAAATGTCTGGAAGAAATAGATCACTTGAAAGTGAGAAAAAGAGAGTGTGATTTACCCATGCAGCCCTGAAATAAGCACGCCAGGCACAGGCTTGAGAGAAAGTTTCCCTTTGAATAACAACAAAACCTGCAGTAGGGCAAACTAGTAACTATCCCCCATGTGCAGGCTACTAATTTTGGGAGAAACGGCCCTAGCTGTCGACCTCACCCAGGCTACATGGGCATGACAGCCTGGCTCAAAACGCCCTCAGTCTGCAACCTGATGGAGTTCCTCACAGCCAACCTCAAAGGGGTTGAGGCAGCTGGCCAAGGAGATGCCCCCCAGACACATCAGTGGGAGCTCACTGCTTGGCCAGCCTGAGGACTCGGCAGGCCACCTCACCAATCCAGACAGGAATCAATCCTGCTCCACCCCCTTTGTTGACCTCATGCCTAGCCCTCACTTCACCTGCCCAAGTGACCAAAAGCCAGGACACTCAACAACTGACTCAGAAAAAACACACACATCAGCTATTCAGTCTGGGGTAGGCAAAAAAAAAATTACCAGTCCCTGCCAATCTGACTGATAATTAAAAATTCCTGCCTAGCCCTCAATAGAGGGGCCAGATATTCTCAAACTGAGAAGACGGCGAGGGGGGCGGAATGACTCAATTTTCGAAGGCAGACTGAGTCCCAAAGGCACAGAGCCCTTGGGATGACAGCATGCCCAGCCCTATATTAGCCAATAGGCTGTTCCCTCCTCTGTCTGACTCTGCAGCAGAGTGCAGGGTAAAAGGGGGCAAAGCTGCAAGAGTGCTTCACCCTCAATCACCGAAACAAAAGCTAGAGTTTGTTTAAAAACCACGGCCTCCTAACCAGTTGAATGTATGTATGTTTAAAAATTGTAATTCCCCATGCTAAGGTTTGGAGTTGGTGACAATTACAACTGGAAAATTGAAAACATTCTAAAACCCAATTTTCCTTTCCTGTTCAGAAATGGGAGATATACATTGCATTTATCATAGGGCTTTTGCCATAAATAGCCTTCTTTGGGGAGTGTTCCATCTTTTCCTGGCATAACATATGGAAGTATTTACCACCCAGATCGAAGCCACCATGTTGTGAATATCCACATTATTGTCTCATCCGTTGAAAATATGAGACTCTCATTGAGATGGCCCAAGTCCATGTGGTGAGTATTCCTTCCTCACTGCTGTAATGCTGACATTCCCGTGGCAACCCTGTGGCAAACATACCTTATGTTCTGGGCTCTAGTGCCAGCCATTAAAAACCAGTCGAAGTAAATGATCTTTCAGGAAACAAAGATTCTGTTCTTCTGGGTCAGCTACTGAAAATCCCTTTCTACATGCCCTGTTGAATAAACTCTTCTCATGGGTGACATAAGCAAGAAGGCATTCTTAGATTAATCTTCATGATTGCAGTGGCAAACGGAGAAGAGATCATGTTAGTTTAAAGCAGTGATTTACGACCTTCTTCATCTTACGGCACACTGGCAAAGTACTAAAATGGTCAATGCACACCATCAGCTTTTTGGCAATTGAAAAGGCACACTGTGTTGCCATTGGGGAGCTCACGTCCCCCAATGGCCCTACTAATAAATTACTCCCAAATTCCTGCGGCACACCTGCGGACTGTTCACAGCAAACTGATGTGCCATGGTTGAAAATGGTTGGTTTAAAGGGAAAGATGACTCTTGAGTTGTGAGCAAAAATCTGTAGGAAGCCGGTGCGGATGCTGAAGCAATGATGCAGTACAGGGTCAGATGCTCCTGTACCAACTAGGCTAGAGAATCATCAGATCCAATTCTGAAAAACTTGCTAGAGTGTGTGAAACCTATTTCTGGCCATGCCACAACCTAAAACTCCACCTTTTAGTTATTTGTGCTTATTAATGTAAGGCTTAGAGCAGATAATTATTATCTAAAACAGTGGTTCTCAAATGCTTTAGCATCAGGACCCACTTTAGAGAATAACAATCTGTCCGGGACCCACCAGAAGTGATGTCATGGCTGGAAGTGTCATCATTGTGATGCCAGAACCTGCTGCTTTCCTGAGAATGCAGCAATTGTCAGGACTCCATTTTTCAGTGAGGCAAAAATAGCATGGAGGCCTGAGTACATTTCCTCTGTAAAACTCCTGACTCAGGAGAAATTAAGTACACCTGTGAGTGGAAGGAGCAATGTGCCTTTAACACGGCACAGCTGTCTTAATCAAGACCAAGATGCCTACGGGCAGGACAGCACATACTGTGTGGCCCCAATAAGCAGGGCAGTGATTGGTGGTAACTCCCTGAAGGAGGTGTTTAAGGAGAGGCCTCACCGCCCGTCTTTGTGGGGTTGGAATGGCAAGGAGGAGGCGCTGCTGGTCCTGCTGCTGAACATCTTGTAACGCACAAGATCTTGCCTGAACTACTGTTTGCTTTGAAGAACTGTTACTATCTGTAACCTGACTTCTGGACTGTGTTTTTGACTGTGAGACTGCCTGCAACTACCAATACAATTGGCCTGGTCTAACCATGAAATGCAACATTTGCTTTGCTTTTATTGCTTCGTCGTTTGGCTCAGCTGTTTTCCGGGGGCACTACCAGAGAGTACCAATAGGGGGCACTTTGCTAATCTCCACAGCAATAAGTTGGGTTGTTTTCTCAGTTATTTTCTAATAGTAAAGTGAATCAGAAAGAAAAAAGCTGATCTACAACCTTGACTCAGGCAAAATAACTTCACAGCCTTCCCCCTTTCCAGCACCCTATTTTCCCATATTTTCAATATGGCTGTCCTGGTGGGTCCCGACCCACAATATGTGTGTACTACTTTTCAACAATAAAGTTGCCAAAAGGAACTTTTTTCATAGCAAAAGGAATGAAACAGTGGTTCCCATTGAGCAAAAATAGGACTTAAAATATAGAAAGAAGTACAAAGGAGACTCCAAAAACAGCCACTGAGCAGGATGCTTTTCTGGGCTGAATAGTACTAGTTGCTCTCCACCTGCTAAATACAAGACCTTCTTTGACCAGCTAGGAGTGGCTGGACATCTGTAAATGGATAGATGTCAGGTAGCATGGCCTCAGTGATGCTCATCCAAGATTCTGTTAATCTCTTACCTGAATTAAAGGCAAGTTCACACAACAGAAAATACAGCTGCAGTGCCAATTGAAGGGAAAGATAGCATCTGCTGAAACACACAAGACAGTGATTAGCATGCCCGATTAGTGATCCGATTAGTGATTATCGGATATTTGGATTAGTGATCCGGATATTTGAGTCTTAGAGCACAATCCTAACCAAATTTCCAGCACTGGCATAGCAATGACAGTGGGGCATGTTCTGCTTTCTGCAGTGGAGTAGGATTCACAGAGGCCTCCTCAAGGTAAAGGAATGTTTGTTCCCTTACCTCGGAGCTGCATTGCCCTTACCCCAGTGCTGGAACGTTGGTTAGGATTGAGCCCTTAGAAAGATACCTCAGGTATGGCATTGAGCTTATGGTGAACCCTATGTGTGATCTTTTGTATTACTTGAGTGAAATCCAGGAGGGTCATTGCATTCATGACAGTCTTGAGAAGTCACAAAAAATGTACACAATGGAATATAAAGAAATCCAAAGACATGCCAATAGCTCTGCTGCCCCACATTCTGAAAATCTGCTATTATCTGTGGGGGACACATAGAATATTGTGCCCTGTCTAATATTTATGAACCTGCCTAAGGGGTCTAGTTGGCCACTGTCAGGAAACAGAATGAATTGGATGGATCAGTTATCTGACTTAATGTGGCAGGGCTTATGTTTTTATTACTATAATTTCCAAATGGGGAAAACCTAAAGGATAAAACTGAGCTGCAACCTGAATAAACAAAACCTCTATATATCCTGCTGTTACATTTCTCCATTTATTACCCCCCTCCCATTTCAAACTAGCTTCAGGAATCCACAAAGGTTAACTGTTCTGAAAGTGCATTGTAGCTCCCTAAGGGCGTAGAGGGGTTCAGGAGCCATTTAAGTCAGCATTATGCTTAGAAAATCTAAATACAGTAAAAATGCTGTCATTCTGTGGTGCATACTTTGCAATTCTTTCAGGAACTAATGATGCAGCTTATTTCATTGCCCCTAATGAGATTGTGACTATGGGTTATTTTATTTTATGAATACCAATAAAAACTCCAAACTAAATATGTGTTAAATGCCCAATTAGTGAAGGAATTAGAAATTTGGTTGCTGAACTTTTTTTTAAAAAAAAAACCTTGGCCTCCATAGATGTTGTCCATTGTTAAAAGTTTAAACTGTTTTATTCAGAAGGTTTTGCTCTATGACTATATCATGAAGCCTTTTCCTCTTGGAAATTGAATGCTTTTGGCTATATTATGCAGAATTTTAAGGTGATGTCAGGGACTTCAAAATTTGATTCTGCAGACTGATTCCCAAAGAATAATTTATTCAGAGTGCAATCCTAACCTGGAGTTAGGCAGCAAAGTTGGCTAGCAATGTTTGGCCGGCACAAGAGCCACCCTGAAGTGTGTTTGGATTATTCTCCAAGTCAGGGAGAATGGTGCACGTCTGTGTGCTGGACTCTCTGACTCCGAGAATGGTCCAAATATATTTTACAGTGTTCCTTGTGCCACCCAAACTTTGCTGGCCTAACTGTGCCGGCCTAACTCCAGGTTAGGATTGCACTCTCAGTGTATCTGTGTTTTTATCACTGAGGGTTATTCGGACGTATCCTAAAACCTATTTCCCAGTTTTATAGCAGTATAAAACAAAGAAAATGTAACCTCTTTTTGCCTTTCCCACAGTGCCTCAATGATGAGATTAACTATCAATTGCAGAAACGGGTGACACAAATTTCACAAGTAATAATGAATGCTGTAAGATGCAATTGGCCACTTTGAATTATGGAATTGTTCAACTAATTACAAATATTATCCTTCAATGTTAAAAATTCCTTGACTAATTAAAAATATTGTTCTTTTCAACTGTTTCTATCAAAGAAAGATTAATTTCTACGGAACATGGATATTTAGAAATCTTAGACCTCTTGAATGAAGCCTTCAATCAAAAGTTTCAAATCAGATTTGATTAATGCTAAAAAATGAAAATAAGCTCTGTTGGGGCAGTCTTTTGTTCACAGAGTAGAGGGCAAAGGAAGCATGCCAAGTTTTTTAACTAGCAAACATTCTAGCATAACCCTAACCAACATTCCAGCACTGACATAGCTGTGCCAATGGAGAGAGTGCTGCATCCTGCAGAGGTATAGTAGTCATGGAGGGCTCCTCAAGGTAAGGGAATGTTTGTCCCCTTACCTTGAAACTGCATTGCCCTTACCCTGGTGCTGGAAAGTTGGTTAGAATTGCGCCTTGTATTGATTTTATTTTGAAGCACTGAACCACCATGTTCTGATATACTTGGTTTCTGTGATTGAAAGTTTTGAAAACAATAACCTAACAAGTCCATGCCTCCTGTGTCCAGAGAACTACCTGTGCTGGACCTGCTGCATGTTTCATTCAGTTTCATGAACAGACAAAACGCATACAGCAAAATAACTTTTAAAACTGAACTCCAAGATTTATCAGTAGCTGCTCACTATGGAACAGGATCAGAGCCAGAGAATAAAAGCAGTTGCAAAGTAAAGAGTTGTTAGTAGTCTGGGAAAGAAATGAATAATGTTCTGTCTTGGCGGCTTAGTAGTTTTTCACCTGAAATCCTACTCGTGTTATTGACAGAAATGGCAGAAATTTTAAGTGTTCGTATTTGGTTCGGGGACAGGAGTTGACCAGGAGGAAATCTGTTAATGCAATCAAACACACAACATTAAGAGTGCAATCAAATTTATAGCATGTTTAATAGATTCATTGTAGGGAACTGAATACATTTTAATGCTGTTAAAATTGAATGGTTTGTCATTCTGCAAGAGAAGGAAATAATAGAGAGGGGAAAGTATTGGCCTAACAAACCACATAGCAGTGGAGTATAAAGAGCCTATCACTAATTGAACTGCCAATTGTGTAATAATTTAACCTGAACCACCTGGCTTCAAGAAGTGTTTTCCTTGGAGACCCGGGGCTTCCTTTTCTGTTGCAACCTTATTGCTGATGAAATACCAAAACGCATTAGCTGATATGTTTCTACTGCAAGCGACAGATACAAATTCCCTGCTTTCATGTATTCCCTGCTTTCTCAAGTTATTAAAGTCTGCAACTAGGAATGATGTTTATGTAAATTTTAAAAACAGAGGGCTAATATTTTGTGATATAAGAGAACTTCTATGTTCCAGGAGAGAAAGAATTAAGAAAATATTTTGTTCCTTTCAGCCTGCTTTTAAAATATACATATGTATGTCAGAAGGGTATCTTTCATTAGTAAATGAAAGGTGGACTGAGATATTTACAACAGTGTCCTACTGTAATAAAATGGCTACCAATGGCATGCTCAGCACTCCATTGGCGGCCATTTTGCCCATGCTGCCACAGAAGGCACCGCGTCCTTGCCACCAGAGCCCGCTATACCCACCAGAGTCAGTAAGCTGGTTGGAACGGAGCAGGGGGGGTGGGCAGATTAAGGGGTGGAGAGTGAGCTTGGGGGGCAAATATTGACAGATATTCAATCTTTCTTTGCCGACATCTTGACCACCATTTTGTCCTTGACACACCCACTTGGGTCTTCTCCGACTCGCACCAGCAAAATAGCAAGCACAGATCTGAGAACACTCATTGGAGGCCACACAGGTGTGGAGTAGGATAAGTTAAAAAAACTTTTACTCACCTCTCTACCCTTCCAGGATACCCGCAGGATGCAGCAGAGCCTGTGCTGGCACCACTACACCTTGTGGGAAGCATTTAGGTTGGTTTGGGCCCTTAATATGTACATTGCTCTCCAATACAGAAGAGGATATTGCTCTCTCTCTCTCTCTCTCTCTCTCTCATGCATGCATGCATGCATGCAGCCAGATGAGCCTGGATGACTGTCAGAACTTTAAGGCAGAGGTGTGCCGAACCTGAGAATGTTGGGCAGGGATTCAGCCTGTGTGTCACCACTGACCGAAAGAGGAAACTGCAGAGAAACAAGTGCTAGAACAGTGGTCAGGGAACAGGGGTAATTTACCCCAAATGGGGTAAAAATGAAATTCCTGGGGGTAATGGATAGCAGCCAGGCATGCATATGAATCTAAGTGATTCCCTGCAAAGACTTGTTCCTCCGCGCGCCCGCTGTCTGCGCCTCCATCTCTCTCTTTAAACTCGGGCGACAAGCCCTGCAGCGTGTCTCCGCGCTCTGAAGCCACGCTAATTGGGTAGCCAATGAGGAAGCAGCCTGAGAATTTAGCGGGGCCTTCGGCGCCCTCATTGGCTGGCTGGGGTGGCTGAGAGGCTGAGCGTTCCATAGCAGGACTGCAGCGCACGCCGCCTGCCTCGCTGCATTGTGCACTCGTTGGATGGGGCAGCTGGTTCGAGGCGGGGGTCTGGCCATTGAACTGTTGAGTAAAGGCTTCTGTCTGGGTTTTTAAGTGAGCACAAAAGGAGAAGGAGGGTCAAGTATAGAGGATGAGGCACAGCGCTGTCTGAGACCAGGGAGCCGAGGACGAGGCTTTGTTGCTCATGATGTTCCAAGCGTTCTGATCTGCAGCAACAGATGAAATGTTTGGGTGATTGCCTGGCGCTTCCAAGTGCACCTCCGGAGTGCGATCGTTTTCCCCGTCTGTGTCTGGTATTCAGTCCGTGCTGCAATAGTGTCACTGGCAGCTCCTGGCTCAAGGTGTTGATCAAGCACAGGAGAATTTTAAAGGGCAGGAAATAATACATGCTTTACAGAGGGAAGTTTGTGACTGGCGGCTTACAGTACAAATGAAATAAGGGCTGAGCCCACCCCCCAAGTAATTCCACCGAGGAACCGCAGATTTGTTACAATAATAAATAAACTGGGCTTAAACCCCCCCCCCGCAGTGTCTTCGTACTACAGAAGCCTCGTGCATTAATTAAGCTCATTAATTAATCAAATAAAAAGCAATGGGTTCCAATATGTATTTTTTTTCTTTTGTTCTGGCGGGGGTGGGGGGTGGGGTTTGACACACCAGCAGAGCTGAGTTACGAATTTTCCAAATTTCTGACACACCAAGCCCAAAAGGTTCGCCATCACTGTTCTATATGCATGCCCAGCTGTGTGTGTTACAGTACTGTAGTATACAAGGACCTGATGCAGTGCAGTGCGTCAGGCCCTTGTGTATAACACGCTTCCCTGCGTGATGCCCCGGGCCCCGCCTCCTAGTCCGCCCACTTCTTCAGTAGAGTCGACTAGTTGCTGCACCATTGAGAGAGACAGGACATTGCCTCTCCTGAGAAGCACTACCTATCTTTCACTGGTAGTTTTAGTAAGTACCTGTATTAAAAATCAAATCAAGGGAGTAACGTCGGCATATCTAAATATATTTTGGGGTAAAAGGTAAAAAAGTTCCCTGACCCCTGTGCTAGAACCTTTCTTCCTCCAATAGGCCAGAAAGTGTCAGATTCTTCGCAAACACCAGTGTTGAGCCATTGCCTGGCATCATTTGCATCAGCCAAGGGAGTTATTTCTGTAATTGGCCACCTGAGACTTATTATCCTGTGAACTTTAATTTGATTTTGACATGCAGTTATCAAATTATCATTTAGAACAACAAAACCACTTCTGTGACATGATAGAAAAATCGTTGAAAGATACTTTGTTTTCCATTTCGGATTCTATTTAATTCAATTTGATTCAGTTTCGTCTGCCATTGCAAGAAATGCCCCCTCACTTAAGAAAATTGCATTTCTATATATGCTTGAAAAAAAAGGTGCAGAAAAAGTAGCAGAAAACCACTTAGTTACCAGGAGGTCTGCAATCTCTGCCAACTCTCCTTCATCTGCAGCCCTCTCTGCTGTATCCCACACCATTTTTGAGGGTCCCTGACCCCAAGATTTCGTTTGGAGTGGCACTGGAGATGGCAGCAGGAGAGAGAGGATGGAAAAGCTTGTTCTGCTTCTCACAATTCTTAGGAACCAAGTCATAAACTTGAAAATACAATCATTTTTGCATTTATTTTTTTTGGGGTGTGTGTGTGTGTGTGTTGCTAGTTTTTATTAATGTGTTGTAAACTATTTATTTATTATGGAAGTTATAATGAGTACCCTTGGCATTTAGTAAGTGTGGGCATGAATGAATGCTTTTGTGATGTGCAACATTCAGTTATGGGAGAGATCAAAGGAATCCATATTAAATTACCTATGATTTTTATTTGTGGGAGAATTTCTTTGCAGTGCTGGATCTTGTGGTTGAATGAAGGCATTCCACAAGTTTATGAAGAAATTATTGTTGCTTGCTCAGACATATGACATTGCTTTAAAAGTGAATCCATAGAATAGCTTGCTGATCAACGTCAGGTGTGCCCCTTGCAGCAAAGTAGTAAGACATGTTTGTTTTAATAACACTTACCCCTTGAGAAGTTGGCTTATTTTCCTGCATGTGTTTATATGGAATAATTTCTTTAAGCTCCATGAATTCCAGAGAATGTTATTGCATATAGTTGGACATTTGAGTCTTGCCATATGTAAACCAAAGCATATACTGTAAACGTATGCTCCAAGCTGAAAAATAAAAATCCGTAATAAATAGACCAGGTAACCTAGAATGTCTACAGTGCTATACATTACATTGTTTCTTTACACTTAAGACAGTGTTGTAACCAACCCTGGTCGATGGTCTCTTCATGGCAGTGTTTGCTGTAAGCGGCCCACCCAACTGCATGGACACCTTCCGTGACTGTGCAGTGTCTTGTTCAGATGGTCAGCGATGATGTTGTAGTTCATCACCAAACTTCCAGGAAAGCCGAGCTCCCAGCTTTGCAGGTGTGCAGCTTCCAGGGAACACTGCTTGGTGAAGCGTGCCAGATGCTGCTCCCTGCTGGCAATGAAGTGCCAGCCTCTGCTGCTGCCACTCCCCACTGCCCTAGCTTCAGTGGTGTATCTAGGGTGTGTCAGGTGTGGACATCTACCCTGCGCGGTCCTTTTGAAGGGGGAGCCTTCTGTTTTGGCAGTTTTGCAATCTGGCTGCTCCCCATTGCTTCTGCTCAGTGGTGCCCCCCTTCAAGGAAGAGACTCCACAGGCACAGGAACAGGGAATTCACTCCCCTTATTAAGCAGCTACCAGAGCATCTTATCCATGACAAGATGGGCATGCTGCCTGTTTGCTGCCTGTTGGCAAGCACACAGAGCCCTCTGGTCAGTGGCCATTTTGGGAGCGTTGCCACAAGAGATGGTAGCGCAACCCATCCAAGTAGCTCTGCACTCTGGCAGTACTATCCAGAGCAGTTAAGGCACTGGCAGGGGAAGGGCAAAGGTGGGCAGGGGTTGGAATGGAGGCTGTGGGAGGAGTGGCCTGGTGACAATGGCGCTTTCTCTATCGAGCTGATAAACGTTCAAGGAGACCATTGCAGGGTGGGGGCCTTAATGGATGCGGTAAGGGGGGGGTTAAATCTCACCTGTGAAGCCTCCCAATCTTTCATGCGTACACGCACACACACACACACACCACTGGATACAGCACACTCTTTTTCAGTGCAGCTGCACCAGCAAGGGGCGGGACGATAGGATTGGGCTGTCATTGTTTGATGTGACTCCAGGACTCACATCTGCCATCCTTAGTGGGTCAGATGAGTATGAAATTCCGATCGATGCTTCGTTCATTGCCTCCCACTGGCAGCACAGTTCATGTGTCCTTACATGGCACCGCGTGTGGGGGCGGGGGGAGCCAACAGCAGTACAAGTAATAATTCTGTTCTAAGCCTCCAGCAAAGCTTTGAATGCACCATTAAATGAGGAATTCTTTACTAGCGGTAATGTGGTTAGTTTTTGAACCATTTAAGTTATTGAACCAATATGGTTTTCTTTTCTTTTTTAGTATTCGGTAACTTCTCTCAAGACTATCCCAGAATTACGCAGGAAGTGTGATTTGCAAAATGAAGACAGAACAGGTATGCTGTTTATTTCTGTTCTGCAATTCTGCTTATTGGACATTTTGTTCAATTGGATACCCAAACAGAGGATTTTTTTTTTAAAAGGAAACAAAGAGAAACTACATTTGTATAATAGCTGACTGGTAACATTGGGTTTCTCCTTTTTTACTCCCTTTTTTCTATGTTTTTCCCCTTAAGATGTTAAGTCATTAGCAGCAGCGACAACAAAAAAGTTCCATAAAAGGATTTGGCTGAATACAGATAAACGCAAGGTTTAATCTCAGCAGCTCCAAACCACAGTATATGCAAGAATTTGTTGAAAAACCCGAGAAACCATTAGTGACAAGACATAATGATGTAGGCGCCAATGAAAAAATGTTGGATACATTTACTACCCATATGGTCATGACCAGTTTGAGGCATGATGTTTTGCCAAATTCTGAAACTCTATCAAGGATGCTACAAGATAGAATCTACTCTCAGGCATACTGTAACAGTTAAGATGAAAGCAACGTTTTTGAGTTTAATAGTGTAAACTAAATGAAGAGTCATGGCATACAGATGAGAACCAGCTGGAGACCTTTTCCCCCCTACTGACAAAAAGTGCATTCAGTGTTGATTTTCACTTTGTAAATCGGATTAAGGCTGTTTTGTTTCTGCCTTCAGCATGGAGCAAATTGTGTTGGTGAGAGTGACATATCTACACTCCACTTTGAGCACTTTATTATACTTCCATCAAATGGGAGTTTCATTAATACTTTTGCATCTGAAATGTCTATAATAGAAATTTGGAGCCTTTTTTTTTTTTTTAAGGAAGGTTTTAAGAGCCATGTTGGGTTTTGGAAAGTATTTTATTTCTGTATCATCTTTCACATAGCAGAAAATTGCCACAGCTTGTAACTGATCTTTAACATTCTCCTGCTACAGTCAGTCATTAATGACTGAATTGTCACATCCCCTTACTCAGTCACACATGGGAATAAAACAACAACAACAATGTCTTCTGTTCTTCACATTTTTTTGTTTTCAGTCCTACCCAGTTCACATTGCTCTTTTAGCAACATGGGATAAAGCATCACTTCTCACTGTTCCGATGCAAATGAACAGGCAGGAAGATTCAGAACCGAAGCAGCCCTCATTCCACAATCATTCATTCACTACTCACTACACATAGCTGAGTGAATAGAAGAGTTAAACTGCTTTAAGAAATGCTGTAAAATATTAGCATCAGTGGCCCAATCCTATTGGCCCCTGTGCTGCCAGATCACACATTCTGGCAGCTCTGGACCCAATCCTATTGGGCACAGCATGGGCGGTATGAGCATGTTGTTGTAAGGAACCTCCTTACACTGGCACAGCACCATCCCCACATACCTGGAGGCGCCCATGTGGAGCCGGCCAGCTGCTAAATGTCTCTGGCATTGCATGTTTTCCAGGAGGGTGGAACTAGGTGGGGGAGGGGTGCTGTAGGAGTGGGACTAGCGGTTACCTCCACCACTGGATCTTATTCCCTGCCTTGATCCAAGCATCCCGACATGGGGCTGCTTGAATCTCCGCCATCAATATAGCCGGCAGAAAGTCAAGGAGTCCCATTGCGAGAGGTGGGGCTTTCCTCTGTGTGTTTACAGTCATCACAAAGCAGTAACCTGCAATTTTGGCAGTTATTGTAGAGTTATTGCAGAGCAGTAACTCTGCAATTAGTTTCCAGAGAATCCCCAGTGCCGGTAAATCGGAATGGGCAGTGGGTGTGGGAGGAATGGGGCAGAGACTGTACAGGGAGTGGTGTGTCAAAGGTGGGAAGGTGTAGTTTTTGGTGTCAGTGGCTTCGCCAATATACCCATCATTTTCCTGGTCTCAATCTGCTTACCTCAGTCCACTTGGTTTTGTGACAAAGTATAAAGTAGCTGGTGCAAATCCAAGTAGGGCATTTCCCCAATCGGGGCAGTAGAGGCTTTCCCCAAGGCAAGAAAACAAACGTTCCTGTACCTCAAGGAGGCCTTTGGGGCAAGAGACTCCCCATGGCTGCATCAGCGGGTGGAGACTTAGGTTGGATCGGGCTGTTATTCACTTATTTTTAAAACATCTCTCTCACCCTTCTTATACATTTCAGGGTGACTTACAATTTTGGAAAAAAAAAAAGCAAACCACAGTTCAGCAGAATAAAGCTAAAAAACTAATAGCAGCAACTAATGGCAAAATAATGTAATGTCCAGGTGAAATGCTAAGGCTATTCACACTTCCCTGGAAGTACAGTATGTTTTATTGAATTTAATGAATGAGTAGGCATGCATAGGATCCCAGTGTAAATGTGTGATTGAGATCCAGTGCATGGTCTTTCAATCTTAGGTGAAAAGTATTCTGGACTGTGGCCCAACATTGTAGATCCTCACTTCATTAACTTCAGAATTTGTATTATGTTATTTGATGCTAACCCTTTACACAAATAGGGATAAGCTGAAGGCTAGAGAAATGTGAACCTTCCTCAGTGACGAACGGGGCCGTGATCGCGCCCATGGCAGGGCGACGAAACTGCGCCCCCGGCACGTCGCCCCATCCCCGTGCGTCAGCCCACCACGCCTCCCTGTGCCCGGAATCACTCCATTTTGGAGCAGAACGAGCACAGGGGCGGGCGGGCAGGCCAAAAAGCACGCTGGCTCCCCCGCACGATGCTGCCTCCCCGCTGCCGGCGCCTCCCCGCTGCCGGCGCCCATGGCTGCCGCCATCCCTGGCTACACCCTCCCTCCACGCCTGACCTTCCTCAGCTGAGACTGTATTTGGGCCACTAATTACAATCTTTCTCCACAAGCAGCAGAGAATATGAGGACATTCTTTTCTAGTATTAAAAACTTGGCTGATAGTTTTTCAGTTGGCACATGTATGTGTTTGCAGTGTTGCCTGGGAACTGCATTGTGAGGGCAGGCAGTTGTACGTTGCCAGAGCGTCTGTTCATCATGAATCCCAGTGTTTTGGATCCTGATTACTGGTAATTAGAGGGATGTCAGCAGCTCTTGCAGGCTTGAAAGTAGTGACCATAGCTCAGTGGATGAGTATCTGTTTTGCATGCAGAAGCGTTCTTGTTTGATCCCAGCACTTGGAGTAGGAGCAGAAAAATTCCTTCCTGAAACCTTGGCGAGCCACCGCTACTCAGCTTTGACAATACTGAGCTAGATGGGAACAATGAACCTGGGGGGCAGCCTCGCTTCTCAAGGTGATACTGTCTTCCAACAGGTATTGATTTCATCCCTCTCTGTACAAATTGCTCCATACACATATTTAAATGAGTGTTGAGACCATTTTTATTTGCCAACTTTGTTGCAATCACTGTTGAACCTTGCAGGCATTGCAGGCATGATTAATTGGTCATAAGAGCACATATGCTCCTAGGTCTGTTAATATATATGCGGCTTGAGTACACATATAAGTTATGTTTTTCTGATTATTCACCATTTCAGTTTGAAGGTTGAAAGTAGTATTTTCAAGGGGAAAACTATTTCCTGAAAGTCTTCTTTAAAACGTCTTCACATTGCCATATATTTCCCTTACTTGTTGCTGTTTTAACACTCTCCTCCTTCCTACTCGAGTTTCTTCATCCTTTGTAAAATAATACTCTTTAGAGCACAATCTTAACTTCGAGTTGGGCCAGCATAGTTAGGCCAGCAAAGTTTGGCTGGCACAAGGTACACCATTAAGTATGTTTGGACCACTCTTGAAGTCAGTGAGGCCAGCGCACAGACGTGCGCATCCTCCCTGACTCCGAGAGTGGTCCAAATGCATTTTATGGTGACCCTTGTGCCAGCCAAACTTTGCTGGCCTAACGGTGCCAGGCTAACTCCGGGTTAGGACTGTGTTTTTAATCAGAGCTCATTTGGTAAATATACTATAATAGCATCTTAACACTGTATCTTAACAGCAATCACATTGGGCTGTAGGCAGCGGTGTTATGCTGCCGGAACGCTGGGTGGGACATCTGGGTGATTGACAGCCCGCCCGTCACATTCTGCAGTGTTATACCGTTTGCGTAACCAATTACGCCGCTTGCGTACGTTATGCAAACGGCGTAATGCTGAGGAACGTGACAGGCGGGCTGTCGATCACCCAGATGTCCCGCCCAGTGTTCCGGCAGCATAACACCGCTGGCTGTAGGCTAATATTTCTGAAAGTGAAAAAAGCCCTTTCAGAGGAAGAGCAATGTTTTCTGGAGGAGCCATATGGGTGATCATTTTGCCAGTCCAAAACAACAACTACCTTAGTGACCAGAATGACAGCATGATGCTTTTTAGTCAGCCAGATTGTCAACTCAATCCTATGCTGCCAGTACACCCATTTGTCCCCTTTCCCCTGGGATAAGGGCACAGGGCCATCATTGGGTCTCCTTGCATCCGCGCTGGCTATTTTGCTGGTGCAGATGTGAAGGGGTCTGTGCTGGACCATGTGGCCTGACAAGGAGGTTAGGGTCTAGCGGTGGAGGCGACCACTGGTTCTACCCCTGTTCCGCCCCTCTCCTGTTCTGCCTTCCCTACCCGCCCAGAAACACCACACCAACAGCAACTCCTGCACTTACCAGCTGCCGGCTCCATATGGCTCCATATGCCGGCTCCTCTGGCCATGAGGGAATGACACTGAACCAGCACAAGTGGTAAGGGTCTAATACTGGTGCTGGAGTTGCCTTATGGCACCTTTGCAGCTCCAGCACTGGCGGTACACTTGTACTGCCTGCGCTGCAGTCCATAGGATCAAGGCCTAGTTAGGTTGTGAAGTTGCTGATGACAAACAAAGCCAAGTCAGAGAGATAGCAATGCTTTCTTAATAGCTTAGTCCAGTAAACATGTCATCAGACGTCAGAAAATGTCTAACAAAAGGTCTGTCAACTGTTTTTGTCAGTACTAGGTGTGCTGATTGACAGAAAAAAATTCAGCCACATTCAGATCACCAGAAGTGGGTTTTCTCCAAGATGGCAGCCGCAGGCCATGCCAACCGGCCAGAATCAAGCACCTGTGTTATTTTTAAGCTTAGAAAAATTCCAACAATGGGTCTGTCAACTGTTCTTGTCAGTACTAGGTGTGCTGAGTGACAGGAGAAAAATCCACCCAAATCCCACCACCAGAAGTGGGTGTTCTCCAAGATGGCAGCCACAGGCCATGCCAACCGGCCAGAATCAAGCACCTGTGTTATTTTTAAGCTTAGGACCTTTTTCTTGTTTCAAACTCAAGGTTCTTTTATGGTCAAGTAGTTCATTTCAACCAATTACTTGGTCCATGGGTTGAAGATTGGATTCCAATGTAATGAGCATTGCAGGTACAACACCAGTCATAACAAATATCAAGTTGTATGTTTTTATTATCATAATTACGTACATTTGAACTCAACTGTTTCCTTTTGTTTTTAAACTACATTTTCAACAAAGAACCCCTTCAACTAGTTTAAGAGAACTGCAGCAATCTGCGGATAACACAGTAATATTAATTTTCTATACTATTCATCGTCATCACTGACCTCTAGGTCACCTGACACCTGGTTGTCACAACCCGTTACTTGACACTCTCCACATGCAGAACTGCATGGAAGTCCGTAGGTCCTGCAACCGCAGCGGATACCACTGCAACCAGTTTTGCAATTGCAGTGTATTATTCGTAGTAGAGCGTCTGGTGCAGCATTAAGATCACATATGACTGGAACAAGTTCACCGCTATTGAGTTTCCACCCCCAGTTCTCAGGATTCATTTCCCCAGCCATATCCATCCAAGTCATGGTCTGATAGTACACCCTCAGACAATGGAATTTTGTGGAAGTTGGAGGCAGGCGTTCTGGACTCACAAAAGATTTGGCTATGATGACTTTCTTGGAAAGTGTCTGGTAACGCAAGGCTGCCAAAGAACTTTCGCCACTGCCACCAAAAATAACAACCATCGCTTGAGTGCCAAAACTCAGTGGGGTTGTTGCCTGACATTGCAAGATGTCACTGGGGTTATTGCCTGGTGAAGTGAATGCAGTTGCACAGGACTGAAGGACAGAATTCCCTTTTAAAAGTTTCTGGAACACTGCTTTTTTTCCAACACCATAAATACGAGAGGTGGAATCACATCCTGTGAATGCATGCAGGAATAGCAACTGTGCACATACCTTACTGTCCAGAGTAGACTTCAAGTCATTGATGTTGTACACTCTTGGAATGCCTCGCGACTGAGTGTCTGACCTAAAATACAGTGGATTGCCATTCACCTCTGCGTAACGTAGCAGAAGAATTAGCAGGCCAGTGTCCTCCCCAATCAGCGTGGTGAAATGTTCCTTGGCGCTATTTACTGCGGCCTTTGCAATGTCCACATCAGCGTCACCTTGTGCTTGAGAAGCTACACAGCCTCTCGTCTCCAGTTCTTCCATGATCAAGTTGATGCGTTGGTGTTTGTTGCCTCCCACTGAAAGGAATTCTTCCTGCTTCCCTTCAAATTTAGTATCAGCTGTGAAGTGAACAGTTGGATACGTAAAGTTTTATCGCCTTCTCTTATGTGTTGCATCCTTTATTGAAGGACCTGCATCATAGCCATCAAACACTACAGTTGCCAACCCATAGTGTTGGACTGTAAAGTCTGCATATATCTTTGCTATGTTGTCGTATGTATCTCCCTTTTCCCACTTCAACTTCCTGATCAAATACCCTCCATCAATTACAAATCTTTGTGTGCTTGGAACAGCATCTGTTGTTGTTTCCATTGATGCTCTATTGTGACAATGCTCATCAATGGCATGGGCTAATTGAGGCCTTTCTCATTATGTGGTGGTCCTCGAAAAGTGATGTCAGCTAGAAGTACAGCACAGGAAGTGAACTCAGGGCCACACCCCCGCAGGTTCCATAGAGCTGAACAGGTAACATAGAGCAAGTATCATATAGAGTAGAGCACAGGTAGAAGGCTTATAATGAGGGTCTTCCATTTTTTTAAATACTGCATTAGCAATGTTGCATTAGCTATGTTGAAACTGACACAGAAAGGTCCCACCATTTAAACATTAAATAGCTGAAACTGACACAGTAAAGTCCCACCATATAAACATTAAATAGCTGCCATCTTGGAGAAAACCCACTTCTGGTGATCTGAATGTGGCTAAAAATTTTTCTGTCAATCTGTACACCGAGTACTGACAAATAACAGTTGTCAGACCTTTTGTTAGACATTTTTGGAGGTTATGGGTTTTTCCCTGCTACATTTACTGGATTAGCTTCCTTAGTAGCATTTTCTCCCCATTTTGAAAGAATTGCCAAACAGTCAATGTTTTGATGCGGAATAAAATGTTAGCAGATTTTAATATAATATAGTATAAACACATATTAAAATACAGTGAACACGATATTAATGAACAGAAGAGTTAGAGTTACAGCTAGGGGTCATCAGTACACTGCAATTTGGACTTTATGTGTCTGTACAATCTCCCTGGCTGGCCTCATGTGCAATTGGCCACAAAATGAAAACTTAAGTAAACTCACAGCAGGCTATGGCAAGTAGCCCATCACTATCAGCTGGGACATCTAATCAGACATGCATACAACTGTGCTTTTGATTATCTAATTACACAGGCCAACCAACGTACATTTTGCTGTTCTAAAAGTTGGACCTGGATATATTTGGGGTGCAGTTCCAAAAAATGGTTCAAAACTTTTTGCAATTCATCAACATCAAAGGCCTTGGCCTCTGTCATGTGAGCCACTCCAACAAAAGGCTGCTTACTAACGATGGCACAGGACAGGGAAGGCCTGGAGGGAAGGTAGCAGTGGGCCACTGAATCCAGCCAGAGCAAGAAAGTTGGCCGCGGGGCAGTTCAGTGGGGTCATGGACGGTTCGAGGATGGGCAGCAGGCTGAGCCAGGGACAGGAGGGGAAGGATCTCAGCAGCACACACTGAGAATCTATCCCCCTTTTCCCAGCCCAACATGTTTTCTGACTATCCTCAGTCTTATGCCAGCTAAATAGCTGGTATGGATCTGAGGAGACCCATGGGAGGCTAGGCAGTTTATGGAGAGGTAAGTAAAAAAATTTATTACTTCTTTATTTGCCCCCCATCAGAGAATGCAGTATGTTCTACGTCAACAGAGCTGTGTGGGCTGATGGAAGAAAGTATTGGGCTGTTAGTAATAATGGCAGTCATGATGCACACTGAAGGTGCAATCCTAACCTGCACCAGAACAGCACAGACCGACGGGCCTGCGCTGTATCCAACACAGGTTGGGACTGTGCTGGAGCCTTCCAGGGGCAAGGTAACATTCGTACCCTTGTCTTGGGGTAGGCGCCAGCCTCACAGATGGGCTTGCTTGAATCTGCGCCCGCTATATAACAGGCGCAGATTCAAGGAAGCCACGCAGCCCTGAGACGGAGGCTTGGATGTGGCCTAACAGCGGCATCCAAACTCCACCCTCCTCTCCAGATCAGGCACCTTACCTGCTGGCTGTTTTGGCACTGGACCGTCAGCGCAAGTGCTTGCATCAATGCTGTGCACCTTGCACTGGTGTGCACATGCTTTGCGGCACATGCGTGACAGCGTTGGGCTGACACAAGCCACTTGCATTGGCCCTAGGGTGCGCTTGGATTGCACTCTGATTGACCTTAAGGAAGTCACTAACTTTCAACGCTACTTACCTCACAGGGGATCTATGAAGATAAAATGAGATAATGATGTATGAAACCCCCAACCTTAACTTGGATTAAAGAGTAAAATATAAATAAATAAATAACCGAATATGTTTCCAACTCGGCAAAGGTGAGAATGTTTTGGTATCTGCATTTCTGAGCAGATCAATTTTATGTATGAAACTTGAACTGAACCATAGGCCCCGGTTTTCTTGGAATGATAGATGAATCAATATTGCAAATATTCCAGTTCTCCAGATGATTATTATTTTTTGCCATGGAAAAAATTGCCTTCCTTGCCTTCAAGATTTCTGGAAAAATTTTTATATCCGTAGCTAAGATACATTATCCCAACCCAACAGGCATTTGTGAAATGTATATTTAAATTCATGCTAGCAAATGAAAAGCTCATTCAACCTTTTTTTAAAAAGGCGAATAGTAGTCTAGGTGCAAGGAAGGTGATGACAAACAAACTGTTGATACCTTGTCATTGCCTAGACCCCTCTGTCAAAAGTGTTTTCCTAAGACTCAGACAGAATTTGGTTCCACGCGAAGTCTTTTAAAGGTTCCTGTCAGAATAAAACAGCTGGGAAACATGTGGTATCCATTTCCCTCTATCACTTGGGAAAAATTTCACTTGTAAATAAAACCAACATTAAAGTGTCACCCTTTGAACCCAGGATCGTATACAAAACATAAATAAATCTGTGCAATGAGTTTTTTTTTTAATTGAACTTCTAAGTTGCATGTTGTTTTTGGAATAATAAACAATTATCTGAGCAATACCATTCCAAAAGCTTCTGAAGGTATCCAGGTAATAAGTCAAATAAACCCAGTGCATATTCTGGTCATTTCAGAATGTACTTGTTAACTATAACGATAACAGTGCTAATATATTGTAGCTGCTTCTTTCTCGGAAACTCTGAACATGAGTGCAGATTAGAGGCAACTAAGGGCCCAATCCAAAGGGCCTTATCGCCGACAGTACGTGTGCATTGCTGGCTAAAAGTGTCGCAAACACACCATAAAGCGCGTCCATGACACCGTGGGAGGAGGGAGCACTGGCACTGGGCCAGCACCAGGGATCGCCTGGCCTCAGCGCTGAAAGGATGGGCCACCGGCACTCCAGCAGCACCAGCAACCAATTTGGGGGTGGGGAAGAGGTGGGGGGGTGAAACTAGGTGGGGAGGGGATGATTGAGCCCACATGGGGTGGGTGGGACCTGGCAGTAGCTTCCAAGCAGAGCTGCTTGATTCTCTGCCGGCAAACTCACTGACAGAGACTTGAAGAGTCCCATTGCGGGGCGGTGGTGGAGCTTTCCCTAGGGGAAAGGGACACAGGCAGCTCACGATTGGGCTGCCCAGCATTATATTTACTCCATACAATAAATTGAAACATGCCTCTTGAATTCTAAGAAAATTCTGATGCTCTATGGAATCAGAGCAGAATCAGAACAGAATCCTGTCCTTCCCAAGAAGAAACCAGAAACATCTGAACAGAATCTTGTCCTTCCCAAATGCTGTCTTCCCCATGCAGAAGACACAGCAGTATCTGCTTTGCTTCCCTGTTGAGCAAGTAGCAATGGAAAGGAGTGATTTTTATCAGGAAAATTGCCTGGATGAAAAGCTGAAACTCCCCCTTACCTCTAAACCCCACTGCCATGAATATATACTCAAATCAGCAAATTCGACTTGATGCAAAACTGTGTTTCTAATTGTTGTTTTTTTAAAGGAGATCCAATCACAGACCTTCTACACAATGTGGTGTTTGTTCTGGGACTCTAAACTAGAAAAGTAAATGTTTTGGATTATTCTCACTGAGCACAAGTCATTTGGCTCCTGTGATTTTTTTTACAGTTGTTCTATAGCCATACATAGTTCTTCGGGGGGGGGGGGGATAACAATACATTTGTATTGTATTTACATTTATTGTAAATGCAATACATTAAATTGCATTTAAACATTTTATTTCATGGTATTTTAATTATTTGAAATTATGTTACTAGGATATCCTGTTTTAAACATATGCAGGATGACAAGAATACATCCAGAACATACAAAAGAATGAAATTTATTTCAAGTGCCTTTTTTTGTGTGTTCCTCTAGTTTCCAGCACCAACTGGAGTTCAGGGGTTTCAACACTCCTTGGAAATGCACAAAAACCAACAGGCATTGCAGATATGTATAGTAAGTTCAGACCAGTGAAGAGAGTTTCCCCACTTAAGCACCAACCAGAAAGCTCTGAGAATAATGAAAGTGATGACCAAAAGAACCAGAAGATGGAATACCAGAAAGGTAGTGACTCTCAGCCTGCAACGCAGGATGGTGATCAGAATCCAGGTAATGGGGAGAGCCTTAAAACGAAGTGCGTTGAATCTGGAGTACTGCTTGGTGAGTTGGAACACTATGACCTGGACATGGACGAAATTTTGGATGTGCCTTATATTAAATCAAGCCAGCAGCTTTCTGCTTTTACCAAGGCAGCTCCAGAGAAAAGGATTTTGAGTGTGTACTCAACACTGAATGGTCTTAGTGGCAAGACATGCTCTGCAGGAAATACTGAGAAGGCTCAGGCAGGAATGACACAGTTCTGTGTTCTGTCCCCTGTGAAAAGCTCTCAGCTGAGAAAAGCGCAGCCCATTGTCCCTGATCAGCATAAGCATTTAGCTGAAGAATTAGAGTTTCCCCAGCCACTAGTTAAATGTGGTGCAGTCCACGAACCTGAAGCCCAAGCTAAGGGCTTCCTCAACAGGACGTTTGCTGATAAAGCAGAGAAGACCATACCTAATTGTCAGTTAAGGACTTTTCATCTGCAAGCGTCTGTGACAGAAAACAAACATGACGAACTAACCAGCAACATCAACTGGGGCAGCTCAGGAGGTCCAGAAGAAAGGAACGAGGACGTGAAAAAGATTAAGAGCATCTTAAATATTGTGAAAGAAGGGCAGATATCACTATTGGTAAGTTTCAGAAAAAAAATCATAAAATGCATGTTGGAAAAGAGAACAAGGCTTACCTTATTCATTTTCCTTGAATCAGTTTAAACTCAGCCCTTCTCCTCTCTTGCAGACACCTTGGACATACAAAATAAGCATTCGTTGTAGATAAATTGAATGGTGTGCCATTTAGTAAGAATATAACTAACATTTATAACAGAAAAAGATGGTAGATTTTAATTAATAAGTTCAGCTTAGCAAAGTATGGTTTGCTTTTTCTGTTGTCATCCAGTTTTTAAAAATCTGTTTTGCAGGATGGTAATTTTAAAAAAAAACCACAATAACAACCTAGGGTGGTATTTCAGTAGTTCAGTTATTAGCAAACTAACTCAGTTCCTTCGTAGAGACCAGTAAGGGTAACAGAGGGGCTTCTGTTGTGTTCTGATTATTATTCAAGGGTGTTTACCCCAGCTTATTAACAACAGCCTTCATGAACAGGAGCCCACACAGAATCCTTGGTCGGCCTCTGACCCGCATGAGGATTTTCGTTAGTTCCAGCTCTGTGATCAGGCACCGAGAACAGACATTTCCAAAGCAGCTAGGTGCAAGCTAACAAGGTTGATTCGGGGAAAAGAAGCATGTGTGCATTCATTGAATTGTACCTACTTATCGTTTGTACTTTAACTATTTACCTACTGTGTTTATCTAGTGATAGATAATACATTCAGCAAAGCCAGAGTTATTTTAAGAAATAGGCTTTACTGCTCTCATTCTCAGCAATGATTAAAAATAATAAATTTATAATATAAAAAGAATTAAAAATTCCCTTTTCTATTTCCTTTGAGCCAAGGAAAATATAAAAACAAACCTATTTCACCATATGAAAGGCCTGACAGAACCATTAAGATCTAGTGATGACTATCCAAATGATCTCATCTACGCTAACCTTTGCTTTTTTCTCTCTCCTTCTGTTTTTTTTTTCCCTTCAACTATTGAATTTGTTATTTGGTGCCTTTTTCTCCATAATAATATCAGGCAGAATATCCTAAGTACTGTAGAGTTCTTAGTCCAGTGGGATTTCACACTAGGTAGTTAATGCTTCCTAACATTTTTGGCTCCTTGGGACAAACTGAAGTTTTCATATTCTATCATAGCAAATAGAGTATTGCTGAAAAATATGTTAGCCCTGGAACTAATACAAAAGACTAATGGAGGCATCACACTCAAATAGCTCTAGAGCTAGTGGAAAATGGGAAGAGCAAATGTTAAATACACAGTTCTATGATGGAACTAGCTTATATGTTTCTTTTTCTTTCTTTTTTCCTCTTTTTTTGCTGCATCTGATGGATTAGTAGACACAGGACAGAGCCACATAATGTAACCTTTTATTGTTCTATAGGAATCCCTTTGAGAATTCAGGAACTGTTGTACTGCAGCAGATCAATATTCATCCAAGCCTGTATCAGATCTGCCTTAATAAAAATGAGTGGCATTATGTGATTAATTTTCAAACTGATGCTTCACTAGTCTGAAAGGAAACTCCGTTTTTTAATCCTCCAAGGCATTCCAATTATTTTCTTTCCTTTGTTTGAAATGCTATAGATAGCTATACCTGAACATAGAATATCAGACAGGGAATTTCAAGCAGTTAATCATTTTTCCCAGTCCTTTGATTATTCTTATAGAAGGTAGCAGAAGCTAAGGAAATCTGCTGGCAGCCAGGCCCAATTCCACCATCCCCTGGCTGATGCAGCTGTGCCAATAGAGCATCCACTAAATCCTGCAGGGGGGACAGTCCCGAGACCTCTTTGAGGTAAAGCATTGTGGAAAGCCTCCACTTCCTCAGTGGGTCTCCTCAGATATGTGGCAGAAAGGGAAGGGGACCAGAAATGGGGTTAGGATCTGATGCACACCAGTGCCACTGAGATCCACCCTCCTCTCTCCTGCCCATCCCTCCTTGCCCAGAAACTCCCCATTCCTCCCCACTCCATTCCACTCCCTGCTATGGCTTACCTTTTTCCTGTCTCTCTTTCCTTCTGGGAGATCTCCAGCTGCCTGGGATCTGGATGCAGTGGAGCCTACACCAGCACAGCTGCAATGTAGGAATTAAAATATTGAAGGGGGCGCCCCCATTAAAATATTGAAGGCTTGGACTTGATTAGGCATACCTGCCTGGAACAACTCAGGAGTAAAAAAAGAGCCCCTTTCTTCCACACCCCAAATAGTTTGCAAAGTACCTCAGCATCACAGCCATCTGGAATAAAAGAAAACACAAACCTCACACCTTGAACTTGTAGAGCCCTGCCGAATTCAACTCACATGTTGCAGTAAACACTTGCTTACTCATGAGTAAATGTGAATGTGTAGCTCAGTTTCACTTTCCATAAGGCTCAATACTTCTTAGCTTAGAGTGAGGGACCTCCTTCTCGAGTGTTTTTGGGGGGCCTACGTTTATCAGATTGGGACCATTCTGGCTGCATTGTGTTCACCTCGGCATGCCCTTTCCAACACACCATGGCACAGCCACCTACTCATGAGTAAACATGCAGTGTGGCTCAGTTTCACTTCCCATAGGACTCCATTCATTTTTCTGGGCTGCTTCTGAGCATGCTCAGATGGCTCTGCAGCTTTGTGGCTTGCAATTATTGTCAGGAACACTCACTCTCCCATATATAAGTCAATGTCAGGGTTTTCTAGGCAATAATTAGGCATAAATTTCTCGACATATACACAATTATATACAGTAGTATTGAACACTTAAGACGTACGTGATCACATAAGCCAGTCACTTCTCACAGCTTAACCACAGGAGTATTATTATGTAATGAGGATAAAAGGGAGTTGAGGGAAAGCTACGCTTGGCACTTAGGACTCCTAGGAGGAAAAAAAAACTCAAATCTGAACAGAATTCCTTGGTGGAAGAGAGGGAACACAGAATAAATTTCAACATAAAAGTCTCCTAGTACCTAGTTCCAACACCAACTGAGTCTGACTAGGAACCCAGGCCTGTTACAAAGTGAGGGGGCAATATAGAATTGTGCCTTTTCTTTCTATATGATGTCACCCAATTGGAGCAAACTAGTATCCAAGAAGGCTCTTGACTAGGGTTGGCCCTATTTAAGGCTCACTGAATTTATACGATTGGCTGAACATTCTCTCACAGTTACAGGCAGCCACAACAGCAATCGGCTGAAAGATCTGGAATTATTAAGAAGGACTTAAACAGCAGAACCAATTAAATTGGTCCTCCTTGTGCTTAGAAAACTATTGTAAATGAGTGTCGTCAACTGCATCTCTAGTCTTCAGGCGCCTCCTTCTTGCACTAAACAGAGGCCCAAATTGGGAAAAAAAAATAGTTTGAAACTAGAAGACATGAGAGAGAAGCAATGAGACTGGCCAAATAGAAGAAAGCCAGAATTAGGCAGTGGCTTAAAGCCCAATCCTGAGTTGCCCGGCTCCCACAGGAGCAGCGGTAGCAAAATGACTACTGCTTCATTCATGGGATCTGCTGCAACCGCTGGGATCTTCTTGGGGGAAGCCCCAGCCCCTGCAATGGGGCTCTATGAGTCTCTGCCAGCTGTGTTGCCAGCGGAGACTTGAGCAGCCCCGGGTTAGGCTGCCAGTCCAAGGCGGGGCATAGGATCCAGTGGTTGAAGCCACCACCAGGTCCCATCCCATGTGGGCCCGATCCTCCCCTCCCCCTCTCAGTTCCCCGCTCCCTGTCTCTCCCTCTGCCCTGAAGGCACATTTGTTGTGAGCTCTGCTGGAGCGCCAGTGGCCCTTCCTCTCCGCGCTGAAGCTGGGTGCTAACTAGAACCATCTCAGTGCCAGCACTCCTTCCTCCCATGGTGTTGCAAACGTGCTTTACAGCATGGTCGTGACACTTTTAGCTGGTGGTATGCACATTCCTTTGGACTGAGAGCCTGGGTCGCCCAGAAATCTTTAGTTGATGGATGTAATGCCAGTAAGTCTTCAGATGCATTTTTTACATTTTTTGCTTGGAGGTGCCAAGTCCCCTTTGCCCCTGTGGAGGAGCCTCCACTGCTGTCAGTGTTCCTAACTCCATGCAGGAATACGTACAAATCCTTAGGTCAGATCAAATTCTTATAACATTTATCTGCAGCAGCAGTTAGTAATTGCTGTCACGTATGGGGAAGTTTGTTGTTGTTGTTGTGGATTATAAGGAAACAGTACCATGTGCAAAACTTCCAAAAATCTCTGGTATCTTCTGCAAAAGATTATCCATAAATAAAGCCTCTGATCATCACTAGACTGAAAAAGGGTTATTCACGTTTAGCGAGGAAGTTGGAAATCTGCTTAGCAAACAAGGTAAAATCGGTAAGCATGGAAAAATGCAATAGAGGGGCAACAGATAATTTACCATCGCCTCAGTTCCCAACCCTTCCACCTGTTAACAGACGAAAGAGTTAAGGAGCAAAAGAATATCAAATAGCAGCACCAAAGCAGCTTTTGATCCCTAACAGGGATTATATGTGTTTGTATCCTCAGGAAGTATATATGGACTTCAATGGACCATATATTAGTATTCAAGTATTCAATGGACCAATTGAATAACAGTGCTACTGAGTCTATACTGATAGTATTTTTTATAGAGAGCATGTCTTGGTGATCCTTTGATTCCAGTAGGCATTTGCATTTAATGCCTCCAAAGGTGGGCAGCTGTGCAACAGCACAACTACATAGAAAGTAGTCCATGTAATTAATATTGTATTTACTTAGGGCACAATCCTAGCCAGCTTTCCAGGACTGACATAGCTGCATGTAGTCACAGAGGCCTCCTCTAGATAAGGTAATATTTGTTCCTTTACCTCGAAACTCCATTGTCCTTACCCAGGTGCTGGAAAGTTAGTTAGAATTGCACCCTTAGTCATTGGCACATGGTGAAATATGTAACTAATGCTCCCATAATCTCTTTTGCACAGCCCCACCTCGCAGCCGACAATCTGGACAAAATTCATGATGAAAATGGCAACAATCTTCTGCATGTTTCAGCCTCACAAGGACATGCTGAATGCTTACAGCATCTTACATCTTTGATGGGTGAAGACTGCTTAAATGAGCGCAACAGTGAACAACTCACTCCTGCTGGTCTCGCAATAAAGGTGAGTTGACATTCTTTACTGTAATATCTGGGGGCTGAACTAGACATTTGGCAACATTCTTGTGTCTAGGAAAATATCTGGCCAAACTTCATTTAAAAGGGAGGTTGCATTTGATTAACCCTTTCTTCACCTGCCATGTCTCCTCTGCACTCCTCTCCTGCAAAAGAAGCTAGAAATGGGGTAGGGAAAGAATTCAGAATCCCTTCACTACCCACTGCTTCTGCTTAAGAAATTGCATTTTACCTCATTAGCATTTAGGTGTTCAGCAGAAATCTGAGTTTCCACTAAACATCTAGTTGGGCCCTAAATAATACAAAGTTGGGCATTACTTTTCCATATCTTTTATTTTTCATATTTTTTATACCATCCTCCCTCCAAGAAGCTCAGGCTGGAGTACAGAGATCCTTCCCTCCTTTTGTCCTCACAACAACCCTGTGAGTTAGATTAGGCTGGAAGATAGTGACTGACCCAAAGTCAACCAGGTGTCTTCATGGCTGAGCAGGGATTAGAACCAGGATTGTCTAGGTTTAACACCACAAGCACTGCACCATCCTGGCTCTATAGCAGGGGGACTCCAAAATACAGCTCTTTCGGCTGCATCTGGTGCAACAAGGAAAACTTCTTGAGTGTGGTTGTGGCAAAGCTTTACCTTTCTGCTCCAGTGCCTTCCAGCATCATGCCCGATCTTCGTAGAAGCTTTGTGCCATGCAGTCACTTCCCCCAGGAAATCAGGGAACAGAGCCTTCTAGGATGATTGGCAGTGAAAGCAGATCCCCGGCACAAGTTTCTACAAAGATGGGCACAATGATGGGGAGGCGGCAGAGTGGCTCAGTAATGCTTCTCCCACCCCATGCTTGAGAGGCTTTCCTTGTTACACTGCAGGGTGTACTTTGTTGGCAGGTGCAGCTTTTTAAATGCTTCCGTGATGAGCTTCACCTGCCCAAATTCCCTCTTCTATACAATGGTTAAAGGCATAGGCACTCTGTCCCAGTTTGGATCTGGTAACCCTATGTTGCCATAAGGTCCTAATATTGGCTTGGGCCAAGAGGACATCACACCAGTGGCATATGGGAGCCTCCTGGCTCTTGGGCCTGGGCAACATGGTGCCAAGGAAACATTACTCTTGCCCTGCGTCAGATACGCCCCCTTCTTCCAGGACAGCTAAGAGAAGCAGTTGGCCCTAATTTGCAACTGTTGTTTTTTCCAGCAACAAATCCAGGAAACACCCAGAGTGCTGTAGAAAGGGAGCTCATCGCCCTTGTTGAGTCTGCACACGCCAGTGTCTCCCAGCACCCCACTGTGGCCTTTATATAGGTCCTGAGACCCTTCCGGTCATCCGCTTCATCACATGATCCAAGCAAAGGCCACAGAAACGAGAAACACTGCTAAACAGATACTCCTCAGTTTCACGCCAAAGCTGACTGTGGGGATTCCATTGTGACTGATTGACTGAGGTTTTAGAAAAATACTTTCTTTCAAAAACAGACCTGAGGCTAAGTTTGGTGGTGTTATAATAATATGAATATAATAAGGAAGACAAATGAGATGAAAGGTATATTTGTGGAAGCTGTTGATACCCTTCGGCGTTCCTTCTACAGTGTGGAGTCATGAGCAAATCCCTTTATATGCAACAGAACAAGATTGTATCTAGGCCGTCTGAGCTTCCGTTGAGTGACAGTGAGAGCCAAACCAGCCAGCCCATTTCCTGTCCCACCCCTGACAGCATCTTTTTTTGGCAGGAGGCAATTTTGACTTCTTCATTGGGTCCCTCAGCTTCCAGGGCGGGGTGGAAAAGTGGCATTTTGCCACTCCTTGGCAATATGCCTTCACCTTCCCTAAGGAGCACCCAAAGGTTTTTTTTCTTTTCTTTTCTTCTTGCCTAAAGGAAGTTACTTGGCTGGAATAGAAGCCCAGAATATTTTAATGTGTCACATCCACAGCTGCAGTGTCTGAGATATCAAAACCACTTTGAAATATCACATGAAAGGAAACATTTACCTCTTGCAGAGCACAGCAGTCCACCTGTCAGAAACAAAAATAATTAATGTCATCTTGAAGAAAGTTCAGGCTTACAGAAAAATCTGTAATACAAGAAAACATTACATTTTATAGTACCGCTGAGCACTTGTAAAATACAGTGTATGCACAGGAAGGACAAGGATGGAATTAAACTTCTCCTGGGGTATTCAACAAGTGAAGCAAAGTTTAGAGGCCACTTGTGCAGAGTACTGTATTGGGACACATGGGGTGGAGAAGCGTAGCACAGGAATTGCAAGTTATTTGATTTTAATGTCCTTTTCAAGAAAAAAATTAGAAATGTGCTTTAATCAGAATGTAAATGGATGCATCCCCCCTCCCAGAAAACATTGTGTATTCCAAGAAGCTATTCTGAAGCAGGGATGTATGGGAGAGGCGGAGCCTCACCTGAGCTCCTGACCACAACCAAAGATGTGTAGGAGATGAGCCTTTCTGAGGCTTTCAGAGGCCACATCCTCTAATAGAACATCCAATACACTATGGCAGCAGTTCCCAAATTATAGGTTGTGACCTACCAGTGGGTTGCAAGCCAGGTTTCAGTGGGTCGTGAAAAGGTTGCAGGCCAGCACCAGTCATGGCACCACAAGGCATTCTGGGGCACTACCTGGCCAATGAAGTGGATCACAGTGGTAAAAAGCTTGGGAAGCATTGGACTGCAACTCTAATTCACAGTATAATGTGGTGGGATGCTATGCTGATGCACTTTCAGGCTTGGTGAACCTGCAGTTGAGATCAATAGGCTGTTACAGTGATTCTCAAAACATTTTAGCACCAGGGCCCACTTTTTAGAATGACAATCTGTCCAGGACCCACGAGAAGTGGTGTCATGGCCAGAAGAGCTGTTATTGTGACTCTAGTGCCTGCTGTTTTCCTGAGAATGCAGCAATAAAGTTGGGTTATTTTCCAACTTTCCAACTACAAAGTCAGCTACTTTCCAATAGCAAAGTGAATCAGAAAGAAAAAAGCCTATTTACAACCTTGATACAACCAAAATAACCACACAGCCCTTTCCCTTTCCACCATTCCATCTTCACATATTTTCAGTTATGGCTGCACTAGGTACCATATTTTCCAGGGCTTGACTCTGCTGTAGCTAGTTTCTATTCTAGCATAGGAGGTGGATAGAGAAGATAACAGTAGAAAAGCCTTTTTGTGGGTCGTGAACTCTCAACATTTTGGCACGATTACCTTTTATTTTAATGTCATTCGATTGTGACTATCTCACAAAAGAATCAATACTCTGAAGCTTCAAACATACAGGGATCTCAGTATCTTTCTGGAGTTGCTATCTTTAATTAAGCAGCACAAATTGCTGCCTGCTTGCCAATAAATAGCCACACATTTTTCTAATTATCCTCCTTGTTTGTTTAAATTCTCTCATTTTGTATTAAGACATTCCACCTATCTTAATTTATGCCATTATCTTTTTCTTCTTCTGTTATACATTTGCATTTTATCAGATAATCTACTAATCTTAATTCTATTTTTCAACTGGGTGAATTTTGTTATTGATATTGAAGTCATATTAATTCATCAGGATCTCTGTAAAATATGAAGATAATTACAAATGAATTCATTCAGAACGTATATAAATGGAAGAGGGCCCATGTTAACCACCCACACTGTTGTTGCATTCAAACCTGTTTTAATATTCTTATGCTTCTGAAGCAAATTAAATGCTTGTGATTGCAGCAATTTAAATAGGCCTTCAGTCACTGCTATCCCTGTGATTGTACAAACAAGAATAAAAAGGTATTTTTTGGCTGAGACATATTTATTTGCATGGTTTTAGAATATATGTACAATTTGCTTACATCTTTATTTCGTTCTTAGAATGGTCAGCTGGAGTGTGTGCGGTGGATGGTGAGTGAAACAGAAGCCATTGCAGAACTTAGTTGCTCAAAAGATCACCCAAGCCTTATTCACTATGCAGGTTGCTACGGACAGGTACAATTACATTTTGAATTGCTGTTTTTATTGTATATAAGAGAAGTGACTGAAGATGCCTCTCCTAAAGTATTATTTTGTACATCCTTTTGTACATCCAGAGGTTTTAAAAATGTAATATGTGCTAGCCATAGATAGAATATGTGCTTTCTTACTATATCTAGATGGATTGTATTTTATCCAATGTGTTTTTAAGTCTTGGGAACAGGTGAAACAAGCATTGAGCAATTCTGATGCAGAAATATTTCCAAAACACTTTCTTAACTTATTCAAAAGTTACTCATGCAAAAGATAACCCATGTAAACACCAGACTTGGCTGCAACTCAAGGGAAATATTTTTACAAGGAAGAAGTGTTTTTAATGGATTCCACACACAATTATTTCCTCCAGCACTTGGCACACATGGTATCTGTTTTTTCAGTAAATACTTCCTATGATGAAGCAGGCAAAAAAAAAAGGCAGCCAAAGAATAGACCCATTGATGTCAATGTTGCCCTGCAATACTTGTACAGGATGCTTAATTCTTGAGAAAAACTTGCCCAGCTTCAGTTCCAAGTCTGTCTTCAGGAATATCCTTGAACTGAAAAAAGGCTAAATGAGCCAACGAGACTCCTTGCCAAGAGTGAGATCAGGAAGAGATGTGGATCAAGCACATCTCCAAGAATGTGTGAATCTTTTGAATGGGATGTGGGTTAATAGTAAAAGTTGAGCCCTATTCATTGTCCAGCTGTTCTCTTGCCAAAAAAGCAGACTCTCAGAACAACTCACCAGTTTTAAAGGTCAAAGGGAAGTGTTGTGTATTTTCCAATTTCATTATTTTATATATAATTAATTTAAAATCCCAGAGAAATGTTAATTATATATAATTATTAGGAATAATACCCAGATAACAAAATTTTAGTCAATGGACCATATGTTTTAGCTGATTTATCCATTAGTTAATCCATAATATTTCCAAAGAAGAAAAATGTTCTAAAGAAAAGATGTGTTATTAGTCTTGGAATGGATATCTTTTTTAACAAAAATGCTCAAAAAACTGTTACATGACAAAATAAATGAAAAGTACTCACAATCTGAAAAAGAGAGACCAACAACCAATCACTGGAAACAACACTATGCTGGTCCAGAATGCATATACAGGTCCAGATTGCTTATTTGGGAGTTTGGGACCTGCATTTTTGACTAATTGTGATTTCCTCCCCTGCTGGATCCTGCGTCCTGCTTCAGGTCAGGCAGCCCGACACGGGGATTCTCCAGTCTATGCTAGCCAAATAGCTGGGAAATACTCAAGTAGCCCTATTGTGGGGCCTGGGACTTTAATCAGGGAAAGGGGAGAAATGTCCCCTTCCCCAATGGAGACTTTACGTCCATGGTGGGACCGGGGGCGGACTTCCGGGGGCTTATTGACCTGCGGGCGGCTCTTTCCTCGGAAGCAGCCTCGTGGTGCTTTGAAAAGATGCTCCGAGGGGGGATCTTGCGATTACACAGATTTATGTGGGACAGGGTTTTCACATTCATGGGCCCCTTGTTCCTGGCACAGGGGCCCCTCTGTCCTTAAAACGATTTGTGACGTCGTCTCCTGGGCCCCAGTTGGGCATGAGGCTCGGATGGGGGTCCTCGCTTGGCAGCGGCTGGCCCCCAAATGGTCCTGGCTGCTGCCCCTCAGGGTGGCTCCCAGGGTGCCCCAGGGTGGCAGGTGCGGCACTGCTGGGCATGGCCTTGCCTCCCCTCTTGGGTGGCTGTGCGTGCCCCGCACCAGCCCCCCTGTGGCCGCCCTCCCAGGGCCTAGTCTCAGCCCCTCGTAGGGGTCTGGGGAGTTGCGCGGGCTGGGGCAGCTGCCCCCGACCAACTCCAAATATGGGCGCTCTGGCCCATATGGGGAGGGAGGCGCCCAGCCTCCCGGTTGTGCCCCCTCAGCAGCCAGCCAGCGTAAGAAGGAGTGACCTGTCCCTTGGCCGGCTAGCCGCCTTATGAGCCCCTGTGCCAGCTGGCCAAGCCCCGCCCCCTTGTGAGAGCTCTGGCTCTCGCGAGAGTTCGGGCGAAATTTCCGGCTCTTGCAAGAGTTCGGGCTCTCGCAAGAGTTCCGGTGAGCGTGCTGGCCCCCATAAGAGCTCGGGCGGGAGTTCAGACTCCCGCATGGGCCTTGCCAGGCGGGCTGGCTGCCCCGGAGCTCCGAATGAGGGTGCTGGCCCCGGCAGGAGGCCCGGCCAGCCAGCTGGCTCCTGCCAACGGGCCACGGTCGAGGTCCCGGCACCGTGCCTGCCTCACACCAGCTGGCCCGCCAGCCACCCGGGACCTCTGTGGGGCTTTTGCCGGTGGCTGCTGCACCCCATACCCGGGTCACCTCCACCTCGGAGCCCAGCAAGCCCGGTAAGACTCCCCCATTGCGACACCCGGTATCCTGACTGGACGTCCTGCTGTCTGAGGCGTCCGGTCCTGGGCGACAGAGACCCTGGTGACTGCCACAGCACCCTTAGTATGCAGCCGTAGCCATTTTGTACCATTGCTCCTCTGGTCTCCAGACAGCTTAGGATTGGGCTGCTCCTTTTCTTATCAATTAGTTTGCAGTTCAAAGTGCTGAGGACAGAAAATGTGGCTGTCCCACTCACCAATTTCTGTCCCCTAGTATGTCGTTCTTAAAGCTATGAATGTGTTTTAATGCATACATGATGAGATCATGAATTATTGGAAGTTTCCTTAAGAAAATTGTAGGACTTGAAAAATCAGCAAGCCAAAGAACTAAAGAACTAAAAAGTCACAAAATAAGAAGTGGCAAGTAATGGATATTCCTATCACTCAAAATGATTAAGCATGTCATACCTCTGGCAGTGGAATCTCCCAATTCTCACCTGCATGTATAGGCAGATCGGGAAAAGGAGACACAGATATTTCAGGCCCCCCCATTCCTCAATTACTACAACATTGGAGGTATTTCCTTTGTTATTCCATGATGCATCCTACCATGAGAATGTACCTTGTGTTAGACTGGTAGTGCATACTGTGGCATGATTATAATTATAAATGTGTTGCACGCAGATTTTCCCTGACACTTTTTTCATTGCTTAAACAACTGTAGGAGAAAATCCTTCTGTGGCTTCTTCAGTTTATGCAAGAACAAGGGATTTCTTTGGATGAGGTTGATCAGGATGGTAACAGCGCAGTCCATGTAGCTGCCCAGCATGGGTACCTGGGATGCATACAGGTAAAAAAATAAAATTACACTTATTTCAAAAATATGCTTAAGTGAAATAGTCATAATTATGATTATGATTGTCTTCTTCTATTTATACACCGCCTTTCCCATACTGAAGCAAGTGCTCAAGGTAGCTTACAGAGTTACCTAATAAAATTACAATATGAAACAACTATAACTCTTATATATAACTCTTATATATAACTCTTATATAACTCTTATATGTTTTATACTAAAACATTAAATTTTAAGATGCAAACATTTACAAATAGGGCAAGACCCAAGGCCATTGGGGGGAAGCAGAACTGTCTGAGAGATCAGTCAAGCTACAGCACCATTCCAGAGGTGCAGAGGGCAAACATCCACCCATCATCCAAATGAAATAAGTATGTTTTGAGCCCTCTCTGAAAAGCTATAAGGGAGGAGGAAGTTCTTAATTACACTGAGAGGGAATTCCATATTTCCGGCGCCACTACAGAGAAGGCTCAAGCACAAGCCACCATCCCATTAACTTGGGATAGAGGCGACACTTGAAGAAGAGCCCCTTCAGATGACCAAAGAGGGTGGGCTGGAATGTATGGGAGAAGGCAATATTTTAGGTAGTTTGGACCCAAGTTGTGAAGTGCTTTAAATGTCAATACCATCAACTTGAATTGAGACAGGAAACAAGTAGACAGCCAGTGTAGCTGCTGAAGCAGTGACCCAACTCAGTCAAACCATCTAACCCCTGTAGTCATCCAGGCCACTGCATTTTGCACTAATTGTACCTTCTGAACTGTCCTTGAGGGTAGCCTCACATACAGCAAGTTACAGTAGTCCAGTCTTGAAGTCACAAGTGCGTGGACTACCGTGGCCAGGTACAAACAGCTCAGGTATGTTTATAGTTGCCACACCAGTCGAAGCTCGGCAGATGCATTCTTAGCCACCACTGCTACCTGGTTCTACAGAGAGAGCTGAGAATCAGGAGCACTCCCAGACTGCGCACCTGATCTTGCAGGGAGAGTGCCACCCTGTTCAGAGTGGGTAGATGACTCAGTACCTGCATTGAGGATTTCCTGACCAGGAAGACTTCTGTCTTTTCTGGATTCAGCCTCAGTCTATTGGCTTTCATCTATATCCCTACCATTTCCAGGCAGCGCCCCAGGACTTCCGCAGCCTCTTCTGCTTGAGATGGCAACGAGGGATAGAGTTGGGTCATTTATGTCAGAAGATGATATTTACAATTTGAAAATGCTTAACCCTCGGTCAAAAAAATATCATTTTGGGGCCTCTCAATCCTGAAAAAAAAATGTCATAACATGTTAATGTAAGTCTTCAGCAATTCCATGCACAAAGTGTAACTTAGCTGTGATGAACTTTGAATGACCATGCAGTAATTTAGGACCACTTCTCCTAAATCTAATGACAAATTGATATCTACATTCTCCCAATGTTGGGAGTCAGTTCTGTTTTCCTTTGAATGACAAAGAAAAAAACATGCTTATAAGGTGCTACCAGGGATAGTGACCCAATCAAAATGCTGTTTAGTGATTAACTGCCCAATCCCAAGCAGCTTTACAGCACTGAATGCCGATCTGGAAGCAAACATCTGCACCCACTGCTGCAGATCCCACAGAGGGCCAGCACACAGATGTGGGAAGGAGGTGGGCTGACTTTGGTTAGTCAATGGGACAGGGGGTCCCCAGGGAGGATCGGGGCAGATTGGGGAGAGGGCTGAGGCTGTGTTGGAGGCAGGAGCTAGTTACTCCTCAAACAAAGGTGATATGTGCTACATGCTATCCACTCTGGAGCAAGCCGACACACCATTTTGTCTCAGACATGCACCAGTGGTATAAATATGGCAGGTGAGGGACCATATGACACTGCCTGGCCCAACCTTGCCTGGAGTGCAGATGGTTAGAGCAGCAGTGCACCAGTGGCACCGAGTGACTGTGCAGCAGCCCATGCTTTCCAAAAGGCATATGAGTAGAAGAGCGGTCAGGAAGCATCAGCAAGCAGATAAGCCTCATCCTTAATGCAGGAACAATCCAAGGCACGCTGCCTATTTCTGCACGTAGCAGCCCTCTATGGTGACAGTGGTACCTGCAGACATTTCTCTAAGATATGGTACTTGCAAAACAAAGTTGTAAAACCCTGATGTGACATACTGCCTGTGAACCATTTTGTCTGATGCTTAACAACACTTGATAGACCTTTCATCCTAATCCATTTTGCTGGTTATTATCACATCACGGAGTAGTGAATATCATAAATTGTGTTAAAGAGTATTTCTCTGTGCAAATTAAGAACTCCATGCAAATTAAGTTTTCTAACATACATACCTATTTTTTTAGACCCTGGTTGAATATGGAGCAAACGTCACTATGCAAAATCATGCTGGAGAGAAACCTTCCCAAAGTGCTGAGCGGCAGGGACACACCATGTGTTCACGTTACTTGGTAGTAGTGGAGACATGTATGTCATTGGCATCCCAGGTGGTGAAGTTAACAAAACAACTAAAAGAGTAAGTTTCCATTAAGGATTGGGTTCCAGTTCTATTCGGTTTGTTCTCATAACAGGGCTTTATTTTCCTTCTGCTAACAGCAAAGGCCATCAAGCAACCACAGTGATGGCGAATCTTTTTGGTTTGCCATGTCAAAAATGCCTAACTTGACTCTGCTGGCATGTGACTCCCCACCCCCAGCAAAAGAGAAACAGTTATTTACATATTCATTTATTTAAAAAATACAGCCCAAACAGGTGTGGGGCTATGCATTATATACAGAAATGTCAAATCATTACAAAAAAAATCAAATCATTACAAAAACAAACTCAGTTGTTGTTGGGTGTTGGCGAATGATGGCGTGTCACCCAAAATGTCATGGCATGTCACCTTGGACACATGTGTCATAGGTTCAACTAGGCCATTAGAACCTTTTCTTGCAGCAAATATGTTTTAATATGTCTAAAGAGTGAACAGTGTGAATAGATGCTACACCCCAATAAATAAGTAATAGAAATGCATTGGGGAATCTGTAGCCAATTGCATATCGTCTGTATATTTACAGATGTGCACCTTTTCTTTTAATATTCTTATGATAGTTGGTGAGCCTGGCAAAAACACATTCATTTCATAAATTGTGAAGTGGCTCCTACTAGTCACACACATTTTCTGGGGAAAGAACAAGTGGGCACTGCACAAAAGACAAACAGGATTCATTTCATTAGATTCATTTTAGTGTAGCTGTACACTGGTAGTTCTTGAAAGAGTGCCTCCATTGCCCTAACATATTCATTCATATATCTAACACTTGTATACCTGTTTTCATTTTAAGGACAAACTGGACATTATTTAAGCACATTATTTCTTCCTTGCATGTTTGTTCTTAAAGATCAGCAGACTAAGAGAGACTATCTGGATTGCAACAGGGCTGTGGGAGGAAAAGGAATTTAAGGAATTTAAGGAAAAAGGAATTTAAGTGCTGCCAGAACTAGCGTTCCAGGGGTACCAGGTACTTTCCAGCAGTTGTGAAGTACAACGTGCTGGACGGCACGGACCAGCCACTTCCAGAGCTACCCTCTCCTGTGGTTTGCCCCCTAACCTTCTTTGTCCCTGCTACAGTTTCAGTCTGGATCAAGTGCCCCTGTGGCTGCTGTTTGCCTGAAAGGGAAGTTACGTGTTAGTGTAAAATAGTTACCTACTTATTCTCTTTAAAACATCTTTTTCTGTACAGTATTCTAAAATGGTCTATAATTGTACTCTCAGTTCAGACTCCAGAAAAGGTACAGACTAAGGGTTGGAGAACTCGAGTTCTTCTCCTCATTCCCTGAAAGTCCCAATTCCTTCCTCCACACTTTCCAACACACCCACTGCCCCAAGAAGACGAGTGGGTGCTTGATTATCCAAGCGTGGCTTTGTTCCCTCTTTGAGCATCAGTTTCTGTGAGGTTTCTACAGCAGACTGATGGGGGCTCCTGCTAGGTAAAGTAGTAGTGCACTCAGATAGCCAAGAAACAAAGCCAGTTCTGGTAGGGAGAAAGCCGCTTCTGAATAAATTTTCACATTTTTATACTGCCCTTCCTCCAGGGAGCTCATAGTTCTTCCCCTTCCTTTTGTCAGGTGAGGCTGAGAGTGTGAGACTGGGCCATGGTCACCCAGAAGCTTCAAGGCAGAGTGGGAATTTGAACCTGAGTCTTCCAGATCTCCCAAACCACTATACCTTCCTGGCTTTTTTTTTTTAAATGAAAGCTTAAATAAGAGCTTGTTGGTCCTTTAGAAGCAGACTATCCTTTCCATCATCTCTATGTATGTTCAGGTGCTGTGCTTGGTAAACTGAGAAAGTGTTGTATTGTGATTGTTATGGTTTTTGTAGGTTGAAGTATAGTAGTATGTATAGAAGTATAGTAGTATAGAAGTATAGAAGTATAGAAGTATAGTAGTAGTATAGTAGTAGGTTGAAGTGTAGTAGTATGACAACATAGGCAAATAGCTTCTTAAAGTGACATTTTCATTCACAATGCAATCCTGTGCATGTTTATTCAGCAGTAAGCCCCAATGAGTTCAGTAGGATTTGCTCTCTGTTACATATGCACAGGATTTCTGTCTTAGTAATTCTGTTTCTCTGTAAGACAAGATTCACATAATTACTTTATGGCAGTTCATATAACATCAGGAATAAGACAGGCCTCTAGCGTTAACGTATGGATTGAGATCTTTTATGTGTCATTTCTACTTAACTTGCTATAGAGGTACTTGCAGCTGTCTCATATAAATGTATGTCCAAAACAGTACTCATTTGCATTGGAGCTGGCTTTGGTTCCTGGCCAGGTACATTAGCATGAGAAGAGGAATGACAAAAGGAGAGTGAAACAGGTACACCAGCCACATTCAGGAATAACAAATGGAAATAATTTGTCCAAACCTGCAGAAGAAAGTGTCTAGGGATTCCATGCTGCAAGCCAATACTGACAGATGGTGAGAGTGATTTTTAAAATAGTATAAGGAAATGTGTAGGCGAGAGGAAGGAAGAAGGGAAAATTGAAGGAAGGGAAGATCTTTTTAAAGTGCATCTGGTTTCTGCAAAATAGTGCATTGGTTTCCCATCTAATTTTTTTTTATTTTCCAGATCTTTTCCTAGACCAGTATGAGCATTTTGGAGGGGGGTGGGGGTGGATCTAGCAAATGCAACCTGCAATCACAGAAGTCATATGGATGCTTTTTGGCTTTGTCAGCCCTAAAACTGTAGAATTGAGAAATGAGTTAATAACCTCAGTTCCTGTGTGCCAGGAAACTATCCAGTTAGATAGTCTACAGCTGGGCTGGTGCTGTCAGTTTCCTTCTGCTTTTTAAGGAAATCATTCTGAAAGTGAAAGCAGCATTGAGGAGGTGGCTACATTGTTACACGATCAATTCCATTGCCACATGGCCTAAAAGTGTGGGCGGGGGGGGGGGAATTCACTACTGTAGAAATCTGCACAGCCCTTGCAAATTAGCCAGGACTTAATGGGAAAGAAGGAAGAGGCATTTGGGTGGATCTATGCCCAACCCCCTACATAAGTGAGGACAGCTGTTTCCCACATGACTTTTTCCTCTCTGTGAAGATACCAGTGCTGGGAAAAATGTGCACATCATAGCTCATTAACTGTGACACATTTCTTTTTGCCATGAGTTAACCTGATTCAGGCAGCTAATATGACCATTGACTTCCCAAGCCATATACTCATTGCATCACAGATGATAGTATAGACCTTCCCCCCCCCCAATACGGATATAATCTAACAGCAACATATGAAAGAGACCTGCTGGATTAGACCAAGGATATAATTGGTCCTGCATTCTGTTTTAAACAGTGGCCAATCAGATACTTCTGGGAAGCTCCCACTCTGAAAACGGCCCTCTCCTGTGTTTTGCCACCAGGCCCGAACGGAAGCGCAAGCGCGCCCATGGCTGGCGCCAAAACCACGTCCCCAGGACATCGCCCCGCCCCTGTGTGTCACTCCAACACACCTCCCTGCACCCGGAAACGCTCCCATTTCAGAGCGTAACGGAGACCAGGGAGGGAGGGCTGAAGGGCGCACTGTTTCGCGCGTGGACTGCACGCAATGGTGCCCAGCCGCTGCCCGGCGCCCATGGCTCACGCCACCCCAGGCAACAGGTCAGATACACGTCTGTTTGCCACCTATCATATGTCATTCAGGGCGCAATCCTAAACTGGAGTTAGGCTGGCACAGTTAGGCCAGGAAAGTTTGGCTGGCACAAGGGTCACTGTAAAGCGCGTTTGGACCACTATTTGAGTCAGGGAGGATGGCGCACATCTGTGTGCTGGACGCTTTCTCAGAGAGTTGTCCAAACATACTTGGGGTAAGCCCCAGCTCAGCTACTTTCAATGTTTTTCATCTCATCGCACACTGACAAGGCACTAAAATTGTAAGGGCACACCATCAATTTTTTGACAATTGACAAGACACACCAGGCTGCTTGTGTGTGGGGGGGGCTCATATCCCCCAATGGCCCTACCAACAAATGACCCTCCCCCAAACTCCCACAGCAAACCTGCAGACCATTCATGGCACACCAGTGTGCCAAGACACACTGATTGAAAATAGTTGCTCCAGCTGCTGTCAAAGCAGCAGATCGAAGCAGACCTGCACCAGCAGAGTCCACATTGAACCATGCAGTTGGATACAGGCCTGGGAAGAGGATTTGTACTTGGCATGTGTTGCCATCATGGAACTTACCCCCCTCATGGGCACAATCTACCCATCTCCTCCCCGTTCCATCCTCCCCCTGTTCTGTTCCATCCCATGCACTGGACTTAGCTCTGGTGGGCCTCCTGATGTCTGCCTGCATGCATGGAAGGCTCTGGCCTTCCTGCCAGCCCAACGGCTGCTTGTGCTTCCACAAAGCATTTTACGGCTGCTTTGCAACAGCCTGAGCTGGCGAGATGTACATTCTGCCGGCACTAGTTTTAGATAGGTTTGAGCCATTATTGTCTTTGATTTTCTCTAGTACCCCTTTAAAGCTATCTCCTTATATTCATACAAGTTGCATTTGCTGAATCAGACCATAGGCCATCTGGTTCACCTTTCTGTCCAAGCACAGGTTAGCCATATTCTTTCCAAAAGCAGGTCATGAAGGTGATAGCCGTTTCCCAAAATCGGATAATGAGAAATACATGTGGAAGTTCCATTTAGCTGTCCTATAGAATATAAATCTTGGTAGGAACAGAATTATGACTGAAGAGACTCATAAAGCATTACCTACTCATAGCCAGCTCATTCTTATCTTTATTTTGGTGAACAGCTTTGCAAATGAATATTGATGAACAATACCTGGTCTCTACCAAACAGTAGCATATTCCAGAAGAAACAGAGACATCTTGAGCCAATTTTCTTCTCAGATCACATGCAAGAGAAAGTTAGAGGGAACAAGTTCTAAATTTGCCCTGAGTTCAGTTATAATTGGGCACAGGTAAGCTAATCGTTGTGAGTCCCATAGCTCCAGCAAATTGCTCCTTGGGATTTTAATCTTGCATTTTACACCAGAGTCAAAGCCAGTAATAAATAATTTATATAAAGCAGGCAGCTTTCAGAAGGTACAATAGAGTGATCACAGGGTTCCCACAGGGATTAGAAGCAATTTGCAGTACAGAGACCCTCTTTGTGCATTTCAGTATTTGTATGCACACTGTGTGTGCAACTCTTAAATTATAGATGAACAGAGGCTTTCTTTTCAAAGTGATGTTGAGTGAACACTATCATTTCTCCCTAAGCACATCCACTGACAGCTTTTCTTTTAGAAAAAAATAGGTTTAACAATTTAATATTTCCTTACAGGCAGACAGTAGAACGTGTGACATTACAGAACCAACTCCAGCAGCTTCTAGAAACTCAGAGATCAGAGGGCAAGTCACTGCCAACATCCCCAAGGTAACTAGGCTTACAGGAGTAGAATTCCAGTGTAGCTGGAATTGAAGTCTTTTTCATGCTTGTTGCATAGGGAGGTTATGCTCCAGCTAATGATACAATCATTCATTCTGTAAAAGCATAAAAAGCAGAACGTCATATGATGGAAATCTACACCTTTTTTTCACTTGGCAGGTGTGAATACTGAACTTTGTGAGTGAAATGAAATTAATTATCTCACATTTTACCAATCTGATTTATTGTGGAACCACTAAATGACTCATGGCGATCACAGGAAACATCTTGTGAACTTCTAAAACTTGACCTTATGGTGGCCCTGTAGTAATCTTATCCTCTCTGTAATTCATAAATGCTTTTGCTGACAAAATGGGCTTGCCAAGTAGGCAGGCTGCTGTTCAAGTGCCTTGAAAGTGATTTGTCTTCACTATCTAATATAAACAGGCCCCAAAAGCATAGCTATGGTTGTACACTTTAATAATGTAAGACCCAGAAGAGGTGCATGGCTTCAGCCGAATAAGCACTGAAGAGACAACATTGGCTATGGGACAACATTGTTCTGTCTCTGCCACAGACATCCCATGCAGGCTCGGCTGGAATGTTTGCAGCAGAACTGGGCAAAGGTTTAAATGCTATTGAGCCCAATCCTATCCAACTCTCCAGCACTGATGCAGCCATGCCAACGGGGCATGCGCTGCATCCTGTGGTGGTGGGAGCAGTCATGGACGCCTCCTCAGGGTAAAGGAAAGTTTGTTCCCTTACCTTGGGATTGCATTACACCTTCATCAGCAGTGGATATGATTGGACCCACTTACGTATAGGAGACATGAGGTCATATTTACTTAACGTACTAAAAAGTTTGCATGGGGATCCTATTGGTTTTTGGATGAAGAAGAGTAGTCCATTGTATCCTTTCGCTTTCTAAGCTCCCATTACTTGAAACGTGAGGGCTGAGTGAGCAGTTAACTCTGTATAACTGAGCAATGAAATCCTTTTTTTTTTTTGTACATAGAGAAATAATTAGTACTTCTTCATATTAAGAATGTAAGAATGTATTAAGAATTACCCCTGCTAAGTGGGCAAGAGGTACTTTTTCAAGTGGTGTTCTCTTATATTTAGCAGGGGGAGAGCAATTGTCCCTCTTCACCCCAGCACAGTGTCTTTCTCGTGGCTGTTGCTGGTGGTGTTCTCCATTCTTTTAGATTGTGAGCCCTTTTGGGACAGGGAGCCATTTAACTTTAATGTTATTATTTGCCTATAAACCGCTTTGTGAACTTTGTGTTGAAAAGCGGTATATAAATACTAGTGATTGATTGATTGAATGTAAGAACCGGTACAGTTACAAACAGATGATCCAGTGACTGCAGTAAAGTCCGTGACAGCTACTGTGGCATTTATGTCGCACATCACAGTGCTTTGCATACAATATCTCAAAACAGCCCTGTATTATTTATATATTATTTATATATCATTTATTATATTTTAGGGCCAATCCTATCCAACTTTCCAGTACTGATGCAGCTGTGCTGACGGGTTACGTACTGCATCCTGCAGTGATGGGATAGTCATGGATGCCTCCTCAAGGACTGTCTTGTGGCTGCATTGGTGCTGGAAAGTTGAGTAGGATAGGGCCCGTGATCTATACCAAGTGCTTATTATAGAAGGAGAGCTGGGAGTGAGTAAGAGTAGCTTGCCAGAGGCCACCCAGTGAGTTCACAGCTGAGCTGAGATTAGAACTGGCAACTAATCCTGATTCTTAGGGATAATGTCAGTGAATCTATTTAAAATGAAGAATTAGACCTTTAATTCTTGAGAAATTGTTTCATTTGAATTTGCGTGACTATGAACATGCTTCTGTGTGGCATCTGACTTGACATTTGGCTTCTTGATGTTCATTTTTTTTTAAACCCTCATAGAAATATGGTTACAGAGAAAATAGGTAACATGTGCAGACAGCAGTTGCAGAAAGCAAGAAAGCAAATTCGACTGATAATCAGGCTCCTGTGCAGCCACCCAACCCAGCAGATTCTAGTATTTGTATCAAACATGATATATCTTCCTTCTTTTCCACTGTTTATACAGCATATCAATGCCAGAGCCAGGTCTGTGGGGACTCCCAACGAGCAGCACAATCCTAGCGCACCCCTTGCGTCGATGCAACATCATCCACGCGACGCCAAGCAGCACGCCTGCATCAGTGCTCCAACTCTGAAGCTGACAATGCTCGCAGAGTCGGCTTCAGAGCACCAACAGAAAGCCTCCTTGCGCCGACCGAAGATGGTGGGCGCAAGGGATTCTCTGTCCCATTTCAGGACGGGGATTAGTGGGAGGGGGGAGGCAGGAGGCGGGACCTGGGGGGCTTGGGAGGTGGCCGTACGGCCACTTCCTAAGCCCGTCAGCGAACCACGCGGCCCCAATTCGGACCGCAGGGTCTCCTTGGATCTGCACCCGATCTTTAGCGGGAAGATCCGAGGAGCACATAGGGGAGGCTGGAGCCTCCCCTACGGTAAGGGAGCACACTCTCCCTTGCCACGGGGATGCTCTAGCCCATTTTAGCAGTGTTGGATTTGGTGCTGGCCGGCCGGCCATCCTCACTAATCCAGCGCTGTTTAGGATTGCGTCCTAGATGCCATTTGGAAGGGGGGCTTTTTAGCAGGGCAGGAAGCTACATGGCATCCAGCATCTTTTTATCTATAATGCAATGCCCCACCCTGTTGTGTTAGGTGATGCAGTGACAGAAACATTATGGGTAGGCATAATATGCTAGGCATAATATGGGTAGGCATAATAAAGATGCTAGGCATAGGTAGTACTGCGAAATAACACTCCAGGTCATTGCTGCTGCTAAGGTAAACCTCCACAACAGGTTGAGGGAAACTTTCCTTGGTTGTGGCAATAGCAGCAGCAGCTCAGAGCACTTCTTTGCAGCCGCCATCTTCTTTAAACTTTTCAAGGGCTCTGTGCCCTCCGCTGTTGCCCATTTCTCTTTTGTCCAAAGAAACTTAATTATGACTAAGCAATCAACTTTTGGGGGAGGGAGTAGAAACCAGAATAATCCAAAATAATTGCAAGATCTGTGATGTCTTCAGGAGCGTAGGTAATGAAAGTGTAGCCAAGTGCAGAAGGCAAAACATTGACTGAAGTAATGTCACAACAGGAAGTGATGTCACAGCGATTTTCATTTTCTCTGGATTTTAGGCAATAACTTTGATAGAGTAAAGATATTACACTCTGGTTTGTTTCATTGCATTTTTGCATTAAATTACCTTTCCAATGATACATAACATGATGTTGTTATTGATAGGTACCAGGTTTTTCAAAATTTGGCCACTAATGTCAAGCTCAGCTTGTTGCCCCCTGAAGCGTGTTGCCCGGTTCAATTGCACCCCCCTGTACTTCTTTAGCTACAACTCTGGATGGCTGCACTCAAACCTTGTGAGATATGTTGGATCTCACAAAAACTTACAAGATCCAAGATGGTGGTATCCAGGGGAACAGGTAGAAGTAGCCCACAAGGGGCACCCTTGTGAGTGTGCACAACACCCTGGCATTTGGGAACCCCTGGTCTAAATCTTCCTTTCTTGCCATATAAATTCTACTACAACAAATAAGGCTTGCTTTGAAGTCACTTGCCCAATAGGTTGCAGAACAGCAGAGTGACATCATCTCTACCTTGAAGAAGTTTCCTTTAACCATATAGAAAAAATTGCTGCTGTTGACGTTTAAACAGTCTACTAGTTCGTTTAAAACATCTGATGAAATCTGATATCCTATTAACTTTTAAAAAATAATATAGAGTGAGTTTTATAGGTTCACTGTGCAATCTGTCAGATAATTGGAGCCTTTATTTCCATATATAAATACTAAACCATTCCAGATGCTACCCACATGCTCTTTATGCCAGAATTATTTCAATCATATCTGTAAGACTACTTTAGAGTGAGGAATTTTTAAGTTGCTGTTGTCCATTTTAATCTTAGATGTTAGGTTGATTTTTCTTTGTTATTGACACTTGTATGTGAACAACTCCAACCTTTTTGACTTGTTAGCATTATTTGGCAGTTATATGACATTTGTGATCAGCATAAATAGTTCCTGTTAGTATGGATATGCAATGTTAATCCTATAGTATTCCAGATATTTTTGTATCTTTTTCTTCCTCCACCTTCTCCCTCTGTATTTTTATTGTTGTCTTCAATGTCCAAATTTAGACTGTAAACTTTAGGCAGAGTCCTGTTATTTGAAAATAATAATGGCTTGTATCCTATCCCCCAATCCTATCCCCCATCACCACTGCTGAAGTAGCCGTGCCAAGATGGTATGCATTGCATCCTTTGGTGGTGGGGAGGCAATAGAACAGCCTGTAGGAAGTAAATGAAAATATTTTGTACTTACCTCCTGATAGGCTGCCTGATTGCCAATAGGTCTCCTCAGACATACTCCACTTATTTTGTTGGCATATGTCCAAGGAAAGAAAAGAGATGGATAGTTTTCAAAAAAGAGGTGATAAGTTCCAGTATGTACCATTGCTGATGGATTCATCCTGCTCACCTCCTCCCCATCCACCAGTTCTTTTCCCCTCCCAACCAGGAAATGCCCCAGTCCTCCCTTTCTCCATCTATGATCCGCCTACATCACTGTCTTACCAGCGCTGAGGCTTCCAGGGCAGCAACTGCTACATGGCTGGAACCACTTACCATTTCCATCAGTGGCCCTGTTGCGTGCTGCAGAGCATTACAGTTTGCAATGCCATAAGTACTAGTTCTTCAGGGTACTACTTCAAAAGTGCATAAATACTTCAGTGCTAGAACATGATTTCCAACAAAGCAGCCCAATGATAGGACTGGGCTGTTCTTTGGAAAACAGTAGGCGCTTCTGTTCACACAAGGTAGGAGGGATTTTTACTGACAATCCCCTTAATTTTGCTATACTACCCTTAATGCTTTATATAGTCTTGGGAGGTCCTACAACCACAACCACCCCAAGGAATTTTAGCAAATGCAGGAAGGTAACTTATGCAAGCTGCTTTCTGTGTGCACTCCTTAAAATACAACCCACCATATCAACACTCCCATTGATTTTAATAAATTCATTATCTGTCAGATATGTCAAAAGCATATTTCATTTTCAGAATATCCTAAACCAAGATTTTAAAAAATCCAAGTGTCCCAGTTTTTCTTAGGCTATTGTTAGAAAGTAGAATTTAGGAATACCTAATGTAAATCTTTAAAAGAAATTTTTATGGAGATTAGCAAGGAAAGGAAATAACAGATCAAACATAGCATGGAAACAGATTTACATTCTTAACGATGGAGTCAATAGTGTGACTCCATAATATATTCCATGTGGGCGAGGGTCAAGGAGAAAGCAATATGATGTTCAGATAAACACATGCAATGGAAACATCAGTGTTACACTTTGTATCTGTATAATTTTGATTGTGGTCTCCTTACTAATTTTTTTAACATTTTTTCCCCCTTGAAGTTCACCATCATCACCCACTTCTGGCAAACCTCAGTGGAAACCATCTGATGCAGATGAGCCACCTCTGTCGAAAAATAAACTGAATGCCCATGATGGGATTCAGATTCTTGGCAGTGCAGGACACCACAGCCGTCCCAGGATGAAAGATGAGGACTCTGACAAAATCCTGCGCCAGCTGCTGGGGAAGGAAATCTCTGAGAATGTCTGCATGCAGCAAAAGCTCTCACTAGAATTTCAGGATGTTCAGGCCTCCAAGAATACAAAGAAAATTCCTCTGGAGAAAAAGGAGCTGAAGCTAGCAAGACTAAAGCATCTCATGCAGCGCTCTCTTAGCGAATCTGATACAGACTCAAATAATTCCGAAGACCTGAAGAACACACCTGTGAGAAGAACGGATAAGCCAAGGCCACAGCCCATAGTAGAAAACATTGAAAGCACTGAGAATTTGCACCTAATGATTAAGAAACACACTTCTGCAGCAGCAGGGCGTCGGTTCCCTTTTGGAATTAAATCAAAATCCCTGGATGGGCACAGTCCTTCTCCCACTTCAGAAAGCAGTGATCCTGATAACGAGTCCCAGTATCAGACTGGGAGTGTGTCTCAGAATCAAGTCTTGGGAGATACGTATCAGCCTAACTCTGAAACCGCCATTGCTCCCAAAGTAGCCACAAGTCCCAAGAGCGCTCTCAAATCTCCCTCTTCAAAGCGCAGAACTGCCCAGAATTTAAAACTCAGAGTGACTTTTGAGGAGCCTGTGGCTCAGGTGGAGCAAACAGAGGTTGGTTTAAATGGGGAAAGGGACAGAGAGAGGAGTAAGGCTCTTCCGCGGCCTCCACCTAACGCTGAAACTGGGGACCAGCAGAAGCGGCCATTTGGAACCTTCCGATCCATTATGGAGACACTGAGTGGCAACCAAAATAATAATAATAACTATCAAACTGCCGGCCTAGTCAAGACCTCCTCATCCTTTACCTCATTAGGAAGGAAAGCCACAGATAGCAAGAAAAATTCAGCAACTCCTACGAAAGGAAAAAATAAGCCAGTGAGTGATTGTAGGGGGCAAAGGGAATGTTTATGTCTTATCAGTCTCTGCTTAACATAGCCATGTGTACAAAACACTAATAAACGAGCATCATTAGGACTTAAGACAGGGCTGAGGTAATGTGAGAATAATGTTACTGAAAGAATAAAGGTGTTTGAGGGAGACTTTTCCGGGATCAGATGTGCTCATTCCATACCTCTAATTCCCAACTAGTTAAACATCTTACTTCATACGTGGTAGGAATGACAGTAAAGCAGTTTTGTATTCTGCTGCCAGGCATTTCAGGTATGAAAAATGCATGGCTATATATATCCTCATTGGTATGGAAAAGACATGAATAAAATGAAACCCAAAGGAAGTAATAGAAGAGAGTGCAAATAACATACATTATTATAATTAATGTAGTAGTATCCTATAGGACATTTTCCATAGGATAAGAAGACTTACCTAGGTAATGGGGATAGTAAGTAATTGTTTACTGTAAATGATAGTTTAACTGATTGGGAGGCTTATCCATGAGATTACTATACAAGAGAAGTAAGTGAAATAACTATTTAAAAGCTAATCCAGAAATTAGCTTGCACCACACCTTGCACGGGAGTTCGAATATGCAGTCAGCACATAGGGCACATAATTTGCTCTTGAAAAATTACCCTTGAAAAATCCCATAAATCAGAAAAATATATACTTTAAAATTATAAAACTATAAAGTTTAAAACTATAAAACTATATACACTATAAAACTATAAAGAGGCATGTAGGAACTGAACCCAACGGAGGGTACAGCAGATTACTCAGGTTCACTCTGGGGCATACACTCACTGAGTGAAATGACGGGCAGAAACACCAGGATTGTCCTTTTGCCAAGCTCGAACAGTTGAAAACCCATAAATTAAATATGCATAAGATGTGGCGGATATAGAACCAGACCCACAAGGTCTGTGTAAATGCCAGTACTTCTTCCAAAACCAGATAGGGATGCAAGCAAGATGTTAAGTTCTTGTGTATTCATCTAAGTGTTCTAGCTCTTCTTATGTGGTAAACCATTGATGTGCCTTGGCTTGCCACAGGTTGGGCCGTTTTTCCCATGCCAGTGCAAACATTTCTTTTTGAACATTAGCACTGGCAAGAAGAAAGCCCCAAGCATGCAGCAAGCCATCCACATGGAAGGCTTACCAGCTGCCGTATAGCAGTCTTTCTGTAGTAGCTGCCAAGTATTAACTAGCCTTTTGTTCAGAATGTGAATGGAAGGAGTGTTGCACAGAAGCCAAAGTCTTGGGCTAGATACATGCAGGTGATGGAGAGATGCAGGTCAAGAAGATGTGGGTAAGGCAGGAATGATGCAGAAGTACAGAGCAGGAGCCAGGGTTCAGCACCACCATTATTCATGATGGGAGTTGGCTGCCAGGGAACATCACAGAAACCATGAGAATCAGGTACCTGGACAGTACCATTAACTTGATCTGAGAAAAGCAGTGGTAACATACTCCCAAAAAGGATTCTACCAGGAGACTGAAACAAGTGCAAGGAAAGACAGGAAACAGCTTGTATTTCGCAAACCTGACAGGAGCACAGCAGTGCCCGAGGAATGAGAATGCAGCAAGTTGGCCTGGAGGTCATTTGGTATAGAAAAGAGGATCAGAAGAGCATCACTTTTAATACATTATGAAAAGAAAACAAAAAGTTTAATACATTATGAAAAGAAAACATAAATGAAAATTTAAAGAAAGGCTCAGCTAGGATATGACGGGACAGTTAAATGTTTTAAATTATGAAACTTTAAGACTTGTGTTATAAGTTAAGATCTTATAGCCTAGAGAGTGCCCTACCATTTTGCTGATTTAAATCCTGATTTAAAACCAGGAACCTAGCATCCTGGTTCCTGAATTAACATGCTCACTCAAGTCCCCTTAATAAAGACATGTTGAAAGAACATTTATAGTGAACCTGCTACAGCAAAGTGTACCAAAAGGAAGAGAAATACTACATTTTCATTTCATACAATGCATATAAGAGCATTGAACAATTTAAAAATAGCCCTTGCCAATGGTGAATGTGGAAGATACGCTTTTAATAATGTGTTTGGGTGCTAAAATCTGTGGTAAATGTGAATTATGTTTTGTTTCTGGAATTCTATAGTGGTTTTTTTGGCACTCTGTCACTTGGTATCTGTCTGTGTCTGTTTCTGTCCACTTTCAGCACTACTGACTGCATGGAGCATTAAGAGATTCCTATATACTTTCTACATTTGCATGTTTTATTTGTCAAACATCACATCCACTCAGGAATGTGTAGTTCTCTCAGTGCTGCATTGCAACTATATCAGGACTGGAAGCTTGGCTAGGATTGGGCTGTGATATTCTACATGCCTACTGGAGGAACTGGGTTGTGACATAAAGTTTTTTCCAAGGCTTTTCTGATTAACATCTTTAATAGGTCATGAATAACTATGCATGTGTAAAACTTACTGCATGATTCTTCAACTGATTAATGCATTGCACTTTCCCAGGGGCCTTACTCCAGCGACATCAATTTTTCCACTAGCATGCTGAATGAAGACCGCCTGTGTAACTATGCATGGTATGTGCTGATGCAGAATGAAAATGTTGGCTTTCCTATTACATTTTTATTATCCCCCTCTGCATGTGCAGCTTATAATTGTTCACAGCTTAAACTAATGAAAAGATTGATGACAACTGTAAAAGAAAATGAATTTTCATTCTCCTCATTCTCCTCTTCAATCTGCTAAGAAAAAAAGTAAACAACCCCCCGTTATAGGCCTTTGCTGATATCCATAACCAAACTAGTTTAATAACTCTAGCACAAAGTGTGCATAAAAAGCACTAGTGCTCATAAATTCAGGAGAAATGCATTTTAGTTGAGTTTGGCATCACGCAGTCTCTTGACTAAGAGTCAAAACACCAGATGAGAATGGAAATTAAATTTCCTCTTAAGAGTAGGCCAAATCAAACTTCGGTTACGGTCAAAAAAGACTGTATGCCCTGTTCTCCATTCTGTCTTGTCTTTTTTACTCTGGTTTTTAGTTCTTGCTATAGTTTTCTAATTAAATATAGTGTCATACAGATCAAAATTAAATGTGTTTTAGCCCACATATGTGTATAGACACAATTTTTCCAAAGTGAAAAATGCAGCTTTTATTGAGCACTTGTCGGAGAGGAAAGAGTACTTTGCTACTTTTAGAATTATTAGTTGCTTGTCATTTTTTTTAATCAGCAGTTGTCAACTGTGATGTTGCTCCACCACAAGCAGCCCAGTTAGTTTTCTCCTTCCCCTTCTGCAGGCCGCAACAGAGCTTGGGTGGGAAGGAGGTTTAACTTCACCCTTCTCCTCCTCTAGCTGCTGAAGCTTTGATTGCAGCATAGGGAGAGAGTGCCTTGCCCTGCTTGGGGTCTACCCATTTCTTTGCAGTCTCCCTGGCCTCACCATTGGCTTTCATTTTATCTCATGATTGAGAAAATCGTGGTTGATATAAAAACACTCAAATGCATACTCTTGTAATCTCAGTTGACCATTCTTTTTTAGTTTTTAGTTTTGTTTTCTAATAAAGAGCTTTTAATTATGCCTCTATGGCCAAATTTAGAACATGATCTGACAGTCCAATCCCATGCAGGCTTACTATGGAGCATTTTGCAACAGCAGAAGACATTTCCACTGTTGCAAAATGGTTGCTGGCAGAGTGTGCAGTGCTGCATCACCATGTTGGTATTTAGATAGGATTGGACTGTAATTCATTCAAACAGCAGCCATCAATGGAAATGCCTTCATCAATATAGAATAGCCACATTGGTTAATGTTTCAGATCCGTATGACTATGCATGGATGGCCCTATTCAGAGGTTCCCAAACTTTTGAGCATTGGAACCCACCTTAAAAAGAGGTTTCATTTTACCAGGCGCACAAGCCTCTGTGGCTATGATGGTGGTTGGGCAGTAGTTTTTCCTCCTCCAAGTAGCAGGTTGTTTAACCTTTGATAGCCTACTCTCCTAATCTGTTTTGCAAACCACCAAAAATTGGGTCATTACCCATTGGTAGGCCATGGACCCACAGTTTGGAAACTGCTGGTAAAAGATATCAGATATCATTCTAGTATGATTAATATTTTGTTTTGCAGCATAGGACCTGAGTGAATTACCTTTTTTCCAGCATTTGCCCTTCTTGTCTGTCTTGTCAGCAGTCTTCTCAGTACTGAAACCTGTGTGCTCTTTGGGCCAGCAGAAGTCTTCTGTGATGGCCCAGGAGTGTCACAAACACACCGTAAAGCACGTTTGCAGTGACTCAGGAGGTGGGGAGGCTTGCGCATGGATGTGCGCTGGCTTCCCTGCTCTGCTTTCCGGGCCTGCAGCACACAGGTAAGGGTGGAGGGAGGGCAGGGCAAGGTGGAACAGAGCAGGTGCATGGGTGGACTGGCCCAGGGAGCCCCAACCCATGCTGAATATGGGGCAGGTCAGCTGGCATCCCTATTCCAGCGTGGGGTTCAGATTGGGCTACAAATCACAGATAAGAGGAGAGCTCGCTAGAGCCTTGTGGTAAAGGCAGATATTGTGGCCTAGTAACCCAGAGGCAAAATCTAATGTGTTTAACAGCTGGGAATAGTGCATGCGCTCAATTGGCAACTGGGGTGAGTGTGTCAGGAATGCATTTTTGCATAGTAGCCTCCCTGCAATAAAATGTGACTCATTTGGGATCAAACCAGATGCATGTGGTTCTAGAGGAATCCTAAAAAAAAACCTTCCTTCCCAATCCCCCCTTTACATTGCAAGCAGCCCCCCTATACTGTTGCAGAGAGCAGGAGGGAATCTCAGCTCACCACTAGGCAGTCTGGCCTGTCCAGGTCCAGATGTTGAAATGATGCATCTGAGCATATTTAGAAATGTTGTTTCTTGCTAGGTTCACTGAATTTGCTGGCTACAGCAAATTGCAAATCCCATGAACTGAACACATTTCTGAAAATGCTTGAAAGTGTGATTCATTTCTGGAATTGGCCAGACCTGTATGCCTGTCTGGGAGCTTGTGCCATTCTCCTATCATTGTGTTCCCTCCTTCCCGAGCCTAAGGAGTCGAGGAGTTGCTTACAAAATATAGGGAGTCTACCATCTGGGGTTTGTGATCATTCCTTGTGCATTCTTGCAAAACCCCTTAAAGTTTTGCAAGTACTCAGAAGAAATGATTGCAAAACACAGATGGTTTTTTAGGCAAAGAGTTCTAGTAAAAGCATGAATCAGTCAGTGTTCCCTCTCTTACTATCTTTCTTTTTAAAAAAGATTATATATTTTGGCATCAGTATTAAAATCTCAGTTGTATCCAACAGCCCTGCTTATTATTTGTTTTCTAAGTGATTATACCTTGATAGTGGAAAAATAATTAATATTCCTACTACCCTGTTAAAATTCACTACATGTTTTGTTTTTTTGAAAAGCCTGAATTCCGTTTCAGAAGCTCATTTTTATTTTAATTTTAAAAGGACATGTTCATTTTTATTAATTATGCCAAGCAAATGTTTGCAATTAACGTTAGTCATTTATTGCCAGTGAAATATTTGTTTTCCATGGATTAAGTTATTGTGAAGCATGTAGTTTGTTAGTGAGAACATATTTATCTTATCTTCTAAGAAGCATTTCAGGGACTTAATCACATCGATATCAATGGGCCCCAATCCCCATGAAAACCATTTTATAACAAGAAGTGTATCCAGATTATAAACACAGAGAGTTTTGTAATCACTGTTCAGTCGGCTGGTAGAACAGTGGTCCCCAAACTCCTACGAGGGAGTTGGGAGCTATGCAAGTCTTTGCAGAGGTGCGGCAAAGGCAGCAATGCAATCCCCAGGATCACACTGCTGCCCTGGGCAAAGGGGCTATTTTTAGACTCACCCCTCACAGCACTGGAGTCTGGGGGTAGTGTAGGGAGTCCTGGGAAGCCCTCTCTGCAAGGCTCCCGAAGTTGCAGAATCATTTTTAAAACATGATCGCAACCAATACACACACACACACACACACACACACACACACACACACATTGGGCTCCAGTGCTGTGAGGGGGGAGTCTACAAAAGCCCCTTTGTCCAGGGTAGCCATGCAATCCTGGAGATCGCATTGCTGCTTTCCTCTTCTCCCTGCCCTTTAAAGGGGCAGAAGCCAGAACTTCCCAGGGAGGTGGGTCACGATCCACCACTTTGAGATCCACTGTGATAGAACATAGGTGCCAAGAGAAGCTAATACATGATGCTGTCAGAGCCATTGCATTTCAGGCAACTGCAAACTCCTCACTGTCAAGAAATTATGGGCAGCAGAATCCTTTTGCATCACACATCTTCATATGGTCAAGCTCCATAGGAATCCTACTTTTATAACCCATGATTAAAAACGTCAGGCGTGACAGAGAAAGGGCCTATGTATTGCTAGGATTAGTAAATAGTACACAATGTGTATCTATAAACTTTGCCCAAGGATATTACATATTCCCCACTCAGAGTGGCACCCGACTCAGTGACACTGTGTTCCCACAGTGTCAGGAGATTTTGCATTTGCATTTTTAGTTTCATGTTTAGCTTTCCTGAGAGAAAGAAAAGGATTACTGAGGGACCCTATCAGAGTGGAGGCTAACCCTTACCTAGGAAATCCCAGTGTCCTGAGCAAGAAGCAGATTGCCTCCTCTCAATGTTTGTTTATTTTAATCCACTTAAAATAAAATTTGAGCCACTGAAAACCAAACAAACTGAGATGGATCATCTGAAATTGTTCTGGTTTTTCACAAAGCGAAATTAGTGGGAATGTAGTGTTAAATCTTTTTTATATGTGTCTCACACCTAAATTCTGGCTTTCTAAGTGATTACAGAGGATAGAGAGAACTGATTTTATGTCCACCAGAATTCACTGAAAAAACTGTTTGTTTGTATAGTGAAAAGTTTCAACATAGTTATTATAATCGCAAATGTGCTTGCCAATGCTATTCCATAACTGTGGTATGTGGGTGAGTTCATTGATATGGTTTGGAATTGCAGCAAGCAAAATCTTCCCCCAAAAGAACACATTAAACTGGTACCCTTTCAATTGGGCAGACTTAGGTCACCATGAAGAGTCAGCACTGAATACCATAATGTTTCTTAAATGCAGGATGGGCAATAACTGTGGTAATCGTGCAGCATTTTGTTGACTAAGGCTTCATTTTGTTGATAATTGCTTCAAACTGAGCAAAGCAGTCAATAAGAGGTTTCAAATGACTCCAGCCTTTGAGCTCTGGACAAAGTGCTATGCTCTCCTTCTTGGTCACCAAGGCTTAGTTAAGAAGCAACAAAGTCTATTCTACGGAGAGTGGCCAGTTTATTGAAATTTTCTACAGCTCCCATTAGCTTTAACCCACTTTATCTTGAGCAAAGGACTTTCTGACTGAGCCTGTTTGATTTCTCCTTTTGGATCATTTGATAAATTTTTCAGGTCCTGTCTTGGGTCCTTTGTTAACAAAATAGCTGTTGGATTGCAGTGCTGGAGAAGCTCAGGAGCCTTAATATCCTGTCCTGGGTCCCAACATAGCAGCGTAGATGGAGAGGGAGTGCCCAGTTCTGTCCCCCTGCTTGCTTCCACTGCTCTTTCTCTGTCCACTCTTCCTTTGGGAGTGGAGGGCTAGAGGAGAAGCTGGCACATCATCAGATAATGGGAGCATCTCAGGCATCAGGAAGTCTTGGCTTGGGCTGACCATACGCCTAATAATTAGCATTTGTATACAGCTTTCTGGGTATTCATAGGGCTTCACATGGACTACCCTGATGCTGTGCTTATAGTATTACTATCTCCATATTGCAGCTGGGGAGCAGAAACTGGGTGGGAGCACATATCCTTCATTCACCTAGCCAGTCTCCCAGTAAAGTTCCAACTGGAATTTTGGAATGCAGCTACAAGGGGCAATAATGCCTTTAGCAATGCACTTAAAACTTCCAATATTTTTTATTATTATTATTATTATTATTATTATTATTATTATTATTATTATTTAGATTTCTATCCCGCCTTTCCGCCCGAAGGCACCCAAGGTGGCATTACAATACAAAAATACAAAATTTAACATTAAAAAGCAATTTAAAAACCATATTAAAACAATACAATAAAACAAAATTAAAACAAAACAATACAATTTAAAAAACAACAAGCCCCATGGATCATAAGTTATAATCAAGATATAAAAGTGTAACAAACCAGCCAGACAGCCTGTCAACAGTTAAAAGCTTTTTGAAATAAAAAGGTCTTCAGCCCCTGCCGAAATGTTAACAAAGAGGGAGCAGTTCTCAATTCTAAGGGGAGGGTATTCCAAAGTTAGGGGGCCACCACCGAGAAGGCCCTCTTCCTGGCCGCCACCCCTCTCACTTCTTCTGGTGGCAGCACAGTCAAAAGGGCCCCCCCCCAGATGATCTAAGAGTACGGATAGGATTATATGGAAGGAGGCGGTCCCTCAGATACCCTGGACCCGAGCCGTAAAGGGCTTTAAAAGTCAAAACTAGGACCTTGAATTGGGCCCGGAACAGAACCGGCAGCCAGTGTAGTCGCCGAAGCAACGGCTCGACAGAGTCAAACCGATGTGCCCCAGCAACCACCCGAGCCGCCGCATTCTGTACTAGTTGTAATTTCCGGACCGTCTTCAAAGGCAGCCCCACGTAGAGCGCATTGCAATAATCTAATCTAGATGTCACTAGGGCATGGGTCGCTGTGGCCAGGTCCGCACAGCTCAGGTACGGCCGCAGCTGGCGAATCAGCCGAAGCTGAGCAAAGGCTCCCCTGGCCACCGCCGCCACCTGGGACTCCAGGTGTAGCTGTGGATCCAGGAGAACCCCCAAGCTGCGAACCTGCTCCTTCAGAGGAAGTGCAACCCCATTCAGAGCAGGATGATAGTCCAATACCCGAGCTGTGGATTTCTGAACCAAAAGCACCTCTGTCTTATCCGGATTTAATTTCAGCTTGTTCACCCACATCCAGCCCCCAACTGCCTCCAGACAGCAATCCAGGACCTCAACCACCTCCTCAGAATCAGGGGGAAAGGAGAGATAAAGTTGGGTGTCATCAGCATATTGATGGCACCCCACTCCAACCCCCCGGATGACCTCTCCCAGCAGGTCATATTTACTTGTGATTATCGGGAAAGGGAATGCTTCATTTGATTTTGCTTGTATTCAGAGTAATTTATTTGACAGCCAAGTAACTGACAGCCAATACATAATGCCTGTGTAAAGGTGCTATAAATGTCTGTGTTACGTTAATGAAGTGGTGTGTATATCTCACACCGTGTACACATTCCATCCTAAGCTATTTGCTAGATGGAGAAACCTTAGAGCGCAATCCTAAACTGGAGTTAGGCTGGCATAAACTAAGCCAGCAAGGTTTGGCCAGCACCAGGGCCACCATAAAGCATGTTTGAACTACTCTCGGAGTCAAGGAGGATGGCTCACATCTGTGTGCTGGCTTCTCTGACTCCGAGAGTGGTCCAAACATACTTTACAGTGTCCCTTGTGCTGGCCAAACTTTGCTGGCTTAGTTTATGCCACCTAACTCAGTTTAGGATTGCACCCTTAGAATCACTACATACATTGCTCTTTTGAGAGTAATCTCCAAATTATGAAAACCTACTGTATGCCATGACTGTCCACTGCCTTGAACAGGGGGCCTTTCATTCCTAATTAGCAAAGATTTTGCAGTGGGACGCTGTCCTGCTACCAACAATGCACAGATGGTGCTATTGGTGGCCATTTTCAAGCTGCCACTGCAAAGCAGCAGCAGTGAACCGCTACTGCAGCCAGTGACCTGGTGCAGTTAAACTGGCACTGTGGGGCAGTTCATGGGCGTGGAGGAGGAGTAATGCGGCATGGTGGGTGAGGAATAGGGGGTGTGAGGAGGTGGATCCAGTGGCAGTCGTGCATGATAGATCTTATTCCCTCTCCTGAAAACCTCCCTGCCCCCTTTCCTTCCTCAGTCATAATGCCACCAAAATGGGTGGCATATATCCAAAGATACTGTAAGCTTGTGCTGAGATAAATAAAGTTAACTCCCATTTATCTTCAGGTGGCGCTTCCACCATAGCATGCTTACAACCTACATAACTAGCAGCCCAGTCCAAACTGCTGGAGCAGGCAGGCTGGCGGGCCTGCATGTATCCAGTGCAGCTTGGGAGGCCCCTGGAGCCTCCCCTATAAGTTCCTCAGATCTGCGCCCATGAAATTGCAGGGGCAGGTCCAAGGAAGCCACACGGCTCAAATTGGACCCACCCCCCTGCCCGGGCTGGCACATCTGCCGGCCTGCCTACCCCCCGCCCAGTTCCGCCTACCCTCCTCCGTCCCACTCGTCCAGAACCACCCCTGTGCCAGTCAAGATCAGCTAGTGCAGGGGCAGCTCAGCGCCTTCACTCCCAGGCGGATGCTCTAATACCGACTCAGGGGTATGTCAGAGCTAGGATTGCACCCAAGATCTCTGTTGTGAGTAGATGCTGATGATTGCTACCAGTACCAATCTAAAAATTAATGGACAGGAAAGTTTAAATACATTTCTATACATATAAATCTTATGAACACAAGAAAAGCCCTGCTGGATCATGCCAAGGACTTATCTAGTTCAGTTTCCTGCTTCTCCTTGTGGCTCACCGGATGCCCCTGGGAAGCCTCTTCTTTTGTTCTTATTTTGGAGAAAGAAATAGGAAGAGACTCTGACTGCATCTGGCATATTCATAAAGTCAGTGATATTACACAGATACTGTGTCCATAATCATAGACAGTCCTCCTACACCCAGTATCACCACATTCCACATTGTTAGGGTATATATCCATGGCATTCATGGAGTTAAGTAATCCAGGGTGGCATGGCTTGGGGGGGGGGTGCTGCCCCCCACCTCAGTTGTGCTGCCTGTGCCCACTGTCTCCCCTGGAGGCATTTTGAAGTCCAGAAATGCCATGTGCAGCCTCCCTGGCCCACAGAAGGCCTTCTAAGACCTCCAGAGGGCCCTTAAATATAATTTTCAGTTTCTGGTGAAAACCAGAAGTGAAGTTTAAAGGCCCTCTAGAGGGTTAGCAAGGCCTTGTGTCAGAATGCCTCCAGGGGGTGGCACAGTTCAGGAGATAGGCAGTGTTAGATGTGCTTTAAAAGCATTGGTGCTCATGCCATAGAGAGCACTGCAAACATCTGAGCTCCAGCATAGGCTGATGTCTGCTATGGAAAATACTTTTTTTCTGTTTACAAGAACAGAACAAAACAAGACCAAAACAACTGCCACATGCCGCGTAGGGGCCTCACTTAATTGTGCATTCTGTTTCCTACACAAGGCAGTTATCACAACTACAATATTAAAAAAAGAAATACACCAATTTGCAAAACAGCGTAGTTCTCCTATGAATGGAAATCTGCATTAGAATAATCAGTATGCCCTGCATGGTTCCTGATATGGAACCAAATCTTTATTTGTATAATCAGCATCTATGTAGGAAGAAAAAATGATTGATGATAAATGACTGTATAGTATTATCAGCATTTTGTTTTTATTACCGTCATTTGCATAACAAAAACACCACCCATAATGTTCAGTTTTATTTTGGTAATAGAAGGACTGATAGAGCCACTTCACAATCTTATATTTTGTTGAAAGGATAACAGAACAATAACTTGGTCCCTGGGTTTGTTTTAACTTCTCTCTCTTGATCCCAAGCTGGTTTGGTGGAAGTAAATTCTATGTATTACAGTGGGATTTATTTCCAAGTGGTGGCTACAATCCAGAGAATTGTGTATATGCCACATGTATGTACGGGCGGGCGGGCGGGTGGACTGCCCACATTGCTTCCGGGTAGTAAGGGACCAGCAGTACCGCAGCATGGGCAGTAACCCCTTACTGCCCACATTGCCATGTGTACAGCTTCTCCAGCTCAGGGTTGCCTGCCAAGGACTTAACTTGCCTGCACTGAAATGCTGGAGAGCCATTACCAGTCAGATAGGAGTCTTTTCCATCTCTATCTGGAGATGTCTGGGATTAATCCAGAGACCTTTTGTATACAAAGCAGATGCCGTACCAGTGAGTGCCAGCCACTTCCCAGGGCAGGATTCTGTTTCTGTAATCTTTAACAACTGTGCCAGTTAAGCCCCAATGCACCTTACAGGCTATAACACCTGCATTGCTTTTGAAGATAGGGAGCTTTTGAGTCACGAAACAACTTTAAACTTATGATCATAGATGGTGATGTCTTTACTGTTTCTTTTTCTTATTCCCCTTGCCAGGCATAACAGAATCAACAAGAAACTTCAGCAGTCTTACAGCAAAGACAGTAGCGAAGAACCAGAGCTTCAAGAATTCTTCCTTTGACTCACGTCTCACAGTCTTCCTCCAAACATGGCCTGAAATCCTCCCACCTCTTTAAAAACAAAAACGAACATTAACCATATGTCGTAACTTTCACCAGCAGACTCATAGATTGCCTTAAATTTTTAGCAGCTAGACCGTATAAAAACTAATATTATATGTGTCTATGTCACTTGTTTGTGAACTGTCCTGGTAAGGCATGGATGAGTAAAAGCCATGGTTCGGAAACGTCATGATGCAATTTCTCCAGAATGTTCATCTGATCACTAAACCCACTTTGTACATCACCTGTTGCATGGATATAATGTAACATGTCTTGTATTTTCCCTTTCTCAAAACATTACTGTGTTTTAAAATGTGTATCAGCTAGGAATCTGGCTGCCCAGATCCTCACTTGAGCCCAAAGCAAGGGCTTTTTTCCTCCCGTTGATCAACTACGTTTTGTCATTATTTCTAATGTTTTGTATAAAAGAAAATAAACCAGTGTTAACCAAAACACAGTGTGAACATACCCAGGTATTTTGCTTCTTTTATCCATTGCAACCTATTTCATTTATTAGCAAAATAGGATTATAAAATTGTTATCAAGACATTCATTGTTATTCACAGCAATGCTTAAGTGCCGATCATCTATCCCCTATTAAATTATTTGTCAGTTACAATACTGGGACTTTAGATCCTTATAATAATAAGAATTTTGGAAAAAAAATTAGAAATATAAACATCATTTGCCCTAACAATGTTTATTTCCTGTTATAACGAATGACAGCCCAATACAGAACTGCCAGGCTGCCACAGACGCAATGATAGACAAAAGGCTACCACTGCATCCAGCAGCAGCCAGGTAGCCACTAGGGTTTCCCCAGGAGAAGGGAATATTCATCCCCTTTCCCCGGGGAAAGCCTTGCCACCTGCAATGGGGCTCCTCTGCTCACCGCCGGCTCTTTTGCTGGGGGTGATTCGAGCAGCCCCCTCTTGCGCTCCCTGGGCCTCTGCAGGGGATAAGATCTGGCAGTGGAAGGCACCGCCACATCCCACCCCATTGCGGGGTACCTACGCCCCTCTCCCTGCCCAGGAATGCCCTCTTTGACCGCCCAGAAGGAGCACAATACTGGCTAGGGGTAAACCCACCTCTCGCCGGTGTCTCATCGCCGCTTCCAGGTAGCGAGGGACCAGCAGTACTGCAGCACGGGCAGTAACTCCTTACTGCCCACATCGCACATGCCTTATGGTACATACCATATATATGGTATCTGCAGGTGTGAGCAACATAATTAAATACTTTTATCTCTTTGGATCTTTGATAGCTCCATGTTCCAGAGTTCTACAGCACCTGGTTGAGAATGCAGTGACAACCTTGAAGAAGCAGGTTGCAGAAGTGCTCCTGTGTTTGCTCTGGCAACTGTAAATATAGGTTTGGGTGGCTTCCCAGGAGGAGCATTCAGTCCGTAGCCACTGATATGGCCAAGACCATTGTGGCAGAATGAGAAATATGGCCTAACAGCCTTTATAAGTGTCTCTTTCTGAAGTGAGGAGAGACCTCTACACGTCCAAGCGTTTCACCTATACAGCCCTCCTTACAGTGGCATTCCTGAAGGGGGGAGAAGTGCTAAGTTTTGCAGGAGCCTGAGCTCCTGGTTAAAGCGGCCCCTCACCTTCACAGCCATTCGCCATGAATAATCTCTGGCCTGGACAAGGAAGAAAGAGGTGAAGCAGTAGAGTGTGGAGGGAAGTAATGGACTAAAGCACAGCAGCAGCGTCGCTGAAAAGGCAGCCCACATGATACTTGGACTCTCTCCTGGTTTGAAAATATATCAGAATTTGCATATTATTCTCTTCTTAAAGCCATTTAACATCATCATCATCATCATTTGCCTGTAAACCGCTTTCTGAGCTTTTTCTTGAAAAGCAGTATATAAATACTGTTGACTGACTACTGACTGACTTCTGTCATTTGCAAGTAGTGAGAGCATTCCTGGCCATCCTCTGCTTACTGATGTCACTTCCCACTTACTGATGTCACTTCTGGACCTTTCTGGCACCATGAATGGTATTTGGCCCTCTGTGTGAAAAGAGTTTGACACCTCTCAACTAAAGCATCAGAAAGCAGTGGAAGGCAAGTGGGGGGGGGGGTGGAGGCGGGAGCCCCCTGTTAATTTGCTGATTAAAGTGCCCACTTCATTCAGTCTTATGAATGGGCCAACCCTGTGATTCTCCACAACTGAGAGCTAGTTTCTGAGCTAGTTTTTGAGAAATGCATGCTTTGCAATACAACTATCAATTCTTTGGAATATGCATAAAAATCACTAACATTAAAAAAAAGAAAAAAGCAGTGCAGTTAATTACAAAGTAGCTGATTCAGACAGGACAATAAAATGAAGTATTACATCTTGGCATCTTTATTCCATATATGTTAAGAATGAAATACTTGTGATTTAGAGAAGGAGTAGGAAACGTAAAACTTCAGGTTTTAAAAAATGATATAACTAAAAAGAAAACACGCAAGAACAAAAGATCCCATACTGGGCTTCCCATTTGTCATTCATGCTTGAGAAACAAAGGGGCAAAGAGACACGGGCATTCTACTTATCCGTGGAACCAGAGCAAAACAGCCCTCTCTATGTTCATGTAACAGACAAATTGGAGATTTGTGCTCTAGAAAGTGTGAAATAGGTGAGTCAAAATTTGAATGAATATGACCATAATACGGTCCATGAAAGGCAAGTGAAGAGTTGTTTCTGGACAGAACTGTGCATGCATGTTAACGCTGTTTACCTTTCAACAACTGCTCTACCATAGCAGCACCCTGCAAAGGTGACAGATCTGAAATTTTATCCGCCAAAAGCTTTGCATGAAAATATGGTGGAGAAGAGGTGTGAAGGACAGTTTGAGTCGAGGGGATCTCTTATAGATTCATTTTCAAAACCATAAAAAAGATCACTGTTACAAATTACAAAAGCCAAGACACATATGCTGCAGAAGTAACTCTGCAATTGTTCTAAAAAAAATCAGGAAATGGATCTGTTTTTCCTCAAATATTCTTAATAATAATACAGGTCCAGATGCTTTATCCGTGGATTCACAAAAAGTGAAAGTTGCCTTAACAATTCTGAGGCTCACAGAGGCCATGCGCTGCCTCTGCTGGCCTCAGAACGGCTCCAGGTGCAACTGGAACAAGGTTCAAAGCCCCTGTCGCCACAACCCATGGATTTTATTGTCCACAGGTTTCTGATCCCCCAGGAATGAAACCTCCATGAACACCAAGACACATCTACAATGATAATAGTAAATGCCTGTAAACTTCTGTCATCCTCCATATGAACTACAGGTTGGCCTATGATATCAATCACTAGTATTTATATACCGCTTTTCAACACAAAGTTCACAAAGCGGTTTATAGGCAAATAATAACATTAAAGTTAAATGGCTCCCTGTCCCAAAAGGGCTCACAATCTAAAAAAATGGAGAACACCACCAGCAACAGCCACGAGAAAGACACTGTGCTGGGGTGAAGAGGGACAATTGCTCTCCCCCTGCTAAATATAAGAGGACACCACTTGAAAAAGTGCCTCTTGCCTGAATATCTGTGGATTCAGGACCTGCGGATTTCAGAATCTGCAGGTTCTGAACCCATGGAGTTGGGCTCATCCCAGCTGCTCCAAACGGAATGGAGAGCTAAAATTGAGCTAAAATGGAGAGCTAAAAATTCTCTACAGGTTACACCCTCATACTTTTGGGGGTTTTTGGAATGTGCTGCAATGTGCTGCTGTAAGGGTAGCTTTGCAATGTGCTGCCCATGTATCTAAAGCCAGTGAGGTTAATTTATGGGACAGGAGTTCCCATAAACAGGGAGTTGGAAGCCACACAAGTGCTGGCAAGGGCAGGAAAAAGGCAGTAACACGATTCTCCAGGAAGAGAGCTATACCGCCTTAGCCCTCAGACTGGCAGCTTTGAACAAAAAATCTTGACTTCCTGTTCCTTGGAGAAACCAGAAATGGCATTTTTATGCCTTATAGCATTCTGAGGCCTGGGGAACCCCTGCACAGCCTCCCCAGCCCTCAGAAAACTCTACAGACCCAACAGGAGCACAGCTGGAGTCATTCATGTTCACAGGGTCATGGTGGCCCAAATCCATGGGTTTGAATACCCATGGATTTGGTATTTGTGAAGGTTCCAGGAACAAAACCTCTGTGAATAACAATTTGTACTCGCTTTGTTCCCCACATCTGCAATGTCCTATAACAGTGGTTCCCAAAGTGGGAAGCACAGGATTCTGCCCCTTTAAGGGGCGGGGAGAGAGGGAAGGCAGCAATGCGATCCCGAGGATCGTGCTGCTGCCCTGAACAAAGGGACTTTTTCAACATTAAATGCATTCAGAGTCTTGAAAAGCCCTGCAGGAGGCTTCCAGGGCTTCCTACACCCCCTCCCCTTGGACACCAGCGCTGCCGGGGTATGTAACAAAAAACATAACCCTGGGTATTTTCTCAGGGCAACAGCACGATCCTGGAGAATCGTGTTACTGCCTTTTCCCTGCCCTTGCCAGCACTTGTGTGGCTTCCAACTCCCTGGTAGGACTTTGGGAACTCCTGTCCCATAAATTAACCTCACTGGCTTTAGATACATGGGCAGCACATTGCAAAGCTACCCTTACAGCAGCACATTGCAGCACATTCCAAAAAAAACCCAAAAGTATGAGGGTGTAACCTGTAGAGAATTTTTTCAGATCTGGAACGTCAACTCTTTGTTAACAATCCTCACCAACTTTGATCGCTGCCTCCGGTTGGAATGCAGCGATCACGCTGCCGATCAACACGGAAGCCGTCCCCGCAACAGACGGAACTCCGCCCAGCGAACCGGTAGGGTGACAACCCTGGATTTGCCCCTTATAGGAACACCACTGACTGTTTGTACTTTCTCATATTCAAGTTTAAGATATTGTGTTGATGTTAAGATTATCAGTATCCTTTTGTTTTAGAATCCAGCAAATCCTCAAAATGTGTCATTTTTTTCAAAGAATAATTTCCTACTTATACACGAAATTGCCTCAGACCAGGTCAGTCCATTGAGCTCAGTAGTCTCCACTGACAGGTATTGTCTCCAGAATTCAAAAAAAGGGCCTTTTCCTCTAGAATTTCTAGGGAAATTCTAGAATACGTAAATTTGAACCTTTACGCATGTGTTCTACAGTCCCTATCAGATTGAGATTCTGGGGTAATCAAATCTGAAGCTGTAAGTGAACCTTAGTCCATGCACTTCTCTGACATTAGTAAGCGGCGGGATTCTGATATTTTTCTGACCTTTTTCCAAAATCTGAAAACACTAAGGCAACATCTACTACTTCCTCCTGAAGGCACAAAGCTGTACATAAAATAGTCTCCATACACAGAGAAGATCCCCTAGACATTCTAGGAAATCCTCCCCTCTTCCTGCCTTCACCATCTTTAAGCCAGGGGTATACAAGTGATCCTGGCAAGCAGGATATTTTTTATCCATGTCTTCCTGCTAAGGAGCTGGAGAGAAGGCCTTTATAGACCTCTCTATAAAGTCTGGAAGGGACTCTTGTTGCTAATCGCATCTCTATACACATAGGAAGTGTTAGATCATTTTGATTATTCTTTCTCAGAGAGAGAGAGAGAGAGATTAACATTTGCATTTTTTGTTCCTGTATGATACAGTACAAAAAAAGCACACCCAAACTCTGTATAGAAGATTTTGGCAGGGGGAGACGCATTCTTCCTTGGTCAAGATTTGCATCAGACGAAAGCGGAATGTTTTGTCAACTGCAGGTGGAGCGGAATTGCATAGTCTTTATGCTGTGTCTTTAGAGAACATCTGTTGTCAGTTTGGTTCCAATTCATAGCAAAACATATTTGCATTTTGTTCCTAAGAGAAAACGAATTGTAGCATATGGTAAATCCAATTACTACAGCTTGCAAGGCCTAAAGTAGGGGAAATTTCTAAACTGGATGAGATGCACTTGATAAGATGGTCAGGCATCATCATTAATGAGATCTTGTGCACAGTTCCCATAGCTTGTGAAGCCAAAGGCACCTCCGTAATTAGCATAACAGGAAAATGAATTGATATTATGACTGACAGTCACCCTCACACATACTCCTCAATTAAACTACTCAGTTGCAACAGACCTTGTAGCTGTTTGTTGATGATTGGCAGGAAGGAATTTCTGGCTCTCTGACTGCAGTCTCTCTATTCCTATAGCAAAGTATTTTAATGATACAAGCAGTAGTAATCAAACTGGTCTTTAACTAGTTTTGATCACTGCATCACAAAGCATACACGGAATCTAGCATAAAGCACAAATCTTGCCAGCGCTTATCATAGACTGGTTCAATTAGCAGATAGGAGATGCTATTTGGTAATATAAAAATCAATCCTGCACAACACGCTGAACACCAAGTCCCTTTTGAAACAATGAAAATTAATGGCCCAGTCCTATACTGGCCGCTGCCCCCGGTCCTGAAACAACTGCTGCTGTATCCCATGGGGCCAATGAGCCAGTCAGAGGTCTTCTGGGGTAAGGGAATATTGGTTCTTTTACCCCGTATCAGGCCATTGCAGCCCCTTTGGATCTACTCAGATCTGCACCAGCTCAATAGCTGGAACAGATCTGAGTAGCCAATTTAGGGCTTTCAGATGCAGGAGGGGGGATAGGGTGCTGGGGAGGCGGGGATAGGATGCCTTGCTGATGCAAGCAATTGGTAAGGCTCAAAATCTTCTATACGTGCGCATGCACACACACACACACAAAATGCCACTTAAGGAAAAAAACCCAGGTTATTAACACATAATTAAAACATATATAACATATATCTTGTATTCAATATCCATCATCATCATCACTATCACCAGTATGCTAGCGATTGCTAGAAAAAAAATGGGGTTCCCCTCCCAGAAATATGCTACGGCCATCGTCGTTGTCATAAAATGCAAGTGTTTTATAGTTAAAACACATTAATAGTTAATGGCTTAAGTCAACATATATTAGAGCAGCAGCGAGAAAAGTATTTCCATGTTTCACAATCTTTGTGTTGCACCATCACTCAGTGCACACCCCTTGCCACATCTGCAGGCCCCCGACTTGGGCCACGCTGTCTCCTCAGATCTGCATCTGCTATTTAGCAGGCGCAGATCCGAGCAGCGCATAGGGGAGGCTGGAGCCTCCCTTGTGGTAAGGAAGCGCATGCGTCAGATATGGCACTGGCCCGTTTTGGCCTCGCCAGTCCGGCACTGCTTAGGATTGTGCCCTCAGTATCTTAATAATTCTTATAATTCCTAATATACAAGTAGAACGTAGTGCATACGAACAGCTTCCCCCAAACAGGTAACAGATCACCTCAAAGAGCAATCGTGCCCCCCGCCTTGCCCAAGGCTGAACCTCAATTTTCAACCAATTCCAGCTAGAACCAGCTCTCAAATTCAACTTACAAAGTGCTGATTCTCCCACACGTGAACATACCCTGAAGAACCCTCACCGGGCTTTGCAGAACCAATGCCCGTTTAACAGCCAAAATAAGGAAGGACTCAATTCTGAGCCCTCTAGCGCCTGCTGTACAGGCATACGGCAGGTGCTGGTGTCATAAACATGCCATATGGCAGGGCCGACTTTCGGAGTAGCGGGGCCCAGTGCAGGGCATTCCCACAGGGCCCCCACGCTATCTGCTGGGCCCCCCACTCACCAAGAGGAGAACTTGCAGTGCTGCGTGCAAAGTGCAGCACCTGAAAGTACTTGATGGTGACGTAATGGCATCACTGTCAACTACTTCCAAGAGGCCCATTTTGGGCAGTTTGGAGGCAGTGGCAGGTGGGGAGAGTAAAGTTGCTCTGACCTACAATCCTTAGAGAATCTGACAGCTGCAGCAGGCAATATGGTCTCTGCACTAGTGCGGGGGCCCCCAAAGTGTGGGGCCCAATTGGTCATATTGGCTTAAGGTGGGCCCTGCCTTAAGCAAGTTCAGCACAGGTGGTAAAGCCTTTCTGCTTGTGCTGTTCCAGCGCCCACCCAGTATAGGGCCGAACTGCCCGGAGGCGGCAACACAACGCTGGTGGCTGTTGAGTCAGGGGCTGCCGGCATTGCGCACTTTCCGGGTGAAGCGAGAAGGATTCCTGGGCAGGGGGAGGGACCGGCAGTGATCTTCACTGCTGGATCCAGACCTCTGTGGCACACTGACCTTTGAGGCACTCACGTCTGTGCTGGCTAAGTAGCTGGTGCAGACACACGGAGACCCATTGGCAGGTCTCTGAGCTATTCTGGAGGAAGGAAATGAATGTCCCTTTCCTCTGAGGAGCCTCCAATGGATACTTGGATCTGCTGGATGTTTGGCTACCACTGTGCCCGCAGTAACCAGGCAGCTCAGGATTGGACTGTCTGAAATTTTATTTTATTTTTTCCAAAGGCCCGGCCAATCATATACAGAGATCAAACTTGTGATGCTTGGACTAGATGACCTCGTAGGTCCCTTCCAAGTCTATGATTCTATGATTCTGTGATTTCCAGCTATGGGTATTACAGCCCAATCCACCACCAGCATCGCATCCACTGAGTCCAATGAGAGAGTTTACTCCTCAGGAGGCCTCCTTGGGATAATGGAACACTTGTTCCCTTGCAGACCTGGTAGGTTAATTTGGACCTGCACCAGCAATATCACAAGTCTTCATTGACCCATGAAGGTGGATCAGGCCCGGGAAGACAGTCAGGATTCAGCATGTGCTGCAGCACCAAACCCACCCCCTTCCCAGGTTTGATCCATCCTTCCAACCCATTACCACTCCATTCTGCCCACCCCCTGACTTCAGATCAGCAACTAGCAGCCACCTGGTCCTACTGTTGCTAACACCGGAGCTAAAAATGATATGGATGGATGATATCTGTATCAACAGGACAGGCCATTTGATGGAGCGAGTGGTGGAGCTTGGTCACCTCCACTTCATAGTTATCATGCATCAAAATGGAGAATGGATAGAGTTGCATCAACTTGGCATCATGCTACGTTCCTCTACAAGGAATTGGAGCCACTTCACTGAAAATGAGCACCCAAATTGCCTCGAGCCACCTCAGAAATATAACATATATGTACCATCACAGGGATGTATCTCCAGAACAGCTTATAGGGTAGTCCCCCCCTTCTACCCACCCCCAGTTGTAGCTTTTTTTTTTCAATAATGGGAGGTTTGGAAAAACCTCTATTCTGGCAGAGTATTTATAGGCCAAAAAACTGGGCATGCTTAACATATGTGGTATTTGTTTAAAACAGCTTTTTAAACTCGAAACAGGCCATATCTGACAGGAACAAAGGAGAAAAGTGAGTGCTGGTGATAAATGTCCATGGATGTTGGGAGCTTCAGTGCAAACCTCTTGGGCCTTTCCTAATTATTGTTTTATTGCACAAGTGCGCACTTATCGCAATGAGGGTGATCCAAATGTCTCTCCTTTGGACAGGGGGGGCAATGGAGACTTTGGACTCCATTATAATATGCATGCACACACACCCACACCCACACCCACACCCACACAGAGAGAGAGAGAGAGAGAGAGAGAGAGAGAGAGAGAGAGAGAGAGAGACTCTTAAGTGAAGTGCTTTGGGAGAAGACTGAGAGTGCAATCCTAACGTGGAGTTAGGCCAGCAAAGTTTGACTGGCACAAGAGACACCGTAAAGTATGTTTGGACCACTCTCGGAGTCACAGACGCCAGCATACAGACGTGCGCCATCCCGACTCCAAGAGTAGTCCAAACACGCTTTACGGTGGCCCTTGTGCTAGCCAAACAGTTGTCGTAGCCTAACTGTGCTGGCCTAACTCAAAGTTAGGATTGCGCCCCAATTCCTAAGACATACCACATCAACTCTAATAAACCTGCATTTTCTCAAAGAGAGTAACTGCCCTCCAAGATGTTTAGTCTGGCTGCAGCCAACGTAGGATTCTTCTTGACTCTCTTTGTCTCTGCCTGTGTCCAAATGCAAACAGTGAAGTTGCTTAGAGGTTCCGCTCCCTCCTTTACCGAACTCTGATTGGTCTCACAGCCCAAAGGCAGTTTAAGCCATTCAGAACCACTGAAGCATTTTTGTTACGCCCCTGATCACCCATCAAATTCATCAGGCAAAGCCGTTCATTTGCAGTCATTAACCATTCCCTTTAAAAAAAAACCACTCGTGCTAATCAAGGCAGCCCCATTCATTTGGCAAGCCTCCATGCCAGCATTAGTAGCAAATCTACCCCATTTTGGAACATCCTACTTAAAGGATTGCTTTATTTGTATGCGCTGTTTTTATTTCTTCCGAATGAGTCCTGTCTGGTGTACGATTTTAGTGTGGAAGCAGCATTATGTGGCCATTTTAAAGAGAAAAGGAAGTGAGGATGACAGACGAGGACTTTAAGGCCCCAGAGAGCCCAGTTTGCAGAGGACTGCCAGCTAGCAGGAGCTCCAGGAAGTGGCTGGATGGTGTGCAGTGGGAGGAAGGCCATTAAAAAGGACAAAGGAAAAATGCAAAAGCAGGTAGAATTAAGAACAGGTACATTTTATTCACTTTAATCACCAATTTTTTAGTATATAAAATAAAGAAAAACAGACAGGCTTTCCTACCACCTCCATTACCACCAGTTTACTGATGCTGGAGTAAAGTAGTTATCAGTGAGCACTTTTAAAACAATGTGCACTTTTTGCCTGTTACCTGATAACCCTGTTATCTACCTACTCCTCAATACTCCTACCTACTCCTCAATAAGCACCTCCAAACTGTTCCTCTACAGGAATTCTCAAAGTATGTTTATTCAAAGTATGTTTATTCAAAGATAAAATCCTAAAACACATAGAGGAACAAGTACTGCTGAAGGAAAGTCAGCATGGCTTCCGTAGGGGTAAGTCTTGCCTCACGAATCTTTTAGAATTCTTTGAAAAGGTCAACAGGCACGTGGATGTGGGACAACCTGTGGATAACATATACCTGGATTTTCAGAAAGAGTTTGACACGGTCTCCCACAAAAGGCTGCTGAGGAAACTTCACAGTCAGGGAATAAGAGGGCACGTCCTCTTATGGATTCAGAATTGGTTGAGGGCCAGGAAACAGAGTGGGGGGCAGTGGCGCTGACTTGCTTTTACTATAGAGGGGTTGCTCGTGGCCACACCCCTGATGCTGATGTGGCCACACCCACTGCTATGGCCGCACACCCTGCCGTGGCCACGATCCATGCCCTGGCCTTGGGAAAGGGTCTGCCGGCCCGACAGCTGCCTCTCCTGAGGCCAGGGTGCACAATCGTCGTGGCAATTGTGCGCCCCAGCCTTGAAAGTGGTGCTGGGGCCACTGATTGGGAGGGGTACTGGGTGCGGAGGGGGCTGACTGGAACATGGGTGCTCTGCCCCTGGGGGAAAAAAACTGGAGGCTGAAATACTAAGGGCCTCCCCATACCAGTTGGCACCCATGGTGGGGGTCAATGGGGAATTTTCAGAATGAAGAGGTGTGAAAAACGGAGTGCCCCAAGGATCTGTCTTGGGGCCGGTGCTTTTCAACTTGTTCACAAATGACCTGGAAACAGGCATACATAGCGAGGTGGCCAAGTTTGCGGATGACACAAAACTTTTCCGGGTGGTGAAAACCAGAAAGGATTGTGAAGAGCTCCAGAAGGATCTCTCCAAGTTTGGGGAATGGGCAGCCAAATGGCAGATGCGTTTCAACATAGACAAATGTAAAGTGATGCACGTTGGGGCAAAAAACCAAAACTTCACCTATAGGCTAATGGGTTCTGAGTTATCTGTGACAGCCCAGGAGAGGGGGCTGAGAATAAAACAGCCAATATTATCATGCCATTGTACAAATTGATGGTAAGGCCACATCTAGAGTATTGTGTACAGTTCTGGTCACCACATCTCAAAAAGAACATATAAATAGCGGAGCTGGAAAAGGTGCAGAAGAGAGCAATAAAAATGATTACGGGGCTGGGGCACCTCCCTTATGAAGAACGACTGCAGTGTTTGGGGCTCTTCAGTCTGGAAAAAAGGCGCCTGAGGGGGGACATGATTGAGACATACAAAATTATGCACAGAAGGGACAGAATCGATAGAGAGAGCTTCTTTTCCCTCTCACAATACCAGAACCAGGGGACATCCACTGAAATTGTGTGTCGGGAGAGTTAAAACAGATAAATGGTAATACTTTTTTACCCAGCAGGTAATTAAGCTATGGAACTCCTTCCATAGGAGGTGGTGATGGCATCTGGCCTAGATGCCTTTAAAGGGGGACTGGATGGATTTCTAGAGGAAAAGTCCATCATGGGCTATATGCCATGACGGGTGGTGCAACCTCCTTACATCAGTAGTAGGCTACTTCAGAATGCCAGGTGCAAGGGAGTGGCCACAGGATGCAAACATCTTGTTGTCTACTGAGCTCCCTGAAGCACCTGATGGGCCACTGTGAGATACAGGAAGCTGGACTAGATGGGCCTTTGGCCTGATCCAGCAGGGCTCTTATGTTCTTATGTTGAAAAGCCAGGACCTGATAAGGCAGAGTCATTTTGTGCCTTCCAAAATCTTGGTAGTCACTCTGTAGGATTAGACCCTGAATAGACCAAGACTCTGAATATGGAGTAAAAAGGTAAAGGTTTCCCCATGACCGAACGGTCTAGTCGTGACCGTCTGTAGGGGGCGGTGCTCATCTCCATTTCAAAGCCTGTAGAGCTGGCATTTTGTCCGAGGACAAGCTTCCGTGGTCATGTGGCCGGCATGACTCTACGCCGTAGCGCACGGAACGCCGTTACCTTCCCACCGAAGTGGTCCCTATTTATCTACTTGCATTTAGGTGCTTTCGAACTGCTAGGTTGGCAGGAGCTGGGACAAGCCACGGGAGCTCACTCCGTCGCGCAGTCTTGAACTCCCAATCTTCCGGTCGGAAAGCCCAGCAGCAGCGGTTTAACCCACTGCTCCACCACGTCCCACAAATATGGAGTACATCAGACCTTTTCACTATCCCTAGCAAGTGTTGAAATTGGCCCATTGCTTTCTATTTATAAAAAGCCGTTTCCTACCTTTCAATATGCTTCCAATACCTTTCAAAGTGCTTCCAAAATTACTAAGAAAAATTAAAAACTACTAAATTAAAAACAAAGCCAAACCACAATCAGGGTGCAATCCTAACCTGGAATTAGGCAAGCACAAGTCACTTGTGCTGGGCCAGGAGTGTTGCAAATGCACTGAAATTGCGCCTAACTCCATGTTAGGATTGCACCCTCAGTGGCATAGCTAACAGGGGCAAGGGACAGCACACCCTAGGTTCCACACTGGAGTGTCATGTGACAGGGTGCACATGAGGCCCAGCCAAGATCGTGGCCAGCCAAGATCGTGACGGTTATAGAGAGAGGAAGTGGGTAACGAGAAAGGAGGAAGAAAAGGTCAGCGGCCAGATTCCATTCTGGGACAGAAGCTAAATTGTAACCCAGAAATAACTAGCTGTGGCATACGCATGTTGACACCAGTTACTCCCGATTCTGTGTGCTGGGAGTGATGGCACACGTCCCTGCCCTGGGCCGTAGAAGACCACAACAAAACAGCAGTAAAAACAAAGCTGACACTGGTCCAGCCTCCTGACTGACTCTCTCTTTGACTTCCTACTTGGTTGGGGCTGAAATCCACATATAATTCTTTCTAAGTTGATCCACCATGACCCTCCTTATTTCTCTCTTTTTAAATAAACTATGTATACTGGTTCAGAATTTGCCTGCTCCCCAACCAGATGTGATAACAGACCTTCCAGCTGTGGCCTTTGGGCAACCACCACCACCACCCCCGGAAAAAAAAAAAACCCTTGCCTATCCGACCTGGCTTTTAGCAAAGGGAGAACAGAAACCTCTCCATGCACTTCCTAAAAATAGGTGACTTGACTTTTCCAGCCGTAATGACTTGATGCAAAAATAGTACTTGCCCGATAGTTCTGCTGCCCAAGCGTAGCAGCTGCTGTGAATGGGCACAGCCAGAGGCATCATTCCAGATGAAATGTAAATTGACTAGATCAGGGTTTTTTTTAGGATGTTCCTACAGCAATGGTCAGAGTGTGTATCTTTCCCTCACCGTATAAGAGACTGCGGCGTGTTTATTGTGTCTACAACACTGAGAAGTAAAAAGGGTTGTTTGAAATAACTTAGTGAGAAGAGGAAACCGTGTCTGGAGCACCCTTGGCTTCCATCAGGGTGTGGGAAAAGGCAATCCACAGCTCCGATGCAGTCCTGCCCTCCTTTACAGCATCGCAGTTTGGTTGCAGACCCGTAAAAATGCTCATCATTCACTCCTCCATGCACCAAAGGTTTACGAACCATTTGTTTTACACGACTCTCTATAAATTCTTTCCTTCTACAGTAATGCTTATTTCCCTGCCAACAGCCTGATATAGCAAGGGTGGGTGTGTTGTGTTGTTGTTTTATTCTCCTTACAAAAACCTGAAGTCTTAACAGACAGAAAGCCTTTGTGTTACAGAATCCTGTTTAAATCTAAACAGAAATTAAACACGCTTTATTGCTTTTGTGCACGTTGCTAGGTGCCGGAGCTTTTTAAATGAATTGTTGATAATATATAGAAAAATCAAAACAGATGCCTTGTTGGCTAATAAGCAGTAGCAGCTGGAACTGTGGGGAAGGGATGGGGGACTTACACTTCCTTTTTCCTCTCCTATTTCCTCTTGTGTCCTGTCCCTTCCTTCACCATCATGTTCTGTGCTGCCCCTTGACTGATTATATATACTGGGAAGGAATGTAAAATGTGTTGGATGTGACCTATTTAAAGCTTCCTTGTTAAAGGAGGGGAAATACAAGGCACGTGGAAGTTCGTGTACAGAACCTTAAATTACTATTTAAATTTCCCCCCTTACTTTCCATTCCAAATGACCTAAGCATAGGGCCATGTGCCAGCCCCACTTGACTGACATAGCGTGACCCTAGTCTGGGCTACAGCTTGGAGGCCCTGCGCTCAGCGATGACATCATTGCCAAGCGACCCCCGGAGCTGGAGCCCCAGCCAGGCAGCCACTATAAAAGCGTAATCCAAACTGGAGTTAGGCCGGCACAGTTAGGCCAGCAAGTAAAGTGTATTTGGACCACTCCGAGGGAGGATGGAGCACATCTGTGTGATGTCTCTCTGACTTCAAGAGCGGTCCAAACATACATTACGGTGTCCCTTGTGCTGGCCAAACTTTGCTGGCCTAACTCCAGGTTAGGATTGTGCACTAAGTGTGTGCAGCTGGGAGAAGGGGGTGCAGAAGCAGGAGGGTTGAAAACAGGGAGAGAAGCACTGGAAAGGTCAGAGGGACCTTTCCTCTCTCACTGCAGAGAGAACTGCAGAGGTCAGACGGAGAAACCATGCGGAGCGTTGCACGTCTAATCTAATGTGACATTGCCAGGCTCCCGCCTCCTGAATCTCAGATTTGAAGGTGTCTCTGTCCTGGCAACCCTAGCTAGGTGTCTACAGTTAAAACAATGTACACTGCCAATAATGTACATTAACACCCCAATCCTTTCCCCCTCCTCCCACTTTGCTGGTGCAGCTGAAAAGGTGTGCACAGAGCTGGACGCTTCAGAAGGGATTTAAATCTCCTTACCTCTCTACAAGCTTCCCGCTCTGCAATGGGTCTCCTCGGACCTGCACCTGGACAGAGAAAGGAAGCAGGGCAGATGCTGCCAGAGAGGATAGCTGCCAGCATACCATTGGCGTCCGATTCACCTCCTCCGCAGCCTCCCTGCCCCTTTTCCTCTCCCTCCCCCACCCATTGGACATCTGCCCCGGCAGAGGAAAGGCGGGGTAAAAATTTCTTAAATAAATAAAATAAATAAATTTTGCCCCCTCCCCACCCCTATTCTTTCCTTCATATGATCCACTATGACTCTTAGGCTCCACTATAAATACATTTCCCAGCAGCCGTGAGCCCAGTTTGCAAAGTGGTACATTAAAAGGCACTGCCAGTTGCCTGATGACCCGGAGAAAGTCCTTCACGCTCAATCCAATGCATGTCTGTTCAGAAGTCAGCCCTGCTGTGTTCAGTGGGGCTTTCTTCCAGGAAGTGAGTACAGGATTGCAGCTTTAGGGTTTAGCTTAGTTTAGTTTTTTGCAAATTGGGAATCTTTGAGTCTTCTTCTTGATGAACCATAATTCATCTGCTCAATTCAGAGGCTAATTTATCATCCAGGGCAGCCATTTTTCATTTGTCATCCACAGCAAGTGACGACCAGTGCGATGTGTGAGAACCAATTGTGGTGAGGGTGTTGGGCCACAGAGACCCAAGTTGAAGTGTCTACTCGGCCACCGAACCTACTAAGAGGGTCACTTCCTTTCTTTCAAACTAGCCTATTTCATGAGGCTGTTGTGAGGATAAATGTGGGGACCATTTCCACCACTTCTGAGCCCTTTGGAGGGATGGAAGGTTAAAAATCAAATAGAACAGTGTTATTCAAGCTGTGGGTTGGGACCCACTTGGTGGGGCGCGACTTGATGTCAGGTGGGTCGCGGAAAGCTGGGAGCAGCCATCTTGGAAACTGCAGGCTCTTGTTATATTCCTTTTGTGAGTGTTTTCAAGTGAGGTTTTTTTTAAAATTTTGTTTTTAGTTCAGTGCTTGTACATAATATTTTGACCTAATCTTGCTTTCTGTCAGAGATGGTTGAAGCAATTGCTGCAGTCCAAGAATGCCAGTTTGCATTCCAGGACTGTCATTTATTATGTCACACTGACGGCACTTCCTGCTTGATGATGTCACTTCTGGCTATGATATCACTTCTATGTTAATGACATCACTTCTAGTGGGTCCTGACATGAGTGCCATTCTAAAAAATGGGCCTTGGTCTAAAAAGTTTGAGAAATAGGCTGTGTTTTTTTTTTTATCATACCACTGTGTTGGGAATGGTGGGGAGGCAAGTATCTGAAGGCACATGATACTGCAGCTACCTTGCTGAAATGAAACAGATCTAGATCCTGCTAGGGCAGCGATGACAATCCTTTTGGGCTCAGTGTGTCAAAAAATGTCTAACTTGACTCTGTTGGCATGTTACTCCCCCCCACCCCATAAAAGAGAAACAATTATTTACATGTTTATTTTTAAAAATACAATCCAATCATATGTGAGGCTATGCATTATATAAACAAACATCAAATCATTACAAAAATGAAATCTGAGTTTAAAAAACTCAGTTGTTGGGTGTTGGCGAATGCTGGTGTGTCACCCAAAACGTCATAGTAAGTTACCTTTGACGTGTGTGTCATAGGTTCGCCACCACTGTGCTAGGGTCTGAATGGAAGGCACTGTGGAACTGCCTTGAGTTCCTTCATGCAAGAAAGGCAGGCAAAGAATCAAGTAGCATGGAAAAGATTTAGTGTGGCTGTGCAGCTCTTTACAGATGTGCCCTAAAGGGCAATAGTATCTTCTGCAACTTCCTCAGGTTGGAGGTCAGCCTAGAAGAAAAACACAAGCAAGGCATTTAATGGAGCTCAGCTCACTGATGAGCCGGTGTCTAAGACATGACTTCAGTCTCTAACCCGCATGCATGACGACAGAATCCAGAAAGTCCTGGCAGGCTTGGTCCATTTTACTCATACTTCTCCAGAGATTCCTTTAATGATTAGGGAAGGTAACTTTAAAAAAAAAATCTCCATACAGAATCAAGCATATGGTATATTTATTGGCAAACGCAAAGCCCCTCAGGAACAGGTTCTGTCGTAACAAATGATGAATTATGTGGCTTCATAAGCACACATGTCATCAAATGCACCATTGACCTTTTTACATTTTCAGGGGGATTTTCTGCTTTGTGCAGTTTCTCTGGCTTGGAAGCGAAGCAGTTTAACAATGTGCCCTGGAGGAAACAGGCAATCAATAATTTCAGTTTTTTGTTTCTGTAAAAGGTAAATGAGGCCCTTATATTTCTCAAGCAAGTAAGCAAGCCGGTGTTTAGTGAAGCTTTAATAAGAGCCAAATAAAGCACGCATAGACTTCCTCACGACTTGGGGGGGGGCAGAATATGTATCAGCCAAACAGATGGTATTGTGCCAAAGACAAAATTGTGTGTAATTAAAATGTGTGCTTGTCTTGCAAGTATCAAACTTTTCAGGAAAATGTCAGACTCCCCTGCGCAAATCCTTTGAGAGTTGTAATAAAAGGCATGCCAGCAACTTGTTCCCATGAGGTTTGTATCTAGTTTAATAAGCCATAGAGAGGGGTGAGGGCAAATGCCCATATTGAGATTACTGTACCGATCAAATACGTCTTTTCCAAGTTAATTGTACAATTACTGAGAGCCTGAGCGTGCTCTCATGGCAGACAAAAGTATAAACTAATGTTTCACCTAACAAAAGCATCAAAGCAATACTACGTATATAGAGCAAAGCCTACAAAGCTTTACCCTCCTTTCCACTGAAATATTGTTTAGGCTGTAATCCTGTGCACACGTAACCAGGTGCAAGCCCCATTGACCATAGTGAGGCCTACTTCTGTGGGTCAAATTAGACATTACCCCAAATCAGTGGTTCTCAAGGGTTTTAGCACCGGAACCCACTTTTTAGAATGCTTATCTATCCAGGACCCACCGGAAGTGATGTCATGGCCAGAAGTGCCATCATTGTGACGCCAGAGCCTGCTGCTTTCCTGAGAATGCAGCAATACGTTGGGGTTATTTCTCAGCCATTTTCCGATAGCAAAGGGAATCAGAAAGGGAAAAAAGCCTATTTACAACCTTGACACAAGCAAAATAAACACACAGCCCTCCCCCTTCTAATGTCCCATCTTCCCATATTTTCAATGATGGCTGCCCTAGATGCTACGCGACCCACCTGAAATTGGCTCATGACCCACCCAGTAGGTCCCAACCTACTTTTGGGACCTACTTTTAAGTTTGAGAAACACTGCCCTAAATGCAAAAGTTAAATTGGTCTTGTGGTTAAGGTTTATCAGTTAGCAACACTGACACCAGGCATTGAGAATCCAATGGCATTCCTATAAGGGGGCAAAACACTACATTTGCAGGACCTAAGCTCCTGTGTAACATCTCTTGCCTCCAGAGCCATTCGCAGCTTGGAGAGCAAAACCTCCACGTCAGCCCTCCAAGCCGCAAATGGCTCTGGAGGCGGGTGGGGAACTGTGTAACCCAGGAGCTCAGGCTCCTGAAAAATGTAGCATTCCCCCCCATAGGAACTCCACTGTGACGATCATCCTTTTTCACTCTGCGTCACTCCTGCTTTGCTTCTGTCTTCTTCCAAGAGCAGGTCATGCAAGCACAGGACTGGACCTTGGCAATTTTCTGTAGGTAAACAAAGAGGGCTGGTGCAGGACCAGTGGGAAAACACAGCAACATTGATCCCTTCTGTCCCATTTGGTTTGCAGGACTACCTGAAGCCAATGGGAACAACCACATCCCAGTGTGCAGGGATCCATTTGGCCTAGTCAGGACTTACTTATTCCTTTCAGTTCCATGTCTTTTCTTCTATCCACCAGCAACAGCAACTAGTGGGGAGAAAGAGAAATTGGCAATATAAGCTATCCAACCTTGATCTCAGACATACTGTAACCAAAGAAACCAAGAAGCTGACGGGTCTTCTTGACACCCCAAAACTCCCAATCCTGGAGCTGCAAGGGGAGGGAAGTAAAAATGCAAACGCAATGAGCAATTCCTTCATCATTCCTCCAACAAACAATCTGCCTCAATTCCTCTGTAACAAGATAGGGAAAGCAAATGGGTTGTGGATTTCTGCTTTGTTCAAAACTACAATGGAATCTTGTCTCATTTTGGTGCAGGGTTTTAGTGCAGCAGTCACTGCTCTTTCCTCCAGAAATTATTTGCACTGTGCCTTACTACTAGCCAGAGCATGTTGTTTTAGTCCAGCTTTCTCCCAACCTGATCCCATCCATCTGCTCAGTTGCTTGCATGAACCAGCTCCTCCCTGCTGTTCCTGCGAGTGTCTGTGCCCCTCTCCTTTCTCACAGTGTACAGAATTGGATCTGTTCAACAGCAGAGGGTAGGCCTTCAATCAAGGAAGCTCATCTATTGATACAGTAGCTGGGGTGTGGTTTAGAGCTCAAAACCTGTGCCTGGAAAGCATTCCCTAAACATTATTTATGCGGTTCTCCCCAGAGGATAGTACATTGAAAAGTGATTGCATTTGTTTGTATTTTTACTTATATTAACGAAACCATAATTATATCCATTTGGAAGACCTTTGGATTTCTGATCACTGGAAGAGGCAGCCCACTAGCTTTAGAGGGAAAAGCAGTTGTGTACAACTTACAATGCCGCCTCACAAACAGAATTGTTTTCCCATCTCACCTTGGATGCAATCAAGGCATTGGCTCCAATACATGTTATTTAACACCTGGCTACCTTAGGGACTGGTATCTTGGTCTCCAACCTTTGACTAGACTCAGCTAATTGGCTGGAGCGTTGCAATCAGTCTGTGCAATACCACAGCAATGAAGCAAGGAGAACATTCACTTAATAATACTAGGAGGTTGTCACATCCTGTTTTCACTGCAAAGGAAATAGAAGAATAATAGTTCTGACTGGAATTCGGCCATTAGATTACATACAAAAGGAACATAAAATAAATATTGCTTTCTTAACAAAATAAGACCATTTCTTTACACTGAGTAGTTTTACATTGCTTTATGTCATTAAAACTCTGGCAATTCCTGAAACATAATAATTGCAAATACTGTGGTAAAAATTGATTTGGAAATAAGAGGCACTCACAAAAATCATTTTATGTGGATTAGCGGCTTCTTCACATAAGCGACACAGTCTGTTGTTCCTGTAAGTGGATCTTCTCTATACACCTAAAAATATTTAAAAACTAAAGTGTAGGTTTCAACAGTCATAGCCTACTTTACCTAGAATTAATTATTACAAATAATTAGGAAAATACTTTCACATGCATGCATTTGAAGATGGAGGAAAAAAACTTATCATCTTGGAATGCTGCTTCTGCCTAGGGTACATTTACCACAAGAACCCGTGGAGTATATTTGGATTTGAAGCTGAGCTGGATCTCACACACAGCCTTGACCAAGTCACTCACTCTCCCTGTTCCTCATCTGCTGAGGAGGAACCAGGGGCTTATCTAGGGTATGGCAAGGGGGGATAGAGCCCTAGGGCACTAGTTGAGGGGGGCACCAGTGAGCAGCACCAATGAGCGAGGGTGGCAATGTGCCCCTCTGTGGCTCTCCTCCCTGGTGCTCTTTCCAGAGTCTCTGCTCTTAGTTTCTATGTAGCCATGGCAGACCTCCAAGCAGGGGCTTAGCTAATGAAAGTGTAGCCCAGTGCAGGGGGCAAAATGTTGCCCCGGAAGTGTCATCACAACAGGAAGTGACATCATAGTTGTAGTTTCATTTTCTTGCTTTTTGACTATTACTTTTGATAGAGTACAAATATTGTGTAGATCTGGGTTTGTTTCATTGCATTCTGCATTTCCAATGATACGTAACATGATGGTATTCATACATACCACATTTTTCACTATTTTGTCCACTAATGTCAAGCTCAGCTTGTTGCCCCCGTAAAGCTTGTTACCCAGTGCAATTGCACCCCTCTGCAGTTATTTAGCTACGCCCCTGCCTCCAAGTGTAGCAATGCCCTCAGATGTCTGCCATGACTGGGCAGAAGCTAACTCTCAGCTTCTGTGCAGCTGCGGCAAACCTCCACAACAAAACTCTGAGAGCAGCACTCCTCTGGGAAGTCTGCCAGGACTGGGCCGACTCTCGTCTTCTGCCCAGCCACAGCAAACCTCCAAGCGCAGCACTGCAATTGGGGGTTCTTCCATGCCTTGGCAGAAGGAACAGGGGGCAGTAGGCACATTGCAAAGTCGCCCCTTTGAACTTGGAAGTGCTGTCAGCATGTCATAGTGACATCATGACATCACGTGACACTGTGATGTCAGCACCCTGGGCGCCACTGCACCTCAATTCACCTCTGGGAAGGACAAAACCTTTCTTGCTCTCCAGTGCTGGTGCCAGGTTGCTGGGCGCCTGGTCCAGTAGAACTAACTTCCCTGGGCATGTGCCTGAGAGCACAATCCTAACCTGGAGTTAGGCCGGCACACATTAGGCCAGCAAAAATTGGCCAGCACAAGGGATATTGTAAAGTACGTTTGGACCACTCTCAGAAACAGAGAAGCCTGCAGTGCACCATCCTCCCTGACTCCGAGAGTGGTCCAAATGCATTTTAAGGTGGCCCTTGTGCTAGCCAAACTTGGCTGGCCTAACGTCTGCCGGCTTAACTGCAGGTTAGGATTGCACCCTGAATAGAATTGAAGTTCACTTTTGCTACCTTTTACACAACATGTAGGCAAAGAGTGAGAAAAACAGATCTTGGGCACAGTCTTTAGGATATTGGAGGATATTGTGAGCCTTTTTGGGACAGGAAGCCATTTATTTTTGACTGTAAACTGCTTTGTGAACTTCTTGTTGAAAAGCGGTATATAAATACTCTTTGATTGATTGATTGATTGATTGATTGATTGATTGATTGATTGATTGATT